>CAWUFW010008735.1:0-600000 GCA_963921515.1 Calotriton arnoldi
TTGGCAGTCTGGTTGCTCCAGGCCTGCCCTCACTTACCCTTGCTGGGTGAGTTCCCCAGACCTTGCTGGTCTGCATCATCGACGATCTACATCTTACTCGAGACTTGCCGTTGCCAAGGCCTGTTGGGTCCAATCTGGTCGCCGACACCTCTGCACTCGACAGACATCGAGCAACAGCCCGAATCCTGCTCCTGGTCGCCGACAACGCCTCCCGGACCTCGTGGCTGAAGAGTCAAGACGACCGTCAACGAACTTGAAGCACTCGACATCGGTGGGCATCTGTCCATCGCCCTCCTGGTCACTGGCTAGTGACCCAGACTCTGTCCCCTCTGCTTTCAGGTTCTTCAGAACTCCGATCCACTCTTGGATCCACCCGGACACTTTTCTCCTGGTCGCCAGCAGCACTTTGCAGCAGATCGCCATAAGAAACGACGACGAAACCCGACCCCGAAAGGCACCTATGCACCCGGCTTCCCTGGGTGAGGTAACACGAGTACTCCGGTGCTCCCGTGGGTAGAGACTCTTCAAAGTCCTAGATCTCAAAGGGTTTTGTCCTAGTCCTTTTTAAAGTGTCCCTTTCCTCTATTTTTCCGATCTCGACTTTCTCCATAGAAGTAAACGGCGTATCGCGGTTGTGTATTTACACTGCACGCGTCTCCCGTGGGTCCCCTGTGTCACTACCTTGGATGGTTCCTTGTGGTCCAAGCACTTCTAGAGGCTCTAGGCCTAGTGTCTAGTTCAGTCGTGGTTCGCATACCACTTTATTGGTATATGGTTTGGTACGTCCCTAGGGCCCAAACGTGTATTTGTGCTATTACTGTGATTTAAGATCTTATAACCTATGTACTTCGAACTCTAGCCTCATAAAGAGACTAAAGGGGTGTGTTTAGTAATAAATACATATATTTTGAATATATACCTGGTGTGGTGCTCTTTCATTTGGTCACTCAAGAGATTATAGACTGGTAAAACAAGCTGCTTTACATTCCTTCAAGACTTAGCCTGAAGGCTGCTCTCCACAGCTACCACTAGGATAGCTTTCAATAAGGTTGTCTTTAACCTACCTACCATAAGAGTCGATTTGGACTGGTGCAAGGTGCCCACTATAATTAGTGGACAGCATATGCCAGGCCAACATCTCACATTGGTGTGCAGCGTGTGGGATTCCAGCTTGCTATTGTTTTACCAGATAATCTCAATTGAATTGATCAACTGAAAACCACTAAAGGTACCTAAGGTACATATAATTTAAGCTTAGAATATCAGTAAGTTCTACTGAACTTAGAGTTGTGTGTTAAGGGATAGCACAACCCTTTCTACAACTCAAGAGAGTTTAGTAGGCCACACTAGAGTAGGTAGTGCATACACCACACCACACTAGTAATGTCTTTAAAAGCAGGATCCAAAGATACCCTGCAGGAAGCCATTGAGCTTCCCCCTCCAAGTATGACACACTCCCATTCTTGGAACTGAGAGCTTTGTGTAACGTGAGGAAATTAAGGACAGGCCAAAGTCCCACCACCCAACACCTCCAGGAGATGTTGGTGGCTTATGATCTTAGTAAGTCTTCAGAGACTGAAGGGGTAGGAGCAGAGGGTGGGCCAGCAGATGAGGAAGGGGCCAGGGGTACTACTACCCCCATCCCCCCTCTGAAACTGACCAGGAGGGTGACAATGACCCTGACCTGGAAAACCCAATCCCTTCTGGGGAAGATGAAGATGAGGATCTAGAGAACCACACCTTTGTCCCCCCAGGAAGGATTATGAGTGTGCTCAGAAAGTCTAGGTCTCCTTCTCAGGAGTCTAACCACTCTGGCACCTCAATAGGGAGCTCTGTTTCTTCTCACAGGAGGGAATCCTCTCATGAGAGAAGAAAGAGACTGGTCCAGTATGAGGAAACTCAACTGGAGATCAGGAAGAAGCAATTGGCTTTAGATAGAGAATCCCTAGATCTCCTTAAAGAGAGAAGAAAGTTGGGACTAGAGTCCCATGGTGGCAGCCATACCCCTAGAGATAGGGAAAGGTCCTATGACCATAGGAACCTGAGCAAGATTGTCCCTCCCTACCAGAGTGGGGATGATATCCACAAATGGATAACTGCTTTAGAGAGGGCCTGTAAAGTACAGAAGGTCCCTCAGGAGCAGTGGGCAGCAATCTTGTGGCTCTCCTTTGCTGACAAAGGTAGAGACAAGCTCCTCACTGTTAGAGAGGAGGATGCTGACAATTACAAGGTCTTGAAGAGTGCTCTTATTGATGGGTTTGGCCTAACCACTGAACAGTACAGGTTGAAGTTCAGAGACACCCAAAAAGCACAGACTCAAGACTGGGTAGACTATGTGGATTGTTCTGCCAAGGCTCTGGAAGGCTGGTTGATGGGCAGTAAGGTGTGTGACTTCTCAGGATTGTATAATCTGATAATGAGGGAGCAGATTCTTAATAACTGTCAAAACCAGCTGTTGCATCAGTACCTGGTTGACTCTGATCTGACCTCTCCCCAAGAATTGGGAAAGAAGGCAGACAAATGGGTCAGAACCAGGGTGAAGCAGAAGGTACAGAACCAAGGTGGGGAAACCAAGAAGCAAGATGCTAAGAACTCTGACAAGGGTGGGGAGAAGGGTAAAGATCAAAAGTCTTCATCAGGCCCCAAAAATCTTCTTCTGGTGGGGATTCCCAGTCTACCAAGGGTAAAGGCCAAAGAAAACCATGGTGCAAGGTCTGTAAGCAAAAGACCCACTGGACCAGTGATTGCACCAAGTCCAAAGACTCCAGTCCAGCATCCACCAATGCCCCTAAGGCACCTGTTCCCCCTAGTACAGTTGGTGGAAGTGCTCCAGCAAAGGGTTTAGTAGGGTTCACCCTGGGAACTGAGTTGGGCTCTGACTTAGTCAGGGAGCTGACTCAGGCTGTGTTAGTCTGTGATGGAGGCATGGATGTGACCTCCACTGTGAGTCCCAGTAATCTGGGCAAGTACAGACAACAGCCTTTAATCAATGGACGAGAGGCTTTGGCATTTAGGGACACAGGGGCAAGTGTCACAATGGTGACACAAGACCTTGTGCTACCTGGGCAAGTTATACTTGGTGAAATGTACCAAGTGACCAATGCTAGCAATGTCAGAACAGACCATACTCTGGCAGTTGTTAACTTCTCCTGGGGAGGGGTAACTGGCCTTAAGAAGGTTGTGGTAAGTGCAAACCTACCAGTCGAATGCTTGCTTGGCAATGACTTAGAGACTTCTGCTTGGGCAGAAGTGGAGCTCAGGACCCATGCAGAAATGCTGGGGATCCCTGCAGATGTGTTTGCTGTGACCAGGTCACAAGCTAAACTGTCTAAAACTGAACAGGCCTTGGATTCTGGAAGAATGGACCAAGTGCCTTCCAAGAGGAGGAGTAGTAGGGTTAAGGCAGTGCCTTCCCCCTTGGCTCAGGAGGAAGATCAGTCCCTTGAGGGGGATGATCTCAGCCCTGAAGAAGGAACTGTCCCAGAGGAACTTGAGCCTGACCAGGTTGAGTTCTTGGGGACAGGGGGACCTTCTAGGGCAGATCTGAGCCAGGAGCAGCAGAGCTGCCCCTCCCTTGAACCCCTCAGACAGCAAGCTGCTGCTGAGGCTGCTGGGAAAGCTAGTGGTCCCCATACAGTGTATTGGGATGATGGACTCCTGTACTCCGAGAGTAGAGACCCCAAGCCTGGTGCTACCAGGAGGTTGGTAATACCTTTGAAGTTCAGGGGCTTCCTATTGACCCTAGCCCATGATATTCCCTTAGCAGGACACCTGGGCCAGAACAAGACTTGGGACAGAATTGTCCCTCACTTTCACTGGCCCCACATGTCTGAAGACAGTAAGGAGTTTTGTCGCTCCTGTGTAACCTGCCAAGCCAGTGGCAAAGCAGGTGGCACTACAAAGGCCCCCCTGATACCACTACCTGTGGTGGGGGTGCCCTTTGAGAGGGTAGGGATTGACATTGTTGGTCCCATGGATCCCCAAACAGCATCTGGGCACAGATTTATACTGGTGGTAGTGGATCATGCCACCAGGTATCCAGAGGCTATACCCCTTAGGACCACTACAGCACCTGTGGTGGCAAGGGCCCTCCTGGGAATTTTCTCAAGAGTGGGCTTTCCTAAGGAGGTGGTATCAGACAGGGGTGCAAACTTCATGTCTGGGTACTTAAAGGCAATGTGGAAGGAGTGTGGAGTTACTTATAAGTTCACCACACCCTATCACCCACAATGCAATGGTTTAGTTGAGAGATTCAACAAAACCTTAAAGGGCATGATTAAAGGGCTCCCAGAAAAGCTTAGGCGTAGATGGGACATACTCTTGCCCTGCCTTTTATTCGCATATAGGGAGGTGCCTCAGAAGGGGGTTGGTTACAGCCCTTTTGAACTTCTGTTTGGCCACCCTGTGAGGGGTCCACTGTGCTTGGTGAAGGAAGGATGGGAGTTACCTCTCAAGCCCCCAAAGCAAGATATAGTGGACTATGTACTTGGTCTCCGCTCCAGGATGGCTGAGTACATGAAAAAGGCAACCAAAAACCTTGAGGCTAGCCAGGAACTTCAAAAGGCCTGGCATGACCAAAAGGCTGTCCTAACTGTTTACCAGCCAGGACAGAAGGTGTGGGTGTTGGAGCCAGTGGCCCCAGCAGCTCTCCAAGACAAATGGAGTGGACCCCACACTATTGTTGAGCAGAAGGGTGAGGTCACTTACTTAGTAGACCTGGGAACACCCAGGAGTCCCCACAGGGTTCTCCATGTCAACAGACTTAAGCCATATGTGGACAGGGCAGACATGGGCTTGCTCATGGCTACTGATGAAGGGCAGGAGGAAGAGAGTGACCCACTCCCTGACCTGCTCTCACAGAACCCTGACGATGGGTCAGTTGATGGTGTAGCCTTGGCAGGCAGCCTCACTACCCAGCAACAAACTGATTGCAGGCAAGTCCTCAATCAGTTTAGACATATGTTTTCTCTGACACCCAGTCAGACCACCTGGTGCACTCATGAAGTGGACACTGGGGACAGTCTGCCTATTAAAAACAAGATTTATAGGCAACCTGACCATGTCAGGGACTGTATCAGGACTGAAGTCCAGAAGATGTTGGAATTGGGAGTGATTGAGCCCTCAGATAGCCCTTGGGCTAGTCCAGTAGTCCTAGTACCTAAACCTCACACCAGTGGTGGGAAAAGAGAGATGAGGTTTTGTGTAGACTACAGGGGCCTCAATGCAGTCACTAGGACTGATGCCCATCCAATACCCAGGGCAGATGAGCTCATAGATACTTTGGCCTCTGCCAAATATCTCAGCACATTTGACCTAACAGCTGGCTACTGGCAGATCAGACTAGCTGATGCTGCAAAGCCCAAAACAGCATTTTCAACCCCTAGTGGGCATTATCAATTTGTGGTGATGCCCTTTGGTCTGAAAAATGCACCTGCCACTTTCCAGAGGTTGGTGAACACAGTTCTCACAGGACTGGAGGCCTATAGTGCAGCTTATCTAGATGATATTGCTGTCTTTAGCTCCACCTGGGAGGATCACCTGGTCCACCTCAGGAATGTTTTACAGGCCCTGCAAAAGGCAGGCCTGACTATCAAGGCCACTAAGTGCCAGATAGGGCAGAGTCAGGTTGTGTACCTGGGCCACCTTGTGGGTGGAGGCCAGGTTCAACCTTTGCAGAGCAAGATCCAGACCATCATGGACTGGACTGCTCCAACTACCCAGACTCAGGTGAGAGCCTTCTTAGGCCTGACTGGGTACTATAGGAGATTTGTCAAGGGGTATGGATCAATAGTGACACCCTTGAATGACTTAACTTCTAAGAAAATGCCCAAAAAGGTTCAGTGGACAGTTAGCTGTCAAAAGGCATTTGATGACCTCAAGCAGGCCATGTGCACTGCTCCAATTCTGCAGAGTCCTGATTACTCCAAGAAGTTCATTGTCCAAACAGATGCATCTGAATTGGGGGTAGGGGCTGTACTGTCACAATTGAATGAAGAAGGTCAGGATCAGCCAGTAGCTTTTATTAGCAGAAGGCTGACCCCTAGAGAGAAACGTTGGTCAGCCATAGAGAGGAGGCCTTTGCTGTGGTCTGGGCTCTGAAGAAGTTGAGGCCATACTTGTTTGGTACACACTTCCTGGTTCAGACAGACCATAAGCCCCTCTTATGGCTAAAACAAATGAAGGGTGAAAACCCCAAACTGCTTAGGTGGTCCATTTCCCTACAGGGGATGGACTTTACAGTGGAACATAGGCCTGGGAGTAACCATGCGAATGCAGATGGACTCTCTAGGTATTTCCACTTAGAACATGAAGACTTAACTGGGCAAGGTTAGTTTAATGTCCCTACGTTTGGGGGGGTTGTGTAGGAGAGTAGGATCTGCTTCACAGGGGTACCCCCACTTTTTGCTGATACTTCACTGGTTTTCGACATTAGTCTGGCTGGGGCCCTGCTATTCAGAACCCCAGCCTAGCTGTTTCCTCTTTAAAAGGGTCTCCATGTGCCTTAGGCACATCTCTGATTGGGATCTGGAGTGCCCTTGTAAGTCCCTAGTATATGGTATACTATGTACCAAGGGCATAGGTACCTCAGAGGCCTGCCAGGGGCTGCAGCATATATTATGCCACCCCTGGTAGGCCATCCAAACTGACACCACAGGTCTGCTACAGCAGCCTGGGTAAGGTGGTGCATGCACCCCTTGCTGTGATATAGGTTACCTATATCACTAAATGCATACACACATATAAACCTATAAGTCACTCCTAAGGCAGGCCTTATCAATCCTAAAGGCAGAGTGCATGGTTCCTATGTGAGAGGGTGCCCCTGCATGAGCAGGGCCCCTCTGCAGCGTTCGGAGACCATCTCTGATGCTGTTTGTAGTGCAGCCTGACCATATACTCTTAAACGCATTATATCCTCGCGGTAAAATGCTAACTATGGAATGGCTGCACCGAAACATGTCGTGTTTGGTGTCAAACATCTTGGAATACTACCCCCCGCCAATTCTGGCGGCGGGGGTAGCATTCCACCCTTCTAGAGGGAAAGGCATGTTAACTCTGACGAGTCCGGTAACTTCTTTCCAGAGCCCTGGCATCACAAAATGGATGCTGCTGCCACAGACACGAGTCTGGCCTCCTGCTGCTGGACGAAACTCCGGCAGGGGAGGCCTGGACAATAGGTTTCCTGTCCCAGGGAGGTGTGACCACCTCCCCAGACAGGACAATGTGTATTGGGGCTGGGCGGGAGCACTTTCGGGTGCTTTGAAGTCCTGCACTGGGGGCACATTTGGTGTCCCTGTGCATACCCCAGTTCAAACCGGATCAGGGGCTTGCAGCCCCTGCTTTGGCGCGAACTGGACAAAGGGAAAGGGTGTAGCCACCCCTCTGCCCTGACCCACCCATAGGTGGGGCCACAGAGTAGTCCATCCCCTATTTTTAGAATAAAGGTAGGAACCCAGTCCTTAGGACTTTAGATTATACCTGGACGAAACTCTGACACGGAATCCTGGACCTTCGACGCTCTACGACAAGATTAGAGGACTGAAGAATCTCCCTTGGGGTCAAGGAGTGACTCCCCTGCTTGGCAGGCACCAAAGAAGCATCTGTCCGGTTCGCATCACTGAAGCTCCCGTCGGACGCCGAAGTCATCGCATCACCAGAGGTGGATTCTCAGACTTCCCCGAGGCTACCCTGAGTCCCCAGCAAAGCTGAGGCCCGTGGCTATCGTGGGTGACTTGAGACCGTGACCCCTGGACACCGAGCACATTTGCAAGTGCACCATCTTCTGGGTCTCCCAAGAAGTCGTGCTTTGGGCTCCGAGTAGCCCTAGCCTCCAGCACCACCTGCACCGAAGATCACTGGCCCCCACTCCACGAGTGTCCTGTAAGCCAGCTCCACGTGCGGCGTCACGAGGCTCCTTCGCGGTCGCTAGCCCGTTGGCTAGTAGCCCTTACCGAAGGCCAATCTTTTCTTTACTTGGCAGTCTGGTTGCTCCAGGCCTGCCCTCACTTACCCTTGCTGGGTGAGTTCCCCAGACCTTGCTGGTCTGCATCATCGACGATCTACATCTTACTCGAGACTTGCCGTTGCCAAGGCCTGTTGGGTCCAATCTGGTCGCCGACACCTCTGCACTCGACAGACATCGAGCAACAGCCCGAATCCTGCTCCTGGTCGCCGACAACGCCTCCCGGACCTCGTGGCTGAAGAGTCAAGACGACCGTCAACGAACTTGAAGCACTCGACATCGGTGGGCATCTGTCCATCGCCCTCCTGGTCACTGGCTAGTGACCCAGACTCTGTCCCCTCTGCTTTCAGGTTCTTCAGAACTCCGATCCACTCTTGGATCCACCCGGACACTTTTCTCCTGGTCGCCAGCAGCACTTTGCAGCAGATCGCCATAAGAAACGACGACGAAACCCGACCCCGAAAGGCACCTATGCACCCGGCTTCCCTGGGTGAGGTAACACGAGTACTCCGGTGCTCCCGTGGGTAGAGACTCTTCAAAGTCCTAGATCTCAAAGGGTTTTGTCCTAGTCCTTTTTAAAGTGTCCCTTTCCTCTATTTTCCCGATCCCGACTTTCTCCATAGAAGTAAACGGCGTATCGCGGTTGTGTATTTACACTGCACGCGTCTCCCGTGGGTCCCCTGTGTCACTACCTTGGGTGGTTCCTTGTGGTCCAAGCACTTCTAGAGGCTCTAGGCCTAGTGTCTAGTTCAGTCGTGGTTCGCATACCACTTTATTGGTATATGGTTTGGTACGTCCCTAGGGCCCAAACGTGTATTTGTGCTATTACTGTGATTTAAGATCTTATAACCTATGTACTTCGAACTCTAGCCTCATAAAGAGACTAGAGGGGTGTGTTTAGTAATAAATACATATATTTTGAATATATACCTGGTGTGGTGCTCTTTCATTTGGTCACTCAAGAGATTATAGACTGGTAAAACAAGCTGCTTTACATTCCTTCAAGACTTAGCCTGAAGGCTGCTCTCCACAGCTACCACTAGGATAGCTTTCAATAAGGTTGTCTTTAACCTACCTACCATAAGAGTCGATTTGGACTGGTGCAAGGTGCCCACTATAATTAGTGGACAGCATATGCCAGGCCAACTTCTCACAGTGACACCAAGAAGCAAGATCCTAAGGGCTCTGAGAAAGGTGGGGATAAGTCAAAAGACCAGAAGTCTTCACAAGGGCTTCAAAAATCTGCATCTGGTGGGGAGTCACAATCCAACAAGGGAAAAGGCCAAAAGAAGCCCTGGTGCAAATTCTGTAAACAGAAAGGGCACTGGACTTCTGACTGTAACAAGTCCAAAGACCAAACCACCACCACTCCTGCCCCTAAGGCAACTGTTCCCCCTAGTTCAGCTACTGGTGGAGGTGGTACACTGAATAAGGGTGTAGTAGGGTTGACCCTGGGTTCTGAAGTGGACTCTGACCTAGTCAGAGTGCCCACTCAGGCAATGCTGATTTGTGAGGGAGACCTTAATATGTCCTTCCTAGTGAGTCCCAGTAATCTGGGCAAATACAAACAGCAGCCTGTAATAAATGGCAAACAGGCTTTGGCATTTAGGGACACAGGTGCTAGTGTCACCATGGTGGCAGAGGATCTTGTGGACCCTGGACAGATCATCCTGGGCGAAATGTACCAGGTGACCAATGCAAGCAACGTCAAGACCAACCATAGTCTGGCAGTTGTGAATTTCTCCTGTGGAGGGGTAACTGGCCTCAAAAAGGTTGTAGTCAGTGCAGACCTCCCTGTCGAATGTCTATTGGGCAATGATCTAGAGACTTCAGCCTGGTCTGAAGTAGAGTTATGGACTCATGCTGAGATGCTGGGCATCCCTGCAGAGGTATTTGCTGTGACCAGGTCACAAGCAAGGATGCATGACACTGAACCAGCTCTGGATCCTGGAACAATGGACCAGATTCTTCCAAGAGGAGGAGCAGTAGGGTAAAGGCAGTGCCTTCCCTCTGTCTCAGATCACAGATTCACCCCCAGAGGGAGGTGAAGCAGATCCTGAAGAAGAAACTGCCCCAGAGGGACTTGAGCCTGATCAGGTTGAGTTCTTGGGGGCAGGGGGCCCTTCTAGGGAAGATCTGAGTAAGGAGCAACAGTGCTGCCCCTCTCTTGAACCCCTCAGACAGCAGGCTGCTGCTGAGGCTGCTGGGAGTGCTAGTGGGTCCCATAAAGTTTATTGGGATGAGGGACTCCTATATTCTGAAGGTAGAGACCCAGCCCCTGGAGCCACCAGGAGGTTGGTAATACCTCAGAAGTTTAGGGGGTTCCTCTAGACCCTAGCACATGACATCCCTTTAGCAGGACACTTGGGCCAAAACAAGACCTGGGTCAGGCTTGTTCCACATTTTCATTGGCCACATATGTCAGAGGACACAAAGGAGTTTTGTCGCTCCTGTGTCACATGCCAAGCCAGTGGTAAGGCAGGTGGCACAACAAAGGCCCCCCTGATACCACTACCTGTGGTGGGGGTACCCTTTGAAAGGGTAGGGATTGACATTGTTGGTCCCCTTGACCCTCAAACTGCATCTGGGCACAGGTTTATCCTGGTGGTAGTGGATCATGCCACCAGGTACCCAGAAGCAATTCCCTGAGGACCACCACAGCCCCTGTGGTGGCAAGAGCCCTCATTGGAGTCTTCTCCAGAGTGGGTTTCCCAAAGGAGGTCATTTCTGACAGAGGTGCCAACTTCATGTCAGGATATCTAAAAGCAATGTGGAAGGAGTGTGGTGTAACTTACAAGTTCACCACCCCTATCACCCACAATGCAATGGTTTAGTTGAACGCTTCAACAAAACCTTGAAAGGAATGATTAAAGGACTCCCAGAGAAGCTTAGGCGGAAATGGGACCTTCTTCTTCCTTGCCTGTTGTTTGCATACAGAGAGGTTCCACAGAAGGGGGTTGGTTACAGCCCATTTGAGCTTCTGTTTGGGCATCCTGTGAGAGGTCCACTGTGTTTGGTAAAAGAGGGCTGGGAGTTACCTCTCAAGCCCCCAAACAAGATGTGATGGACTATGTACTTGGTCTCCGCTCCCGGATGGCAGAGTACATGAAAAAGGCAACCAAAAACCTGGAGGCCAGCCAAGAATTACAAAAAGCTTGGCATGACCAAAAGGCTGTACTGACTGTATACCAGCCAGGACAGAAAGTGTGGGTGTTGGAGCCTGTGGCCCCAGCAGCCCTCCAGGACAAGTGGAGTGGCCCCCATACAATAGTTGAACAGAAGGGAGAAGTCACCTACCTGGTGAATCTTGGAACTCCCAGGAGCCCCTGAGGGTGCTCCATGTCAACAGATTAAAGCCATATGTTGACAGGGCTGACATGGGCTTGCTCATGGCAACTGATGAGGACCAGGAGGAGGAGAGTGACCCTCTCCCTGACCTGCTCTCTCAGAACCCTGATGATGGGTCAGTAGATGGTGTTGCTTTGGCAAGCAGCCTCACCGACCATCAGCAAACTGAGTGCAGACAAGTTCTGCAACAGTTTAGACATATGTTTAGCCTGACCCCTAGTCAGACTTCCTGGTGCACCCACAAGGTGGACCCTGGAGACAGTCTGCCTGTCAAGAATACAATCTACAAGCAACCTGACCATGTCAGGGACTGTATCAGGACTGAAGTCCAGAAAATGTTGGAGCTAGGTGTAATTGAGCCTTCAGATAGCCCTTGGGCTAGTCCAGTAGTCCTGGTACCCAAGCCTCATACCCAGGGTGGTAAGAAAGAAATGAGGTTTTGTGTAGACTACAGAGGCCTCAATGCAGTCACTGGGACTGATGCCTATCCCATACCAAGGGCAGATGAGCTGATTGATACTTTGGCCTCAGCCAAATATCTAAGCACGTTTGACCTAACAGCCTGCTACTGGCAGATCAGATTAGCTGATGATGCAAAAGCCAAGACAGCATTTTCGACCCCTGGTGGGCACTACCACTTTGTGGTGATGCCCTTTGGATTGAAAAATGCACCTGCCACTTTCCAGAGGTTGGTGAATAAAGTTCTGTCAGGGATGGAAACTTATTGCTCAGCTTATCTAGATGATATTGCTGTCTTTAGTTCCTCCTGGCAGGATCACCTGGTCCACCTCAGGAATGTTTTGGAGGCCCTGCAGAAAGCAGGCCTCACTATCAAGGCCACTAAGTGCCAGATAGGGCAGAGTCAGGTTGTGTACCTGGGCCACCTTGTAGGTGGAGGCCAGGTTCAGCCTTTACAGAGCAAAATCCAAACCATAATGGAATGGGTTGCTCCAACCACCCAGACACAGGTGAGAGCCTTCTTAGGCCTGACTGGGTACTATAGGAGGTTTGTCAAGGGATATGGATCTATAGTGACCCCCTTGAATGATCTGACCTCAAAGAAAATGCCAAAAAAGGTTCAGTGGACAGCTAGCTGTCAGAAGGCATTTGAAGACCTAAAGCAGGCCATGTGCACTGCCCCCATCTTACAGAGTCCAGACTACACCAAAAAGTTCATTGTCCAAACAGATGCTTCTGAGCTGGGTGTGGGAGCTGTACTGTCTCAACTGAATGATGAAGGTCAAGACCAGCCAGTAGCTTTAATTAGCAGAAGGCTGACCCCTAGAGAGAAACGTTGGTCAGCTATAGAGAGGAGGCCTTTGCTGTGGTATGGGCCCTGAAGAAGCTGAGGCCATACTTGTTTGGTACTCACTTCATAGTTCAGACCGACCACAAGCCCCTCCTATGGCTTAAACAAATGAAAGGAGAAAACCCACAACTTTTGAGGTGGTCCATTTCCCTACAGGGGATGGACTATACAGTGGAACATAGACCTGGGACCCAACATGCCAATGCAGATGGACTCTCAAGGTATTTCCACTTTGAACACGAAGACTCAACTGGTCAAGGTTAGTTTAGTGTCCCTGCGTTTGGGGGGTTGTGTAGGAGAGTAGGATCTGCCTCTTATGTTGCCCCCACTTTTTTTCTGATGTTTACACTGGTTTCTGGCTATAGTCAGGCTGGGACCCTGCTAATCAGGGCCCCAGCCTCTCTGTTCTCTCTAAACGATTTGGAGTGCACTCTAGGTGCACTAGTGATTGGATACTGTGGCACCTTATGAGTCCCTAGTATATGGTACCTTAGGTACCAAGGGCATAGGTACTTCACAGGCCTACCAGGGGCTGCAGCATGTATTATGCCACCCCTGGGAAGCAGACTAAGTCTGACACCACAGGCCTGCTACTGCAGCCTGAGTGAGGAAGTGCTAGCACTCCTCACTGAGATATAGGTTCCCTATATCTCTCCTACACACACATATAACCCTATCAGTCACCCCTAAGGCAGGCCCTATCAATCCTGAGGGCAGGGTGCTTGGCTTCTATGTGAGGGGGTGCCTCTGCCTGAGCAGGGCCCCTCTGCAGCTCTCAGAGTCCATTCTCTGGTGCTGTTTGTGGATGCGGTTAAACCATATACTTTTAAGTGCATTATATCCTCGCGGTAAAATGCTAACTTTGGAATGGCTGCATCGAAACATGTCGTGTTTGGTGTCAAACACCTTGGAATACTACCCCCCGCCAGTCCTGGCGGCGGGGGTAGCATTCCACCCTTCTAGAGGGATAGACATGTACCTACTGTGGAAACGCGGTAGAATCCTGCAGAGCCCTGGCATCACAAAATGGATGCCACCAGTCACAGACACTGGGCTGCCCTCCTGCTGATGACCAACACTCGCAGTGGAGGAAGCCCAACAATAGATATCCTGTCCCAAGGGGGTGTGACCACCTCCCAGACAGGGTTTAGTGTATTGGGGCTGGGTGGGTGCACTCTTATAGTGCTTTGAAGTCCTGCACTGGGGGAGCAGAAGGCTCCTCTGTGCATATGCCAGTTCAAACCGGCTCAGGGGCTACCTGTCCCTGCTCTGGCACGAAACTGGACAAGGGAAGTGGGTGTAGCCACCCACTCCCCTGACCCTCCCATAGGTAGGGTCATAGAGCTAGTCCCTCCCCTTCTTTTAGTATAAGAGGGGGAACCTGTGCATTGCACCCTAGATTTCCCTGGACGATGCTCTGAAGAAGAATCCTGGACCTTCGACGTTCCACTACCTTTGGAAGACTGAAGAATCTCCCTTGGAGCCAAGGAGTTACTCCCCTGCTTGGCAGGCACCAAAAACTACAAACCGACGGTTGCAAACTACGCCACTCCCGCCGGAGTCCAAAGTCCCTGCAGCCCAAGAAGTGGATTTCCTGACTTCTCAAAGGCCATCGTGAGTCCCCAGCGAAGGTGAGGCCAGTGGACCCCAAGAGTAATGAGGAACCGCGACCCCTGGGTACCGTGCACTATTGTCGAGTGCAACCCCTTCACAACGTTCCACGAACTTGTGTTTTGGACCACGTGTGGTTCCAGCCTCCAGCAGGAATCCCTCCTAAGATCAGAGGCCTACCATGTCCCGAGTGACCGTGGGCCCCTGTGAGCGAATCCTCCTGAGGCGTCTTCGCGAAACCTTGCCAGCCAGCTTGTGGGCCCCCAGAAGACTTCCTAAAGAAACTGAAGAGCTCCCCTGGTTGCTCCAGGCCTGCCCTGACTTACCCTTGCTGGGTGAGTCCCACAGACCTTGCTGGTCTGCGCCATTGCCTCTTCACACTTTCCCCGAGACTTGCAGTTACCAAGGCTTGTTGGCTCCAATCGAGTCACCGACACCGCAGTAAGCTGCAGACATTGTAGTTCACGCCGACTCCAGCTCCTGGTTGTCGTCGACACCTCCTGGACCTCGTGGCTGAAGAGTCAAGGCAACTGGGAACGACCTGAATCTTGCGACGACGGTGGGCATCCATCTTCCTTGCCCCGGGTCACTGCCAAGTGACTTTGAGCCCTGCCCCCTCTGCTTTCAGGTCTTCCATCTTCCGAATCCAGGTTTGGATTCCTCCGGACACTTCTCCTGTCGCCGCAAGCAGCAAGTCTTCACTGGCTCCCATTGAAAACGACGCTGCGACCCGACACCAAAGAACACCTATGCACCCGGCTCCCCTGGGTGAGGTAACTTCAGCACTACGGTGCTCCTGTGGGTGTGGGCCCTAGAACTACTTACCCTGTAAGTGACTTGCTTGTAGCGTCCCTAGAAGTGTCCTAAAACTCTAACTTTCCAAGTGCGACAATTGCGCTGACTCGTACAGGGTTCGCGTCTGTGTTAGACACACCGCGTCCATCTCCTTTGCAACACTATCTAAAACTGTATCCTTCGACTCGTACTGAGTCCGATCGGTGTTCGCCTCGAACACACAAAGGGCCTGTAACTCTGAGATCTCCATTGCACTGACTCGCACAAGGTTCGCGTCTGTGTTAGACACAGCGCGTCCATCTCCCTTGCATCTCTATCTGTGACCGCGTCCTTCGACTCGTACAATGACCGATCGGTGTGTTCGCCTCGAACACGCAAGGGACCTTTAACATTGATATCTCAATCGCGTCTGAGTGCATAGATTCGCACCGGACTCGCACCGGTGCCAGGTCACCGCGTCAGTCCCCTGTGGGTCTCCTACAACTACCTGGGGTGGTTCTTGGGGGTCCCTGAATTCTAGATGCCCTAGACCTAGGTCTAGCAAACTAAGATTGTGATATTCGATTGTGCTAAACTTATTGTGATAACATTTGACTTGTACATATGTTCCTGACCTCTAATCTCATAAAGAGATTAGTAGAGAGTGTTTATTAATAAATACATATATATTTGATATATATACCTGTGTGGTGTCTTTTCATTTGGTGATTCAAGAGATTGTGTGGTAAAACAAGCTGCTTTACATTCCTTCAAGACTTAGCCTGAAGGCTGCTCTCCACAGCTACCACTAGGATAGCTTTCTATAAAGGTTGTCTTAAACCTATCTACCATAAGAGTCGAATTATTCTGGTGCAAGGTGTCCACTTTAATTAGTGAACAGCATATACCAGGCCAACTTCTCACAGTGCCCTCGTTACCTTTTTTGTGGGTTGTGGTGCTTGTCACTTCGCTGCCCCGCCGGTGCACACGACTGGGCACCCCACCTCGTGTGCCATCTGCAGGGCCTCTGCCCTCGGATCACTGGTTTCGGTTTCTGGAGTGGCAACATAAACAGTTGCTCCCAAAGGACTAGCCTGAACACTTAGGTGAATATCCCCTGCACCAGCATTCCACGGAAATTCTTTCCTAGCTCTCCCACATCAACGAGGACGTCATAATAGCAAGGCTCCGCTCGCGACACCGTATGACATCATCGGAGCCATAAGAGGACCTCGTCGGCGTGCTGACGTCAGTTCCACCCATTTGTTCCGTGCCACCGAGGCAAACAGGGGACCGAGACATTTTCACATGTATACATAGTATAATAAATATATATTCACTGAAAAAACCATAGGTTTCAGGCACGTTATAGTTGGAAATTAGCATTTAAAAAACCTTAGAAATTCACTGAAAAAACCATAGGTTTCAGGGGCGTTATAGTTAGTTGGACATTTGACTCGTACAAAACCATAGAAATTCCCCGTTATAGTTAGTTGAGATGTCATCAGTGATGTCATGAGTGATGTCACTGACCATGTCATGAGTGATGTAATATGTGACGTCATCAGCAGTGCATTGCGGGCGCGCGAGTTATAGTTAGCTGAACTAACGGGGGAATTTCTATGGTTTTGTACGAGTCAAATGTCCAACTAACTATAACGCCCCTGAAACCTATGGTTTTTTCAGTGAATATATATATATATATATATAATGACAGTGAAGGTGGGAAGTTTTAAAATTATTTTAAATAATAATTATATAGTAAATTAATAAATTAATATATTTTATTTATTAAACATTTATTTGTTGAGTTGAAGTGGTGTATAATTTTTGTTCTAGGTTAATAATGAATATTGTAAGTTAATTTACTTATTTATTTTGCATATTTAAAATACTTTTACAATTATTATTAAACTTTAATATTTTTCCCTATACTTAACCTTAGTGAGGTTTCTGAGGTAGGAGACCTCCATAAAAGTGTGAAAAGTTAATAGTAGTAACTTTACACTTATAGCTCCTGTTTTAGCAGGTTCCACCCATAGTTTTGATGGGGTGGTGGCATGTAAATCTGCAAGTACTAGTAAATTTCGACCTCCACTTTTATCTAGTACACAATATTGGCTACCAACATATTAACAAAGCAAGCATATATGGGGATGTGGGTAATCACCAAGAAGGTGTGGCAGTATCACCATTTTTATTTGTGATATTTTACACACAACAGATGTCAGCAGTCACTTTAAAAAAGTTATAGAACTATTGTTGGACCAAGCCCTTTCTGCAGGGTTCCACCAGAATTTTGCTTTCCCTTGCAGAACCTGTTTTTGTCAACTTTTAGGACTCTGTGCACTTTCCCTTCCTAATCAGTGGTAAAGTGCCTGTGTTTCCTTCTAAACAAGGTAAACTTGGCGTACACCTGATTGGTACCTTTACATCCCTAGTAATTGGTACTACATGTTCCCAGAGCCTATAAACTAAATGCTGCTAGTGGGCTTCAGCTATCATTGTGCCACCCTCTAAAGTAGCACTGTAAAACATGTCTCAAACCTTCCAATGCAGCCTGTAGTGCATTTTTAAACTGCCATTTCGATCTGGCAAAATAAACCATTTTCCAGGCCTAAACCTTCCTTTTTAATACTTATATGTCACCCTTAAGGTATGCCCGAATCAGTCAAAAGGCAGGGCGCATGGTACTTAAAAAGTAATACATGTGTGTTTAAGTTTTACATATCCTGGTAGTGAAAAACTCCTAAAATCATTTTTCTCTGGTGAAGGATGTCTCTCTTATAAGCTAACACTATGCTACCTTATTACAATTAATAAGTGATAACTTCAGTTCCGGAACAGATAGAGAAATGCTTCTTTCACTCATTTGATTTGCAATTTAAAACCCTCTTCAATGGTTTAGTCAGATTTGTAAGTTACTAATCTGAAAATGACACTTTTACAAAGTTGTATTTTTCTGCCTAAACCAAATGTGCCTTTCTGCCAGTGTCCAGGGTCACATTGCTGTGAATAGCTTGCTTGTGGTGTTTTGTGTATTCCTTCCAGACATGGGTACAAAAGGGCCTAGGGCAGGGCGTGGGGCGGAGTGGTGCTCTCCTGAGCAGCGTGCCCTGGGAGGTTGTACTCAACCCTTCCTGAGCTTCAAAGGCTAGCCTCAGGTCTTGCCAACTCCCTTCTAAACTTCTAAGGACTGCTTTCCCCATCTCTGACAAATGCAGACCAGACCCGCTTGCCCTTTGCTACCCTAGATAGTTTAGAACCAAACACAGGAAAGGGTTTGGCTCCAGGAAGGGTACGGAAGGTTAGACAAAGGTGGCATCCTGCACCCACAGGCTGGCACTGGGGACAAAACTTAACCTTTCATCAGAGGACTCTTAGACGGGTGGAAGATTCAGAACAAGGGCTGCCCTGCTGTCTGAAGAAGGAAGATTGGACCTGCTTGCCTTAAATTCAGGCTCCCCAGAACTGTCTCCAAGAAACAGTTGGCTGGCATCCTGTTTGAGCTACAGAGACACTACAAGCTTTCAGAGGCCTCCTTGCAACTGCCTACCTGACACAAACAAATTGGATCTACCTGAGCTTTGCTTCAGGCTCTGCTGAAGTGAGTCATGATCCCTAAACAGTGCCCCCCCACATTCTAGACACCTGGCTGGCATCATAGTGCACTCATCCTGAAATTCAGATGAAAATCCAGAAGTTTGGGCTCCTCACGATTGTGAAGTGGACTCTTTGTGCTGAACAATGGCCGTCCGTGAAGCCCGACAGGCGAATCTTCAGTGACAACTGCTGTTCGCATCACCCGACTGCCTGCATGAGCAGCACCAGTCCATGTTGACCACTAATGTGAAGCTCCAGTGACAACTGGCACTTTGTGCAACTGCAGGGACCATCAGTGACAATGGTCTCCTCATAGCCCTGTCAACTAAAAACTCTACCTGCAGCTCCTCACGTGCACTTGGACTTGAGACTCTTCAGCGACATGAACCTTGTCCTTTTATGCGACTCCCATCTCCATCGCAGTTCCCCTGAAGTTGTGAATTTACCCCAGTCCAGCGTGACCAGATAACCCCAAGTGGCACTTTGTGCTTTTTGGTGCAATTTACACCTAAAGCTTTAAAAATGTATAACTCCGGTTCTACTGAATGGATTTTTGTCACTTTGGTGTCATTTTATTTATTCAAATTGGGTTTATTTTTCAAAATTTGTTTGAGATTTTTCCTGTATTTCCACTTTATTATTGCTTGAGTATTGCATAAATAGTCTACACATTGCCTCTAGATTAAGCCTGGCTGCTTTTGTGCCAAGCTGCAAGAGTGTTAAGCACAGGTTTATTTAATTACTTTTGTGGTTCACTCTGACAAGGATTGTGTTTATTACAACTTCACATTGCACTTAATACCTTATCCAGATTACCAGAGACCAAGTCGTCATATCGATGTACTCTGATACGTAAGTATCGAATCACAGAACCGGCCACTGTAAATACCCCCCTGTCATTGCCTCCTTCTCCAGCATTTGCGCTGCTGAAATTGAAAGAAACATGATTTCTCTCAATTAATGTGTATCAAGTCTGTCTATCATTGTCTTGACAGGAACCGTATCCATTTCCAGAGTTCCAAAATATAACAGCAAACCATTAAGAAAACAAGTAAGGAAAGGGAGTGTGCTATGGAGGAGTATGGAGGAGAGCTAGGATCCATTTGTCTATAGATCCTGAAGGCCAGCAGTGCAGTGGCTATAGATAACAGTGGGGGGAAAGCAGACATCTATAACATGAGTCACTGTCCATTCTGATTTGCATAGAAAGAACACTACTAATTTTAAAAAGGCCCTAGTGGACGTGTACAGGAATTTGGTTCACGCTTGCATTTTCTGACCAAAGTTCTCCCTACAAAGGACCACCTAAAGGCACAATCAGTTCAATATGTTGAGAGTTGTTGCGCAATCTATTATCACCACAGATAGAAGATGGACCATTCCCTACAACGGAGATTAAGTGATAAAGGTGATGTAAATGTATTTCATTAACAGACAGTGTACCTTCCATAACCACCCTCCATTCCAGGGACATCTTACCTTCATCTGTTCCATTTAGAAACACCTCAATGTCATGTGAGTCTGGGACAGAATGATTTGCAAACAATTGTTATAGTAAAAGAGGTTTATTTTGTTGACCATGATTTTTGTATGAAGAATGACACTTCTGCCATGCCTAATTAGAGTGATCTCTTGCCTATCTGTATTTATTTTAGTTAGCCAAACAAGCCTCTTGCCTACCCTGTCACTTTCTTTGTGTTATTGGGTGGTATATTGTCATTAATCTAGGAGGAACACTCTGTCTACCCCGTTTGGCTATTTTGGTAAAATTCTAAAAGTGTTTGTGCCAGATCTTCATTAGTGAAAACTAGCTTTTCTAAGGAAAGTACAGTAAAGTATCCAAAAGTGATGGATGGAATTTGTTAGAAATGGGATTTCTGGTTGGCTAAGGCTTGCGCCAAAGCCAAGCAGAAACCACCACTCTAGTCAGGGCAAGGGAGTTACACACCCAAGATAACCCCTGCTCACCCCCTTGGTAGCTTGGCACGAGCAGTCAGGCTTATCCCGGTGGCAATGTGTAAAGCGTTTGCGCAACACCCACCCAGCAACAACATACTATGCGTACCACAAAAAGGAACTCCACACAAGGGTATATCAAAAATAGCCTTTGTATTCTCATAATACATTAGAATAGTATTCACATAATACACATGGTGCCAACTGACACTGGGCAATATCTACAAGGGATTATTTACACATGACAGGGCCACTGTCAGAACCATCACTTAGTGAACATATCATAAATGTAGGGCATATCATAAACGTACAACCAGTAATCACTGGTAACCACTATACTCAGCATCAGCCTGTAACATAAACCACATTATGCACAGTATCACATTAGGCGCAAAATACATTATACGCCAACCTCACCAGCATAAATACATTATGCAATCATCTCATAAGTCTAAACCTATTAGACACTAACATCCTAAGCATAAATCACTTTAGGCATAACCCACAGTAGAGAATAACTCACAACCTAAACGCATTAGGAAATAATAACCTCACAAGCATAAACACATTATGCCAAACCTCATAATCATAGAACTACATTTAGAGGTATAAGACAGGGTGCGTAAATCAAAGTAAATACATCACATTTCCTAGCACCACATAACTCGCATTAGCACATAGCCTCCTAGGAAAAAGAGCAGTAGCAGAGGCATAAATCACATTAGGGCCTGGCGCCTTACAAACCTAACAGTCCCCCTGGCCACTGGCCATCTCAAACAGGGGCTCAAATGGCCTATGTCCAAAAGTCAGGGCACGCTGCCAATGCAGCAGGAGTCACGGCGCGCATTTGCGCGGACCTAAACGTAGCAGCTGGCACAAAGTGCTGAGCAGCTGGGAAAGTACTGGGGCAGAGGAGTGCGTCTCACTCCTAGCGTAGAAGGCAGGTCCCCAAATAAAGAACAACCTAAACGGTGCAGCTGCCCACTACTTGCTGGGCAGCTGGAAATATAGGCAAGAGGCATGGGCTCTCAATGGCCCTTGAAACAAATATGCCCCCTTCGTTGGAGCCACAGGGGGCTCTGAAAACAATTATGCAAAGCGTTGGAGCCACTCAGGCTCTAGAAATTAACATGCCCTCATGGAGCGCACTGGCTCCTGAAATAATCATGCCCAAGCGTTGGAGCCACCTAGGCTATGTAAACAACTATGTCCCCTTTGTTGGAGCCACGTAGGCTCTGAAATACTGAGGCCAATCGTTGGAGCCACATAGGCTCTGAAAAGTAAATAATGCCCCCAAGCACTGTGCAGCGGCCCTCTGCAACCGGGGCAGCTGGGATAAAGAACTGAAGGGACCCTGGCACAACTGGGGCCCCACTGGGCTTTTCAATTAAATTGGCCCCCACTGTAGAGGAAAATTGCGCGGGCACTATACGGGCCGTCTGAGTCCCACTGCGGGACTCCTAAGCAATAGAAATGCCCCCCAACGTTGGAGCAACCCCCTATCAGGCGGGGGCCGCTCAGGAGAGACAAAATGGACCTGTGCCTTGATCAGGCATCAACAATAGCCCACACGGAGCCCCCCAGCCCTTTCTAACTCACCGGGCTGCTCTCTGGGGACTCCTCTTCACATGCGGTGGGGACAGGCACCGGCATTGTGCCTCGAGCCCCCTCCGCCTTCAATCTTCACTTGCTGGCACCCGCGGGGCTCTCCCTCAGCCATGGGAGCCCCGCACAGGCAGGCGCCATCTTCCTCCCCCCAGGCGGCTTCTCTCGTGGCGCGGGGCTTCCCTCACTCACGGGAGCCCCGCCGATCAGCTGGCTTCGCCCGGTCCCTCTTCTGGGACCGGGACTTCAAGGTGGAGCCCACGAGGCTCCGGGACTCTCTTCTCTGCGGGACCGGCAGCACTTTGCTACTCTTCACCCGGGCCCCCTCCTGGGACCCGGGACTCACTGCACCGCCCGTGACTCTGCCCGCTTCTCCTGCTCTCGCCGAGGGAAGCGGAACTCGATCTCCCCAGGCCCCGCCCATGTCCCGGGCAAAGCTGCCTGACTTCCGGGTCGCGCTGCGAGCGGCCCGGAGAGGATTTCTTCTGCGGCTCGGGCCGCGGCGGTGAAACGCGGGGTGGGCACCCGCCATCTAATTAAAATAAAAGCAAAGACGCGGGGTGGGCACCCGCGCACCAATTAAATAAAGGCGAAGACGCGGGGTGGGCACCTGCGCACTAATTAAATTCCAAATGCGGGGAATCCCCACGTCGGGATTCTCTCGAACTGCAGCTCCGAGCTGCGAAGATCACGCTCTCCCTCTCTTTTGGGGAAAGTTGGGACAAAGCGCTCACAGGGCGCAGAATACAGCAAAACGGTCCTGAAGGATCACAAGCAAAAGGGTCCCAAAAGTCCTTTAGGCATCAAGGGGCAATGCAGGGCCCAGGGAGGCAAGCCCTCATCGCAGCCCCCCCTGGGCCCCAGCAGCAGCACGCTCCGCAGGAACAGCAAGCAAGCACTGAACATCTTCATGGGGTCACAGCCCCTTCTTTTATACACATATTTCCCTTTGTGTCACAGCACAGGGCTTGGGGATACCAGTCAGAACTGGTATAGGGGGGATCTGGAGCACTCTGTTTACGATGCGGCATCCTGCCTTTGAGGAAGAGGGGGTCTGCTACCAGATGCACCGTGGGAGGTGGAGCCATCACTCACTTTGCCAGGCACAGCCCTGCTCAGATCAAAAGGTCCCCGCCCCATACTCCAACTGCAGATCTCTCTATTCAACACACGTCTGGCTCAGCCTGCCCTGTCCCTCCAAAACCAGACATGCAATCCACATCAGGCAGGCACATAGCGCACAGAAATGCCAACTTCTAATAGTGGCATTTCTCACTTAGTCATAATAAATCTGCGCACACCATTGTGCAGCATTTATTCTCACAATTTCATACATACCAGACTTGACCATGCTGCTACTCTTATAACAGGAATTACCACTGACACACTCATCCTCAATGCATTCCTATGGGAGGGCCGGCCAGTCTCACCACACACGCACACAGCGTGCACACACTTTACACTGGGCCACAGTGCTAAAGTGCCCAGAGGCCTAAAATCACCAACACTACACAGGGAAAAGGCTAAGAGACAGGCAAAAAGTTCAGGGGTGAACCTGCCAAAAGGGCCAAGTCCAACAGAATTCATACATTAATCTCACCCACTAGTATTTACTTAGGACTGCATCTCACTCCACCGTCATTTTGCACACTGCGCCACTTCACTTTGGAACTAATCATATGCAAATCAGTTTTGACGCTGCTCCAATGGGAACAGTCCAGCCCAAACTGCCAGGCCAGCTCCTCCCTGAATCAGAACACAAGCCCCCTAGGACCGGATTCACCCTTCTTACGGCTCATCAGCCAGGCATAGCTTGGTTCCAGTAATACAGTGTGCAAGGGTCCCACGTCTTGCCATATCCGTCTCATGTAGGGCGACACAGAACAGTATACAAAAATGTGATGGATGGAATGCTTGAATTAACCCAACCCACTGGTTTGGAGTTCCTTTAGGGAATAAACTTGCAGATGATATGTCAGTACCACTGTTCAGCGGGGTACCCGGAACCGCTTTACCAGCAATAAGGAATGATCAGAAATATTTTTCTAAGGTATTCTACATTCAGAATATGGTTCACGTCTTCCACTGAAGTTACAAAATTATTAGAGTTGGGTGATATATTCTGCTCCACCGACGCAGTTGGAGGAATCCTGGCCAAATTCCGCCAACCACCAAGTGGTGGAGTTTTTTCTTGCATGCAGATAGCTAACAGTAAGTTGGCGAGCGCAAGCAAGATTTACCATCCCCTAGCAAGATTTTCAGTTGCTAGGAGGCCACCAGGCACAATTTCTCCAACTCGGGCAGTCGCAACCATTCGCGGTCAAAACATGCAGCTCAAGTAGAAAATCAACTTGAGTGGCAGCAATATCAACTCGAGAAGCTGCGTCCTCTGGTGCACAATGTGGTGCAGTTGGCACTGATTTTTCAGTACAGAATGAGCTCCTGGTGCTAAATCACAGTGCAAACAGTGTAACCTGCCTAATTCTGCCCGTTCACTGAACTCTGCAGAATCCCCCAGAGTTTTTTTGTCACCCTAGGGGATTTCGCAGAGTTAAACTCCGCAATTTCAGCACAGGGCTAAAAATTGCCCAAAAAAGTGTGCAATGAATGAACCAGGCAATTGAAGGAGCATTCTTGGGTGTCGGTGTACAGCTCTCCAAATATCATCCAGACCATTCTGGAACCGCCATGGCCAGAATTAATTCAGAGTCCTCTCTTCTCCTAGCTGTTGTAGGGAGAGGGTGCATGATCTATACAGCACTGGGCCTGCGACATAAATAAAGTTGGCTCCTGATAATACTAAAGAGAAAGGCTTTCCAAGCCAGCACTCTGCCACCTTCTGCAAGAACTCAATTGGCCCATATTTGGAGGAAATAGTCAGAGCAACATTATTGGATCATCATACAGGTGCTGCATAACCTTCACATACCTCCCCCTCATATAACAACACTTTCTCCTTTGCAAATGGTATATCATGGCAGACTCACACAAATCCACAAGGAGAATAGGCAGGATATGATGTACAAAAAGCCTGACCCCACCAATGTTGTGTCAACTTCAGTGACTAAACACCATCAAGGTGCCTCACCATTGCAAAAGGGAAAATATTTTGTGATGCTTACCTGGAATAGCCGAGCCCCTTCACGTATTACAATAGAGAGAGAGAAAATATGCTCTATTCCATTTATTCTATTTAATTTAAAATCATAAAAGTGAAGTGCACTACAGCCAAAGGTGTACTTAAAATCATTAGACATGTGTGCTAGTTTAAAATATTAGGTTACAATCTGGTTGACTTCTTATAAGCCTAGGGCTACCAGCCCTGAAGTCAATCGATGAGACATCTAATGCGTACAAATTTGTCCAACCGCACACAGTCCAACATCGTAACGCAAGTAAAAGCTAATGAATGACACAGTGAAGTAAATAAGAAATAAAGTGCTAATGCAATAATCATATAGACTGACAATGTTTTTCCGAAGTAGGCAATGTGACCATGTATTAGTAGCTTATATCCCTGTGTAAGTTCTCTGATTTCACGTTGGGTTTGTTTGAGTTTGACACTCGCTGTGTGGACAGTGCGCCTCTCTGCATTTCTTTTCCTGTTTAGTGACTATCGGTTTGCTGACTTTAAATGACCTCTTTTTTATGGCTCAAACTGACTAGTTAATTAAAAACACCACTTTACGAGGCTTAATGCTGGTCCTAGCTTTAGTTTAAAATAAACAGAAGAAGCAAAGTTCCCTAATGGACGGACTTGATTCATCTGTCCATATTTTCTAGTTCCTTTGGTGCTGAGCTCAAAAACATCACAACCTTGCATGCCAGTTGGACTGTTGATCCTCCAAATGATTTTATAATGGCAGATCCACAAGTTCTTATTTGTTGTTGCTTCAATGTTGCCCGTAGTGGAGTTTTCCGAAAGGGTAGTAACGCCGGGCAAGTGCATAATAGATTGAACAATGATTTGTTACCATAATCGCAAAGGCGACATTTCAAGGTTGGCCAAGAACGTTTCCATTTTGGTGATAAATCTTTGGAGGGATAGACTCCTAGCCTCAATAACATCAGGTTGAACTTTTTTGATCTTAAGAAGTGTTCCAGGAGGTACGGTTGAGGTTTTAGAGTTTTATATGTTGGCATCACCACCCACGTGTGGCTTTAGCTCGCCAAGATTGCTTTGTCTATTAGCAGTGATTGCAGCCTGATGACTTTGTTAGTAGTTTGTTTCAACTCGGAGTAGGCAGGTATTGTGTTTCAAGCCTCTTCTAATTTTAGAGATGAAAGTGATTGTAGTAGAACAGAGGGAACTGAGTTCTTTAGTCTGGATTGTTTTTCGATTTACAGCCAACAATGATGGGCGAGGGAGTTTGCCTCTGCTGCCCTCATTCTCCAGTAAAATTTTATAAGGGCGCCTTGTCTTGCAGGGATCTGGTTTTTTAATCCGAAATCCAGCCTGATGTGAGTTTGTGATGTATATTTGGGATTGAGAATAATTTCTTGAAAAGACTAGATTGTGCGGTGTATAAACCTGGTGCAACATTGGTTTTAAGCAATTCCGATCCATATGAGATTGAGGGCAAGAATTCAGCTGCTACGACCTACAGCAGATGATTTGTTGAACAGTCTCTGAGTTTTTTTTGCAAGAGTTTGAATGCAAATAGCAGCTGGTTTGCTTTTACTTGCCTTGATGCCAAATATTGCTTTTAGTTAAGGTGCCGATCGAGTAATACCCCCAGATATTTGTAAGTTGCAGCCTGATCCAGGATGTTACTGTTTGCCATCCAGGTAAAGCTGGGATGTCTTTTGTGAGAGCTTGAAAAGCACAATACTTTCGTTTTTTGATAATTTGCGTACAATTGAGCTGTTGCTGTATAATCTACTAACTGAGTTATCAGCCGCTGTAATCCTTGAGGCATTTTGCTAAGCAGGGCGATGTCATCAGCATAATGCATGCTTGCTAGTGGTTCATTACCCAGTTTCGGGGGGTCTCCTTGTGCTTGGCATAGATGGTTCTCTAGGTCACCTGTCTAAATGTTGAACAGATAGGGGGCCAGGACACCCCCCCTGCTTTGAAGCCGCTGGTAGATGGAATTTTGTTAGTGACACTTCGGCCATCTCCTAATTTAATTTGGACCCATGTTTTTGAATAAAGGTTAATGATTGCCTCGAGGGATACGATAGGAAAGTAGAGGATGAAGTTCACGGCATACAGGGAAACACTATTCAAATTTAAATATAACCAGTGACAATAGGGGGTATCCATTCATGGAACTGAACTAACAGCAACATGATCAATGTACATTTGCAAACATTCAGACACACCGCATCCACCTTGCTCAACAATAACAGACATCTCCAAACACCCACACACTTCAACCCACTTGGGGACCGAGGATCCAGGCACCCATATTCTGAAACAGGTGGCAGATGAATCGTACCATACCGATGACTACATTTAGTGCATCTGACTCAACTATTAACAACCACAGAGGTAAACCCCCCAGGTCAAGGTCAACGGGTTCTTTTACAATGCAAATACCCTTTAACTGACAAAATATAAAAAATTCCAACCCTCACCATTTTGTGAAATACTTTTGACTCCAGGTACCAAAGAAACAATCATTCATTCCCCTGTACCAGAAGGCTGACTAAACATTCCTCAAATGGAATGGAAAGATTAGGAATTTTAGGATCCATTCAAAATAAAATATAATTTAAACAAAAGAAAATCATTTATTATGAAGCTGTGTTGCCAACAGATCATCATTTAGAGACAGGTTCACAAGCCAGCCATCCACGCCAAACCCAGCACTCCTGATACCATACCTGAGTATGAACACAGGATAAACACAATAGTATTTCTATACAAAAGGTCAACTAGGGGGATCATCCCACCCAATGGAACTCAGAAATGCTGTATGAACACAGGGACAAATTAAATCAGAGAATATCACCTGGGGTCAAAGGCGTTAGCAATGGGTGCTGCTTCTCATCATTAGTACTCAAATCTTCATTGTCGTCTCTTTCTACTTAGTGGTGTATTTATCAACTTCATCTCAGATGTTAGGATTCAAAGCACTTCCCCCATAAGGCTACAAGTGCTTTGATCATAGAGCCTTTTCAAATACAACCATCTCTTCAGTGGCCAACGATCCTGGGCAATCCATCTCTTTCTTCAGCTACTAGGCTTCTCATTTGTCCATGTGAAAGGCCAGAGACCTCATCGATTCCGCGCAATACTCCACCCAATATCATGCAGCTGAGGTCTAAGTGAAGAAGTAGTGTGATTTACCATCAACAGTTACACACAATTTCACTGGGAAGAGGAGCAGAGCCTATAGCTGTAAAGCCCAGAGTTGAGTGCCATCAATGAATATCTCTCCTGCTGGACTACCATTGATTAGCCTGGAAAGATCAACACAGAATCCCCCTCATTCTGAAAAGGATGTTTGCATCTTGTAGCCTGAGGGAATGATGTCAGGGTCATTTTAGTTCAGGATTAGCCAGTGATATCATTAGCCAGCAAATGTCACTATAAGAGTGTTCCCACTGTGGCTGGCAGGGAGGCAGTTGGGATGTTTTACTCCATTCAGACAGTTGGAGAAGGGCAATATTACAAAGAACATAGGGCACCTGACGTGACATCAGTTGATTTCCCTGGGTATCATGATGAGGCTGATTCTTATGACAGCTGGGAGGCTATTGATCCATTGTATGATGTGGTGCTGCCCAGAGCTGCTGCTTGGGCAGTCGGTAGGGCCAAGGGTATTCTGAACGGGCATGCTGTGTATGCCAATGTGTTTCGCGTCACTGAACAAGTGGTTGAGTTGGGTGTGCTGTGTGCACAAAGGTTGGTTTTCCCTGTGAATAGCGAGGCTGGGCTATTGCCAGGATAGTGTTGGTTCAACAAATGTTCTGGTGCTGCCTGGAGTTGCTGCGATGGCCAAAGGTGTGACAAAGTATATATCCCAAATAGGGAGAATTTTCTGGGATTATTCAGCAGTGGTGTCCATTGGGAACCAGTTTAGGGGGTGCAATGCACACAGTGGTGACCTCACCTCGGACAGAGTCCAGTTGTCTGGCTTCTGCTGGAAGTGCATGGTTTATTTGCAATTAAGGTGCCCTCTGGGTAACTTAGCCGCATTTAGGTTGGGGGAGTGCATGTATGCCAGTAACCTACATGCACTGTGGCCACAAATGTGGTAAAAACAAAGATTATGTACAAGTTTATGACACCTGCTGTCAAATTAAAATTGGTCTAACCTGACTCTGATGTAGGTTATGGGCTGGCTTGAGGTGAAGGGGGCCTGCTGATAGCCTTTGTCTTCCAGCTCTACCTGGGGTTGCTCACATCATGGCATCTTCTTTTGCTGGGAGGCCTGTGATATGTCTTTATCATGGGTTGTTCTCCCTGGCTATTTGGCATCAGTCTGCTAAATTCTTGATTTACCACATTGTGAAGAAATAGGATATTGCACATGATGATAATATATTTTGACAACGAGGTTAGATAAAGGAGGTTACGCCAAGCTCTTCAAGATGTACGACTTGCAATGCTGGAATGGCTCCAAAATCTGCAAGATGTGTTATCACTTTCATATGGTCCTAATGTCTCCTGTGTCTTATTCCTCACGTTTCAAAGTGTGTACCCAAGGTATTGGGAGCAGGTTAAAATTGTCAATTGTCCACTTGTTACTTCAGAGGTTTAAGGCTGGTGTAATAAAATAAACTAAGGCTGCCTAACACCAAACGGTGGCCATGTCTTCTTATGTGTGTGAAAAATACCTGAGTATTTTATAATATAGTAACACTCATTATTGAGGTGGTCGTATGAAATGAAAATTAAGTATTTGTTTTAAATATCATTTAAAAAAATTATAATAGGATTAGTCAATCGATTTAATCCTAGAGAATAAATGTTCGAATGTTAGCTGGGATATTACAATTCGAATGTTAGCACAAATGCACTTTACTTTTTGCTGCTTTCTTCTGCTGCTAATTTTATTGTTCCAAAGTTTTTAAGGGTAATGTAGTGTATATTCTACACCATAGCTGCTAAGGATTGTTAACACAAACGCACTTTATTTCCTACTGCTCTCTACTGCTGCTAAATCAATTGTGTTAAGTTTGTTTTTGGTGTACTGCAGTGTACATATTTTATGGATATAATGATTTCGTAATTTTTTTTTTATATAATTTTATGCTGTAGCCGCTAAAGACATGAATTGGCCGTAGGGCTGGTCAGTTAAATTTTAGATCAAAGATAATGTATTTTAAAAAAATAAAAAATTATTTTTCTTTTGGTTGCTATATTGTTATTTTATTCATTTATTCTGTACGTGGATCTTATCGATTGTAATGATTTTAATTAATCAACAAATAAATTCTTTATCACAGTGTGTGAAAAATACCTGAGTGTGTATACTATGTAGCCTGTACCCGCAATTAGCGAGGTGAGGGCCTTAGTCTCACAGAGGTTTTGAACACACTGGTGTTGAGAAGTTTTCGCTAGTGGGTTCCTTGGCCCTACCTGTGGCTAATTTCGGCATCAGATCGACTGTTGATTGTTGGAGATAATAAGACTCCAAAAGGCAGGGGGAGTGTTCTGGACCTCCTGGGCCAACCAGTGGTGGTGGTCTTTTGCAGGGAGGGACAGGTTTATAAGCCCAGATGGCCCCCATCGCGCTCTCTTTATCTGTGTTCTCGTCTGCACCTACACAAAGCAGCAAATACCCAACAATACCCATTTTTCCCAGGTGGAAGAAAACAGACCTGATTTTACCTTGCAGTAATTCTTCACAAAAACATTCCATGAGGCGAAGGTAGTAGCAGCCAAGTCTCTTTCATATTTTATTTCTGATTGGGTCCCCTTGACGAACATTAACTTCACCTTCCTTCCCTATTTCCTCACACCCTCCCCATCCAGAGGTCCCCGCATATATTTACTACCTACTTTGAGTAGGTGGTGAATGAATGCATTAAACCCCACGGAATTGGGAATTACATGTGGTTTGACCACTGAAACAAAATCGGTCCCGCACAGTAATTTCACATTCCATGGGCTCTAACTTGAAATTACATGGTATCGGGCTGCATTCACTGCACAGTGAACACTGCACTAGCAGGCCAGAGGTAGGAATGTCTAAAGTACCATTCAGCTTTTTGTAGTTTGGTGAAAAATGTAATAATAGCTGATGGTCTTTAAAACGTGCAGAGAAACTTCTAAGCATTTTACGATACATAAATATATGGAACCAAAACAAATGTGATTCATTACAAGGTCTCGTGCATGTTTGCATTACCACGCCATCGCAATAAAGGATCAAAAACATTCCTTCGGAAAATAACTGCCTTCCTTGACTGAAAGAGTAACTTGATAGTACCATCTCCATCAATTACGTACATGATATATTCATTGTTTATTGAATTGGCAACTCCTAAAAGGCAAAACGAAATATTGCTATACATTTTAGAAATCATGTTATTGAACTCATTTTTTTTTTTTTTGTAGATTCATAGTCGCCAGTCACGTCAACCATTCCGGAAAATTAAAACTAATTTCCTCAAATATTTCATACCCGCAGACTGTATCTCTTCCCATGAATGTAAACACTCAAAGCCACAAAACATACCTCCCCTCGCCCACCCACCCCCAACACACACAGTCCTAACAGCCAGGAAAACCAAACATTACATTGTTGTGAACACCATTGGGCTGCAAGCACAGCAGTCTAAACAATTTAAACAACATGTTTCTAAAATAATTGCGGCACTGATCAAATGGTGCGGATGCGGCGTCGAAAACAGTTTTTGTTCGGCAGAGTTCTGTATACACATCATGCTGCGGTTGTGGGTAAGGCAGAGTGTGCTGCAAATAAACAGTGGCAACCATTTCCTATTCTGGAAACCATTCAGTCCACTAGTTGAGCGCCCTTGTAGCATAAGTGGAATTAGCACAGATCGCTTCATGTCTCTTTTTAAGAAAATTCAAGTTGAGACCTTCGTGAGTTATTTATTTATGCGTCCCAATGATAAGGAGACCTCAAGTTATAAATGATATTGAGGGTGTACATTTGCACACACTTCTGTTCGATTCACTTTATTGTTCTTGGCATTGAGAAAAACATACAGACCATCATGAAACGAAGTAAGTTTAATTAATTTCGTGAAAGTATTGAATTTAGTGACGCTAATATAGTCATTTAAATGTTGGTTATTTTTAAAGAGTCCAGCGGGGGAAAGACTCCAAACTCCTCAAGGTGTTTACTTGAGGCGTATGTTTATATACTTCTGTTATTTTATTTTTTATGTTTCCATTCTCGCACCTGCATTTTTGCTTGTTCGGATTCTAATTGAAGGACTACAAAATCCAGAATGCACAGGTAAATCTAATCTGAAGGAAGTATTTATTCCTGTGAAGATATAGTTTTATGCCTTTGCTGCACCCACTTTTTACTAAAAAGATGATTCCCAGATTAAATGCATGTTTGTGCTCTGATATCCATATTTGTAGGCATTCCTAAACAGCAATCCAACCCTTTCTCATCTTAAAAATAGTTGGAGAATTTCTCGAGCCAAGTTCCTGCGTAACTCCACTTCCACAATGTTAAGGGAAAGGGATCATCCCCATACTTCTTGGGGATGTAGGGGGCGGACTTTCTCCACTTTTAAGATTTTTCGTGAATAGGGCCCACTGTGTACGAGCTTCAACAGGTTTTATGAACCATATAATAGAAAGCTGCACTTTGACAAAAAAACATTCTTAAAGTAGGTGCCCACAAGCAAACTATGCATGAGTTGCAAAATAGTGCACAAATGGTCCAAAACAACATAACAACACACCGTGACAAAGAGAAAATGATTAGTCCCACTCAGCGCACTATATACAAGTGACCAATACGGACATTCAAAGCACAAATCAGCGCTAATATTGTAGTCCAGATTTGCTCACATTTTACACTGAGTTTTCATCACAAATATGACACAAACATGCGCAAAGTGTTGTTTTGGCTTTTCTTTTCCAGCGCAAAACTTGATTTGCACATAAAAGTAGCCCTGAAGTCATACAAAGTAGTGCTATAGCATATTTTGCTTCAAGGGAGCATACCATGGGTGGCAAGTGAGTGTTGCCATGCAACCACCCATAGATTTTAAAGAAAACTATGTACTAAAAAGGCTCATTGGGATTTGCATAAACAAATTATGCCTCCTCGAGGCAGGCCTAATGTGTGAGAAAAGCTTTCTCTAAACCTTTTTAAGTTTGCATGTGTGCTGTAATGTACAGCGCACATACAAAGCTGGAAAACCTTTTAACAACCGCTACATATAGTATTTTGTACTTAAAGGGTACCATTCTAGTAAAAAACCTATGCTTGACATCACCCACACACCCTTGAAGGTCCTTGTGTCTGCTCCCCCGCGATACCCTCTAGCAGGTCTCCCTTGCTGCCTGTTGTTACAGCAGTCGCTGCACTCGCTTCCCTGGTTGCTGCCGCTTGCTGCTCCCACTGCACTATTTGACTACTATCTGTGCCAGTGAGCTGCCTTGCTGTTAGAAACCCCCATAGTGTGTTTATTTGTTTTGCTCAGTCTTCTCTGCAAATCTAACTTTTGCTTTCCTGTTAACCCATACTGCGTTTTGTTTGACTGTTGACTGTTAGGTTAGCCCTTGTTTATATTTCACGCCTGCCTCTGTAATTTGAACTTTGTTACTTTTTTACCCTCCTGTGCAGTGAGCCCGCCCACCTCGCCACTCACTTCCTGCCATTTTTGCCTCTCCCACCTCTCGCCGCCAAGCGCTCCTTCCTTCCCAGGACCTACTTAATGGAGGTCGCAGCGCGGCCGTGCAGCAGCCGCACAGCAAATGTGCACAGTGGGCTTGCTGCCGACCGCCGAAGGCGTGCCAAAGGCAAGCCCATTTGTGCCCATCTGGCCTGAACCGTGCCCAAAGCCAGGAACCCTGGCCCTCTGGCCACCACAGATACTCCACCGCAGAGCTCAGAGCCCTGGACCTAAGACATTTCTACAACAACTGCTGCAACACATCTACTCGATCAATGGTAGGATCCTTCACCTACCACTACAGTTACTTTGCTTACCACTCAGGACCTCCCACCAGCACAGACACCCTCGTCACACCCACTACGCAGACCCCAACCACCCAAAACTGCTCCATTGCCTCCTGCTCATCGCACCAATCCCTTTGCAAACACTCCACCGAAATCTGGGACACCATCACCACCTTCACCCCCACATGATCCTCATCACAGAGATCTGGCTCAACTCCTCCATCACCCCTGACAACACCACCGCAACGTCCAACGGATACAAGATGAAACACTGCAGCCACACCAACAAACATGGAGGATGCATCACCATCATAAACAAGGAAACTAGCTGCTGCACCACCACCAAAGATGACAACACACAAATTATGGAACACCTCAACTTCCAACTCCAAACCGATGGCCAAACAACCATCAGAGGCACCCTCACTTACAGAACCCCAGGACCACTCCCCGGCTTCTGCGACGCCATCCCTGAATTCATCGCCCCTTTGACAATCGACTCCAAGCACTACATCTTCCTCGAGGAACTCAACTTCCATCTCGATGACCGCAACAATGCCAACTCCACCAACCTCCTGGAGAGCATGAGCAACATCGGCCTCACCCAACTGATCACCGACCCCACACACAGAGCAAGGCACACGCTAGACCCGATCTTCACCTCCAGCGACAGAGTCAAGTACATTCATGTCACCGAACTCCCCTGGAACAACCACGCCATTGTTCAGTTCATCATTGCAAGATCCCAGTGCACTACCACCAAGTCCCCCAGCTCCTCCCACCGCAGCAGGAACAAAGTAACAGAGACTCAATGGACGAATGCCCTAAGCACCACCCAGCCCGAATCCTCAACCAACCTAGAACAGGTTGTCTAGAACTTCTCCACCTGGATCACCAACTGTGCAGACAGAGTCACCTTCATCACACCAGCAAACACAAGCAGATACACCCAACACATAAGCTGGTACACACCTGAACTTAGGACCACAAAACGCAAATGCAAACATCTGGAAAGAAGATGGCGCTCCAGAAGAGATCCTACTGACTGAGCCACCTTCAAGTCAGCCCTCAACACATACCGCCAATGCCTCAAGGACATGAAAAAAGATGCCCTAGCAGACCGCATCAAAGCAAGTGCCAACCATAGACAGGAACCCTTCAGCACCATCAGAGAGTACACCCAACAAGTCAGTTGGTACTCATCAGAACTCAGGACTACAAAACGCAAATGTAAACAATTGGAAAGAAGATGGTGCGCCAGAAGAGATCCTACAGACCAAGCCACATTCAAGTCAGCCCTCAACACATACCACCAATGCCTCAAGGACACGAAAAAAGATGCCCCAGCAGCCAGCATCAAAGCAAATACCAACCATAGCCAGGAACTCTTCAGCACCGTCGGAGAGTTCTTCTGTCCCTCAGCCACTGTGAACATGATCTCCCCATCCCAGGAACACGAGGACACCCTGGTGAACTACTTCGACAACAAGATATCTGCCATCTACAGAAACTTCAAACCCCAACCCACTGACCTCTACAACCTCCTCACACCTACGAACACCACCTACAACCACCAGCTGACTGCATCTGACCAGCTCACCACACAGAACACTACAGTCATCCTGAACTCCATCCACTCAGGAGCCCCCACGTACCCCTGCCTCCACCACCTCTTCACAAATCAGCAACAAACTCACCTCCATCACCACAGCTGCCTTACCCAACAGATGGAAATATGCAGAGGTCAAACCCTCAAAACACCCACAGCTGACAACAGCGAACTCAAGAACTACTGCCCTGCCCTGCCAAACTCCTTGAGAAGGCCATCAGCCGACAGCTCGCTGAACACCTGCAGAGGAAACCAGCTGGATGCCTCCCAATCCGGGTTTCGCACCAACCACAGCACCAAGACCACCCTGATCGCCAGTACTGAAGACATCAGAATCCTCCTCAACCAAGGGGAAACAGCGGCCCTGATCCTCCTCGACCTCTCAGCTGCGTTCGATACCTTATCCCACCACACCCTCATCAAGAGACTCCACCACACCGGCACCCAGGGAGATGCCCACAAATGGAATGCATCCTTCCTCACAGGACACACCCAGAGAGTCTGCCTAATATCCTTCGCTTCGGAACCTAAAAGCATCCCTCATACCCACGCTGTTCAACACCCACATGACACCCCAGGCCGAAATCGTCAGAACCCATGGCCTCCACATCATATCCTGAGCTGATGACACCCAGCTCATCCTCCGGCTCTCAAAAGACCCCTCCACCACCAATACCAACTTCCTCAACTGCATGACCAGGGTCTCTGACTAGGTGAGGCCAATTGCCTGAAGCTCAACACTGACAAGACGGAAATGCTGATATTTGGGAACATCACCTCTCAGTGGAATGGCACTTGGCGACCCACCAAACTCAGACCCACACCGATGTACCACACCCATAACCTCTGGATCATACTGGACACCAAACTCACCATGAAACACCTGATCAACACAGTCTCTCAGTTTGCTTCCACACTCACCGCATGCTCCGCAAAATTCTTCAGACGTTTCTCTATCAGCACCACAAAGACCATCACTCAAGCCGTAGTCACCAGTCGACTGGACTACAGCAATGCACTCTATGCTGGAATCACCTCCCAGCTCCTGAAGAGACACCAGATAATGCAGAACTTGGCGGTCAGACTCATCCTCAGCCTCCCCAAACACATCACCCCCATCTCAGGAACCTCCACTGTCTCCCTGTCCAGAAAAGATGCAAATTCAAGATACTGACACACACCTACAAAGCCCTCCATGACCAGAGACCAGCATACATCAACCTCCGAATGAACTTCCACCAACCCTCCAGACATCTGTGCCCACCTCTCAAACCCTTGCACACACTCCCCGCATCCGCCGAAGCTTCAGAGGAGGACGGGCCTTCTCCTACCTTGCCGCCAAGTCCTGGAACGACCTTCCACTGCACCTCTGAACTTCTCCCTCTCTCCCGGAATTCAGAAAGGGACTCAAGACCTGGCTCTTTGGCTGAACCTAGTGAGAATACAGCACCTAGATACCCTCTCAGGTGATTTGTTGTGCTCTATAAATCCCAACTGATTGATTGCATAATGGTGCAGCAAGAGAGAGGAACAGCAACATATCTTATTAGATATGGCTTGCGTCTGCTTTCCTCTTTTGACACAATGCATCGCAGGAACTTTTGTTGGTTTATGTACATTTCCCCTGTGTTTCTTTGAAGCCCCTTTGATGGTTTATTTAATACCACTGAGAAGAAACACAATGTATTTACATTTAGTTATCAGAAGTAACAATTTCTGTTTTCATGTGCCATCAACAACAATTCTTGCAGTCTAACATTGCCGCCGATTGCTTAAGTAACATTTATCTAGGCAATCTGTTAATGTTGTTAATCTAAAAAAGCATGAAAGCATGAGTCAACCAATATTTATTACAATATAGTCATAGTCACTAAGGATGCATTCACTGAAGAGCATACAATTATAGGATATTGAGAAAAAGCAACGTAGGTTTGCTAATTTTCACATCACTTAACTCGATAACTATATGTGATTCCCATATACCTTAATTGTAATACAGAAAACAAACAATACATTCTGAAATGCTGCTTGATAAACGGTTGCCAGGTTAGTTATGAGTTGCTATCCTCTAGAACAGCTTTTTGATGCTAATAAATCTCAGTAAAAAGCAACATTTTGGTGCCTCTTCACAAAGGCATTATGGAGTAAGCAATTTAGTACTCCTGTAGTTCACTTTTAAATACTCTTACATGCCTTCGGGAATTGGCCCCAAATCATTTAAAATGGGAATAAAATGGGTCTGTTCAGGGAATATTCATATACAAATAGTACTGCTACAAAAAACTGGGTCCTATGGCGTTTTGGAGCCGATTCTCATCAAGGCACTACATAGTACTCCTGTAGTATTCATTCCCATACTGATAAAGTATTTTGTGGTACTTCCCCTTTATGCCAGCAGACACACTAGTCTGGCATCATAAAGATTAGAGAGAAGTGAAGGGAGGCCCTGTGAGCAGCGCATGAAGTCTTTCCCTGAGCCATAGCAAAGGTCACCTAGAGGACAATGTGAGGAAATGTGAAGAGTGTGGCTGTCTGCACCACACCTGGCATGGGATTAAATAGAGAGTTTCAGGTTCCTTCTGACGCTGTCCTTACCTTCCAAACTCCTTTCCAAACAGGAAACAAAATAGAACAACAAGCACACTTTTCTAGCCCTGCCAACTCACGCCACAGGACTATGTCTTCCTCCCAAAGCTGATAAGAGTTTGAATAATCCTTGTACGGTTTTCGATCAGCAATCACTATATAAAACAAGACAAACGCTGGCAAAATATGACATTCATTTTAGCAGGTTTGTACTCTAAATAAAATACCTAATATGATCAATAAATACATTTTTGACTCTTTGAAAAAAAGTGTCTGAAACCTAGAACCATATAAAAGCATTCCCTATGCAAACCATAAAGTACTTTTAAAGTATTATAAATGATTATTTATAAAGTGCTGTGAGGGGTGATATCTTTGAAAAAGCAAAGGTATGGAGGTTCAAACAGGGTATAGTCATAAGGTATTATATGAATATATTTAATGCATGCACTTTCTCCTAGCAGAACACTTAAATATAAAAAATGTTTTTATTCTGAGTGGACAGGAGGGCTAAGGAGCAATGGTATGTCCTACACTCACAACTACCTCTCCACATTGATGTATACTTGATGCCAGTGAATAGATAGAATTCTTTTGCCTCATTGATGCAATCCATTAATTTGGTAGAACCAAAGACACCACCACCTGCTGCATTTATATACTGGATAGGGTCCGGCAGATGGGGTCGGTGAGGATGTGTTATCTCTATAGTTATAAGTGATGTGGATGAATGTGTACTTTTAGCCTCCTCCACCGAGACCTTAAATTAAAAGATGCTATTTTGATGTGCAGTGGTTCATAAAAAGTGCAGTCCCTAAAAGATGACAGCACAAGAGGAATACAATAATCTTTATAGCAAAAGAGAACATAATAATAAACAGACTGCTATCAATTAAATTAACACTCTTTATTCTTCCTCTCTCCACTAAATAGAGGCCATTAATCAAAATGAGGCAAAGTTCACTACTGCATCGAGGACACACAATTTACCATAAAAGTTCCTATACACAAGGGCCCAGATTTATCAAACTTTCATGCAATGCAATGTAGCGAGACACCTTGCTGTGCTGCGTGAAATGGAGAGGGTAAGAATGAGCCAATATAACATTATACGGCACATTTCTGTCCTCTCCTTGCGCTGGTGCACATTGTGCTTCCTTGCATCGACACAGACACCCTTGCGCTGTGGTGCAAGGGTGCCTGCGTTGTAGACAGGATTGTTTTTGTGCTGAAAGGGACACCATCCTGCACAAAAACAATCATATGAGGCGTTTTCCTCTTTTTATGTGTGTTGCAGAATTCAGCACAGGTAGAAAGAGGAAAAAATGAGGAGCAATAAACATATTTCTCCTCGTTATGCCTCTCCTGGGAAGGCGTAACATTTTAAGTATTCCTAGATCTACTGTTCATGGTAAATCTGGGAATGCACCAACATCCATGGGTGGATGTGGGGGAATAACCGCGCTCCACCCATGGAAAGCCTTCCTGGAGCAGAGTAACGGTAGTCAGCGACTTGCGCTGCCTTGCGTTACTCCAGATTTACCAAGCACCGCAGGGCCATGCAAGGTGGCCTTGGTTTGCTTGGTAAATCTGACTTTAGTGATGCGTTACCTTGTGTGATACAAGAGCAATACAACACTGTCATAAATCTGGCCCGGTGTCCAACGGGACCCCACGTACCAGTCAAAAAAAATAACCTAATTAGGCAGTCAGTGACAAACCAGGAAGAAGGACATGGCCAGACTGAAGAGGAAGAACTACAAGAAGGAAAGGACTAAACAACCTTTTTTGTGACTCTGCACAGGATCTGAAACTGCATCCCCATGAACATCAGCATGGCTTCTACCCTCCTGCAATTCTAAAAGGAAATAAAAACTTGACTCTTCAGAAAACACAGCCTCGGGACATAATAGAAACTTACACTATCCTTCCTCCTTGCAAGAATCCTTAACTGCACAACAGTGTTAAGGCCTTGTGGAGTGCTCCATTGCTCTCTTGCTAGGTTCGTATGATATAAATACCATTGCATACACACCTATATACATACATACATACAAAGAAAAAAAGATGCAAGCTTTCAACCAAGGTAAGAAGATACATATTCTCCATGAAAATCTATGTACTGCCACTCACCTATAACCATCTGAGGGACTTTTTCTCTTGAACTAAGCCAAACTGGGCTTATCATCTCAGTAATGTTTTTGCATCTTTTGCTGGTCTGAGAATGAATTGAAGTGAATGCTGCTCAAATCTTCATGTGATGATCAAGACTCTATCCCCAATTCCATCTACTAAATTACTATGCAAAGCCTGCTTCGAGAAGGTGGTCACAATGAACAATGTTATTTTATAAAAGGCAGACTGTATCAAACTCAATCAGCAGTTTGCGCATAATACGATCAGCTTACTGTACCTGTCGTCCGTACATTTATATGTCGATGGTGGGTGGAACTCTACAGTAGATCACAAAGGTGTTCAAAGAAGGTTAAAGTCCATGCCAGATTTTCCAGACATTCATATACATTATTTTACATGCAATGAACTTAAATTAAAATAATGTACTTTATGAGAGGTTATTCTGAACAACTGCCATGGAACCCTGCCCCCTGAACAACAGTCTACATCCCTTGTCTAAAACTTTAGAAAACTCAAATGTACAGGCAATGGGGTCTAGTAGCAAAAGCATTTTGAGTATGTCAAATAATACTTCAGTAACACTATTTTACATACAAACGCTCTTCCAAAAATATATTAGTGGAAATCTATTCCTAAGCCTTCCCTGCCTCTTATGTGCAGAGTTTTCTGCCATTAGTGCGAAGAGCTCCTCATGTAGAGGTCTATCATTTAGGTGCAAATGTCAGAGGGACAGGTAGACTGGTGGTTAAATTGGATTGGAGAAATCTGCTCCAAAGTGGAAGAAGTTGGGAGAAAAATAATGAGCGGCACAGGGGGCTGCATTAAAATACAAAAGAAAAACCTACAATAGTCAGCCAGATACTATTCACCAAAGTTACATCCAAATCTACTCCAATTTTACTACATTATGTACCTGCAACAATTTTACTGCAGCATATACCGGCTCTATTCTTGGATTAAGTCCCACTTGGACACATTACTGGTAATGGAAGGCGGTAACAAAACAACCAATTTGAACCAGGGCGGGATTTTGCTTGCACATAGGGAAAATTAGGATACAAAGGAAAAACATGTATTAAAATGCTGTATTAAAGTATTTTTTATGTTTAAAACATCATTTTAAATGAACACAGCCACATAATGGTAAACAAAGCTAGAATTTGTAGAGAATACATACAGCAAGAAAAGGCTTTATTCTCATTAAATCCACCTGCTAATGCAAGGGGCTGAGGGATTCACCAGGCATCGCTAGGTGAAACTCACTAGAATAACCACCAATCACACATACCCTACCCACATAATTCACAGAAAAACCAATGTTTTCAGCATGCCAGTGAATGTCTTTGCTGCCTTAACTCCTCATTTTAAAGAACAATTACTTGAGAAAGAAAAACAGGACATATAGACATAGGACCAGCATCTTTGGGGTGTCCGAAGAAGCAGCAATTGCTAGATGCTGCTCATCTCCAAATGTGAACCTCACTTTACCTACAGCCCACTGCCAAGCCATCCTTAATATCTCAAAACAATGGCTGCACTACACTTTTTGGCCATTTGATTCTTCCAGAAAGTTGCTAATTACTCAGTGGACATCTCACAGGCAATCCAATTATGTTGATTAAACCTAGTACTGAGATTCATCACCAGATAAGTGCACTAGTTTATCTTCATGCCACAGACACTGGTGGAAAGGTAATAGGTGGCAAGGAAATCATAACGCATTGCCTACTTTCCCTGGATATATGATGTCATTGATTGCACATGTGGGTCTTCAGCCATCCCTCCCCCACCCCCTCAAGGACAGCATTTCCACAACAGACACAGCTGACACTCCATAACACGTAGCTAACAAAAAAATACCCAAACCAGAATCACTGCTATTCTATTCTGTAGTTTTTGTATAGTGCATGGCTACCCGTAGGATGCCCGGCACTTTTCACAGCTACCGACTACTGGCCCGGATGTGACACTATTCCTTGAATAGCCAGGCCTTCAAAGCTCTATGGAATGGGAGTTCTTGCTCCAGCTGACGTACCTGCAGAGAGAGGGAGTTCCAGAGCTTGGGTGCTAGAAAGGACATAGAGAGTCCACCCCAGTGTGATCTCCGAATCCTGGGGACCCTTAGTTGGTGGGCAGAAGCTGATCAAAGATGCCTACTGGGTAGATAGGGGGAGACCAGTGATCATAGTAGTGGTGGACCTCTGCTGTTTATCGCCCTGTGAATAATGCATATGGACTTAAATTGCACTGTGAGCTCCACAGGAAGCCAGTGGAGGTCCCTGAGTGCTTTAGTGGCCGGCTGATCTCTGGGTGTATCTGTGAGAAGTCGAGCCGCCGCGTTCTGCACAATCTGAAGCCTCTTGACCACATAAGATGGTGAGCCGTGGTATAAGGCATTGCCATTGTCTAAACATCCTAGTACCAGGGTCTGGACAATAATTCTCCTGGCTGAGAAAGGGAGGAGCTTAAGAACTTTCCTCTGTAACCTCAAGGTGCCATAACAGCTAGCTGAGGTATTCCTGGCCTGGTGTTCCATGGTAAGTTTGGGGTCTAGCCATACTTCCAGGCTCTTTAGTGGGCCTGTGGGCATCAGTAGCTTACTTAGACAGTCTGGGATGGACCTCGGGAGACTGTCCCGAGGGTTATTGTCCAACACCATTATTGTCCAACACCATACCTTCTGTTTTGTCTTCACTGAGTCTCAGTCAAGACTGATTTGCATATGACCAGGTCTAAACTGGGGTGGCATGGTGAGCAAAAGAATGATGGATTAAACCCAGATCTCTTGACTGGGGGTAAATGTTTTGATTTGTTCTGCATTCCGTCCATCAATTGGGTATCTTTTGATGGATATAGAAACAGCTAACATGTGTTTCATTGATATTACTTTTTCAACACTTTAATGATATTTGTGCAGGTGTTAGGGTGCACAGAATAAAGAAATAAGGGGAAGGAAAGGATTAATAAGAGATGAAAAAATAGTGCATAATGGTGAGAAAAAGGTTGTTATCTGGAAAATCACAAAGTTAGAGAGGGGTCCTCCTCACCAAAGGGACAGGATGCCAAAATAGACACTATGTCAGAAACAAATTCCCTTTGGGTTATTTAAAGCATACTCTCATGAATACACACCACTTACATGCACTTCCACAGACACCACCAGCAATCGTAACAGGAGCCACAAGCTAATATAAAATTATTTATTTTGCATGGACCCTTAGTCAAGGTGCAAAAGTTAAAAATACATCATAAACAATACATCAAATATCAATACAACATATTAAAATAATCCTCATAAAACTAAAAGAAAAAGGGAGAATACAATTCATCACAAGATTTCAAATATATGAAGCACACCAAGTACATAAATCAAAGATCGTAATGGGTTTAACACTTATTGATGTTCTTGTTGTTATTTTATCAGTGGAAACCCCTTCAACTTGGTGCTAAACACAAGTAGCGACGCGTTTCGGTGGTATAATGTGGTCCAACCACCTTCTTCAGGCTTAAAGATACGATACGATGTCTCCCAACACTTTCATCAAAATTGATGATGAAGGAATAATGCAAGGGGATCTATCTCCTCCTAAACAGTATATCTTCTCTATCATGGATTCTTCAGTCATACATGGACTGGAAACGTAGAAGAACTCTCACATATTTCCTTTAATAAGACCAATTGGGTTTCCAACCACTGATAATTCTGGTTCAAGATAAAATAGAGTTAAAAATGATATCCAGTCGCTGTCACAAGACTTCTGTTAGTAGCCACTGGTCCTTGTCACAAAGCCGGTTGACGGGACTCAACAGCCTCCTGGCGTGCTCCGGACGTAATTCGTTTGGAAATTCCCCTTGCATTATTCCTTCATCATCACTTGTCACATCAGGCCCCGCCCCCTCCCTTCACCACTGTGCAAACACGCCCCGTGGCGCGTTTTAAGTTGGGAGATTAAGTCCCCTTGAATCCTGAGGGTCCCTGGAGTCCAACTAGCCCACCAGCTACCTCCAGTAAGCGCCACAGAGCTGCGTTGCAGAGAGGTGTAAAAAGGGGCGCGGCCTGGACCACCTCTCTGCAAGGCAGCCCTGTGGCGCTTACTGGAGGTACCTGGTGGGCTAGTTGGCCCCCAGGGACCCTCAGGATTAAAGAGGAATTCATTCCCCAACTTAAAACGCACCACAGGGCGCGTTTGCAGAGTGTTGCTGGGAGGGGGCGGGGCCTCGGTGCAATGCCGGCTTTTTTTTTTTTTATTCTTTTTTTTTTTAGAAGGGGGGCTGTGTGGCCCCCCTTCCTTTCCTATTTTATGGGCCCTGGGGACCCCATCCCTCAGGGCCTGACCCCTATTTTTTCTTTTTTTTTCAAAAATGGAAGGGGGCCGCGTGGCCCCCCTCCCGAGGCCATATTCGGCCCGGGGACCCATCCCCCGGGGCATGGCCAGTGTTTATTTTTTTTGAAACTATATTTGGAGGGGGGCTGCGTGGCCCCCCTCCTCAGGCCATTTATGGCCCCGGGGACCCCATCCCCCGGGGCCGGCCTTTGCGTGTTTTTTTGTTTTTCTTTATTTTATTATTATGGGGGATGGGGGCCACATGGCCCCCCTCCCAGGCCACTCCTGGCCCCGGGGACCCCATCCCCCGGGGCCTGGCCGCTTCGTTGGGGACCGTGGGGGGAGCCCCAATGCCCCCACGGTCCCGCCGGCTCCCCGTGTCCTGCAGGAGCCGGCATTGCTTTTCCACATGGGGAACTGCTAACATGCAGCTCCCCGTGTGGAAAAGCAATCTTGTTTGGATTTTGGAAGAGAGAGCAGGTTTCCTGCTCTCTCTTCCAAAACCCAAACCACAGTTTGCTATGACAGGGCGGGAGGCGCGAGGCTCCCGCCCTGCCATAGCAAACAGCAGTGTCCCGGGGGTGGGCACCCCGGGACACTGCAGGAGCCAGCCCCCCTCCCTTCAGTTTGAAAGCCCCGGGGAGGTGGTGGTCCCCGGGGCATGTGGGGGGGCTCGAGCCCCCACACAGGTTCTTTTTATTTTTTTTAAAAACAAGCCCCGGGGGGTGGTGGTCCCCGGGGCTGCGGGGGGGCCGTGTGCCCCCGCAAATATTCAACAAAAGCCCCGGGGGGTGGCGGTCCCCGGGGCTTGGGGGGGCCTTGGAGGCCCCCCACACATTATAAAAAACAAGCCCTGGGGGTGGCGGTCCCCGGGGCTGCGGGGGGCCCATGTGCCCCCGCAAATATTTAAAGAAAGCCCCGGGGGTGGCAGTCCCCGGGGCTGCGGGGGCCTCCCTGGGCCCTCGCAATTACATTATTGCATGCCCCCGGGACTTGGCCCACCCGGGGGCTAAATAATAACGAAGCGCGGGAGCCCGCGCTTCGTTTTTTTTAAATTTTCGGCCAAAATTCGCGCTGGGTGCGTGAATCTCGCCGATTTAAAAAAAAAATAATAATGCTTTTTTGGCCCTGTGGGTCCTTGTGGGACCCCCTGAGCAGGCCTAGGGCGTCAGGGTGTTTCTACCCTGCCCCCTTTTCTTGTTTTTCGTGTTTCTTTTTCTCTTTTCTTGTGACTCGGTTCTACCGAGTCACAAGATGGCTGCCAACACTTCCTGGTTTGGAGTGTTGACAGCCAATTAGAATGAAGCTCGTGGTCGGGAGGGTGCGCGGATCCACTGCGCCTCTAGATATCGAAACTTTTATTTTTTGATTTTCTCAGCAACTACTGAACGGATTTACACCATTTTTAAAAAAGGGCGCTTTCTGAACCAAGGGCTACCTTTTTGCCAAATTTGGTGTAATTCCGTTCAGCAGTTCCAGCTGTAGCCGTGTCTAAAGTTTCCTATGGGAAATGCATTTTTTGACCTCTTTTTTTTTATTTTCTCAGGAACTACTGAACGGATTTACACCATTTAACAAAAAGAGTTCTTTCTGAAACAAGGGCTACCTTTTTGCCAAATTTGGTGCAATTCCGTTCAGCAGTTCGGGCTGTAGCCGTGTCTAAAGTTTCCTATGGGAATTAACATGGAGAAAACATGTTTTGGGACCCCCCTTTTTTCTTGGCCCCCGCTTGCCAAATCACCCCGAAACTTTCAAAACAGGAGCTGACCGGAGCGCCCCACTAGTTTTGAAAATTTCGCAATGATTCATCAACCGGCGCCAAAGTTATTGGGAAAAGAAAAAATGCTTTTTGAATAGAAACAAGGTCCTAACTATAACTACCTACTGGCGACCGCCAGTAGGTAATATATATATATATATATATACATACATACATATATATATATATATATATTCACTGAAAAACCATAGGTTTTAGGGACAGTTATAGTTAGTTGGACATTGCACTCGTATAAAACCCGTGAAATTCCCCCGTTATAGTTAGTTCAGGTAACTATAACTCGCGCCCCACAATGCACTGCTGATGACGTCACATATTACATCACTCATGACATGATCAGTGACATCACTGATGACATCACTGATGACATCTCAAATGACATCGCGGCTCCCGTCCTGTCATAGCAAACTGCTTTGGATATTGGAAGCAAGAGCAGGGAAACCTGCTCTCGCTTCCAATATCCAAGCAAATTGCTTTCCACATGGGGAGCTGCATCTTAGCAGCTCCCCATGTGGAAAAGCAATGCCGGCTCCCAAGGGACGCGGGGAGCCGGCGGGACTGTGGGGGCTTGGGGACCCCCGACAGTCCCCCAACGGAGAGGGCCAGCCCGGGGGATGGGGTCCCCGGGGCAAGTAGTGGCCCGGGAGGGGCGCGGCCCCCTTCCCTAAAATTAAAAAAAAAAACAAAGGCCAGCCCCGGGGGATGGGGTCCCCGGGGCCATAAGTGGCCTGAGGAGGGGGGCAACGCAGCCCCCCTCCAAAACAATTAAAATTTTAAAAAAAGGCCATGCCCCGGGGGATGGGGTCCCCGGGGCCGATTAAGGCCTCGGGAGGGGGGCCACTTGGCCCCCTTCCAAATTTTTTAAATAAATAGGGGGCAGGCCCTGGGGGAAGAGGTCCCCAGGACCAATAAATTAGAAAAAGAAGGGGGGCCACACAGCCCCCCTTCTTAAAAAAAAAAAAAAGAAAAAACACCGGCATCGCGCCGGAGGCCACGCCCCTTCTTTCACCACTCTGCAAACGCGCCCCTGGCGCGTTTGCAGATTGGGAACAATTCCCCTTTAATACTGGGGGTCCCTGGGGCCAACTAGCCCACCAGGAACCTCCAGTATGCGCCAGGGGCTGCGTTGCAGAGAGGTGTTCTGAGGCCACGCCCTTTTTACACCTCTCTGCAACGCAGCTCTGTGGCGCATAATGGAGGGAGCTGGTGGGCTAGTTGCACCCCAGGGACCCTCAGGATTGAAGGGGAGTTAATCCCCCGACTTAAAACGCGCCACAGGGTGCGTTTGCACAGTGGTGAAGGGAGGGGGCGGGGCTTGAGATGACATGTGTGCAACAGGCCCCGTGGCATGTTTTAAGATGGGGAATTAAATCCCCTTCAATCCTGAGGGTCCCTGGGGGACAACTAGCCCACCAGGTACGTCCAGAAAGCACCACAGAGCTGCGTTGCAGAGAAGTGCAAAAAGGGGCTGGCCTCTGAACACCTCTCTGCAATGCAGCTCTCTGGTGCATTCTGGAGGTACCTGGTGGGCTAGTTGGCCCCTAGGGACCCTCGGGATTGAGGAGGAATTAATTCTCCAACTTAAAACGCACCACATGGCGTGTTTGCAGACATGTCACCTCAGGCCCCACCCCCTTCCTTCACCATTGTGCAAATATTCCTCTAAAATCAGCCGAACTACGAATTCCGATTTACTCACCTGTTATCAGGAGAGAACCCAGTGCTGCATCTTTTAGCCCAGCACTGACCCTGAAAAGTAATTCTAACCGTACTTACCAGTAACTTGAATTTCCTTCCATAGGCTAACATTGACTGGTTTCACTTGGAAATTCTTCTAAGTGTGGAGTTTTGGAACTTTATAATATTCCTCTAAAATCAGCCGAACTACGAATTCCGATTTACTCACCTGTTATCAGGAGAGAACCCAGTGCTGCATCTTTTAGCCCAGCACTGACCCTGAAAAGTAATTCTAACTGTACTTACCAGTAACTTGAATTTCCTTCCATAGGCTAACATTGACTGGTTTCACTTGGAAATTCTTCTAAGTGTGGAGTTTTGGAACTTTATAATATTCCTCTAAAATCAGCCGAACTACAAATTCCGATTTACTCACCTGTTATCAGGAGAGAACCCAGTGCTGCATCTTTTAGCCCAGCACTGACCCTGAAAAGTAATTCTAACCATACTTACCAGTAACTTGTATTTCCTTCCATAGGAATCCATTGTCTGGTTTTCAGCAGAAAAGTTTCAAAGTGTCGATTTTCACAAACTACAATTATTCCTTAAAAATCGCCTGTATGACTTAAACGCATTCTTTCAACTGTTTACAGGAGATGCACCAGTGCTGGATCCAGGATCCACCACTGAGTAAGAAAAAGTAACGATAACACTACTTACCTGCTAAGTGAATTTCCTGCCATAGGATAACATTGGTGATTCTATGTGAAAAAGTTTCTAAGTGTCAACTTTTAAAATACAATAATATTCCTTAAAAATCAGTACTGTAACCAAAACGCTTTTACTCAACTGTTTACAGGAGATGTCCCAGGACTGAATCTAGGATCCAGTCCTGTGGTTAGAAAAGTGATCCATAAAGTAACTAATTGCATTTAACTAGAAATTCACATTGAGCTCAATGTTGCATTGTGTTTGAAATTGTGTTGCCCATTGCAACAACTGTAACTACTGTACTTAAAAGTCTATTGCCTATTTGCAAAGAATTTAAACTAAAGTAATTCATTCTGAGAAAGTATATTTGTAATGCAATGTATAATGTAATTACAATGTAATTTAAAAAATAAATAGTTTAAAAAAATGTAGTAAATCAGTATCAAAAAAATAAAGATAACAATTAATACATTTAAAAATTGTCATTTACAAAACCTTGGAAGTTCACTGAAAAAAACCATAGGTTTCAGACATGTTATAGTTAGGAATTAGCATTTAAAAAACCTTTGAAATTCACTGAAAAAACCATAGGTTTCAGTCACGTTATAGTTAGAAATTAGCATTTAAAAAACCTTTGAAATTCACTAAAAAAACCATAGGTTTCAGGCACGTTATAGTTAGAAATTAGCATTTAAAAAACCTTTGAAATTCACTGAAAAAACCATAGGTTTCAGACACGTTATAGTTAGAAATTAGCATTTAAAAACCTTTGAAATTCACTGAAAAAACCATAGGTTTCAGGCACGTTATAGTTAGAAATTAGCATTTAAAAAACCTTTGAAATTCGCTGAAAAAACCATAGGTTTCAGACACGTTATAGTTAGAAATTTGCATTTAAAAAACCTTTGAAATTCACTGAAAAAACCATAGGTTTTAGGGACAGTTATAGTTAGTTAAACATTGCACTCGTACAAAACCCGTGAAATTCCCCGTTATAGTTAGTTCAGCTAACTATAACTCGCGCCCCCGCAATGCACTGCTGATGACGTCACATATTACATCACTCATGACATGGTCAGTGACATCACTGATGACATCACTGATGACATCTCAAATGACATCACTGATGACATCATCCATGTGATAATTTCATGCATCTTCTCACACCCTAATATAACTTTTGATACACCCACTGTAAATTACAAACTGCCATTCTCAAAACCATAGACACTCCAACACCAATAACTACATACCCACTCACTGATTCTTAGGTCTACACACACATCCACTCACTCACCCGTACAGTCACTCATACTTACGGTCACTCAGTACAGGACTATCATATGCACTCATATACCTACATAGACACTCACACACCACCACTCATCCATAGAGGTACTCACACACCTAGTCAGTCATGCAAATAATTAATCAAACTGCCATTTACTCACCTATACAGTTATACACACACCAGCTCACTTACTCATACAAATACTAGCACATTCTTACGCTCTTATACAATCACTGATACAAGCACACACTCATCCATACAGTCACTCTCACAATCACAGTCACACACTCTCGCTTATAGCTATTTATATACTCCAACACACATATATACTGCCTTTCACATATGTAGTTACTCACACATGTACCACTGAGATATACATTCACTCACTAACACACCCATACACACACTCCCCCACCCATACAGGCCATCACAGATGCACTCTTGAAACCATGCACCCAGTGAATCACCCACTGATACATCTATGTGCAGTCACACACACCCCATCCACACAAACACTCAGGCACCCATACAGATACTCAGACAACCAATCAATAACTCGTAGACACTCATGTAGCTATTTACAAACCCATGCAGCCACTTACACACCAACAGACAGACGGATAAAGACATTCACACAGTTTAGTCACTAACCCATGCATTTAGTAAGATACGTTTAATCACTCACTTATAGAGTCAGTCACGCACCTACTAAATCATCCATCCAGACACTTATACACCCACTCATTATTCAATACACCTTACTCATATATATATAAACATATATATTAAACATATTTAAACTTTATAGAAACACACAGTCACTGCATGATGTCATCAGTGATGTCATTTGAGATGTCATCAGTGATGTCACTGACCATGTCATGAGTGATGTAATATGTGACGTCATCAGCAGTACATTGCGGGGGCGCGAGTTATAGTTAGCTGAACTAACTATAACGGGGGAATTTCACGGGTTTTGTACGAGTGCAATGTCCAACTAACTATAACTGTCCCTAAAACCTATGGTTTTTTCAGTGAATATATATATATATATATATATATATATATATATACATTCATTTTTGGAATGTACCTGTAAATTGAGGTATGTTGGGAGCACTAAGCTCCAAGTGTACAACAGGATTCTCCAACATTTACGAGCTGTGGTTTATTCGGACCCAAATTACCCAGTGGCACGCCACAACAATCTGAATGATCTCAGATATTATGTGATCGGGTCACTGAACAAATCTATCCGTGATGGTAACAGGGAGAAACAACTGCGTCAACTCGAATCCCTGTTTATCCTTCAATTGGATCCTAGAATACCAAATGGTTTAAACATGGGGAAAGATTTGCACAATTTTTTATAGGTCAGGCAATTTTGGGGTACATATGACCTAGAGTGTCTAAAGTTTTTTAGTATTCTCCTTTTGCATTCTGTCCACCATTTTAGCCAACTGAAAACAGTTTTCGTGTATAGTGTTAGTTTTTTGCGTCTTTTGCACATAGTCATATGTTTACAAAATATTGCATCAGCAATATATTGTAAAAAGGGCTTTCCGCTAATCTCAAATCATGGACATATTTTTAAAAAAAATTGTGGTTTGCACATTTTTTGCACTTACACTTTATCGTATGACACTGGTTTAGGGTACATGCAGTAAGGATATTAGAGTGCTGGAGATACTCTCTGAGAATAGAACACGAGTAGCATTAACAGATGCAACTGTTTTTTTACCAAGGTAAAGGCATATTTTATCACTATGATTAAATTGATTGAATACATTTTGTACCAATATGCCTTTCTATCTAGTTTTACAGTCTTTACCATAATTTTACATTCATGTATTTATACTCGTGGCTATTTATTTATTTATTTACATATGCCTGTATTTATTATATTTATTAAGCAGAGTTTATTGTCTGGCAAGTCTTTCTTCTCTGTTTACTGCAAGGAATTGTGGTTGAGCATTATCAACTATGAGTGTGGTCACTATTTAAGAGATGTTACTGGTCCAGCGTGTCATGTGATCAAGACCGTGGAAACGCGGTCGAAACGCGTCATGCTGGGCACTTGCTTTTCATTGTATTGGGTGCTATGAAGTTCTTGAGTTTCTGCAAATAAAGCACGAAGATTTCACCATTCACGTTGGGTCCGTACCTGTTCTTCGCCGTTCCTGGAGGTGAACCAGGATTGTGTTTCTCTATATATATATATATATATATATATATATATATATATATATATATATATGTATATATATATATATATATATATATATATATATATATATATATATATATATATATATAGAGAGAGAGAGAGAGCGAGAGAGAGTGAGAAAGAGAGAAGTTTAAGTACAAAAGAAGGGAAGTCGTACCACCAAAAATGTATCATAGCCCAAACTTTAAGTAACAACCTAATAACAGTAGTAACTACAGAGTGTCTTTTTCAGAAAAGGTACCCCCTATAAAAGCTTTTCAGGTACAGGAGCCAGGGGGATAGAGAAAACAAACTACATCAACAATGCTCCTGCCAAACCTAATCTTTTATCTGGTGTGGCCTACAACAAGCTCAAACCTGGCTGTCCTTCAATGATCAATCTTGCCATACACAGGAGTACAAGCATTAGTTATTTTTATGCATCATTTTCTTTTTTTCTTTTTTGTTAGGTCTCTATTTATAAAAAGGTGTACAAACTTGTAATAGAAATTTCATTTTGTGTCTTCATTGATTAACATGAACAAGACATATTAATTACAGATAAAAATACATGGAAAACATATGCATTAACCCTTTTTTTGCATTTGTAATACCCCCTAAACAATTCAACCTCACACCAACCATTCTCTCCTAACATACCATATTCTCACACTCAATACAGTCACATACATGAGGGAACCCTCTACACCAAACATGACATGCACCGATGAGAGAGTAGCAGACTGAACATATCACAATTTAATCCACTGTGGTGTTGTCCTTTTAGGGGTTCCCAGCAATCTGGTCAACGTACGTTTCGGTAGGTGTAAATAACTTCCACCTTCATCAGGACCACTCTTTTGGCTAATTTCAAGTGAATGGGCGGGGGTTTCTGCTATTGCAAGCCTGCTATTTACCATGAATTATGCAGGGATTTGTAGAATTTAGTTAGATCGTCACGGATTCAATCACAAGACTAAGGGGCCGATTCCGATCTCGGCCGGTAGTGCTCCGAATCGGATTCGGCTTTACCGGATCCGATTCGGAGCCCTGTTTCCCGACCGAACCGTACGCGGGTCCGGCCGAGCGAGTACGATGCGAAATCGCCGACCGACTCGTCCGGGCGTCCCGACCGCTCCGACCGACTCGCTCGGACTCGACTCGCACCGCGCAATGGAGACGTTTCCCGGCCGGGTAAGTACGATGTGCGCCGCGAGCAGTCCGACCGAGCCGCGCACTCCTGCTCGTAAGAGCTGTCGGAGCCGTACTTTGGGGGTCCGTGTCGGACCCCCCTGTACGCGTAGCCACGCGAGTCGCACACAGGGGGGACCCATGGGTCCCCCCTACCTATGCGTGTACGGCGCGAATCGCTTCGCCGCGTACCCGCTGTAGGGGGCGCCCTTGTCCGACTCGCACCCATTGAGTCAATGGGAGCCCGCGTACGCGTTGTACGACCGGCTCCCATTGACATCAATGGGAGTCCGACCGACTCGAGTCCGATAACATACGGACGCATCGTACTCGTTCGGTCAGACTGCACGGGTCCGATTCGGTCGGAAATCTCTCCGGGTCCGGCTCGGTCGGTGAAATTTCCGGCCCGAATCGGAATCGACCCCTATGTCTCCTCAAAGATGGTTCGGCAGGTCCCTTATTCGCACAATGCTACTGTGTATTCACATGTTGTCAAAGTAGCAAAGCTGGCATTTATCGAGAACAGGCTAAGATATATACATACACGTCCTATAGTGGATATATTCATTCATGTACTTCTTTTTAGGCATGTATCTTCAGTATTTTTTGCCGGTTAGATTCTTTTAATTAGGGTTGCCAGCACGTCTCCTTCCTACAGAGTGTCTACAGAGTGTGCGCATAGCATGTAGCCTAGGCAGATCCATTACATGCATGTCATGGTTGTGGTTAGGCCATATAGTGATTTTAATATCTTGATAATTAACGACAACACTAACATTGGAAAAGAGCTTTAAGACAGTGGTAAAAAGTTAGTATGCGTTGGCCAAAAGTCATACAAATTAAAAAGGGACTATTGGTATGGATGGAGTGCCTAAAAATATCAGAAGGAATATCGGTAAAGCATTGTTAAAATCATTACAGGATGACATCTCAAATAGGTGAGTAGGATGGTACAGAATAAGATATGGAGATACAAAAATATAAGGCAGGAAACCCTTACTTTAATAAGTAATTTTAGGAATACCTTACCGTTTGCAGTCTGTAGTAAGGTAGGCACACATGGAGTCAGTATATGCCATGACGGCACATTGATCAGAACACGTTTAAAGCAATGGGATCTAGGAATTAAAAGAGGACTGTTTGTTGGGTGTTTTTTAGAAGGGAAAGGCGACACCATGTTGATAAGGGTATGCAAAAATGTAACATTGATGGTAGATGATTAGTCTCAACATATCTAGTTATGGGCATAGACGTTATTTAAAAATAAAACGGTGGAAGAGTAAGTTATCATGCTTCGAGAATTAGCACAAGTTATGCCATAATGGAGAAGGTAAGATGTGGAAATTGGAATTGGATTATTGGGTGCACTGCAAAGTAATCGGTAGACACAGTTATGGGAGCAGAGTAACAGTTTTTCATAATCATAGTACTGCTGTTAAAAACTTGTATGGTGGCCAACACATAGTAGCATATATGGAGGAAATAATACAATATTATCAATTGTATAATAGTTTTTATAATGTTCAGTGTCACTAGCATTAGAGATACATTGATAACAGTAGGACCAAGTAAATACTGAGAGAAGTAAACAAAAGTAGTGTGCAAGTATGCTAGTATTGACATAAAAATGTTGCATTCGATAATACATGATTACTATCAAGTTAACAAGAAATAGTTGGTTACATGTGGGACTTATTAGTCTATGTCAATGACATGCAATTAGAAATGTAGGCAACAGAAGTTAAATGCGCAAAATTTCATAACACTTTATCGTTAGGAGGAGGCAGTGTTAAGGGCAGAGGACCTGTGAAGAGATGAGATTTCCTCGTGTGTGAGCCATGGTACATGTTCACTTGGTTACTGTCTGAGAAGTTAAGCAGGTCCCTATTACATTGCTGGTAAGTCATCTATAAGGTATCATACAATTGATCAGTCAGATATTAGAAAGTGACGATCCTTATTGAGGCCCTTGTCCACAGCTTGTAATTTAATGATACACTTAACCTCAGTTTTGCATAAAGTTAATGTTCTATTCACACCTCAGGGCTGCTTTTGGTTGTTTACAATGCATGAAATGTTAAGGATTTGTTGTCAAGTATGGAGTGTGTATCATTAAAATGGGCAGCAAATGGATAAGACACATTATTGCATAACGTTCTAACGTAAACAGCTTGTTTTTCTGAGTGATGCACTGATGCACTTCCAGGTTCTGAAGCCCGAGTTGGAGAGCCGGAGATCGAACAGAGAGCCACAGCGCTATTCAGTCAGTAAGACAACAGTAAGCCATCTCTCAGCCGCGGCTTCCTGCAACTCCCCCGTGGCATCCCTGCGGCTTTCCTGATTGCCCACTGTACACCACACCATATGCTACATCCTCCTGGAAAACTTGACGGCCACTTGGTGGCTTGCTTGCCTGTTGCCTGTGTGCCTGCCACTTGATCAAGAGCTGAGCTTGAGGTCCTGACCCTGATGAAGGAGACAGCCGGCGGCGTGTGAGCAGAAGTGTAAACACAGTGCCTTATCCGTAAGGTAGCGACAGAAATGAGAGGTTCTGTGCGACAATACTGGGCTTAGTGGCACCTCTTCTTGTTCTCTCATGCTGTCCTCCTCTTTGCACCTGGATTTTGATTGCACAGCTGTGCCTTTGTGATGTTTGACACCAGTGAGGAGCTGGGTGTAGAGAGGTGGTCCACTGGTCTACTAAACCGATGGAGTGCTGCGAGGGTGGCCCACCCAAATCCAGAGGTAGCAAGAGGCAGAAAGTGACAAATAGTGGAGGCAGCGTTCGGGTACAGCATTTGTGGTTGAGCCCAGTAGGTGCGGAGGTGGCCGAACTAGGTGACTGTGCGGTTTGCATCTCTCCGGTATGCTCCCCCCGCTTTTCTTGTTGTTCTTCCCTCACCGCTAGAATGAGGGGTATACGATAACCAAACAGTGCATTACAGTACTGAGCTGAAGCTATTTATCCATCATTATACATAATCTTTCAAAAGTACCTTAATGAGAACTCACAACTCAAAATTACTTCATGCAACTTGTAGGATGGCCAACCAGGTGTCTCACCCTCAGAAGAGGAAAAGACTGTCTCCCATCCCTCAGGATCCAGATCTGGAAAACAAGCAGGAACCTCTTTCAAATGCTGCCAATGACAAGACGATTTTATCAAGATCAAAGCAAAACAGAAAAGGGGCATGCTCAGTAAGGGATTTCTGCATCATGACCGATGAATGTTTCAATGTTGACTGATACTGATCAACAAATCAAGCAGGCAGAGGGTGGCAGAATGAGATAAATGAGCGAAGGATACCTAAATGTTATTCATTATGGTGATATCAAACAAGCAACCCAGTTGCCTCGCTCAATAAGTCAAACATCAATATTGCTGGGAGAGGTCCCCCTAGAGGGGCAGGGGGAAAACAAAAGAGAAGCTGTGAATAAAGAAAGCAAACATAGAGAGAATGTGAGGAAAGACAGAGTCATAGGGCACCCTTAGACGAGAAAGAAATATGGAGCCCTGTAGCCCCAGGTCTTTTCCCAAAGATAATAATTAGGTCCACACCCCGCTACACCAGAGAGCGGCATACCCTGGGAAAAGGCAATGTTAATTTGGATACCAAACAAGGGGATGAATCCCTTCAGAGAGCAGTGATTGTTGAGGTGGAGGAGGAGGAAGATCTTTTTTCACAACAGTTGTTGCAGAATAGGACAGCAGAATTGTCCACTAGAGGGGGAGAAAGAGAACAAGCTGATTGATTGTCACCCTGGCACTCCCGTGAACCCCCTGCCAAATACTATCGAGGACAAAGGAGTCATAGGGGATGATGCCCTGATAAAAACATTATCAGCCATCACTAAAGCCAGCATGCTACATGCAGACAAATTGGAGACACAAATTAATGATCTACAAACATTAGCCACACTCACAATGGCAATTGATGTCAAATTGGGGCGATTAAACCAACTAATAAAGCGGACACAAGATTTTGCCAAGGAAAAATCAGCATGTTGCAGGTGTGACTCAATAGTGGATAAGTGAGCCACCCTACTGGATGTCATGTCAGTCCTTATACAGGATATGAAGGCGGGAATCAGCACAAACACCACAAGGGGCAATGGGAGAAAAGATTAAAATGTTAAAGGACAGACGACAGAGAATGCGAATCGCAGGCACCCAACAACACCAATAAGCAAGCAGGGAGGTGAAAACAGTGATCAATTGTCCACCAAATATATCCCTGCATGAAAAATCAGGTCATCCAGAAGTTCATAGTGATCCAAAGGTAGAGGTAACTTATCAAGAAGTGGAGGAGAAAGGAGATGACCAATCAGAAAGAATTCTAAAAACAAATAAGAACAAAACACGGATAGCAAATGGTGTGCACTCTTAAGGAAAAATAAAAAGCTCCTAAAAAAACGAAATAAAAAAGGTAAAAAGAAAGGAATCCTTGGCTTAGCCTCCATCAACCAGGATTTTAAACCCTTCACAATCTTCACACAGTGTGCCCCTGCGTCATGACAAGATCAGTGAATCACCGGTCAAATAAGCCGTTAAAACAAAAGTGAAAACTAAAATTAGAGTAAACGATATTGGCCTGCCAAAAGAAAAGTTGCTGTTGGCAGAGCAAGAGAATTATGTCATGGGAGACACCAACAGTGAAAAGCCACTAGTAATACCTGATGGACAAGATCAGGGCACTGACTCTGAGGGTCTAGTAAAATCATCTATAATTCCAGACTCATATGTTAGGGAGGTGCCATTTGTACAATCAATGCCATTAGCCACCACAAGAGCGTCTCCCATAAAAATTGAAATCGGAACAAGCGAGGGGAGAGGAGCAATCAACAGCGCTCCATTACAATAGAAGTCCCCTCTAGTCAAAATGGGAAAGTGGAACTGATAAGTACAACAATAGTGTCAGGCTCATCTGCATGTGTGGAAATTCCAACTAAAAAAGAAGCGCGGACACATGAGATCAATAAAGTGTTGTTGGTGAGTAACAACTCTGAAGCAATAAAGGGTTCATGAAAAGGCCTAAAAAGTATAATGTTACACCTGGAGTATGCCTCATGAGGAAGATGGGACATATTGAACAGACAGAACATCATAAGATTGCCTCTCCACTACCTGGCTTGGAAAAACTCGATCTGTATTGAAGAATACATTAAGGGCACAGGAAGACATCTCTCAAAGAATGCACAGTCCCAAATATGTAAGAGAACATGAAATTGGTTTTAAACCATAATGGTCAAAACAAAACAGCCTAGAAGCAGTCCACTCAATGTGGGATGAAGGGTATACATTCCAAAGGGCTGAGTCAATGCAAATGGAGGTGGAAACACTTCGCCCTTCATGTTGATGGGGTTTTTAAACCAATGCTCCTAATTGCAGTAAAACACAAGGAGTAGGGTTAATGCCTCAGGAGATTAAAATCTGCTTTTGGAATGTGAGGGGAATCTCAGATCATGAGGACAAATTAAGAGAGTTGGATGAATTAACTATGAACAACATCATCTGTCTGCAGGAAGCGTGGTGTATCAATCCCTAGCATTTCCCTGACCATATTGAATTTGCTGCACCCGCCCTTCCAATCCCAGTGTGGTTGACGAACAAGTGGTGGGGTTTCAATTCAAGTGAAAAGTGACCTGGCAGTCAATGCCTCCAAAATCAGGACCAGAAAAGGAAATGCTATCATTGTAAAGATTGAACTGGGCAAATATGAAACCAACAGAGTGACCCAAACAATAATAATCGGAAATATCTATTTGCATCCATCAACAATACAGAAGTACGAGCTTGCAGGAATTTTGGGAGATCTCTTAGCTTGCCTAAGGTGAGAATATCCGAAGGCGCATGTGCTGTTTGGAGGAGACTTTAATTCAAACCTACTTCAGAATAGTAAACATGCGGAGTGGAAAGATAGGGGGAAGCATACTGGAGCCTTCCGCAGGTGCTTCCACAGGGTTAGAAACAGGCGAAATTTGGTGAACAACTGGTTAACTCCCTAAAGGCTCTAGGGATGTGTTGTCTTAAGGGGAAGAAGTTAAGACCGATAGGCCAGTGGCATATACGTACATATTTTTTTCTTTTAGGTTAGCTACCATGGACTACCTATGGACATCAATAGAGCATTTTCACAAAATAAATGATTTTCAGGTAATTCCGAAAATCTTCAGTGATCATTCTGCAATCTCATAGAAGATCGCCATGTTTGTGAAAAGGTATCACAAAATAAAGCTCACTGACCAACAAGAAGATATTGCTCTGATAAAATGAATACATTGGAGAATGGAACAGACTCAAATAAATAAAATGAAACAATAACTGGGTATAATAAAATGGTGCAAAGAATATAAGAAGGAAAATGAAGTAATGAAAAATTGGATTAAGTTGGTAGTATCACACCAAATTAATTTTGCAGAGGGCCCCAGAAAAGGGTTATACTCAGATTTTTACAGATTGGAGTGCTCTACTGGACAGAAAGCAGGGAGGCTAAGAAAAGAACTAAATAAAGCCCTCCACTATCTCAGGAACATAAATTCACATGTGAAGAGTATGAAAGAAAAAGTTAAATTCAAGCAAACGGGAAACCGAAATGGGCTGATAAACGTAACGCTGCGGAGCTGAATTGGGCTAAACTTTAGGAAGCACTCAAGCGAAAGAACTCAAGAAAATTCTGGGGCTTAGTAAATAAGTTTGCTCAAACCAGAAATCCTGGGGGCAGTAACATCTCCCTGAAGCAATGGTCCCCCCATATCAAGCAAATATTATTATACGGTTCCCACAAAAAAAGGTAGGGCTGCATATTAGTTTGGCAGGACTTCAGAATGTAGGAACTGAGTCCATCTACACCATCAGAGACTGTTGGCCCAATTCCTAGCTAGCTCTCTCTGCCTCACCGATCCCCCAACCTTCCTGGTGGTGCAAGCGATTTTGGCAGCCTCGAACTTGACACTCTGATCACCAAGGGGATCGTGGAAACAAACCTTACCCCTTTTATTTTTTACTTATGCTTGCCCATGGTAAACACATAAAGATACAAATAAAGTTTTCAATACATTTATTGAAACAATCGTAGTTTTCCATAGAAAGAATGAGCTGCGATTATTAGGCAGATAAAACAAAGCAATGCAACCAACATGATGAACATGGTGAAAAGAATAAACAGTCTCACCATAGAAGTCTGATTTCTATATATTTCTACCCATTACTACCCCTACTCTGAAAGCATAGTGGGTGTGCCCTCTGCCCGATCTCTTAGGTTAGCCTGAGACCCTGTACCTGGATATCTTGGTCAGGAAATCGGTCTGAAGTGGGATCGGCAATCCTTCCCTGAAGATCAGCATTAGCAAAACCTACATGTTGAACACAGCCTTTGTTCCAGGACAGTCATATCCGGAGTTCCCCTCTGCCCCCTGAAGGTCAGTGTACCAAAAATTGGACCACAGCAATGTTGGAAGCATTAAATATGCGATGCAAAATTTCACCAAAATGTCAATTCAGATTTGTGCATAGAAGCGATTGAATTTCGTAGGGCGATTTTGCTCAAAAGTTTGTAGGATGGAATGGAAGGCCATATGCTTACTTCTTTAACCATATGCGTTGGAGGAAATAGCATGGAATTACAACATGTTACTATCTGAGAGACCGAAACCACATATGGGATGCCTGCTGTAATCCCACAGCAATCCTGATCATTCAACATCAAATAACTTCTATTTGTAAGTAATTTAAACTGCACGAATCGAAGAAGCTGGAACTCCCTTCAAATACCACTCCAGCTTGGCCATTAAAGCATTACATGCCTTGTGCAGTGTTATTTCTTTACAAATTGGTGAGTGGCCGAGCGAAGATTCACATTGGTTTCCACTAAGGAACACCTCCCTTTTCCCACTTACACATTTGTACTCAAAGAGCAAGGACCACAATTCATGGGCGAAACTCTCCCCTAGAGACTCATATCTGCTTACTGGGAAATGCTTCAAGCAAGATGTGAAATGAAAAGTTAAAATTGGTAATGAGTTCACCATATGTATTAGCCATACCGCTGATGGTGTCTCAGCTACTGTGAAAGGCAACTTTTCTAACTTCTCGATGTTTAATATTGTAAATGTAGCATTTTTCTTAGCCATGACCTGATGTCTATGTGTTAAATTAAAAGGCAAAAACAATTATGTTGTGTTCAAATATCTCCATGTGATGCAGTAAGACTTGAGAACTTGTCGTTTCCAACTCAACTGCATAATAGACCTAAGCTGACTCTGCCCATGGTACAATAGAGAAATGCCATTTTGTATAATGTCAATTGCAGATGATGCAATGTTATTCACTATTCTATTGAAGACCTAGGACGTAACAAGAGATTTAGCAAATCCATGTCATCCGAGAGAAGACAAAGATATTCTTTTACTGCAGACAATGCAAAATGTTGCAACCACTACTGGTATAACTTTCCCACGGTATAGGTAGAAATAACCCATGAGTGTTGAGACTGAATGTAATGAGGGTACAGTCTGCTAGCTTTGAAACCCTGTGTAGAGTTCAAAAAATGTACATGACAATCATTTGTGTTCACTGGTCACATTAACCACCCATTAGGACCTGAGGGTATAGAATTGTTTGCACCGTTTTGCACCATACTATTGAGTTGTTTCCCAATGTAATTTACCAAATGTTGCCAATTATCAAAACGGGTAATTGAGGGAATGCTTGCCAAATTCATTTCTTTCATTTTGGCTAGACCCAAGCAAGTGGTCTGCTGCACAACAGGCTCTAAATAAAGTATCTGTTCCCTACACTTGCCAGTGTCTAGTTCCCCAAACAGATTTTAAATCAATAGTGTCTTTCCAATAGTCATAGCTTTTTAGGACCAGTTGGGAAATGAACACATCTGAAAAATGGAATTTTGTATGGGTCAACATATTTTTCTTTGCTTGTGAAGGGAGAAGTTTAAAATAAAAGGAAACAGGATTATGCCCTATGCAGCAACTCTAATGCCCGTGTACGTTTTGGCAGAGATGGCGAATGTACGGGAAGTTTTAATATCAAAAAAGGGGTCAGGCAGGGGTGGTCTTAGCTCCCTTTCTGTTCTCTCTGAATACAAATCAGGTGGAGTAAGCCTTAATGTCACGGGTGAGGGACACAGCATACATTGGATCGAGCCCCCTTCCTGTTTTACTTTACGTAGATGATGCATTGTTGATTGCCAGAACAGGGAGGGGGCTGCAATGTCTTATTGACGACTATATTTATTTCATGTCAAGTCTGGACTTGAAAGTCAATGGATCTAAAATATCTGTCATGACTTGTGGGGCTAGACCCAGGAAAAACCTGCTTATTATGTTGAAAGGACTAAATTGGGCGAAGCTCCTTCTTTCTCCTATCTGGGGGTCCTATTTGACAGTAATTATTCTTGGATACCTATGGTATCAAATAGGCATGCCCAGATGGAGAAGTCCATTAATGGGGTTTATTTCTTCACGAAAAGATTTGGTGCAAAGCCAGTTAGAGAACTTCTCACTATACATGAGAGTAAATGTGTGTTGGTGGCATCTTATGGTGCAGGGGAACAGGGAATGACCAATGTACAAAGTATTTAAAGGGTGGAAAACGCTTTCATGAAAAATCTTTTAGTAGTTCTCCCAAGTTGATCTAATTATATTTGTCATTCCGAATTGCGAGCCCCATATATTACAGATAAGATCAAGATGGCCCCGATCTTACTCTGGTATTCTATATGGTTGCATGAGGAAATGAGTCTGAACAAATTGATACTCAGGGACAGTTTGACCATAGAGCATGCCAAAGAGATCCTGTAGTTGGGATCCATAAAATGTTGTAAACAGATCGGCCACCTGGATCTCTTGAACAACCAGATTCCTTCAGAATCTTACCTAAGGGCAAGTTGAAATGTCTTGTACAGGCCAAGGCTCAGAGAATCAGATGGGAACTCGAGAGCTCAAAGACATCTGTCGTAGTTTACAACTCGATGTCCCATCAGGAGGGCCTGCAATTTTATTTGACCCTGGTTCAGAATGTTCAGCATCATTTTGTCCTGACCAGATTCAGGGTCGATCTGCTGCCATTGAGGGTTGGTTTTCCTGCAGATTGCCATTCCCGGTCAAGGCTTTCTCTGTGCCCTTGTGATGATGTCTCAACCAAACAAGCCTGCATATTGTATTATTTTGTCCTTTTTTAGATTTGCCCAGAAGAAAACTTGTCCTCTCCCTCTTTAGAATAATTAATATAAGACAGTGCAGACCAGCCTTATTATTTTTGCAAGAATTGAACAACTCGTTGGTCTGCCGCGCAATGGCCTCCTATAATTGGCAGAACTTAAAAATTAGGAAAGGCGTGAGACTAGGATCTCTTTATATGAATTGTGCCTTGCATGTTTTAAAGTTTTTATTATGCATGTCCTATTGTGATGATTTATTCTTTAATATGGTATTTGTTATGTGCTTTTGTGTTACTGAAGAGTAACAAATAAAGATTTTTATTGATTGATTGATTGATTATGTCCTGAAAATTATGCAAATTTGTCCATATATGTTTTGGAGCTACCCACTAGAGGAGTCGGGCAATGTTCCCATTGTGCAAAATGTAAAACTGTACGTGGAACACTAACTCTATGTAAATCATGATGTGCATAGTGATGATAACAAAACATCCCTTCATAATTAGCAGAGTTTAGGTACACATCTTCACTTCCAAATGCAGTATAATATTCAAGCACTGAGAGCATTGAGGTGACTGTTTTTATATACCAATCATCAGGAAAAAAAACAGGGGTTATCCTATCACCCATTGCAACCTTATATACTTTAGGAATCTGCATCGTCTCTGTACGACCAAAAATATCAAATGGGACCATATCCTAAATAATTCCATCAAGCACTGGAAAAGCAGAAATGTTCACAAGGGACAGGTCTCTTCACACTTTGGGCCTGATTCCGATGCGGTTTGGAAATCATTCCGACCGAATCGGTTTGGGAATGGTTTCCAACCGACTCAGATCGGGAGAGTCAGACCGACCGAGTACGATGCATCCGGATGCTTCCAGATATGATTCGGTCGGACGAGCCTATGTTCCAACCGAATGCATCGGCTCCCATTGAAGAAAGGGGTGGCTGGGGAAAATCGGGCACCCTGTGGCAGGCACCCCCTGGTGCCTCCCACACTGTGCATGGCTGGTAAGAGGGGACCCATGGGTACCCCCACGGGCCCGATTGGGAGGGCTCCGGGTGCAGGGGGGCCCGCTACAAGCTCCCAAATACTGATTCTGACTGCCAATTTGAGTTGGACGGCACGATTTGGAAAGGTTGTCCGTATCCAGCATCGTAATCAGTCGTTCGGAAACGTGGCCTGTAGAGACGTACGAGTCTGCTCCGTACGGCTCAGTCATACCATCGGGTTCAGTTTGGGATATTCCTAACGCCTAATTTGCATCGTAATCGGTCGGTCGGAAACCTTTCCAATTCGGTATCGGAAAGACATGTTACTGATCCGATTCGGACGGAGCAAATGCCATTAGGAGGCCTTCCTAACTGCATCGGAATCGGCCCCCTTATGTGAAGAAGAATGAGGTTTCAATACCTCTATTACCAGTTCTGCAGTAGAATGCTCTGGGAGATAATTAATTAGCAAGATAATTAATTAGCAAGAAGAAAACAGTCAGAAATCCAATCCAAAGAAGCAGGAAAAGTAATGTGGTGGCAATACAAATGTAAAGCCATGGAAGGATCAGATAAGCATGTTTGTGCCAAAAAAGAAAATCACGTGCACCATGTAGTGAAATGTGAGAAGAGTCAGAAGAAAAGGCATCAACATCAACAAAGTAACCAGATGCAGTCTGTTGAAAAACAGGGGCCATTGTTGGCAGAAGAGAACTGGTAGATACCTCCTTCGACACTGTCTGCCACCGCACTCTACGCGCACGCCTCCAATACGCAGGGATCCGAGACAAGGCCCTGGAATGGACCACCTCCTTCCTCTCCGGCAGAACCCAGAGCGTCTGCCTCCCCCCGTTCCGATCCGAAGCCTCCGAGATCATCTGCGGTGTACCCCAGGGATCATCCCTCAGCCCGACACTGTTCAGCATCTACATGGCCCCACTCGCACGCATCGCCCGACAGCACGATCTCAACATAATCTCCTACGCCGACGACACTCAACTGATCCTCTCCCTCACCAAGGACCCCCTCACCGCCAAATCCAACATCCACGAAGGAATGAAGGCCGTCGCCGATTGGATGAAGAGCAGCCGACTAAAGCTGAACACGGACAAGACGGAGGTCCTCATCCTCGGCTCCAACCCTTCAGCCTGGGACGACTCCTGGTGGCCTACGACACTGGGGGCAGCCCCGACACCCACCGACCACGCACGCAACCTGGGAGTCATCCTCGACTCAACGCTCTCCATGGCCAAGCAAGTCAACGCAGTCTCCTCCTCCTGCTTCAACACCCTCCGCATGCTCCGCAAGATCTACAGGTGGATCCCGACAGATACAAGAAGAACAGTCACCCAGGCCCTCGTCAGTAGCAGACTCGACTATGGAAACGCCCTCTACGTGGGAGCCCCAGCCAAGCTCATCAAATGACTGCAACGCATTCAAAACGCCTCGGCACGCCTGATCCTCGACGTACCACGCCACAGCCACATCACCCCCTACCTGAGAAACCTGCACTGGCTCCCCGTCGACAGGAAAATCTCCTTTAAACTCCTCATCCACGCACACAAGGCACTCCACAAGACCGGCCCAGCCTACCTCAACAGACGGCTCTTCTTCTACGTCCCCAACCGCCAGCTCCGCTCCGCCGACCTCTCCCTCGCCACCGTCCCCTGCATCCGAAGAACCACCACCGGCGGCAGATCCTTCTCCCACCTCGCCGCCAAGACCTGGAACACCCTTCCACTCAGCCTACGACAGACCCAAGACCTGCTGACCTTCAGGAGGCTACTCAAGACCTGGCTGTTCGACCAGTAGCGGCACCCCTCCCTTTTCTTCCCTTTTTTTTCTTCCCCAGCGCCTTGAGACCCTCGCGGGTAAGTAGTGCGCTCTACAAATTCCGTGATTGATTGATTGATTGAAAGGTGGTTCTCCATAAACAACTCTATTGTAGCAGTAGCCGCTGTATACTCATATCCTATGTATGGCTTGTATTTGTAGCGGTAGCAGGAATCAACAGTAGTTCATTCTCTGCTTTCTCCTGCAGGGGGGGGTTAATCAACACATTGGTGCTGCTTAAAACTTGTACAGGAATTTCCTGTAGGGTTGTGAGAGGAGTCAGGGAACTACCCAGGAGTCCTCTTGGCCTACTGTTTAGTACTGGCCACATTATGCAATTTTATTTGATCAATTGAGAGAAGCCATTTGTCTTTACAACCAGCAAGAGGTGGCAAAATCACAATTCTTGTACCTTGAATGGGTTCACTGATAGTATATCGACAACTAAAATATCCCCATACCACAATATCAAGTTATAAATATCGATGTCAAACATATCGACATCCTATATTTATAATGGTAAGTACAAAAATATCGAAAAACAAATATCGATGTCATAAATATAGTTGTACAAAATATTGTTTATATATATATATATATTCACACACCAGAATCCTGTCTGCCTATCCCCGGCAGAACCAGCAGGCACGGACCTCAACCAAACTCTGAAGAAAGCTACTTCAGACTCGATGTCGTGGAAAAACAGTGCAGTTTATTTCCAATTAATCCATGAATATACACAGGCATAATGCCTGCCATGACGCGTTTCACTCGACACAGCGAGCTTGATCACATGACGCGCTTCATTTCCGGGAAACTTTTTAAAGGAGACAGACCTAACAAAAACGTGCACGATTGGCTAGAGACATAGCCACATCAGATATGTGAATAAAAAAGACAGACTAATGATCGTATAGTAAGAGCAAAGTGATAAAAAATACATATAAACCAATACTTGTCATAAATAGAAAGAAAAAAGCCTAGACACTAAATAATCTCAATGCATCCATAATAACAAAAGACAGTGCTACAATGTTAAAAATACATGAGAAACACTAAGCATGATTTATCCTAAATAGCGTACAAGTGCGTCAATTAAATAGACAAAGAACTGGTAATATGCCAATCACAGATGTTCGACTCACTTATCATACTGCTGCAAATAGTCTTCAAAATGCTGAATATAAAAATAGCCTAAATAGGCAAAAATAGGCAAGGTCAAATGGTATACTAAAAACTGACAAACCTGCTGACATATATAACAATAAAATGGAATAAACAGTGCATCATGTAAATAATCCTTGGTGTTCGTTACAGTAAGCTATCAATAGCTAATAATACAGATGCATCAATTCAAACACAGGAGAAGTAGACACCTATTAATCCTTAGATAGTATATTGCAAGTGCAAATACAGTCTACTAATCTCCTTATAGCAATAAATAACAGTAGCTGTCAGAGTACCCTCCCATTATTGGGCAATTCCAACCTAGCCATTTGCCTATACCGTTATACAGTATGTGAACAAAGTCTGTACTAATAAATAACAATATAAAGTGCAAAGTGCGACAAAGAAGTGCAAAAGAGTGCTGTGCAAACTGTAATAGCAATAGCAGCTTAAAAATATCATTGAAGCCTCAACGATAATAAAGTGCAAGTACCAATATAGTTATAAAATTCACAGATCCTTAAAAAATACCACCAATATACAATAACAATATGAGAGAGTGCAATAAAATACATGATAAAAATGACAACAACATCTATAAAGATTGGTAACAATACCATTTGAAGCAAAATGAAAATAATAATAAGGCTGCAGACTGGAAAGAAAACTTAATGACAAACCTTATTATACAAATCAACTAAAGGAAATTGTGCAGATCTTCACTCATGTTAAGGCCATTCGGCATACGAGTATCAAGGGCTAATATAAAATGAGATTCTCGTTGTCTAAGTATTTTCTCACGGTTCCCTCCCCGTCCGGGGATGGGAACAGCCCCTAATACAGTATATTGGAGATCTTTCAGTTGATTATGATGGACTAATTTAAAGTGCCTGGCGACTGGAAAGTTAGGGTCTGAATTGACAATGGCTCGTACATGCTCTAAAATACGTTTATGTACAGGGAGCTTAGTGCTCTCTATGTATTCGAGCCCACAAGTACACCTAAGTTTATAGATTGCAAAATCCGTACGACAGGTAAGATGTTCCTTAATTTCCATATCTCTATCACTGAAGGCTGTCCTATAGTGGGTTGCATTCATAGCAAAAGTACAGGCACAACAAGAATTACATTTATAAAAACCCAATTTGTTGAGCCAAGTGCTCCTCAATTGAACTTCGGGCATCGGCCTAACTAATGCATCTCTCATCGAAGGAGCCCTTCTAAAGGTAATAGATGGTAATGCTGGAAGAATCGAGCCGAAAGTGATGTCTGTCAATACGATGGGCCGTTCTGAATAAATAATCTTACGAATTTTTTGTTCTTGTTGGCTGAAAGTTGTAATCAGACGAATAGTGGGTTTGTCAACATCAGGAACCTCATCTGTACTAGTGATTCTAGTCTGCTTAGGCTGCAATAAAACTTCTCTAGATTGATTATTAGCTTTTGTCAAAGCTTGGTTCAGGTGAGTTTTTTTATATCCTCGATCCACAAACCGACAGAATGCTTCCTGCTGACATTGTTTGGAAACTGCATCAACACTACAAATTCTGCGAATACGCAGAAATTCGCCATAGGGTATGCTTTTGATAAGATGGTGTGGGTGGGAGCTCGCAGCGTGTAAAATTGAGTTTCCTGCAGTTCACTTGCGATGAAGCCTAGTGTGTAGCAAATCTTCACTGATATAGACTAAAACATCTAGAAACTCAACACTGGAGTTATCAATGGTAGCAGTACATTTAAGATTAAGCCTATTGTTGTTAATAGCTTTCACAAAATCAATAGCTAACTCTTTAGAACCACTCCAGACCAAAAAGATGTCATCTATATAACGCCAATAGTGCACGATATATTTGTACCATTCCCTATGTGTGGTCATGAGGACACACCTCTCCCACCAGCCAACATGCAAGCATGCATAACTGGGGGAGAAGCATGCCCCATAGCCACACCCCTTAGTTGATGGTAAATATCCCGATTAAATGCAAAAAGTTATTCAACAGACACAATTCGATCATTTCTAAAAGCATACAATTATGATCTTTCAAGTCAATATCTCTGTTATCTAAAAAGTATTTAGTTGTAGCTATTCCATCCACATGATTTATACTTGTGTACAGTGACTCAATATCCATAACCACAAGCCAGTAGTCAGGATGCCAAGTCACTGCATTGATCTTGGTCAGAAAATCTGTGGTATCCTTCAAATATGAGGGCAAAGAAGTAACGTGTGGCTGCAAAAAGAAATCTACATATTTAGACAAATTTTCACTCATGCTATTTTGTGCAGAAATGATCGGACGTCCAGGTGTAGGTGTCATCATTTTGTGTACCTTCGGGAGAAAATATAACATAGGAGTTACAGGGTGTTCAACACTGAGAAAGTTCATTTCATCTCTAGTCAACAGTCCATTCCTTTTCCACTGATGACATCGTTTCTGCATCAGTTCATGTGCAGATTTCATTTCCAATCTAGACGATTTCCTATAGCAGAGGCCATCAGACAGGTGACGTGAAGCTTCTGCCATGTATTGCACTCTTGACCATAAAACTGTATTTCCGCCCTTGTCGGACTTATTTATAATAAGATCATAGTTGTTTTGAAGTTTTTGATCAAGGCACGGTATTGGATATTTCTATAATTTACACGCTGTTTGGTGGATAACACAGCTCTGTTCAACCTTTTAAGTTCAGTTATCACTCTTTCACTGAACACATCAACTGCATCTTTCGGCATCATAGGAAGAAAAGTAGAAACAGGGCGGAACGGGCTAGGAGCCGATTTATTGGAGACAATACCTAATGCAGTAGATGATACTTGTGAAACATCGCTGGAGGTATCAGTAGCTAAAGCATGTAAAAGTTGTAAATTCGGTATGTCCCTAACTTGGAGTATGCCATCGGTGGTATCCGTCATCAGAGGAGTATCAACTGAACCCTTGGGGGATTTATTGAGCTGGAAGAACTTGATAAGCTTGATCTTATGAATAAATTTGAATACGTCAATCCTAGTAGAATTATAAGAAAATTGATTAGTCGGACAGTATGACAAACCAAGCGCAAGAAGCTGAGTTTCAGCCTTGGTCAAAATGGCGTCCGTAAGGTTAATGACTGTGTTATTATTCGTGTTGCTTATCGTTTCGAATTCCTTCGCACATTCCCCCTCGAGGTAGTTTTTCCAGTGTTTGCTCCGCCTCTCCCTCCTGCGTTTATTAACTGTTCCCCTTGCTGCTGAGGAGGTTTGCGGGGGCGCAAGGTGTACCGCCGGTCCTCGCTGATAAAATTCAATTCTTCTCCTGGGGTATAGTTGTTGGGCCCTAATGCAGAGGCTCCAGAAGTACCAACCCGTCCATCATCTGAGTCACTGTTAGACGTTAAGGAAACTGTATCCGAATCTGCATCATTTACCCTTGCATCACCTTCAGCTTGTCTTTGTTTGCTACTAGGTACTTGACCGGTAAGTGCTTGTCTCTTATAATTATCATATTTACGCGCAAACGTAAAAATCCTGCCTGTGGCGTAATCATTCTGATCACGAGCAAATTTATAGATTTTGCGTTCTTTAATGATGTCCTCATGTTTCTTAATGCGAATATCTATGTCATTCCGCCCTTTGATAATCAAATCAGTTTGTCCTGTAGCATCCAATAAGCCATTGATGCGATCTATTTCAATCAGTAAAGCATTACGATCACTTTCAGCATATTTAATAAGAATATGAATCATGTTCATTGATGCCTGTAGGTTGTTTTCGGCCCATTCTTGCAGCATAAGTGGATTAGGGTTTTCAAATGTGGGTGCAATAAGCACACGCAACCCTCTAGGAACCCGATTAGCATCTCAGTATTTCTCTAGGGATTTCTTTTCCCACCATTTCGATAGTTCGTTTTTTAAAAGTTTCTCTAGGGTTTTCAATAGAGACTTCACATCTTTATTACTGTTGTCAGTAGAGGGAGCTCTCTGCTCATTAATGACAGTAGGTAAGTTCTGAAACAGGGCCTCCGCCGCTGAATCCCTTTCATGAAGCGCATCAATGGAGAACATTGTGGACTTGTAACAATTAATTAATGCAACTGCAATTCCAAACGATGATATCACTGAGTAGAATCCCGTAACCCGTTAAAGTGACTATAATGTTCAAACATATGGAGACTCTCCTTACCGGCGCCAGTACATGCAGCTCTCCCGGTCCTCCGACCGAACAGATTCCGCTACTCCACGTCGTCCAAGGAAGGAAACCAAACAAACAGTCAATAGTCTCAACGGGGGGCACAACAAACGTAGAACTCCTCCGGAGTAACGATAAGTATGCCGTAGCGTGGTCGGCTGGACTTCAGTTGTGCCTCAATGAAACGGGAGGGTCCGTGAATTTGGAGACAGCCTGCTTCACACACCAGAATCCTGTATGCCTATCCCCGGCAGAACCAGCAGGCAAGGACCTCAACCAAACTCTGAAGAAAGCTACTTCAGACTCGATGTCGTGGAAAAACAGTGCAGTTTATTTCCAATTAATCCATGAATATACACAGGCATAATGCCTGCCATGACGCGTTTCACTGGACACAGCGAGCTTGATCATACGACGCGCTTCATTTCCGGGAAACTTTTTAAAGGAGACAGACCTAACAAAAACGTGCACGATTGGCTAGAGACATAGCCACACCAGATATGTGAATAAAAAAGACAGACTAATGATCGTATAGTAAGAGCAAAGTGATAAAAAATACATATAAACCAATACTTGTCATAAATAGAAAGAAAAAAGCCTAGACACTAAATAATCTCAATGCATCCATAATAACAAAAGACAGTGCTACAATGTTAAAAATACATGAGAAACACTAAGCATGATTTATCCTAAATAGCGTACAAGTGCGTCAATTAAATAGACAAAGAACTGGTAATATGCCAATCACAGATGTTCGACTCACTTATCATACTGCAGCAAATAGTCTTCAAAATGCTGAATATAAAAATAGGCTAAAATAGGCAAAAATAGGCAAGGTCAAATGGTAGACTAAAAACTGACAAACCTGCTGACATATATAACAATAAAATGGAATAAACAGTGCATCATGTAAATAATCCTTGGTGTTCGTTACAGTAAGCTATCAATAGCTAATAATACAGATGCATCAATTCAAACACAGGAGAAGTAGACACCTATTAATCCTTAGATAGTATATTGCAAGTGCAAATACAGTCTACTAATCTCCTTATAGCAATAAATAACAGTAGCTGTCAGAGTACCCTCCCATTATTGGGCAATTCCAACCTAGCCATATGCCTATTCCGTTATACAGTATGTGAACAAAGTCTGTACTAATAAATAACAATATAAAGTGCAAAGTGCGACAAAGAAGTGCAAAAGAGTGCTGTGCAAACTGTAATAGCAATAGCAGCTTAAAAATATCATTGAAGCCTCAACGATAATAAAGTGCAAGTACCAATATAGTTATAAAATTCACAGATCCTTAAAAAATACCACCAATATATATATATATAAAAAATAAATTAATAAATATTAAATATATTAAAGAATAAAAATAATCAAAAAAATAAATTAGATTTAATAAACATTTTAACAAATATAACAAATAAAGTTAATTTAAAAAAGTTAAACACACATATATACAATAATTAATATATATATATATTCACTGAAAAAACCATAGGTTTTAGGGACAGTTATAGTTAGTTGGACATTTCACTCGTACAAAACCAGTGAAATTCCCCTGTTATAGTTAGTTCAGCTAACTATAACTCGCGCCCCCGCAATGCACTGCTGATGACGTCACATATTACATCACTCATGACATGGTCAGTGACATCACTGATGACATCACTGATGACATCTCAAATGACATCACTGATGACATCACTGATGACATCATCCAGTGACTGTGTGTTTCTGTAAAGTTTAAATATGTTTAATATATATAGGGAAAGGCGTATTGAAGAATGAGTGGGTGTATAAGTGTCTAAATGGATGATTTAGTAGGTGCGTGACTGACTCTATAAGTGAGTGATTAAACGTATGTTACTGAATGCATGGGTTAGTGACTAAAATGAGTGAATGTCTGCATCCGTCTGTCTGTTGGTGTATAAGCGGCCGCATGGGTTTGTGAATAGCTACATGAATGTGTATATGGGTTATGGATTGGTTGTCTGAGTATCTGTATGGGTGCCTGAGTGTTTGTGTGGGTGGGGTCTGTGTTTGACTCTGTGCATAGATGTGTGAGTGGGTGATTCACTGGGTGCATGGTTTCAAGAGTGCATCTGTGATGGACTGTATGGGTGGGTGAGTGTGTGTATGGGTGTGTTAGTGAGTGAATGTATATCTCAGTGGTACATGTGTGAGTAACTACATACGTGAAAGGCAGTATATATGTGTGTTGGAGTATATAAATGGCTATAAGTGAGAGAGTGTGATTGTGAGAGTGGCTATATGGATGAGTGTGTGCTTGTATCAGTGATTGTATAAGAGGGTAAGAATGTGCTAGTATTTGTATGAGTAAGTGAGCTGGTGTGTGTATAACTGTATAGCTGAGTAAATGGCAGTGTGAATAATTATTTGCATGACTGACTAGGTGTGTGAGTACCTCTATGGATGAGTGGCGGTGTGTGAGTCTCTATATAGGAGTATGAGTGCATATGATAGTCCTGTACTGAGTGACCATAAGTATGAGTGACTGTACAGGTGAGTGAGTGGATGTGTGTGTAAACCTAAGAATCAGTGAGTGGGTATGTAGTTATTGATGTTGGAGTGTCTATGGTTTTGAGAATGGCAGTCTGTAATTTAGAGTGGGTGTATCAAAGGTTATATTAGGGTGTGAGAAGATGCATCAAATTATCACATGGATGATGTGATAATGATGATGTTATGTTATGTTATGTTAATAAGCTTCTAAAGCGCACTTCTACCCAAAGGTGTCTTGGCGCTGGCCAATGCCTAACTGTATACTAAAAAAACTATAGCTCAAAAGGCTATTGGGAAAACAGCCAAGTTTTGAGCCCCCTCCTAAAGGAGAGGAGCTCAGTGTTATTCCTGAGATGTAATGGCACATTGTTCCATGCTTTAGCAGCACCAACAATGAAACTTCTGCCACCCCAGGTGGCTTTTTTAACTCGAGGGACGACCACTTGTTTTGCCTCTGCGGATCGCAATGTTCTCCCCGGGACATACCATTGAAGACGTTTCCTCAAATAGTCAGGGCCCCTGCCCATCAGTGATTTAAACACCGTGCAAAGTACTTTAAATTGAGCACGCTGTTTCACTGGTAGCCAGTGAAGCTGCTTGAGTTCCTTCCTAACAGAAACAAATCTGGGCGTGCTAGTAATCAGCCTGGCTGCCGCATTTTGCACCAGCTGGAGTCTATTTAGATGTTTCTTATGAATGTTTGCATACAGTCTATTACAATAGTCCAGCCGGGACAAGATGAGCGCTGTAACTGCCGTTCTAAAGCTTTCCTCCGGTAAAAAGAATGTTATTTTCCTCAAAACTCTGAGGAGATAGAAGCTTATTGAAACAACTCCACTAACCTGGTCTCCAAAAGTTAGTTTACTGTCCATAATCACCCCTAAGTTCTTAGCTTTCCTAGTGGGGGCCGGGGGGATTCCCATTTCTTCAGGCCACCAATCAGGGGTCCAGATGTTGGGGTTATTGCCGAAAATGATGACCTCCGTCTTGCCGGCATTAAGTTTTAGGCAATTTGAGGACATCCAGCCGGCAATAGCTTTCATGCATTCGCGGCATTTTAGGCTAGTTTCGAGTTCCTTGCCACGCTGTAAGGACAACACAATTTGTGTATCGTCCGCATAAGATGTAAGCTGGAGCCTGATGATGTCATGGGGAATTTCACTGGTTTTGTTGTAGTGTTGGATAGCAGAGGAGCAAAAACTACTATTCCTACTCCAGTGAGTGCAACAGTAGGGAAAGTGTTGGATAGCAGAGGGGTAAAAATTACTATTCCCACTCCAATGAGTGCAACAGTAGGGAGAGTGTTGGATAGCGGAGGGATAAAATTCACTATTCCCACTGCTGTGAGTGCAACAGTAGGAAAAGTGTTGGATAGCGGAGGGACAAAATTTACTATTCCCACTCCAGTCAGTGCATCAATAGGGAAAGTGTTGGATTGCGGAGGCGTAAAATTTACTATTCTCACTCCAGTCAGTTCAAAATTAAAAACAAACAAAATATCAACAAAATAAAAATATTTTTTAAATAAGTGAATAAAAAATGTATAAATATGATAAAAATTAAAATAAAAGTATATTTAATATTATAAATAAAAAATAAAACATATTATAATGTTAAATACATATAAAAAATACCTACAAATATTATATTAAATAAAATAAAAAAATAATTTTCAAACAAATAAATATTTTTATTTAGAAATTATTTATTAACAAAAACATTAATTATTGTTTAAATGTAGTCTATTTACTTCCTACCCTATAACATCATGCAACTCACAACCCACATCGAAAAAAACATTATTTGCATAGTTAACATAATTAATTATCAATTAAACAAATATTATTCCCACCCTTTACACCTATAATCCCTACAACCCACACCTAAAATTAAACTGTAAAAAATGCAATTACACAATTATAAAACTTTTTCAATTAAATAACTAATAGTATTTAACAACTAATTATAAAGTAGGTAAAATTAATTTACTCCCCACCCTTCACCCATATAAATCCAAAACCCACACACAAAAAAATTACACAATTACACTAATTAATTATCAATTAATTAATGAAGATTAATTATCAACTAATCATTAATTAATTAAAAATAAATTACTTCCCACCTTTACCTCTAAAAACCCCACAACCGCACCTAACATTAATTACACAATTTCCATATTTAATTGTCAATTAATTAATATTAATTAACAACTAATTATTAATTAATTAAAAATAAATTGCTTCCCACCCTTTACCCCTATAAACCCCGCAACCTGCACTGAAAATTTACCCCCAAAAATTAAAAACACAATTAACATTATAAACTCTTGATTAAAAACTATTAATAAATAAATATATTCATTAATTTATTATAATTAAATTTCTTCCCACCCTATTTCCCTATAAACCCACAACCTGCTACGGAACTAAAAACTGCAATATTTAATTAAAATAAAATTAATAACTACTAAAAAATTATCACTTATATTAAAAAACAAACAATACTTATACAAAAAATACATCACATACATTTAAAATCTATACTAAGATACATAACACTAATTAAAAAATCGATATTTTAAACAACTATATTTTTGCAAACGATATTAACGACTTCTAGGTTTTTAAAATCGATATTTCTTACCTTAAAGTCGATAGTCTTGACCACGATATTCTTGCTGTCGATATTTCTGTCACAATATTTAAACCTTGATATTGATGTAAGTCGACATTTCCAAATCGATATTTTGACTGAATACCCCTTGACTGAATGATGTGCCAAATACATTCCTTACTGCAATCTTCTCTCGAACTAGATCCACAACTTTTGGAATCTAGCTGAAAGGTGCTGGTTTCTCCTTCACTTCATCAGACGCAGAATTCTTTGACAGTTTATTAAACCGCTCATCCTGGTAGTCTTGCAGTTCCTCTAAGATAGCACAATTTTCATTTATGTCAAAAGGTGTATCTGCCACCACTGCGCCAGGACTGTCAAGATCTGGAACATACATCTGGATGCCAAACAGGACCTCACAGGGGGTCCGGCCACCCAAAGATCATCTAGGCAGATTATTTGATGCTCTTTCGATACAATACAAGTGATGGATCCAACTACAACCTGAACCAAAAAGTCTAGCTGTTAAGGATTGCTTTAAGTCATGGTTTTTCCTCTCCACAATGGAATTTCCCTCAGGATGATATGGAGAATAATAATGCACAGCAGCACCCATGGTTCCCATAGTATCCCTGTAAGACTTAGGGCCCTATTCCAATGCTGTTAGGAAGGCCTCCTAATGGCATTTGCTCCGTCCGAACCAGATCGGGAACGTGTCTTTCCGACCGAATCGGAAAGGTTTCCGACCGACTGATTATGATGCGAGTTAGGCGTTAGGAATATCCTAATCCGAACCCGACGGCATTTGGAATGACCTAGCCGTACTGAGCAGACTTGTACGTCTCTACGGGCCGCGTTTCCGAACGACCGATTACGATGCTGGATTCGGGCAGCCTTTCCGAATTGTGCCGTCCGACTTAAATCTGCAGTCGGAATCAGACTTTGAGGGCCCGTAGCAGGCCCCCCTGCACCCCAAGCCTTCCCAATTGGGCGCGTGGGGGTACCCATGGGTCCCCCCTTACCAGTCATGCATAGTGTGGCAGGCACCAGGGGGTGCCCGCCACAGGGCACCCGATTTTCCCCAGCCACCCCTTTCTTCAATGGAAGCCTAATCATTCGGTTGGAACATAGGCTCCCATTGAAGTCAGAATCGGTCGGTCGGACTCTCCCAATCCAAGTCAGTCGGAAACCATTCCCAAACCGATTTGGTAGGAATGATTTCCAAACCGCATCGGAATTGGGCTCTAAGAGGCAAAAGCGGGGCCCTGGTCCAAGTGGAATGCTGCTACTGCATATGTCCCAATAAAGACTTGCAAATCTTTAATAACAGTGCAAGCGTCAGCTGGTCGTTGCGGCCAAACCCATAGTACTCTGGAGCAAGGATCTACAGCAAGTAGAAAGAATTTAATCGCACCATCTGAATTTAAGGGACTGCAATGATCGAAGTACATGCATTGGAACGGTTTATTTGAGACTAAGAGGGGTGTCTGCAGTGGACGTGCAATGGTGGAGCTTTTAATTTGTTGGCAAATGACACAACTTCGTACATACTGTTTTGTCTGCTTTTACAGACCATGCCACCAATAGCACTTCTGTAGTAGAGAAACTGTGGCCACCACACCAGCATGGGCAGACGCTACACCCTTATGTGTAGCTATTAATAATTCTAGCCTTCTGTTTTGGTTGGGAATCACATGATCACCCACCCCCGGGATGGAAGCGAAAGGAATATTTTTGGCGCTGAAGTGATAGGAATAGTTTGCTGGATATTGTTTTGGTAAAGGGGTGCTGTTGTGTGAAGCATTGATGGCAGCCATGATAGCTGCATCTACCCTTGTGTGGGAACCAGTAATCGCAGCTGCTGTAGCAGTCTTAACTGCAGATTTGGCAGCTTCATCAGCCAATGAATTCCCTGCAACATGTATTCCAACATGCTGATGACTCAATGTGTGTATTACATGAGCCCGTGGCAAACTGTCTTTAAGTTGTGCCACCTTTCCTCAAAGCAGCCTATGATTTACAGAATTCCCTTTTGTATCTCTGAATCCATTGAGGCACCAGTGATGTAAATTTTCATTAAAAGACTGGACACAATAATACAAATCATAGACTATGAGTTTCGGGAATTCTGAATCCCTATTTTCTAGTGCCAGGATCAAAGCTTTCAATCCAGCCAGTTATGCAGTACAATCCCTGAGGAACTGCACAAGTTTTTTTAGGATGGAATTTTCCATCCATCATGACACTGTGTACCGCAGTGCAGGCAGCTGAGTATTGATGTTTACTGCCTGTAGCAGGCTGGGCTGAACCATCAGTATATATAATGTGTTTATACTGTTCAAGAGACAAGAGATTACTGGGCATGGGGTATTCATGTTCATATAGGAACAATTCTTGAGTTTGTAAAGTAGGGTCACAGGCATAATCTACATCAGTAGCCATCAGGGAAGTGGCCCATTGTATCCATCTAGGATGTACTGCTTTCACGTTATGAACTCTGGCCTTTGCAACAGCCTCTAAGACTAGGACAGGAGTAACGAGAATTATGCATTTCCCTTGAGCCAATGGTTTTTCCATTATGACAGCTATGTGAACTGCAGTTAATATTTTTCCAGAAGATGCAAATTCAGCATTAGAAAATGGATGCAATTTAAATGTAATCGGCACTGTATCAGTTTCGTGGAATGTGACATATGTGAAGCCAATGGCACCCGCAATTTTGTGGATTACCAAGTTTGCTCTGTTGACACATGTATGTAAGTGTCTTGATGTTAGTATGTAGGTCTGTAGTGATCTGAGTATTTGTGTATGTTCTGATGTCCAATGTGTACTGGAAAAATCAGGGCAAATTAAATCATATAAAGGTTTTATGTTTTATGCTTAATCTGGTATGTATGTTCTGCCAAAATTTACAAATCCTAACCAGAATTTCAATTTTTTACGGGAGTTTGGTGGTTGTGAAAGAGCACATTTCTCTATGAAATGTGGTGCCAGGCTCTTGCCCTCATTTAATAACTTGTATCCTAAAAATATAACACTGAGAAAAGCATTTTTTGTCTTTTTAAAATTGAATTTGTTGCCTTGTTCAGCAAATCCCAAAACAATGTGATCTACTCTAGCTAAGTGAGTGTTTAAGTCATCATCCGTTAGATATATATTGTAGGAGGCTGGCTATTAAGCACACTTATTTAGGTGATGCACCTTGCACTAATCCAGGCAACCCTTATGGTGATTTTGGTGGTCTTTGATAACCATAGAAAGCTCTCAAGGTGGTAGCTGGGGAGAGCAGCCTTCAGGCATATCTTAAAAGAGTGTTCAGCAGCTTGTTTTTCCAGTTTAATTATGTAGTGTAGGTTAAACAAAAAAGAACCACTCAGTGTTTATATAAAAATACTTCTATGTATTACACAACACTCACTAACACATTGGTATATCTCCTACCCAGAGATATCAACACAAATGCACAATAATACTTCAATCACAATAAGGTAAGTAACAAAAAATACAGTGGTCTCCAGGGGGAGACCAAATCATATATTAAGAAACTGGAATGTGAACTGTAGGAGAGGATGGGCCTTGGACCAGAAGACCAAGAGGACCCAAGAACACCAGACACCACCCAAGGTAAGTACCTAGGAACCCCACGGAGGCTGTATGCAGAGTGGGAACACAGCCACGTGCCCAATGGAAGTAAATGGAGAAGTCAAACTTGCAGTTCTGCAGAAGAAGGATCCTTCCCAGAGGACCCCAAAGAATTCCTTTGGAGGACAGAAGGTTGGAGAGCCACCCCACCTCTGGATGCCCCGGAGGCCAGCTTACCTACACCAGGGAAGCCAGGTGCATAGGGGTGAAGAGACGTCGGAAACCTCCTTAGAAGACAATGGAAGACTTGGGAGAAAATTGCCTCTGTAGAAGAAGGTGAAGAAGTCTGGTGGAATCCAAGGGTGGATTCTGGAAGTGAAGACCTTGCAAGAAGAGGGGAAAGAGTCTATGCCACACAGGAGTGACCAGGAGGCACAGAAGAGCAATGCCCACCAATGTCAGAGCAGACCCCGAGCAAGCAGGGAGCCCACTGAAGCATGAGAAGACCCTCAGGAGGACCCTCAGGCCAAAGGGACAGGACTCGCAAGAGGACCTCAAGCAGCTCACCAAGAAGGAAGGCCCACGGTGCAGAGGTTGTGGTGAGGATGCTGTACTTGGCAGGAAGAGATGCTGGATTCTGGAGCTTCTTGTAGGCCAAAGATCTCTGGAGTGCAGAGCCAACAAGCCTTGGAAATGGCAAGCTGTCGAGGCGCACATGGGTTTGGTCCCAGCAGTTCTGATGAGGGATACTGGCCTCAAAATTGCAGAGAGAGCAGAAGAGGCCTCGATTGAGTTGCAGAACCACGACCTGTATTGTTGAGCCTTTTGAAGTCGGTGGGACGTCAGGAGCAGCAGACCGGTCAGCTTCGTTGTGGTGCCTGCAGATGCAGGGGAGGGACTCCTTTAATCCAAGGGAGATTACTTCGGGTGACCTTGATGCCCACAGGTCTGTTGAAGATCCTGGATGAAGAACAGATACAGACAACGAAGAAGACTTGCAGAACAGCGAGACCAGGAGTAGCAGGAGTCTTCCGTGGTGCAGTCTCGGTTCCAGGTGTAGTCCAGCGAACTCCAAGTGCCCAGTCAGTCGAAGACTGATGGGGTTTCAAGATTGAGTCTTGTCCCACGACGAATCTAAGGAATCACCCACAGGTAGGCCCTTAAGTACTCTAGGGAAAGGGTTGGAATGACTTGGGAGTCACCCCAGAGGAGGAGCTTAAGAGAGGGAAGGACACTCCCATGTCCTTCATCCAGTTCGCACCAGAGTGGGAGCCAAGGGCTCCCTGAACTGGCTCATACAGAAGTATGCAAGGAGGGCACCAAATGGGCCCTTCAAAGCAATCTGGTGGCACTGGCAGGTGCCCCCAGCCCAATACACTAAGTCCTGTCTGGGAGGTGGCCAAACCTCCCTGTGACAGGAAACCTATTGTTCTACCTTCCCCTGCTCGAGCTTGGCTCAGCAGCAGGAGGGCAGAATTGTCTCTGTGGTCGGCAGCAGCACTAGCTGGCTGTCAGACCCTAAAAGCTGTTACCAATAGTATAGGGGAGTTCTCCAAGGGAGCCCCCAGTACATGGGCTCATACTTCCAACACTGGAATCAGTGTTGGGGTATGGTCTCAACATGTTTGATACCAAACAATACCAGGTTTGGTGAACCACTATATAGTTAGACATCTCATAATGACTGATGTCCACTATATGAATTAAAATGGCTGACCCCACTTACAAAGCCTGGACTATCGACTCTGGGGTTTGTAGGGGTGTCCTGCTCATGCAGGGGCACCCTAACACTTACAACCAAGCACCCTGCCCTCAGGACTGAAGAGCCTGCCATAGGAGTGACTTAAAGGTTTTATGTGTAGTGAACCCGGATATAAGGAAACTTATATCTGTCATGAGAGCTGCAAGCACCAACTCACACAGGCTGCAATGGCAGGCCTGTAGTCACAGTTTAAGTGGACTCCCATGGGTGGCACAATACATGGTGCAGTCCATGGGAGACCACTGGTGTACCTTTGCCCTTGGTACCTCAGTACCATATACTATGGACTTACAAGGGTATACCAGTAGCCAATTGTGGATATACAGCAGTACTTAACATGGACAATTTAGGAAGAAAGCAGTGACTGGGGTCCTGTTTGGCAGGATCCCAGTCAGACTAGTCAAAAACATACTGACACCAAGCAAAAAGTGGGGGTAACCATGAAAGCAGAACCTACTTACCTAAACAACCCCCAAAGGAAAGGAAATGAGACTAACCTTGCCCAGTTGAGGCTTCATTTTCTAAATGGAAATATCTGGAGAGTTCATCTGATTTGGGATGGTTACTCCCAGGTCTATGTTTAACAGAAAAGTCCACCACCTGTACGGAAATGGACCACCTCAAAAGTTTAAGATTTTCACCCTTCATTTGTTTAAGCCATAAGAGCGCTGTACAGACATGCTGTAGAACTCTGGGACCTCCTCAACACTCACTCGCCTGACGTCACCTTCCTCACAGAGACATGGACCAACGCCAGCTTCACACCCGACATCACAACCACCATCCCCGACAGATACAAGATCCTGAGGAAAGACCGCCCCAACCGCCAAAGAGGAGGCCTCGCCATCGTCCACAAAAGCTCCCTCCGACTAACAACCACCGACCCGGACGACGCCTCGCCTCTCATGGAACACATCCACTTCCAGATCCAGCCCAACCCCAGAATGATGCTCCGCGGAACACTCGCCTACAGACAGCCCGACCCGCTCCCCGTTCACCAATACGTCACTCCCCACGCCCTCACCTCCATGGACTACATACTGCTCGGAGACCTGAACTTCCACCTAGACAACCCCAGCGATCCCAACACCACCGCCCTCCTAGAGAACTTCACCAACATTGGACTGAAGAAACTTGTCTCTACCCCCTCTCACACGGCAGGACACACTCTCGACCCCATCTTCCCCAGAGGAAACAACATTTACTTCAGTCACACCACAGAACCGCTCTGGACAGACCACCACTGCGTCAATTTCTCCTTCTCGAAACCTACTGCACACAAGTGCTCGACACACCTCCCACGCCGAAACTTGAACAAAATCACTGAAGAACACTTCAACACTTCATCACCTCCGCACTCAGCTGCACTCCTCGCCCTACCACGACAGACACTAACACAGCAGCAAACAACCTCCACCAATGGGTCGCCAACAGCGCCAACACTCTCGCCCCCCTCCAGAACTCCACCAGACGACACAACGTGAAAGCTGCCTGGTTCACCATAGATCTCCAAGAATTCAAGCGCTCGTGCCGATGAGTGGAGAAAACATGGAGAAACAGCAAAACGCCGGGAGCACGCTCCGCCTACAAGGCCGCAACCACTGCACGCTACCAACTCATCAAATCGACTAAGAGAAACTTCATCGAAGACAGAATCCTCCCCAACTCCCACAACTCAAAGGAACTCTTCGCCAGCATACAAGAATTCACCAGATCCAACAGCAAAACTACCGACGTCCCTCCCTCCCAAGACCTCTGCAACAGACTCAGCTCCTTCTAGCTCCTTCTAGCACCACAAGATCAAGACCCTCCTCACCTGGACCGCTCTCACCACAAAAGACACTGCAAAGACTATGAAAAGCATCTACTCTGGAGCACCCACTGGCCCCTGCCCACCGCACATCTTCCACAGGGCCACCATCGCACCCGAACTACGATGAACGATCAACTGCTCCCTTAAGACGACCACATTCCCCGATGACTGGAAACACACCGAAGTCAAACCCTTCCTCAAGAAGCCCTCCGCAGACCAGACTGGCCTCAAGAACTTCAGGCCCATCTCGCTTCTCCCCTTCTCCGCCAAAGTCATCGAAAAAATCGTCAACACCCAGCTAGTGCACTTCATAGAAACCAACAACATCGTCGACACCTCTCAATCTGGATTCCGCAGCAACCACAGCACCGAGACTGCCCTCATAGCCGCCACCGATGACATACGCTCCCTCCTCGACCAAGGTCACACAGCAGCCCTCATCCTCCTTGGCCTCTCAGTAGCCTTCGACACCGTCTCCCACTGCACACTAGCCGCCAGACTCCACGACACCGGCATCCAGGAAACTGCCTTAGACTGGATTCGATCTTTCCTCTCATGCAGAACACAAAGAATAAGACTCCCGCCCTTCCTCTCTGAACCTACAGATGTGGAGTACCCCAAGGATCCTCCCTCAGCCCCACGCTCTTCAACGTATACATGGACCCCTCGCAATCATCGTCAGAAAACACGGACTCAACATAGTCCCATATGCCGACGACACCCAGCTCATCCTCTCCCTCACCAAGGAACCCAACGTCACCAGGCACAGTTTCCTAGAAGGGATGAAGGACGTCGCAACCTGGATGAGCAGCAGCTGCCTGAAGCTCAACTCAGAGAAAACAGAAGTCCTCATCCTCGGCTCCACCCCCTCCGCATGGGACAACCCCTGTTGGGGCCCCCCGCCCTCGGAAACCCACCCACCCCTACGGACCACGCTCGCAACCTTGGCATCATACCCGGCTCTTCGCTCACCTTGAACCACCAGATTAACGCCATGTCCTCCACATGTTTCAACACCCGCTGCATACTCTGCAAGACCTTCAAATGGATTCCCCCCGACTAAAGGAAGACCATCACCCACGCACTCATCACCAGCAGACTGGACTACGGAAACATGCTCTATGCCAGAATCAACAAAACACTCCTCCGCAAATTCCAGAACATCCAAAACGCCATAGCCAGACTCGTCCTTGACAGCCCATGACATGACCACATCACCCAACACCTCCACGACCTCCACTGGCTCCCCCATTGAAAAAAGAATAACCTTCAAACTGCTCACTCACACCTACAAAGCCCTCCACAACACCAGACCCCATTACCTCAATGAAGGACTCTCCTTCCACGCCCCCAAGAGAAACCTCCGCTCTGCCGGCCTAGCCCTAGCCACGATCCCCTGTATCCACAAGGCCAGAGCGGGTGGCAGATCCTTCTCCTACATCGCGGCCAAGACCTTGAACGAACTCCCCCTCCACATCAGACAAAGCCCGACACTGCAACTATTCAGAAAGGATCTCAAGACCTGGCTATTCGGAAGACCACAGAGCTGCTCGAACTCCCGCCCCCCCCCCGTCAGCGCCCTGAGACCCTCACGGGTGAGTAGGGCGCTTCAAAAACCCTAATTGATTGATTGATTGTGGGGCTTCTGGTCTGTCTGAACAATGAAGTGAGATCCAAACAGGTATGGCCTCAAGTTCTTCAAGGCCCAGACCACAGCAAAGGCCTCCCTCTCAATATCTAACCAATGTTTCTCCCTAGGGGTCAACCTTCTGCTAATAAGAGCTACTGGTTGATCCTGGCCCTCTCTGTTAAGTTGTGATACTACTGCACCTACCGCTATCGCAGAAGCATCTGTCACGCCAATGAAGGTTTTGGGGTAATCAGGACTTCGCAGTATAGGAGCAGAGCATATGTCCTGCTTCAGGTCATCAAATGTCTTCTGACAGATAACTGTCCACTGTACTTTCTTAGGCATTCTTTTGGAGGTGAGATCATTAAGGGGTGCCACTATGGATCCAAAGCCCTTAGCAAACCTCCTGTAGTACCCAGTCAGGCCCATGAAAGCTCTGACCTGAGTCTGGGTAGTGGGAGCAACTCAGTCCATTATGGTCTGGATTTTGCTCTTCAACAGCTGAACTTGGCCTCTACCTACAATGTGGCCCAAGTACACAACCTTATTCCGCTCCATCTGGCACTTTGTGGCTTTGATAGTGAGGCCTGCCTTTTGCAGGGCCTCCAGGACATTTCTGAGGTGGACCAGGTGATCATCCCAGGTGGAGCTAAAGACAGCAATATCATCTAGATATGCTGCACTATAGGCGTCCAGACCTGTTAAGACTTTATTCACCAGCTTCTGAAATGTGGCAGGTGCATTTGTCAAGCCAAAAGGCATTACAATAAATTGATAATGCCCACTAGAGATTGAAAATGTTGTTTTTGATTTGGCATCCCCAGAGAGTCTGATTTGCCAGTAACCAGCAGTCAGGTCAAATGTACTGAGATACTTGGCATAAGCCAGAGTATCAATCAGCTCATCTGCCCTTGGAATTGGATGGGCATCATTCCTAGTGACTGCATTGAGGCCTCTATAGTCTACACACAACCTCATCTCTCTCTTAGCAACCTGGGTGTGAGGTTTTGCACAAGGACTAAAGGACTAGCCCAAGGGCTATCCAAAGGCTCAATGACCCCCGAACTCCAGCATTTTTGTCCTGATGCAATCTCTGACATGGTCAGGCTGCCTGTAGATTTTACTCTTCACAGGCAGGCGCCATCACCTGGGTTCACTTCATGGCTACACCAGGTAGTTTGACTGGTAGTCAGAGAAAAGAGATTGGGAAAATGATTGAGAACCTGTCTACAACAAGCTTACTGCTGATCAGTGAGGCTGCCAGCCAAGGCTACTCAATCAACTGACCCATCAACGGGGTCCTGAGAGAGGAGATCAGGGAGAGGGTCACTCTCTTCCTCCTGTCCCTCATCAGTGGCCATTAGTAAAGCTCATGTCAGCCCTGTCAATAAAAGGCTTTAGGCGGTTCACATGGAGTACCCTGTGGGAACTTCCAGGAGTGCCTGGGTCAACCAAATAAGTGACCTCACCTTTTTTTCACAAGGATGGTGGTGGGAGCCACTCCACTTGTCCTGGAGAGCTGCTGGGGGCACAGGCTCCAACACGCACACTTTCTGTCCTGGCTCTTAAACAGTCGGTGCAGCCTTTAGGTCATGCCAAGCTTTCTGAACCTCCTGCCTGGCCTCAAGGTTTTTGCTGGCCTTCTTCATATACTCAGCCACAAGAGAACGCAGACCAAGTACATATTCCACTATGTCCTAATTAGGAGATTTGAAAGGCTGCTTCCATCCTTCCTTAACCAAACACAATGGACCCCTAACTGGATATCCAAACAGAAGTTCAAATGAGCTGTAGCCCACCCCCTCCAGAGGAACCTCTCTGTAGGCAAAGAGAAGGCAGTGTAGTAAGACATCCTATTTTCGCCTCAGCTTTTCTGGGAGTCTCATGATCATACCCTTTATGGTCTTGTTGAACCTTTCAACTTGCCCATTGCACTGTGGATACTAGGGTGTGGTAAACGTGCAGTTTACACCACACTCTTCCACATAGCAGTGATGTACCTAGACATGAAGTTAGTACCTCTGTCTAACAAGACCTCCTTAGGAGACCCAACCCTGGAAAAGACTCCCAAGAGGGCCCTAGCCACCACAGGAGCTGTAGTGGTCCTACGTGGAATAGTTTCTGGATACCTAGTGGCATGGCCTACCACCACTAGTATGTAACTATGTCCAGATTCTGTTGGAGGGTTAAAGGGACCTTCAAAGCCTATCCATACCCTCTCAAAGGAAACCCCAACCACGGGAAGTAGAACTAAGGGGGACTTTGTAGTGCCTCCTGACTTACCTCTGGCTTTACAAGTGACACAGGAGCAACAAAACTCTTTGGTATCTTCAGATATGTGAGGCCAGTGCATTTGAGGGACAAGCCTGTCCCAAGTCTTGCTTTGCCTAAGATGTCCTGCAATGGGGATGTCATGTGCTAGGGATAATAGAATTCCCCTTGAATTTCTGAGGTATGACAAACCTCCTGGTGGCACCAGGCTTGGGGTCTCTATACTCCGAAAATAAGAGCCCATCTTCCCAATAGATCCTATGGGATCCACTGATATGCCCTGCCTCCTCAGCAGCAGCTTGGTGTCTAAGCTGTTCAAGAGAGGGGTAGATTATCTGTTTCTGACTCAAGTCTGCCCTGGAAGGGCCCCCTGCCCCCAAGATCTCTGCTGTGTCAGGCTCAAGCTCCTCTGGGACAGTTCCTTCCCAGGGGCTGCGGTTATCTCCCTCTGGAGACTGATCCTCACTGGGAGTCTGAGAGGAGGATAAATCTTTACCCTTCCCGCTCCTTCTCTTAGGAGCTGGCTGGTCTGCCTTTCCAGAATCCAGAGCTCCCTCAGTGCTTAACTGTTTGGCCTGAGCCCTGTTTACAGCAAAGGCACTGGCAGAGATTCCCATCATCTCTCCATGGGTCCTGAACTCCCCTTCAGACCAGGCTGAAGCTTCTAAATCATTGCCCAACAGACAGTCCATAGGTAGATCTGGGGAAACCAGAACTCTTTTAGGGCCAGCTACTCCTCCCCAGCTGAGATTTACAACTGCCAAGGAATGATCAGTCCTGACATTGCTTGCATTGCTCACTTGGTAAATTTGTCCAAGTATGATCTGCTCAGGAGACACAAGTTTCTCTGTTACCATAGTGACACTAGCACCTGTGTCCCTGTATGCCACAGCTTATTGACCATTATTCAGAGGCTGCTGTCTGTACTTGCCCAAGTTAGTGAGACTTACAAGTAAAGTGGCAAGTTCCATGCCACAGACAAGGACAGCCTGAGCTGGTGCTCTGACTAGGCCAGAACCCACTTCAGAACCCAAGGTTAACCCTACTAATCCCTTGGGGGCACTACTACTGCTTCTACTGGTGCTGGGGCATTATTTGCTTTAGGAGCAGTAGTGGCAGTATCCTTAGTGCCAGATTTAGAGCAATTGACATCTTTTGCTCCATGGCCTTTTTCCTTACACAGGTAACACTAAGGTTTCTTGCCAGAGAAAGAAGAGGTTTGGGACCCACCCCCAAAGGAAGAATTTTGGGAACCTTGTGAAGACTCTTTTTGTCTTTACCTTTTTCCCCACCCTTCTCTTTGGGCCTTAGAAGAATCTTGCTTCTTCTGGTCACCACCACCATGAGATTACTGCTTGACCCTGGTACGGACCCTTTCTTCTGCCTTCTTTCCCAATTCTGGGTGAGAGGACAGATCAGAGTCCACCAGATACTGGTGCAGTTGCTGATTTTGATAATTATTAAGGATGTGCTCACTCATCAATAAATTGTACTGCCCCTCATAGGCATATACATTACTTCGATGAAGCTAGCCTTCCAGAGCCTTAAAAGCACTGCCTACAAAATCAAACCAGTATTGGGTGTGTGCCTTCTGTGTGTCCCTACACTTAACCCTGTACTATTCAATGGTTAAACCAAACCCATCTATGAGGGCACGCTTCAAGACTGAGCAATTATCTGCATCTTCCTCCCTAACAGTGAGAAGTTTGTCTCTACCTTTGTCAGCAAAGGAGAGCTACAGGATAGCTGCCCACTGCCCTTGAGGGACCTTCTGAATTTTACAGGCCAGCTCTAAAGCAGTGATTCATTTATGGATGTCATCCTCCTCCTGGTAAGGAGGGACTATCCTGCTCATGTTCCTAGTTTCAACGGATTGCTCCCTGACCCTAGGTTCACTAGTGCTGCCACCATGGGACCCTAGTCTCAAATTTTTCCTAGCCCTCTGAACTTCCAGGGTCTCCTTATCAAGGGCCAACTGCTCCTTCTTAATCTTGAGCTTAGCTCTCTCAAGTTTCAGCAGACAGTACTCCCTCTCTAAGGAGTCCTCCCTCTGACTAGAAATGGAGGTCCCTATCGAGTAGTTAGAGGCATTGGAATTGACAGAGGAAGACCTAGACCTCCCCTGGACTTTTTCACCCTCCCAGGATAAATAAAGGGGGACCTACATCTAGGCACTCCCTCTGTACCATCTGTACTATTCCCTGGGGGACTAGAGTTCACCAGGCAGGGGTCTTCAGACTCCTCCTGGTCATGCTCAACAGGGGGGCCATTGGGGTGAGCCACCCCTGAGGCCCACTCAACCCAGAGTTTTCCTGCCCTTCTGGCCTCTCAGGGTTCTGAAGGTCATAAAGTAGGAGCATCTGTAAGAGTTGCTCTGTGTAAGGGTTGCTACCTGTTTTTAATTTTCTGGATGCAGCCAATGTCCTAAGTTCCTGGAACTTAGGACCACTGTATCTAGAGGGTTGGGAGCCACTGGCTTCCCCAACTAAAGACATGGTGAGTAGGTGTAGTGTGGTGTTGCACCTACCTACCCTAGTGAAACAAAACTGCCAAAGATTGGAGAAAGGGTTGTGCTAGACCCTTAACTACCAATCCAAATAGTTCAGTAGAACTTACTAATTACAGAAAGTATTTAAAAGTGCCTAAGCTAGCAAAGGTTTTTCATACAACCACCCTAGATTAAATGGTAAAACAGTGCAGGCTTAAATCTCAACCGCTGCACCCCAATGTAGGAGGCTGACTTAGCTTATGGTGCACACTTATTTAAGTGATGCACCTTGCACTGATCCAGGCAACCCTTATGGTGATTTTAGTGGTCTTTGATGACCAAAGAAAGCTCTTAAAGTGGTAGCTGTGGAGAGCAGCCATCAGGCTTATCTTGAAGGAGTGTTAAGCAGCTTGTTCTCACAGTCTAATCATGTAGTGTAGGTGATATCAACATAAATACACAATAATACTTCAACGGCAATAAGGTAAGTAGCACAAGATACAGTGGTCTCCAGGAGGAGACCAATCCAGAGGAGAGGACGGGAATTGAACCAGGGGCCCAGAGGAGCTGGGGACACCAGGAACAACCCAAGATAAGTACCCAGGAACCACACAAAGGCTGTGTGCAGAGTGGGAACACATCTGTGTGTCCAATGGAAGTCAATGGAGAAGTCACGGTTGCAGAAGAAGGACCCTTCCCAGAGGACCCCAAGGAATTCCCTTGGAGGATGGAAGGTTGGAGAGCAACCCCACTCATGGATGCCCCAGAGACCAGGTTACCTACACCAGGGAAGCCAGGTGCATAGGGGTGAAGAGATGTCGGAAAACTCTGTAGATAACAATGGAAGACTTTGAGAAAATTGCCTCTGGACAAGAAGGTTAAGAAGTCCGGTGGAATCCAAGGCTGGATTCTGGAAGTGAAGAACTTGCATGCAGAGGGGACAGAGTCTATGCTACTCAGGAGTAACCAGGAGGCACGAAGAGCAATGCCAACTGATGTCGGACGGTTCAGAAGAGCTGATGGTGACTTTGTCGCTGCAGCTGTGAGGAGCAGGCAGTGCTGAGGAAGACCAGGATCCATGCATGAGCTATCCCACATTGGATGTCAGTGACCAGGAGGTTGGTATCTGGCGGGAGCACCAACAAGCCTTGGTAGCCACAACTGGCGTGGAGAACAAAGAAAGATCAACGTTTGGCCCAGCAAGGTCCAACGGACTCATCACAAGCAGGAGAGTCAGAGCAGGCCCTGAGCAAGCAGGTAAGCCCACGGAAGGAGGAGAAGACCCTCAGAAGGACCCACAGGCCATAGGCACTGGAGTCGCAAGAGGACCTTGAGCAGCTCACCAAGAAGGAAGGCCCATGGTGCAGAGGATGTGGTGAGGACCCCATACTTGGCAGGAAGAGATGCTGGAGGCTGGAGCTTGTTGTAGCCCGAAGATCTCTGGAGTGCAGAGCCAATGAGCCTTGGCAACAACAAGTCAACGTGGTGCACAGGGGTTTGGTCCCAGCGTTTCTGGCATGGAATACTGGCCTTAAAATTGCAGAGAGGACAGGTCAGGCCTCGATGGAGTTGTAGAACCACCACCTGTGTTGCTGAGCCTTTTGAAGTGTGTGGGACGTCAGGAGCAGCAGACCGGTCAGCTTCGTTGTGGTGCATGCAGATGCAGGGGAGTGACTCCTTCACTCCAAGAGAGATTACTTTGGGTGTCTTTGATTCCCACAGGTCTGTAGAAGATCCTGGAAGAAGCACAGACACAGACAAGGGAAAAGACTTGCAGAACAGCAAGACCAGGAGCAGCAGGAGTCTTCCTTGGTGCAGTCTTGGTTCCAGGCGAAGTCCAGTGAAGTCCAAGTGTCCAGACGGTCAAAGAGTGACATGGTTTCAGACTTGAGTTTTGTCCCACAACAAATCTAAGGAATCACCCACAGGTAAGCCCTTAAGTACCCTAAGGAAAGGGTTGGAACTACTATGGGGTCCTCCCCAGATCAGGGGCTGGACAGAGGGGAGGATACTCCCATGTCCTTTGTCCAGTTTCACACCAGAGTGGGAGCCAAGGGCTTCCTAAACTGACTCATACTGGAGTATGCAAGAAGGGCACCAACTGTGCCCTTCAAAGCAGTCTGGTGGGTCTGGCAAGTGCCCCCAGCCCAATACACTAAGTCCTGTCTGGGAGGTGGTCACACATCCCTGTGATAGGAAACCTATTGTTCTACTTTCCTCTGCTTGAGCTTGGCTCAGCAGCAAAATGGCAGAATTGTGTCTGTGGTCTGTGGTCTGCAGCAGCACTAGCTGGCTGTCAGACCCTGAAAGGCTGTTACCGGTAGTACAGGGGATACCCTAAGGGAACCCCCCCAGTACATGGGATCATACTTACAAATCTGGAATAGATGTTGGGGTATGATCCCAACATGTTTGATAGCAAACATGACCGGGTTCGGTGCAGCCACTATATAGTTAGACATCTCGTAATGACTGATGGCCTCTATATATATTAAAGTGGCTGACTGCACTTACAAAGCCTGGAGAATAGACTCCGGTGTTTGTAGGGGTGTCCTGCTAATGCAGGGGCACCCTCACACTTACAACCAAGCACCTTGCTCTCAGGACTAAAGAGCCTGCCATAGGGGTGACTTATAGGTTTTAAGTGTAGTGACCCCAGATATAAGGAAACTTACATCTGTTGTGAGAGTTGCAAGCACCAACTCACACAGGTTGCAATGGCAGGCCTGTAGTCACAGTTTAAGTGGACTCCCATTTGTGGCACAATACGTGCTTCAGCTCATAGGAGACTCCTGGTTTACCTACGCCCTGGGTACCACAGTACCATATACTAGGACTTACAAGGTTACCCCATTAGCCAATTGTGGATGTACAGGAGTACTTACCATGGTCAATTTAGGGAGAAAGCACAGGATTTCAGGATCCCAGTCAGACTAGTCAAAAACATACTGACACCAAGCAAAAGAGGGGGTAACCATGAAAGCAGATCCTACTTTCCTACACATTTCATTAATGAGGAAGCGGCAGAAGCAGCATTGTGAGCCGAGCTCAGACATTTTCCCAGAATAATACCCTAATGGCCCACATTATGTCATCCTCAATCTGTATGTTTAATTTATAAAGTCTGTCTGGAGGGCTAATGCATTGGTCTGTTGCATCATCTTCAATGAAGTCGTTAGTTGCTTTCACATCCAGAAACTCTTAAAGATTCTGGTGAACTATCGTGACCTTCACCACACTGTCTAGCAGAGTCACTGCCAACGTCTTGTTCTGAAAGAGAGTTCTCAATATGTGTAGTATTTTTAGCTGAAATTCCTGCAACCTTCTTCTTTTTGAATTGGGATTTTTGTTGTGGAAGTTTGTCTTCCTTTTTTATGCTGTTGTCAGACGAGCGCTGTAAGTCCTTTTTTTGTTTTCACATACTCTTCTTTTCTATGCTCTGATCGCCCCACTCTCTCAAATCATTTGTCCTATGAGTCCTGAAAGGAACAAGAAGGACGTGTATCAGTTTACTGATACCTATCAGGTTGTTTTATTGTATCACAGATACATAAATTATAACACCGGAGATCCACCCCGTAATTTTAATTTTTCCATTTTTGTTTTGTTTTGTCCCAGCGTTTATTTAGAAGACTCAGGTGCTTGTTCGATATTGTCCTTTTGGGAACTACCTTTAAGCTATGGCTTATTTGGTCTGACTCCCAAATTATTTTGACCTATAGATGCAATAATTTTTGGTAGCTCGCGCTCCTGGTCCACTACCGCAACTTGCGCGATGTGTTGGCATATCACCAGTGATGCTGCTTCTCCTTTAATATTGCTTAATATGATGGAGGATACTGTTACAAAACTGCCAATTAATTTGATCCCCAAAAATGAGGGCAGGGGCCGCCCCATTTTCGTTTTGAATCTGCTTTAGCATTTCAGGCAAAACAGCAAGTGATGGTGTACCATGCGCTATGGTCTAAATTGCAGAAAACACTGTACCCCAAGTAGCACAGTTGTCCTTTGGGGGAACCATCCCAAGTGGCAAGCACATAGTGAGAATTCTATGTTTATCCTGGGGTCCCAGATGGGGAAACAATGCTTCAAGCTGATTTGGGCAATCCAGAACGGAATTTCCTCTCCTCAGGTGGGAAGCCTGCCCATAATAGCATTGATAATTACAAGACTAATCACAGGCACAGCTAACTCTGCCTGGACAGCTTGAACAGCCCTCGCTGAGGCAGTTGTTACTGTGCACATTACAAAATGTGTTAAACATCTGTATAGTCTAAATAGACCTGCATAGAGAGTGCATAATTCACCCGCATTTACCTGTGCTACATTTGGGTGTGGTGTGTACTTGGCTAATGCTGGCCATGTAGCCCCGTCATTGCTGAGGGGACCCAGTTGAATGTTGTGTAATACATGTGGTAGGATGCCTTAGAACCAGTTTGTGTGTTCCTGAAATGTAAATGCTATTTCTAAGTCATTATAAGCTCTGTATTGGCCTTGTACGCCAGCTTCAGTGTATGTGTGAAATGTTTGTGTATTAGCATTTATTATGAAATTATAATTATATATAAATTATATATTATAGAAGAGACCCATGAGTAAAGTTCTTTAGTTCTATACGCTTCGTGAGCCTCAGCCACAAAGGTAATATCACCACCCCATTGGGTAGCCCATGTATTGATAAATGTACTGTAACAGCAGGCCTGCAAATTGCAGGTATATTAATTATGTTCACCATTGTAGTGAATGGAATTCAGAGAGGGTATTACTATAGTAGGGTATCTTTTTAAATGTACAAGCTTGAACAACCTGTAGACAAAAATAGATGCGTCCCATAATGTTGAGGAGGTTTCATCCCTAACACCACGGACGTCTCAGTTTAGAGGTGAATAGGGGACCTTGGGCACACACAAGAACTATTCACGAGACCCATTAAATAAGTACCTGACCTATGAATGTTGGTGGTGCCATGTTATACGTTTCCCACTAAAAAAGGTAAGGCTGTGTATTAGAACATCAGGATTTCAGAATGTAGGGACTAAGTTCATCTACACCATCAGAGACTATCGTCCCACTTCTTAGCTAGCTCACAGTGCCTCACACGAATCCCTGACCTTCCTGGGATGGCCGGTGATTTTGGCAACCTCAAACATGACAATCTGATCCCCAAGGGAATCGAGGAAACAGATCTGACCCCTATTGTTGTTTACTTATGCATGTCCATGGTAAACACAAGAAAGATGCAAATAAAGCTTTCAATACATTTATTGAAACAATCGTAGTCTTGCATAGAAAGTATGAGCTGCAATTATTAGGCAGATAAAACAAAGCAATGCACCCAGCATGATGCATATGGTGAAAAGAATAAACAGTCCAACCACGGCAGTCTGATTTCTATATATTTTTTACCTATCACTATACCTACTCTTGAGAGTATAGTGGGTGTACCCTCTGGCCTATCTCTTAGGTTAGCCTGAGCCCCCATACCTTTGTAACTTGGTCAGGAAATCTGCCGGAAGTGGGATTAGCAATCCTTCTCCAAAGATCAGCAAAGCTGTATGTCGAACACAGCTTTTGTTCCAGGACAGTCATGACTGGAGTGCACCTCTGCCCCCTGAAGGCCAGTGTACCATTTATATAATAAAAAACGGTGTTTCAGAAGTACAGCTCTGATCCAATAATATGTCTAGATGTCAGACGTTGTCGCTGATTGGACAACGCAAGCACTAGGATATCTTGTTCTTTGTTCCTAGCCTTGAACAAAGTGTATTGATTACATAGCAAGAAAGGCTTTCGAATAACAAACTATATGTACATCATCTTCTCGGAATAATATATTGCACAAGCAAAACATGTAAAAATAACATTGTTAAAATGATATCTGCTAAAACTTGTAAAATATAAAACTAAAATGGAGAACCAAAGTAGGCCCAAGAAGGCCTCACGACACTGTACCTCACAGTACTAGGGTGAATTCCATCAGTGCCAGTAAGTGGGAAGTCTAATAAGTATGGGGAACTGGCAGCTAAACACTACAAACAATCCGTCGAGACTAGTACTGGACAACAAAATGAGATTCAAATCTCCTGCTTGCAGACGTGACAAACCTATTAGCAGGATTGATGGCAGTGAGTAAAATACAGACAGTGATAATGTATGGCTGTGCAAATCCGGATGGGAAAGGCACTAAGGAAAATGAGGGTAGTAGGCGCACCAGGCCCAAATGGCCTACTGTTGCTCTTTTAAAATCAGATTTAAGCTTCTGGACGCCCGTTTTAAATTCTTATTTCTCAGAATGCTACTTCTCGGTTATAGTCCCGGAGAGCTAGAGGGGCTCAATTTTGGTTCCTATACACAAGAAGGGAAGTAGATGGCTGCCCACAAATTATAGAATGATAGTGTTGCATTGTTGGATGCAGAAGGAAAGTGGTAAGCAAGATTAATGAATGATGATTTGGAAACTTCAACTAAAGAGAAACAATTGATCCCATGGTTTCAGACTGGTTTTCAGAGGCACTGTAACATTAAGGATAATCTCCTGACCCTGACCTGCCTAATTGACGAAGCCTTGCTCCCCAAGGCTCGATCTCTTAATGCAGCTTTCTTTAATTTTACAAACACTTTTGATAACATTCCAAGAGGCTGTCTTTCAGCAAAGCTAAGTAATTTGGGGATCCCACTGCATCTTTTGAAGGTCATTGAGTCACTGTACAGTAGCACTTGGGTAAAAGTTAAACTTTCAGACAACTGGGTGACCTCTGAACAAATCTACACAAAAAAAGGTTTTGAACCAGGCTGTATTATTACCCCTCTACTTTTTAATCTATACATGGCAGATACGGAAAGTAATTTAGTCGCCCCTAGGATCTGCCTAGCTCACCTGGCAAAGAGGAAAGTATAAATCTTACAATATGCAGATGATGTGGTTGAACTAGATTGCACTCAAATTGACTTCAGAGGTCACTCGTTGTGCTTGTACGATATTGTGTAAAAAGTTACATCATTATTAATCTAACGAAGATGAAAACAATGATCTTTAGTAGAAATCTTATAAAAAATGACGCCTGGTTTATTGGAGACTCACATATAGAAAAAGTAGCAAGTTTTGAAGACCTTAGCATGACGCTTGATGAAAGAGGTGGCAGGAAAACTCAGCTAGGTTCTCTGAAAATGACAGCAAAGCAAATGATGTGCAGGATGGGCCAACCTAAGATTAATCTCGCATGCCAAAATACCAATGCCTACTGATGGTGGTAGCAAGTAAGCTGATGCCAAAATTATCGTATGGCGCAATGGTGCTTAAGGACAAACTCTATGAATGGTTAGACAAACAACAATGCATCTGTTATCGTCGCTTATCCGCATACCCAGATTGCACCAGCCAAGCTCAAATTAGACTGGAACTTAAACTAATAAAGTAGGACTTGGCCCTAGGGCAAAATTTGTCTCCTACCGTTAAAAATTGTACACTCCACTAAAAGCGTGTACGATGAAAGATCTCATCTGGTAGAAATTCTAGAAGCCCAGCTCGGTCTGGAGCTCATTTTTGGCAACCTTTATTGAGGCTCTGAGTGTGGAGAACCTAATATGCAACAATTCATCATATGAAATGGCATCAAAATATTTAATGAAATCTGAAAAGGCAATCTCAGTTGAGCAGGATCTCAGGGATCTAAGAGTCAAATTGCATGGTAGTAGGGGGTGTTGATCTTTACTGCCCAACAGTGCTACCAAAGTATTTCAGCCTTCCTCTATCCAACTACTCAAAAACACTTGCTTACGAAATTGCGCTTCGGCCTTATTTCACTAAGGTGCTACTGCTATGGCCAAAAGAAGGGCGAAAATAATATGCGATGCAGATGGTGTGGCCAAGCGGAGGAGTCTCCAATACACGTGATCTGTATATGTGAAGCCTTAAAACCCCAGAGACATATATGACTTCAACCCATGTTTCGGACCTTAAATGTGAGGACATCTATAGCAGCTGTTTTAAATTGTTTAAAAGGTGAATCAAGCCAGTTATCAGGTCAGGTTTTAAAGTTTATTAAAGAAGAAATCCGTAATCCCTAAAGTTTATTAGTGATCTCAAAAGGAATACGAGTGAATTTGTACATATAATGGAGCATGAAGCACTTTTCTTTTCTTTTAACTGCGCATAGCGCTTTTTGGCCCCGGTAGGTTAGCAATGATGGATTAAAATGGATCAATAGTAATGACAAGATAGCTCATGGGGTATGGTGATAATACCAGTTTGGTTTATTGGAACAATCGAGCACAAATCACTTTTTTCAAATGGAGCACTTTGGTCCTTGGGGATTCATGATGGATTAATGTGCATAATGATGTAGGTGGTGTGACAATAATGGGGTCATGATGGCTCACTGTAAAGGCTGACTGTGGATGTGGTTGTTGGCATAGAGTATGATGGGATTATTAATTATTTTATTACTACATAGTTTTATCATATTGTGATCTTGCCTTGGGGAAAGGAATATTAAGGGGTGGGGAATGGGCCACTCTACGATTGGATGACCAGACAATGCAATGAACGTTTAGGCTCTAGGTGAGATAGGTATATGAATGCACCTATCGTCATGTCTAGAGCTGTTTGCTATAACCCTTTCTAATTTTTTTCTCTTTTTATTTTGTATGTGTTTTGAGATGTAATGATTTTAAATAATCGAACATCAATAAAATTCTAATCTATTTTATTCTATTCTATTCTTTTCTATCATGATCTTGAATACGATCTGTAAGACTCCTAAAAGTACTCCTTACATAGATTAATGAGCAACAGTAGAAAATGACGTAGGTTACAAATTTAGTGTTGCAACTAATGAAATCAGATATTTTGTGTTTCTTGTTACCATTGTATTTCAAATCTAGTGTCCTGTCCATAACATACTGGCACATATTGCAGTTGCAGCATTTGTAGAAGAATAGCACTCGTTACATCGCATAGAAATACCAAGCATGCCTTTACAACGCGGGTATTACTACGCGATGTCAATTACAACGAGTACCATTACAACGCAAAATTTTACCACAACTATACCTTTACCACGCATGCCATTTCAATGCCAAGGCATGTGTGGTAAAGGTATACTCATGGTAAACGTTTGCAAGGTAAGTGACTCCAACCTACCCTACCCTAATCCCTAATGTAGTTCCACTGCATGAGCCTCCCCCGACGCCCAGTCCTCTCCCTACAATAACACTACACTACCCTGCACAACCCCCCGACACTACACTAATTCCCCGACCCTCCCCCGACCCCCAGTCCTCTCCCTACAATAACACTACACTATCCTGCACAACCCCCCGACACTACACTAATTCCAAAAACACTACCCTACACTACACAAACACCACAACACTACCCTAAACCCTAAAACTCTACCCCCTGCACGACCCTCCCCCTACCCCCAGTCCAGTCCCTACACTCTAACACTACCCTGCACGACCCCCCTACACTACCTAAACCCTAAATCACTACCCTACACTACACAAACACAACACTACCCTAAATCCTAAAATACTACCCCCGCACGACCCTCCCCTACCCCCAGTCCATTCCTACACTCAAACACTACCCTGCACGACCCCCGACACTACCCTAAATCCTAAACCACTACCCTACACTACACAAACACCACAACACCACCCTAAACCCTAAAACACTGCCCTACACTACACAAACATCACAACACTACCCTAAAACCTAAAACACTACCCCCGCACGACCCCCAGTCCGGCCCCTACACTCTAACACTACCCTGAACGACCCCCTCGACACTACCCTAAACCCTAAAACACTACCCCCAGCACGACCCTTCCCCTACATGCAACCCTACACTACACAAACATTACTACACTACTTGGACACTACCCTAAACCCTTAAAAAGTAACCCCCACCCCAAGCACAATCCCCCTTACCTCTCGCTCCTCGTGGTTCCTCTCTCCTGGTTCCAGCATCGACAGAGGGGCGGTGCACGTCATTGTGAGGAAGCGAAACAGCCCAGTTTTCTCACAACGATGTGGTTAACCATTACATCGCATGCGTTTTAAAAGCGCATGCGATATAATGGTTTGCGTTGTAATGGTAGTTGTTGTTACATCGCATGCGTTGTTACGCATGCGATGTAACAACTTGCGGGGTAACAGCCTCGTTGTAATGGCTGTTTACCTTTGTAGAAGCCTACAGGTTTGGGATTTAGCCAAGAAATAGGTTTGGAATTGGTAGAGGGCAAGTAACACAGTTTATCTTGAAAGGTGTTGTCCTTTTTATATGCTATTTTTACTTTACAAGAAATAATACTTTGTAGCATAATCTCCAAGTTTAGAATGCACCAATGTCTGTTCATGATTTTGTAAATGCCACTGCTAGAGAAGGTGTAAGCTGTGAAGAACCGTGAGGGTGGCTGGATTGTCAGTGTGGTGTTTGTGTTTGATAAGTAGTTTAGATTTTGTACCTGTAATATTTTTGACTAGACCTACTCAAAGTCGCTTTTCAGTAGTCTCTGTCTAGAAAATGGAATCCCATAATTGGAAGCTCGTTCTGGAAGATGGCACCCTCACTACAATTATGTCTCAGTCTTGTAATTTCCGTATTTGGAATGGATTGCATTTGAAATTGGGGATGTGCAGTAGAGACATGTAAGAAAACATTGCATGCTGTTGGTTTCCTGTAGAGTTTTGAGGCTAAATGGTGATCCGGTCTGTACAGTGAGATGTCCAGAAATTTAATTGAAGTAAGACTCTAGTGATGGGTGAACTGCAAGTGATAGTTGTTATTTAAATGTGTGAACACATTCTGTAGTATCTCACTGTCCCCTGTCTAAATCAGAATGCTGTTGCTGGTATATCTTCCCCAAAAAAGATGTTCTCAGTGATATTTGGAGGACAATGTTTCCACAGATGGTATTCGTCAAAGTGGTCAACATAAAGGTTCACATATGATGGTGAACCTTTGGCTCTCATTGCCATGCCCTGTAATTGACTGTACCTTTTGTTATCATGGATAAAGACGTTATTATCCAGTAAAAGGCTAATTATCTTGAGAATTTTATCAATGTGTTCTGGAAATGTTGCTTTCCTACAGGAAAGGAAGTGTTTGTTTACTCCAAGTCCTTTGGTCTTGGGTATGCATGTGTGAAGAGAGCTGATATCTAATGTCACTAAGGTCATGTCTTCTGTCCAGACAACATCAGCCATTTTGTTAAGTAATCCCCAGCATCCTGTATGTAGGAGGGGAGATTGATCACTTTTTACAACCATTTGTGGTCAATGTACTCCAAGATTTCCTCTGTGGGAGAGCCAATCTCTGAGATGATGGGTCTTCTAGGAGGAAAAGTACCTAGTGTATGTATTTTGAGGAGAAAGTAAATTCATGGAAAGGTTGATTCAAATATGTGTATTCTAGGTCAGTAATTAAACAGAAATCTTTCAGTTTTTGTAAATGACTGGTGACTTTCTTGGTAACCAACTTAATTGGATTGTATTCCAAAGCTTCATATGTTAAATGGTCATTGAGTTGCCTATTTATTTCAGTAATATAGTCAGATCTCTCATTGATCACAATGCTGCCCCCCTTTTCTGCAGCCTAATGATAATGCTGGAATCGTGCATTCATGATTTCAAAGTGAATTGCTTGTTTGGGGAATAGATTATTAATATCATCTGTGTGGTGTCCAGTATGCCACTTCCCAAGAATATATAGGTTAATGGTTATAAGTTTGTAAAATAGGTCAATGTTATTGCCTGATAGTAAAGGTAGGTTAAAGGTTGATTTTGGTTTTAGGCCACTTTCTACTATGAGGGCTGTATTGATATCAAAGTTACTCAGTAGTTTCTTAATAGATGAGTCTTGGGTTTCAGTGATCGATAGTTGGGTGTAGACTTCTTGTATGGTAAAGTTACATGGTATAGTGTTGACTGAAACAGTATATCTACGTATTGCTTTGTCATGAAAGTATTTGCATAGTTTGATCTTTCGTGCAAACTCGAAAAGATCTATATGTACTAATAACAAATGACATAGAAAACCTAAACGACATACGTAACAATGAGCCTAATAAATCTGAAATTATGCAAACAAGAATGACCAAGTTTGAGCAACAGGTGTATCTGCCGAACGAGGTAAAAACAGTCATATCTGCATGACAGCGTGAATACCCGCCAGGACCAAACAGCATACCTCAAAGCATTTTTAATCAGGACCCTCAGTTTTGGTCAAACATACTAGCCAAACTATATAACGAGGTCCAACCAAAAGGATTCATTTTGGAGAGCTGGTGAGGTTCTATAATAAACCCGTTTTTTAAGGGAGGAGATAGATCCATCCCAGCCAATTACAGGCTCATAGCATTAATAGATGCAGAGGCTAAGTACTACGCCTCTTTAATTCTGGCAGAGCTCATTGAAAGATCCAATAAGAACAATGTGGTCCCAGCAAATCAGACAAGATTTAGAAGAGGACTTGACACAGCAATGAACATTTTACTAGCTTCTCTAATTGCAGATAAATGCAAATGAATGCGAATGAAACAACATATTTGCTTTATAATTTTTAAAACACCACTCAGTCCTGTAGACCGCGGGACCTTATGGAGAAAACTAAATGAATGGAACATTCCAGACAAGTTGCTATGAGCCATTGAACAACTATACTTGCAGACTTGGGTTCAAGTAAAGTTGGGATGTGGCACAAGGCTTTCGAGGAAGATTGCCACTGAAAAAGGTTTAAAGCAGGGGTGCATGTTGGCACCACATCTTTTTCACCTGTTCATGGCAGACCTAGCACGAAAGCTAGATCAGGTAAACTCCCATCCTCTGAGCCTGGGTTCACGGTGTCTATCTCATTTGCAGTAGCGGCCGGCACGGATCGGGGGATGGCGGGGCAGGCTGGGGGGGTAAAAAAAAAAGAAAAAACGTACCTCCTCTATTCTCTTCTGCTCTCTCCCACGTCGTCTCAGTCTCTCCGGGGCTGGAACAGGAAGCAACTATGCTCCCTCCCCTAAGCCAATCACAATGCTGCAATGCAGCATTGTGATTGGTCTGATTGCTGTGGATTGGCGCTCAGCCATGAAATGGGGGCCTGGGCATGTTCTCCACTCAGGCTGTAATGCAGCCTGCATGGAGAACATGCGAAGTGCACATGAATGTGTGACCAGCTCAGGAGGGCCGTCCAAACAGTCATGACACACTTGGAGTGGGCACACCACTCCTCACCTGCTTTGAGAGCAGAGCAGCCCCGCCCGCCCCACAAAGCTGCGCAGCAGGAACAAATATAATGATAATAGCCTCGAGTTATTATTAATCTATTTGTTCTTTCTTTCACTGCTTTGCAGCAGTGGGGTGAAGCTCCTCTGCCTTAGCGGAGTAGCCGCCACTTCTCATTTTCCTACATGGACAATGTTATATTGTTCAGTTTAACAAAAGTTGGACTACAAAGGTTAGTCATTGCTTTGAAAGATTATGTCAAAGACAATAAACTTTAAATCAATACAACTAAAACAATGACCATCTGTATTCGATCAAGGCCCTCCATCAAGATCTGTCTGGACGAAACAACGTTGGCGGAGTTCAATAGCTATAAATATCTGGGAGGAAACATAGATATTAGAGCAAACTTCTCAGAGCAAAAACGGTATATGTTCAAGAAAGGGAATGCGCTTATCTCTGCTTTCCGCAAACTTGCAAAGAAGTTGGATTGTCCATCATTTAAGCCACTACTTACAGTAATAGCAGCCAAACGGCTAACAACCATGGCGTATGCAATTGTTGCCATGAATGGCCGGGATACAGCCTTTATGGACAGACTGCAGGTCAGCACTTTTAAGCAGGTGTTTGGCCTTCCCTAGAGCACCTTTGCAGCGCAGGTTTGACTAGAATTTGGGCTTACATACCAAATATGAGGGAGGATGTATATCACAATAAAGTGATGGCACAAAATAAGGTCAGATCAAGAAAGCTTACTAAATATCTCATTATGGTCAGCACAGGAAAAATATCCACAGTCCAGACATTGTAAATATCTCTACACCTCTCTGAAAAATGCAAATCGAACTGAACTCTGGAAGAAGAGCTTGCCCTTTTCGACCTTCAAGCAAGTGGTAAATAAAGCGGCAAAGACACATACGTATTTGGAAAACAAAGACAGATTTAATCTTTGATCTCATGCTTGGTGCTCAAATTTTATGAAAGTTTGCAAACTGCCCCATAGTAAAGTCTTACATTTCAGGCTCAAATTAAAAGACAGTTGATGACTATCCGTTTTGGGCACCTACCACCTTTGGCATGCAAACCGCCCTGGAAATAAAATGTAGGCTCTGCGCCGCTGAGAGAGAGGATTTTATACACTTGGGGGCAGATTTACAAGCCCCCTGCGCCACCAGTACGTCACTTTTCGTGACGTACTGGTGGCGCAGGGGGCTCCTCGATATTTACAAGGAGAGGAAAAGCCACCATGCGTGACTTTTCCTCTCCTTGTAAATACCGTCCCTTCACACGCAGCACTTTGCGTTGAAGGGGCGTTCCATGGGTGTTGCTGTGGGTGTTCCCACGCAACACCCATGGAACAAGACACATCTCCAGATTTACGAGAAATCGTAAATCTGGAGATGCGTCTGAAAGCTACGCCACCCTAGAGGTGGCGTGAGCGAGGCGCAACGTCCTCGTTTTCCTCTTTCAATGCGTGCTGCATTCTACAGCATGCATTGAAAGAGGAAAAAGCCTGTACTGATTGTTTTTGTGCAGAAAGGTGCCCCTTCCTGCACAAACACAATCTCCCATGGCGCAGGCATCCTTGCACCATGGTGCAAGGGTGCCTGCGCCGGCGCTTGGCAGCTGTTTGTGCGCCAGCGCAGGGAGAGCACAGGAATGCGACATATTCTTGTAAATATGTCGCATTCCTGTGCTCTGAAAGTGCCGCAGCGTGGCGCAGCCAAAGGGCTTGCAGCGCCACGCTGCGGCACTTTCTTGTAGATCTGCCCCTCGGTCTGCATATGCCCCTCTTTATACAAACCACGTATTACTTTGCTTAAAAAAGAGCTTTAAGGCTAGAGGCATAGGCTCATGCCGAGCAGCAATAATTAAAAGTCTTAACCCAGCAGACCCACAATTGAACAGCAAATTGATGCCATTTTTGACACTGCATGAAAAAGCTGTACAACTTAAATGCTGAACAAACTATAACAAATTCCAGCAAATGCATTTAAAATCTTACTTTGCAGCTACTCACAGTAATTAGAACACCAGGGGGCAGATTTACAAGCCCCTTGCGCCACTTTTGCGTCACTTTTCCCATGTTAAAAGTGACGCAAAAGTGGCGCAAGGGGCTTGTAAATAAGCCCCCAGATGTCCTACATGATGACTGCACTGACGGAAAAGTGAAGGGAAGCGACAAGCTGGTAGCAGAGAACGGAATAGGATCAGCCTCGGCTATCCTGTCAAAGATCTGGGACAAAATGAAATACACAAATTCTTACAATATCTTCATTCCAACATGATTGATAGTGTTTGGCTATTTTAACCCATTTGGTGGCACGGCGGCCACTTGGTTGCATGATGTTTGCATCGTTGCACTTAATCTAGCCGATTATTATTGTTTTATTTATTAAATTGAACAGTTGCACTTTTTTAGTCGATCATTATTCACCTATTTCGATCTGCAGGCTAGGTTGTTTATTTAGTGGCATGTTGTCATCATGGCTGTGCTTTACATAAATTGCTAATTTGCTCTTTTACAAATTAATTCCATCCGCTCAATTTTAAAGATAATAATCAGATTTGTTTATAGTTATCATTGGCAAATGACTTTCTCAAGCATAAAGCCATGCTATGGATCATTAACACTTATGCATTCTACCTGACAAATCAATTGCACTTGCATGTTTTAAAAGTGACATTGTTGCGGTTTTAAATTAGCAAAACAATAAGGAATATTTGCTTTGATTTGATCTATATGTACTTGAGCAAAATCACATTTAGATGATGGACAAAAACTTAAACCTTTGTCCAAAAGAGTGCATTCATCTACTGCTAAAGTTCTCTTGGAAAGATTGACAATATCGATAGCGAATTCAGTTTATATATTACTAGAAACTTGCACTTCAACAAAAGGTTGGGACAGGTCAGCTAACTCGGTTCTTGTTGCCCCCTTGGTCCTGATCTGGTTACTCCCCGGTCCGTTTCTGGAGAATCGTTTGAGGATGCAAGGGGTCGCATTTTGCTTGATATATGTTTCTTGACTGATTTGTGGCCTACTCTGAACCGCTGTGTTTCCTCCAAAAAAGAGGTTGATCTAGTATGGTGCAGTGTTGATGCACTCTCTTCAGAGGACTCACAGACAATTGTTGACGAATCAGATTGACTTGTTGGAGTCTGTAATGGTATATTTCTCAATAACTGATGGAGTCCTAAAGCAAGTGGTTATATTGTCATATACGAATATCCAACAACAGTTGTTGTTATTACCATCATTCTGTATTTTCTTGAGTATTTTTGTACAGCAGGTAATAATTTAGTGTCTCTCTAAGTATTCTGTCAGTATTGGCACAGGCCTCTGGTAAGGTGAGAGTCTTAATCTTTTTCTATAGTTATTAAATCTCAGGTACTCTCTGATTTGCTCATTTCTTCCCTTCACTTCCCCTCCATTGCCATTCCTGTGCCATGTGCCAAGCGAACAATAATGGGATGGGTGTCAAAACCATCCCACTGCCCAACCACCTTACCTTCATCCACAATCAGACCGAATTTATTCAAATGTCTCAATGCTTTTCTTATGTCTATGTTTTGGTTTTAATATTCTTGTTTTACAGTTTGATTGAAGCCTACCCATGCACTTAAGCTGATGCATTCACTGTAGACAAGAAACTACTTTTGGATTTTATACCTAGATTTGGAATTCTTCTTAAAATATGGAGTGACAAGGTGTATGAAATTGGGTTGATAGTTGGGTGGTTGGAAGCCCTACTCAGGCAACAACCACAATCCTTTTCAGGATGAAACACAAAAGTCACAAAATTAACCTGTGCTTAACCCTCTGGTAGCTTGACACTAAGCAGTCAGGCTTCAATTAGAGGCAATGTTTAAAGTATGTATTCAGCAACTAAGCAATACTAAAGTGAAAATAAGGCACAAGAAAAATCCCAAACCAATTTAGAAAATCTTAATAAATAAAATGACATTGAAATGATCAAAATGCAATCAGTAGAACTTGAGATATTAATTTTTAAAGTGTTAGCTAAAACTAGCACCAAAAAGCACAAAGTGCCACTCACAGTTATCTGGTTGTGCTAGACTAGCAGAAAAGTCACAAGTTCAGACCAACTACGATGGAGTGTGGGTCAAATCAGGGACGAGGTTAGTCCAGCTGAAGAGTTACCTTCTCAAGGCCAGCGTGAAGAGTTCCGTTCGCATTGGAGGGGGCCTCGTGGGGGAGGATTCTGACGTGAAGAGCAGGTCAAGTGTAGCGGACGGTCATTGCTGTAATGCAAAGAGCCAGTCATCACTGAAGATTTAGATTGGTTGATCATCGTGAACAGTCACTGTTGGCGAGAAGTGCAGGTCTTGCATTGCTGGTCATCGTAGACGGTGGCTGTCGGCGTGAAGGTCAGGTCCCGCTGGACCTTCACGTTGACGGTGGACGGTCAGTGAGTCAGTCAGTCAAGGAAATGTTTATTTAGACCATTGGTCCTTAAATACATATCATATACAACCATGTCAACTTTGTATACTTACATCAGAATAAATAACAGCATAAAACCATTCATTATATAAAATCTTATAATCAATATACCAATAAAATATACCCCATCTTTATGTCGTCGTCAACACATTACATGCGATAAATACTAACATCATAAATTACCTATATATTACTAAATCTATATACACATGAAAACCTTTTTTACAGCAATCATGAACCTTCCTATAGCACATGCTACATCCCAAAATCACATTTCAGTTAATATATTTCTTAGCCTGTTCACGGTTTCTAATGCCATATTTTATAAATATTGGACGTAAAAACGTTTTCTGTGCAATTAAATTTTTTAGACAATCCAAGAAAATATGCAAAACATTACATTTCGTACTTAAGCCACATGTACAATTTCCCTCAGGATCAATCATGGCCACTTTTATCCTTTCATTGATACAGCAGGGGTTAATTCTGACCCTTAGCCTTAATAATTCTCTTCTAATCCAGTGATTAGGTAGTGCATCCACATGCCAGTACCCTACTTCCTTTTGCCATGAATTAAACATAAAATATCGACCTCCAAGCACTCTTTACATTTGCAGATTGACCAGTTGCGCACATTTACATTTCTTTCAGGCAAGCAGGCACCCTGGCAAGGAACTTGTTTAGCTGTCTACTTCTCCCTTGGCTTCACAGCACAGAAGGCTCCCTGCCTTACACTTAAGCTGAAGCATTTCAACTCTCAGAATTAACCGTCCCAGGAAGGTTATCTTTTCACAAATAGTAGGGGGATTATTGTTCTTAATTTAAAAAGTATGGGCACGTCCTGCCCCTCAGATCCCGCCACTTCGACCACTGCATATGTATATATCAAAACCTGCACTTTGTAGTATGCCTCGTAGAACTACAAAATGTACTGCAGAGTGAAGCTTGTGAATAAGGCCTACATAAAGCACCTGGGAAAGTAGAAGTCTGTGCCATGTTTAATACAGAGATCTGAATCTAACCTCCTAGCCGTACGTCAAAATCATTGACAGGGGTTAATCAGCCTTTCATCCTCCAGAAGTTGTTGAAGAGTATTTTGTTGGGTAAAACTTCTTAAGAAAGTACCAAGAGGCAATTCCGTTTGTTCCAAGGCCAAGTGCTATATTTATGTCTCAAATAATTAGTGCGTAACATGAGTATGTAATGTAGGTCTAAGACAGCAAGATCAATGACAGATTTTCAAAATATCCACATAAAGTTAATTTACATGCGGATGTGACATCACATGCCCTTTGACCACAATGACATCACAGTAAATTATACCATGTGACCTTTGATCCTGAGGACATTACAAGCAGTGTTGTCATGAGAAATATAACCAGGTGGCAGTACATGAAGTGAAATTAATTAAGTTAAAAACCAACAATACATTTTTATGAAAAAGAAAACAAAAGTCACTTGTAATCAGGCCCTCTAACTTCATAAGGACATTGATCACTTCCAAAGCGTGGTAACTGGGTATTTCTTGTGCCCAGAACACAGCAACAGTTATTAAATGTGATTGTTTTGGGGTGTTATATTAGTATAATGTACAGCCCAGCTTATTTTTACAAATTAAGGTCTGTTTAAAAGCTGCTCTCTGTCCATAGCCATCCTCCATTTGTTGACTCATTGATCTCGTTCCGCCTTTTTAGCCACATTGGGTTTTCAGAGACAAGTACATCTTCTCTGACTTTTCTTGCTAATGTTTCACAGACGAGTGTGCCACACAGTCTTTCTGCAGTCTCGCTCTTCTCTTGTCAAAATCCAAGCATCCTTTTCCACCATCTGCAAATAATTTAAACTCAAGCAAGTTAGGACTTTTAAACACATGTTCAGGGCCATGTTATGCAGCTTATAGTCATGACATCATAACATATACTTAAGTGCACAACTAAAGCCTGTAGATTTTCTGCTTAACAGAGATCTGACAAGATGTTCGAGGTAGCCCAGAGTTTCACAAAACGGTTCCTTCTGGCATTTTTTTTTTTTTTTTACTGCAAATAAGGTTAAAGGGGGAGGTCAAGGTATGGCTATCATCCTCATGTATCGATTTCAGTCTACTGTTTTTCAAGATGAATAACCTTCATCTGAATCTCCTTTTGTAAAGGTCACCAGCTCACTGAATGCACATGTCAGATTCCTGAAACTTAATAGACTACAAGGCTGTGTTAATACCGTCCAAAAATAATCCATCTCGATTTGACATGCAATAGCTTAAACCTGTGTATTTGATTTTTTTTGGTGATTGTAGCACCAGCTAGGAAAAATGTGGACAATGTTTCAATCCGCAAATCAGGGTGTCTAAACAGCTGCCAAACGACGAAGAGTATGGTAAAAGAGTATGTTGGGACCTGTAGGAGTTACTAGAATATTACCCTCATTTTGAATAGAAAGGGAATCACGATTCATACCAAACATCTATTTGTGCACAAATTGGGATTCAGAGTTATGAAGTAATTACAGCACACCTGCAATTTTTCAGTACATATTGAGGTAGGATAACATACAGACTTGTTCGGGTGAAAATTAGGACAGACAACAGCAATGCTGCATATTATTATTAATATTATGAATCTTGGAAAGTTTGGAAATTTCGTGAATATTACACCCTGGTATCGCACACTGTGGTGTCAGTAGTTACTAGGTGCAGTAATTACATCCAATTTAGACAGCAGCTCGGGATAAGGCTTTATGTGTGAAAACTTCTAGATTTTTTTAGATTAGCTTCATAATACTCCTTCACAAAAAGAAAGTGCCAAACTTTGAAAGATACAGAGGTATAAGGTACACCATCCACATTTTAATACACGATCAATGTGTATCACAATAATTCTGCAAAACCTGAATGATAGGGAGCCCACCCAGGGCACCCAATGACCACTGTTGGGGACCGCCGGAGGTGCCTCAAGGCCACCGTAGTCCCAGCCGGCTCCTGAGGATCCTGCATTGCTCTCGCACACATGGAGTTGCTGGAAATGTAGCTCCCTGCTTGCAAGAGCAATGCTTTCATCTCTTTCCCTGCCCGCAGATAATAATGAAAACTCGGATTCCAGTAAGCGGGAGCGGTTGGACAGTTCCCGCTTGCTGGAAGTGGAGTGTTTGCTTTAGTTTGGAAGGAACTGTCAATGCTGTAGCCAAGCAAAAGCAAACAGCTATGTCCCTGGGCTGGGCACCCCGGGACATAGCAGAAACTTGCCCTGGGGGGTGGTGGTCCCCATGGCCATTATTGGCTACAGGAGGGGGCTGCACTGCCCCCCTTCTTTGAATTTCAAGGGCCTGCCCCGGGGAGGTGGTGGTCCCTGGGGCCGAAACGACCAGGGAGGGGGTCGCGCGGCCCCCCTCCTTCTAAAAAAAAAGAAAGCCCCAGGGCGGTCTGGTCGATATAGATATATACAAAGTGATACCATAATGAAAATATGCATGGTAAACAATAACAAAGGACTAGTCTGGTGTATCACATAGCAGCACCATTTTAGAAAGTGCAAACCTAGCATTGGAATTCAATAAAAATTATAATAAATTGCAAAATCAAACTATACAGTTTATCATTTGTAAACCTGGTTCAGTATTCAGCACTAAATACCTAATGTATGAACCCCCAGTGAGCTGGCACCTTCATGGTTGCTTTCAAAAGTGAAATCTTAATACAGTGACAGTGTAAAGGAAAGAAAGAAAAGCATGCACAGAAATGGTAATAGCATAAGACCATAACTGTCTGACCAGCTCTGTGAGAGGCTGTGTAACAGTCTAAGTACATCTTTGAGAGTGAGTGTAACTATCTAAGTGAGTCTGTGAGTGTGTATGACTCTCTGAGCGAATCTGTGACTGGGTGCATTAGTGTCTCAGTGGGTCTGTGACTGGGTATGTGAGTTACTAAATGGGTCTTTGAGTGTGTGCATGTGTATCTGAGTGAGTCTGTGAGTGGGTGTGTCTGTGGGTCTGTGAGGGGTTTCATGAGTGTCTGAGTGGGTCTGTGAGTGGGTTCATGAGTGTCTGAGTGGGTCTGTGAGTGGGTGCACGAGTGTCTGTGTGGGTCTGTCTGTGGGTGTAAGTTTATGAGTGGGTCTGTGAGTGGGTACAAATGTCTCTCAGTGGGTCTGTGAGTGGGTGCATTAGTGTCTGACCAGGTCTGTGAGTGGATGTATGAGTGGGTCTGTGAGTGGGTGCGTGTGTCTCTCTGTGGGTCTGTGAGTGGGTGTCTAAGTGTCTGGCTGGGTCTCTGAGTGGGTACTTGAGTGTATGAGTGGGTCTCTGAGTGGGCCAGTGACTGTCTGAGTGGGTCGGTGACTGGATACATGAGTGTCTGGCTCAGTCTGTGTGTGAGTGCATGAGTCTCTCAGTGGGTCTGAGAATGGGTGTGTAAGACACTGAGTGGGTCTGTGGGAGGGTGCATGAGTGAGTGAGTAGGTCTGTGAGTGGCTGTGTAAGTGTATTAGTGGGTCTGTGAATGGGTGCATGAGTCTGTGAGTGGGCCTGTGAGTGGGTGTGTAAGTGTATCAGTGGCTCTGTGAGTGGGTGCATGGCTCTGTGAGTGGGTGCCTGAGTCTGTGAGTGGGCGCATCATTGTCTGAGTGGGTCTCTGAGTGGGTGTGTCATTGTCTGAGTGGTTCTGTGAATGTATTTTTTTGCAGCGATACGCGCTAATTTGTCGCAACGTTACACAGGGGGACCGTGCTGATGGTCGCAATGATTCCGCGAATAATGCTCATGGGAAAAAAAACATTTTTGGAGATGTTGTACACATAAGGGGTCCCACAGGCACCCCTATATTCCACCCATGGGGTCAGGGTACCTTTACCTGACACCTTATACCTCTTTTCACTTTTATTTTGAGCCCCCAGGGACCATCACCCATTAGATAAAATGGTGGCCGCAACTCTCTCCTCAGGTTTTGGTCAGCCAATCATGGCATTCCTGTTGGCGAGCGAATCCGCAGTTAATCGCTGAATCGTCACAAAATATCTGCAGGTACAGATATCACTATCTTGATTCTCTTAAATTTCTCAACAATTGCTGAATGGATTTACACTGGATAACCAAAAGCGTGATCTGCGAACCAAAACCTACCTTCATGCCAAATTTTGTGTAATTCCGTCCAGTGGTTCATACTGCAGTCGTGTCTAATGGTCCTATGGGAATTAACACGAGTAACGCACTTTTTTTACCTCATCTTTTTCTTGGCTGTCCCTTGACGGATCACCCAGAAACTTTTCATGCAAAACAAGATTCACTATGACACTCTTTTGGGAAAAGTTTGTGAAGATTCCTCAAACAACGCAAAAGTTATAGGCAAGTCATGAAACATTTTCCGATAGCAACATGGTCCTAACTATGACTACCTACTGGTGACCGCCAGTAGGTAATGTATAGCTACAGGAGGCGGTGGGAGACTCCAGGAACCAGTATTCTCAGGCTCCAGGAGGTGGCTCTGAGTGCCTTTCCCTCATGTGACAGCAATTAGCGCTATAAAGCTCATTCATCATCCCAACAGCGCAGGACGCACTGAACTCCAGGCAGCCATGGGGTACTTCAGGAACCAGCATTCTCAGCCCCCAGGAGGCAGCTCTGAGTGCTTTTCTCTCATGTGGCAGCAGTTAGCGTGAGAAAGTGCTTTCATCATCCCCGCAGCGCGGGATGCACCCGGGCTTGCGTCCAGGTGAAGAGCGGGCCCGTCTGCACCAGTCTGCAGCCAGACAAGGCTGGGCTTCGTTTCTTGGCCTTGGTCTTTGGCCCCTGGCGCTTGTGAGATCCTTCAAGTTATGACCCTGGGATTACTGAAGATAAGGCAAGTCTTATATTTTGTTATTTATGTTTTACCACTCTAATCTGACCATGGGTAAAAAGATTACAGCAACCAGGAGGTCTCAAGGGAACAAAGGGCTCTCCTATACAGCCCCAATCACAACCTACCTTACCTCCACAATGGGCGCTATCACTTCTGAACCGAAGATCATAGAAAGCCGCATAAATGCGGTACAAAAGCTCATTGTTTCTAAAGACCCACCAGGTCCCCCTTAGCGGAGGATGTACAAACTTTGAGCCAGGCTGTCCCGCCCCACCAGGCCACACTTAGACCCAGTTATTTTCATCCAGAAACCACGTATTCCCCCAGTTGCACCTTTTAATAACCTGCCTACCAGTGAAGATAATCAGCAAGTCCCTAAGCCATCTCAAGTCAAGAGGAAAAAACGAAATGATACTACTTCAAAAGCTGCCATAGGAGCCAAAAAACTGTGCACCAAATCTCGCAAACCTCCACTTAGCCCCGAACCTAACATTTCTCTTGATATTAAAGCAAGCCCTACTGGAGGTGTGCAAACCCTTCTTCTCTAATTTAGAATCCCTCCTGCTTGAACTTTGGAATGAGATCTCTACTCAGTTGAAATTTTTGGTTGACAAAGTTCAAGCGTTTATGATACAATGCACTCCTTCATTACCTGATTTGAGAAATTAACAACTGCAGCCTTTGTCTTCGATTGTTAGTACTTCCTCTTGCACAAGCTTAGGGGAACACCTACACTTTCTGCCAAAAAACTGTCTAATCATCGTCCCCCTGCTCCCTGGTTTACTGAACAATTAAAAATCGAAAAAAGTAAATGTAAAGCATTGGAAAGATCTTGGAGGAGAGACTACTCCCCTGATTCTAAAATCACATATAAAACTGCTCTAAAAAAATATCATGTTCTATGTAAACTGGCTCGAGCGGAATTTGTCTCCTCTTCTATTTCCAATGCACAAAATTGCTCTCGCACTTTGTTTGCAATGGTGAAAAAATTGGCTGGCTCGGATACGCAGCCCACTTCTCCTATTCTAAATGAATTTCAATGCAACACTCTTGGCAATTTTTTTGTAAGTAAAGTGGAGCAAATATATCAGACATTGGATAAAATTGGGCCTTTGGTGCCGATTCAGTTAGCTTCCCCTTTTAAATCCATTTTTATAGTGGAACCTCCGATGAAATTGGAAAAATGGGCGCCTCTTGATATTAATTCTTTCAAAAAATTTTTAGGCAGTATCAAATCAGGATCTCCCTGTGATCTTCTTCCTGCTCCTATACTTTTACAACTTGAGCAGCCCTCATTGGAAATTGTTATGGAACTACTCAATGCCTCACTTCAAGAGGCTTCGGTTCCGTCCGATTGGAAACATGCTATGGTCCTTCCATTGCTGAAGAAGGCCAATGCTGATCCTGATCAGTCAACTAATTTCAGGCCCATTTCCCTACTTCCTATTTTTTCCAAAATTTTGGAAAAACATGTAAATTTGCAACTATCCAAATTTATTGAATCTTCGAACTTTTTACACCCCTCTCAGTCTGGTTTCAGAGCGGGCTTTTCGACTGAGACGACTCTCCTTGGCGTTACCGAAATGCTGCGTCAACATTTAGATACTGGTAACACGGTGGCCCTCATTTTGTTGGATTTGAGCGCTGCATTTGACACGGTTTCTCATACCGTGCTAATCAAATCCTTGCAGTCACTTGGCATTACAGGGACAGCACTTGGCTGGCTGACTTCATTTTTATCTAAACGGACCTTTCAAGTTTTTTCATCGAGAGCTTCTTCTAAAATTCTTTTTTCTCCTTATGGGGTACCTCAGGGATCAATTTTAAGTCCCCTTCTGTTCAATATCTATTTACAACCTTTGGCTGCGATTGCAGAGGAGGCTGGGTTGTCTCTTTATTCTTACGCTGACGACACCCAAATAATTTTTTCCCTATCTGCGGGAAATGTGCAAGGCCCCTCAACTCTCCAAATGGGCTTGAGCAACATTGCATCTTGGATGAAAACCAATTTACTCAAGCTCAATGGTGAAAAACGGAGGTCCTCATTTTTGGAAAAAATGAGGACCTTTGGGGCTCCCAACATTGGCCCAGCGAAATGGGACCCTTACCCTCGCCCACCGCTCAAGCCCGTAATTTGGGATTCATTATGGATAATAAATTATCCATGAAACAACATGCGGTAAAAACTGCAGCCACCTGCTTTACCATTTTAAAATGGTTGAAGAAAATCATTTGGATGCTCCCCAATGCTACTCAAAGGACGGTAGTCCAGGCACTTGTTACATCCAGACTGGACTATGGGAATATTCTTCTTTTGGGAGCAAACAAAGATGTGCTACGTAAGCTCCAAGTGGTGCAGAACTCTGCCGCTAGGTTACTTTATAAAATCCCTAGAATGACCTCAATCTCCAATGCTTTGAGAGACTTACATTGGCTGAAAGTGGAAAGTCGGACTAAGTTTAAAGCCCTGGACTATATGTTTAAGATTAAGATTGGGACTGCCCCTCAATACCTGCAAAATCTGGTCCGCCATTATCAGCCCTCTCGACTGTTACGCTCTACGACACAGGAATTATTCATGGTTCCCAGGACCAAACTCACAAGAATGGGGGCCGTTCTTTTCATATCTTGGTCCTCTCTTGTGGAACTCTCTTCCCATAGCGATCCGCAAAGAAACACTTCACTTAAAATTTCGTAAATTAGTGAAAGCTTGGCTGTTTAATCAATAGTACTTACTCTTTTTATTTGTTGGTTCCTCTCGGTCTGCGCTGGGAAACCCTTTTTGGGTAGCTACGCGCATTACAAAATCAGTTAACATAACATAACATAACACTTGAGTCTGGCTGCACTTAAACAACAATGTTTGCTCAGTCTCAGAATCCTAGTTTGGCAGCATCAATACCATCTTTACCGAACTTTCCTTTAATGGCCCGAACTACGGGCGCCCCTTTGACAGCGCAAGCCCCTGTACATGAAAGTTTGGCCTAAAGTCAGGAGCGCACGGACCACTAGCAACTCATATCGGATTGTACTCCATATGTCATCATCCTTGGGGTGCTCCTCCAGAGCAGATAGGTGGGCAAGAAAGCTGGTATAGTTTAATGAACAAGGTTATCCACTGGTGCAAGAGAAACTCTGGCTGGCTAATGAACCTCGCCAACAATGTCATCATGGTCAGGAGAGCCGGATGGGTAGGGCCCTCTCAGAAGACGATCAGTGGGGACTGTGTGGTAATAAACTTTAGAAATCCTCACTTGGCAGGGTACCTTTTACACAGGATTATTAACTATTCCAAAAGCTCCAGGGCCCAAGTTTGATCTGTGCTTTACCACTGGGTTTTTTCTATTGTTTCGCTCTGTTGCCCCCCCTTCCCTGAGTGAGACCTTAGAGAAATGGAAGCCATATATCCACTTTAACCTTTTTGCAACCTAACCATTTTCCCATTTTAGAAGGGCTGTCAGAGGTCGATTGACTGGCTGAACCACTGGCATCTAGTCCATCTTCTCCCTCTGAAGACCCTACCGACTCCTTATCTCATATACAGGACTGACCTACTTTGAATACACTCCATTTTATTTCATGGAATGTCAGCGGCATAAAGAAAAAATTGGGCAACCCTGATTGGCTAGAAACTATTAAGTACATTGATGTGGTTTTCTGTCAGGAGACTTGGTCTAAGGAGGACTTTTTTTTTAATAGAAGGTTTCCAATCATTTTGTTTACCGGCCTCACCATCCACCTCAGGCCATGCCTACTTCAATTGACTTCTGAAAGCAGAAAGGTTATGGAGCTCGAATTGCTCTCAAATTTTGTGTCTAGTAATCCCAGGTTTCTTGAACATACTTTGGTAAATTTTTATTTTAACTATTTTGTAAATCATCCCATTGATTTGGACTAAGATTGAAATGCATTTGTTAGGATTATCGCTTGAGTCACCCAAACAGGGAGGCGATTGTCTGGGTGGGCAATTTTAACTTTACCATTGTCCCTTTGGGAACAAGTGGGTGTGTTGGATTTCAGATGGATCTAAAGAGAACCTGACCCACTTCTTACACACTTTGTATGGGAACACAGAATCAAAGTATTGTGAAGTTTAACCCTATTTGAAGTGCTGATTTTTCCAAGGAAATGGATCCTCCCTGCCCTACATTGAATGGCAAAGGAGGAGGTTCTATAATTGATTTCACTTTTCTTTCTCCTCATATAGCCCCACATGTTCTTGATTCCTATATTGTGCCTTCAATTCTGAGCGATCATAATCCTATTGTTCTGGTTCACCCAGGTCCTCCTACAAAACCATTACAGATTCATTATCCCACTGAATTAAACATTTCAACCAACAAGAGTATATACCTTAAATAAGGCAAGATCGACAATGATAAATTTTGGGAAAACTTAATTTCCTAGAGCCACTAGGATAACATGGTCTGCCTGTCGGAGGATGTTACTCCCGCTGATATGGTTTAGAGCTTTGAGGGTATCTGCAATGAGGCCACCAGCCAGTTTGTCCTCCAGTTAAAATCGAAGGACCCATGCACCTTTAAGTGGTTTTCTCCAAATTGGACTGCAGCTTTAAAACAGCTCAAGGAGGCCCTTAAACAGTCAACACACAATAAAGCTCAAATTAAACTGCGTAGATCATCGTATAAAGCAATTATTGCTGCTAGAAAACAGGAGGTCAGGAACCAGGCCTGGGATGATTTACTTATGGCATCAACATTACGAGACACAAGGGCCTTCTGGGAAGTTATCAACAGGCCTTTTTTTAAGTGACAACAATTCCCCCCAGATAGAATGTCATATTCCAGCAGTGAGTGGCATCAGAATATTTTAGAAATTGTTGATAATATCTGTCCATCCCAGGACATGCAAGGGGTCCCCCCAACCTCGGACGAAGTCTTAGCCCGAAGTAACGCCATGGCCGTAGATATGTTCACAACAGCTATTCTCAAATCTTCCCCTGGTAAAGATCCAGGGTCAGATGGGATGCCCTTTGATGTTTTAAAAAAAAATCCAGCATTTTGAGCACCACCTTTAACAAATGTTTTTCGTATGCTGGTTGTTGTATTATCTAATGACTACTGGGGCGCATTACAGCCTGCATTTAAGCCATGTGGTTACCTAACTCAGTAACCCTTTTTGCCTGTGATTAAGTCTTGTGATGGGAGCCAAAACCCCTCAGGACAATGAGGATATGTACACCACCACTCTTCATTTGTAGAATTAAAACATTGGTAACTTGGCATATATATATATTTAGATTTCTCCGTAATTGCCAAGGGTGCCTCACTCTCACCCAGGCTTCAGGCCAGGATCTAGGTGGCACAACGAACATTTGCAATGGGTGACACTTGTCCCCATGCTGTTATTTGTGTTATTTTTGCCATTTTGAGTCTTTTTTTCCCTGGTAATTACCGAGTTTCGCTGATATTGGGTTTTACCATTTTTTTAACCAGTTGGTTATGTTTATTTTTTCACGTAATATTTATCCAATGCCACACATGAGATTTTGTGCTATGCTCTTTTCTCTCATTTAATGTGTTGACCATTTATCATTGTTGTCATGCTTGGCTTGTCAGTCTATCGTCTATGTCATCTATGTTCCAACAACGTGGCAGTATCCAAGTCATTTGCATATGACTAACCGCAATTGGAGCACGTCAGAAATGTGACGTAAAACTTACATCTGTTGTATACCATATGTAAAAATAGAAGAAACACTACTGTGCCTATAAATTCTGTGACACACTTGCAGCGCGCCATGTGATCAAGGCCGCAGTCCGGCGGCCGAAACGCGTCATCTGGACATGATGTTGCAATAAAGAAATCCATTTCTGCATCTTCATTTGAGTCTGTGCCCGTGTTTTTACCCGGCGTGGGTGAACCTTGGGAATTTGTTTGGATATATATATATATATATATATATATATATATATATATATATATATATATATATCGAGAGTCCTCGTCTGCAACAGTCTCCTCCGTGGAGAAAAAAACGAGCGTAGACCCAACTTGCGTGCAATTATTTGATTTATTTTCTCACAACAAATCCGCCATGATGAGTTTCGGCCGAATGCCGGCCTTGATCAAATGACAACCTATATATATATATATATATATATATATATATATATATATATATATATATATATATATATAATCTACTGGCGGTCGCCAGTAGATAGTTATAGTTAGGACCTATTATCCATAGGAAATCCGCGACATTCTATTTGAAATAACTCTTGCGCCGGTTGACGAATCTTCGCAAAGCTTCCAACTTGTTGGGGCGCTTTGCTCCGCTCCTACCCTGAAAGTCTCGGGTTGATTCGTCAAGCGGGGGCCGAGAAAAAAGGGGGGTCCCAAAACGCGTTTTCCCCATTCATTTTTCCATAGGAACCTTTAGTCGCAGCTACAGCCCGAACTGCTGAACGGAATTATACCAAATTTGGCAAAGAGGTAGCCCTTGGTTCAGTGTCGTGCCTTTTGCTTAAATGGTGTAAATCCGTTCAGTAGTTCCTGAGAAAATCAAAAGTAAAGTCACATATATATCTATGGGCGAGTAGGGTCCGGGTATCCTGAGCGCACCCTGCGCGCACCGTCCCGATCACGAGCTGCATGCTAATTGGCTGTCAAGTGGCTGTCAACACTCCAAATCAGGAAGTGTTGGCAGCCATTTTGTCCCTCGGTAGAACCGAGGGACAGAAACAAGTGCGCAAAGCGCAAAAAGGGGCAGGGTAGAAACACCCTGACCCCTAGGTCTGCTCAGGGGTCCCACAAGGACCCCTGGGCAGAAAAAGCATTTTTTAAAATTAAAAACGGCGGGATGCGCTTAGGGTGCGCGGATCCCGCCGATTAAAAAAAAAGCACAAGAAACAAGTGCGCAAAACGCACAAAGGGGGCAGGGTAGAAACACCCTGACCCCCTAGGTCTGCTCAGGGGTCCCACAAGGACCCCTGGGCAGAAAAAGCATTTTCTTTTTTTTCAAAATCGGCGGGATTCGCTTAGGGTGCGCGGATCCCACTGATTAAAAAAAAAAAAAAGAAACAAGTGCGCAAAACGCACAAAGGGGGCAGGGTAGAAACACCCTGACCCCTAGGTCTGCTCAGGGGGTCCCACAAGGACCCCTGGGCAGAAAAAGCAAAAAAAAAAAAAGACCGGCATCGTGCCGAGGCCCCGCCCCTCCCTGCAGCAGTCTGCAAACGCGTCCCCTGGCGCGTTTTAAGAAGGGAAGTAATTCCCCTTGAATACTGGGGGTCCCTGGGGGCCAACTAGCCCACCAGGAACCTCCGGTATGCGCCAGGGGCTGCGTTGCAGAGAGGTGTACAGAGGCCACGCCCCTTTTACACCTCTCTGCAACGCAGCTCTGTGGCGCTTTTGGAGGTACATGGTGGGCTAGTTGGACTCCAGGGACCCTCAGTATTCAAGGGGACTTAATCCCCCAACTTAAAACGCGCCACGGGGCACGTTTGCACAGTGGTGAGGGAGGGGCGGGGCTTCAGGTGACATGTGTGCAAACAGGCCCCGTGGCACATTTTAAGATGGGGAATGAAATCCCCTTCAATCCTGAGGGTCCCTGGGGGCGAACTAGCCCACCAGGTACGTCCAGAAAGCGCCACAGAGCTGCGTTGCAGAGAGGTGCAAAAGGGGCGTGGCCTCTGAACACCTCTCTGCAACCCAGCTCCCTGGCGCATACTGGAGGTACAGGGTGGGCTAGTTGGACCCCAGGGACCCTCATGATTCAAGGGGACTTAATCCCCCAACTTAAAACGCGCCACGGGGCGCGTTTGCACAGATGTCACCTCAGGCCCCGCCCCTCCCTTCACCATTGTGCAAATATTCCTCTAAAATCAGCCGAACTACGAATTCTGATTTACTCACCTGTTATCAGGAGAGACCTCAGTCCTGCATCTTTCAGCCCAGTACTGATCCTGAAAAGTAATTTTAACCGTACTTACCAGTAACTTGAATTTCCTTCCATACGATATCATTGACTGGTTTCACTTGGAAATTCTAAGTGTGGAGTTTTGGAACTTTATAATATTCCTCTAAAATCAGCCGAAATACGAATTCCGATTTACTCACCTGTTATCAGGAGAGACCTCAGTGCTACATCTTTCAGCCCAGTACTGATCCTGAAAAGTAATTTTTACCGTACTTACCAGTAACTTGAATTTCCTTCCATAGGATATCATTGTCTGCTTTTTGCTGAAAAAGTTTCTAAGTGTCGATTTTTGAAACATACAAATATTCCTCTAAAATCAGCCGAACTACGAATTCCGATTTACTCACCTGTTATCAGGAGAGACCTCAGTGCTGCATCTTTCAGCCCAGTACTGATCCTGAAAAGTAATTTTAACCGTACTTACCAGTAACTTGAATTTCCTTCCATACGATATCATTGACTGGTTTCACTTGGAAATTCTAAGTGTGGAGTTTTGGAACTTTATAATATTCCTCTAAAATCAGCCGAAATACGAATTCCGATTTACTCACCTGTTATCAGGAGAGACCTCAGTGCTGCATCTTTCAGCCCAGTACTGATCCTGAAAAGTAATTTTAACCGTACTTACCAGTAACTTGAATTTCCTTCCATAGGATATCATTGCCTGCTTTTTGCTGAAAAAGTTTCTAAGTGTCGATTTTTGAAACATACAAATATTCCTCTAAAATCAGCCAAAATACGAATTCCGATTTACTCACCTGTTATCAGGAGAGACCTCAGTGCTGCATCTTTCAGCCCAGTACTGATCCTGAAAAGTAATTTTAACTGTACTTACCGGTAACTTGAATTTCCTTCATAGGCTAACATTGACTGGTTTCACTTGGAAATTCTTCTAAGTGTGGAGTTTTGGAACTTTAAAATATTCCTCTAAAATCAGCCAAAATACGAATTCCGATTTACTCACCTGTTATCAGGAGAGACCTCAGTGCTGCATCTTTCAGCCCAGTACTGATCCTCAAAAGTAATTTTAACCGTACTTACCAGTAACTTGAATTTCCTTCCATAGGATATCATTGCCTGCTTTTTGCTGAAAAAGTTTCTAAGTGTTGATTTTTGAAACATACAAATATTCCTCTAAAATCAGCCGAAATCCGAATTCTGATTTACTCACCTGTTATCAGGAGAGACCTCAGTGCTGCATCTTTCAGCCCAGTACTGGTCCTGAAAAGTAATTTTAACCGTACTTACCGGTAACTTGAATTTCCTTCATAGGTTAACATTGACTGGTTTCACTTGGAAATTCTTCTAAGTGTGGAGTTTTGGAACTTTATAATATTCCTCTAAAATCAACCAAAGTACGAATTCCAATTTACTCACCTGTTATCAGGAGAGAACCCAGTGCTGCATCTTTTAGCCCAGCACTGACCCTGAAAAGTAATTTTAACCGTACTTACCAGTAACTTATATTTTCTTCCATAGGAATCCATTGTCTGGTTTTCAGCAGAAAAGTTTCAAAGTGTCGATTTTCACAAACTACAAATATTCCTAAAAAATCGCCTGTATGACTTAAACGCATTCTTTCAACTGTTTACAGGAGATGCACCAGTGCTGGATCCAGGATGCAACACTGAGTAAGAAAAAGTAACGATAACAGTTTTTACCTTCTAAGTGAATTTCCTTCCATAGGATAACATTGGTGATTCTATGAGAAAAAGTTTCTGTGTCAACTTTTAAAGTACAATAATATTCCTTAAAAATCACGACTGTAACCAAAACGCTTTTACTCAACTGTTTACAGGAGATGTCCCAGGACTGAATCTAGGATCCAGTCCTGTGGTTAGAAAAGTAATCCATAAAGTAACTAATTGCATTTAACTAGAAATTCACATTGAGCTGAATGTTGCATTGTGTTTGAAAATGTGTTGCCCATTGCAACAACTGTAACTACTGTACTTAAAAGTGTATTGCCTATGTGCAAAGTATTTAAACTAAAGTAATTCATTCTGAGAAAGTATTTTTGTAATGTAATGTATAATGTAATTACAATGTAATTTAAAAAATAAAATATGTAAAAAAAATTGTTTCTAAAAATGTAGTAAATCAGTATGAAAAAAATGTATATAACAATTAATACATTTAAAAATTGTCATTTACAAAACCTTTGAAATTCACTGAAAAAACCGTAGGTTTCAGACATGTTATAGTTACAAATTAGCATTTAAAAAACCTTTGAAATTCACTGAAAAAACCATAGGTTTCAGGGACGTTATAGTTACAAATTAGCATTTAAAAAACCTTTGAAATTCACTGAAAAAACCATAGGTTTTAGGGTCAGTTATAGTTAGTTGGACATTGCACTCGTACAAAACCCGTGAAATTCCCCGTTATAGTTAGTCCAGCTAACTATAACTCGCGCCCGCAATGCACTGCTGATGACGTCACATATTACATCACTCATGACATGGTCAGTGACATCACTGATGACATCACTGATGACATCTCAAATGACATCACTGATGACATCATCCACGTGATAATCTGATGCACCTCCTCACACCCCAATATAACCTTTGATACACCCACTCTAAATTACAGACTGCCATTCGCAAAACCATAGACACTCCAACACCAATAACTACATACCCACTCACTGATTCTTAGGTCTACGCACACATCCACTCACTCACCCGTACAGTCACTCATACTTACGGTCACTCAGTACAGGACTATCATATGCACTTATACTCCTATATAGACACTCAAACACCGCCACTCATCCATAGAGGTACTCACACACCTAGTCAGTCATGCAAATAATTAAACACACTACCATTTACTCACCTATACAGTTATACACACACCAGCTCACTTACTCATACAAATAGTAGCACATTCTTACGCTCTTATGCAATCACTGATACAAGCACACACTCATCCATACAGCCACTATCACAATCACTCACTCTCGCTTATAGCTATTTATATACTCCAACACACATATATACTGCCTTTCATATATGTAGTTACTCACACATGTACCACTGGGACATACATTCACTCACTAACACACTCTTACACACACTTACCCACCCATACAGTCTATCACAGATGCACTCTTGAAACCATCCACCCAGTGAATCACCCACTCACACATCTATGCACAGAGTTGCACACACCCCTCCCACACAAACACTCAGGCACCCATACAGATACTCAGACAAGCATTCAATAACTCATATAGACACTCATGTAGCTATTCACAAACACATGCAACCATTTACACAGCAACAGACAGACGGATACAGACATTCACCCAGTTTAGTCACTAACCCATGCATTCAGTAAGATACGTTAAATCACTCACTTATAGAGTCAGTCACGCACCTACTAAATCATCCATACAGACACTTACACACCCACTCATTCTTCAATACGTCTTTTCCTATATATATTAAAAATATTTAAACTTTACAGAAACACACAGTCACTGGATGATGTCATCAGTGATGTCATTTGAGATGTCATCAGTGATGTCATCAGTGATGTCACTGACCATATCATGAGTGATGTAATATGTGACGTCATCAGCAGTGCATTGCGGGGCGCGAGTTATAGTTAGCTGGACTAACTATAACGGGGGAATTTCACGGGTTTTGTACGAGTGCAATGTCCAACTAACTATAACTGTCCCTAAAACCTATGGTTTTTCAGTGAATTTCAAAGGTTTTTTAAATGCTAATTTGTAACTATAACGTCCCTGAAACCTATGGTTTTTTCAGTGAATATATATATATATATATATATATATATATATATATATATATGCATAGTACGTACTGACGGTCACCATAGTTAGGACCTAGTTTCCATAGGAAAAGCATTTTTTGTTTTGCCATTAACTTTGGGGTCGCTTGACGAATCTTCACGAAATATTTCAGCTTGTTATGACGCTCACTTCAGCTGCTAGCTGGAAAGTTTCGGAGTGAACTGTCAAGCGGGTCCAAGAACCAGGGGGTGCTTAAAAGCTTGTTTTCTCCATGTTAATTCACTTAGGACCTTTAGACACGGCCACAGAGCGAACTGCTGAACAGAATTATACCAGATTTGGCAGGAAGGTAGATATTAGTTCAAGGAAGTGCCTTTTTGTGATTTGGGGTAAATCCGTTCAGTAGTTGCCCGTGCTTCATTTAATATAGTCCCCCATTTGGGCCAGGTCCAGGGGGCAAGTTTACATAATGTTGCGGGATCCCCCGCAGCCCCAGGGACGGTGAATTTCTCAGGGCTAGACATATTATAAAGAAGGGGGACACGCGGCCCCGGGTACCGCAACCTCCCTGCGGCTAGATATATTATAATAGGGGGGACTCCGCTGCCCTGGGGACCGCCACCTCCCTGGGGCACACAGTTTTAAAAAAAAAGTAATGTGGGGGAGGCCGTAGGGCCTCCCCCGCTGCCCTGAGGACTGCCACTTCCCCGGGGCAAGACATATTGAAATACGCTTGGCCCCCCCGCAGCCCTAGGGACTGCTATCTCCCCGGGGCTAGATATAATATTAAAGGGGGGGCTCTGCCCCCCCAGCTGCACCGGGAACCGCCATCTCCCTGGGGCACACTGTTTTTTTAAAAAGTACTCTTGAACATGGATTCTTTTTTTTTAAACTTTATTTATTGATTTGGCAACAGAAGTCAGTACACAGCAAAAACAGGGCGTTTCACAACCATAGCAGAGATGGTGAGTGGTGACAAGCGGGCATAGTTACTTTGTATCCAATGGGCAACAAGACACTTCAATTTAAACATTGTGGAAGTTGAACAGTATGCAGCATTGTACATTTTAATGACAGCAAACAATTAGCAGTAATTACACAGTAAGGCATGCTCAATGTCTCCTCCGAGCGAGCTATACCTTGGGCCTGTTCACAGCGTCTGGGCATGATGTGCAATATGAACGTGTAAAAGTCTCCCCTATAATCTTAGGACTATGTTTAAGTGTTAAGGACAAGCAGCTCAGGGGCTGAAGGTAATGCCTACGTATCCTATGAGGGCTCAGGAGCTACCCTCTCTTTGCATGTGTTGGCCCATGTCATGAATGGAGCCCATATATCTTTGGGTCTCGACGCCATGGGCATGAGATCCCAATATGCCGATAGCATTTCTTGCCAATATGTGATGTCGTGAATCCAAGTGTCTACTGTGGGTGCCCTACGTGAACTCCAGTGCATCGCGATGCGACGCTTGGCCAAGAGGAGCATCATGGCCGGCAAACGATTTGTGCCCAGAGGTGCATCCCCCACATACCCTAATAAGGCTATCAACGGGGAGCGGTCCAGCCGGTTCCTCGTTACCTCATAGATAATGTCAAATACTTTGTCCCAGAAGTGTGAGATGGGTGGGCAGGTCCACGCAAGGTGGAGGAAAGATGTCTGTGTGTTGGCGCATCTCCAACATTTGACATCAGGTCTCAGACTCATTTTGAGTAGTTGTAGTGGCGTGCGGTATAGTCTGTGAAGATATTTAAAATGAATGAGCCTCAGCTTGTAGTTGGGAGAGAGGTATTGAAGTTGTGAACAGCAGAAGGCCCATTGATCCTCTGTGGGTGGTGGGTCTAGGTCAGCGCACCACTGCTCCAGTGCTTTGGGTGTAATGATCGGTGAGGTTTTTTGTGTAGCGTTGTAGATACGGGTGATCAGTTTCTTGGGCGACGGGTTCGCCAATATATTTTCTAGCTCAGCTAATGTCGGAGGTGCAGAGGGGAAGGAAGTATGAACTTTTCTACAGTTTGCCCTGAGCTGGTAATATAAAAGGAGTTCTAGAACGGGTGTCTGAGTGCTGTCGGGGCACAGTGGTCTAGCTAGGAACACATTCTCTGGGTAGAGGTCGTCAAAAGTGGCAAGGCCATCCGGCGTGCATGCTGGATAGAGCCGGTGTCGTGCAGTGGGGGGAAACTAGGATGATGCGCCAGTGGCATCGATGGTGCATACAGTAAGGGGACTTTTGCGCGCCATCTAAGACCCTTTCCATGCCCAGCGTAGGGCCTCCACAGTGTTTATCTCTTCGTTTTGCCTTTTATAGGTATAGTAGATGGCAGCTGGCAGTGGGGCAGGCGAGGCAACATCCTTTTCAACCGCCACATGAGGCTGAAATGGGATAGGATGAGTCCAGTAATGGAGGTATTGAGCCTGCGCGCTTAAAGCATATAGCTCAAGGTCCGGTGCTCCTAGCCCACCCTGCACGAGTGGCAGTGTCAGCACTTCCCAATTGATGCATGGTTGTTTACCCGCCCAGACATGTGTCACAAGGAGGGATCGCAGTTGCTTAAAAAAGGCCTGTGTGAGAGGAAGTGGAATATTGACAAAAAGGTACAGGAACTTAGGTAAGATTATCAACTTTGCAATGGCTATTCTGCCAGCCAGAGAGAGTGGCAGTCTGGCCCAGAAGGCTATTTTACTCTCCAGTAACCCTGGGCATAATACTTTGCTACGCTCACGAAGCATGCAAAGTTTGTGCTACTACGCAAATTGCACGTAGCAGAGTGAATAACTGTACTAATAAACGTAGCGTAGCAGGAGTATAATAAACTCCTTCAAATGCTTTGATAAAGCAATTTTTTATGCTAAAAAGCATATAACCAATTCACAAAAATGAATGTTGACAATAAAATATCAAGCAATGAGAGAGGTGATGATTTTGGAGTCCCCCTAACCTAGGGGAGGACCAAGCAGATGCCTTGAACACAAAAAGCATATCATGTGAACGATTCAATGGTGGTCCCTTCCTCCTAGGACCACCCCAAGCACAGTTATGGGCAAAAATACAATCCCAACCAAAGGCCCTGCAAAGCATTATGGGACGAGATTAGCAGTGGGCAGTGAATATTATAGTGTCCAATATCAAAATAATTCTACAAAGAGCTGCAGTTCAACTAGTCGTCACTGGGTGTCGTCCCTCAAGAGTGAAATGCAAAAGTATTGAAAACCTTTCATGAAGCTTTTGCATTTGACTCGTGAGGGACGACACCCAGTGACGACTAGTTGAACTGCAGCTCTTGTAGAATTATTTTGATATTGAACACTATAATATTCACTGCCCACTGCTAATCTCGATCCCATAATGCTTTGCAGGACCTTTGGTTGGGATTGTATTTTGCCCATAACTGTGCTTGGGGTGGTCCTAAGAGGATGGGACCACCACCTAATCATTCAATAAGATGTGCTTTTTGTTTTCAAGACATCTGCTTGGTTCTCTCCCTAAGTTAGCGAGGATACCAAAATCATCACCTCTCTCACTGCTTTGTTTTCACTTTAGTGAAATGACTATATGCAATTTTAGCATATAAAGACAGAGATATTTATTTTATCTTAACTTGCACTGTACAAGTTTGCTTTTGGTAATTATTGTACAGTGCAGTGAGTCAAGCACACAGCTAGCACTACGCCCAGGCTTAATAATAATAACAAACTCCTTCAAATGCTTTGATAAAGCAATTTTTTATGCTAAAAAGCATATAACCAATTCACAAAAATGAATTTTGACATATCAAGCAATGAGAGAGGTGATGATTTTGGAGTCCCCTAACCTAGGGGAGGACCAAGCAGATGCCTTGAACACAAAAAGCATATCATGTGAACGATTCAATGGTGGTCCCTTCCTCCTAGGACCACCCCAAGCACAGTTATGGGCAAAAATACAATCCCAACCAAAGGCCCTGCAAAGCATTATGGGACGAGATTAGCAGTGGGCAGTGAATATTATAGTGTCCAATATCAAAATAATTCTACAAAGAGTTGCAGTTCAACTAGTCGTCACTGGGTGTCGTCCTCACGAGTCAAATGCAAAAGCTTCATGAAAGGTTTTCAATACTTTTGCATTTCACTCTTGAGGGACGACACCCAGTGACGACTAGTTGAACTGCAGCTCTTTGTAGAATTATTTTGATATTGACACTATAATATTCACTGCCCACTGCTAATCTCGTCCCATAATGCTTTGCAGGGCCTTGGTTGGGATTGTATTTTTGCCCATAACTGTGCTTGAGGTGGTCCTAGGAGGAATCGTTCAATAAGATGTGCTTTTTGTTTTCAAGACATCTGCTTGGTTGTTGGTTCTCTCCCTAAGTTAGTGAGGATACCAAAATCATCACCTCTCTCACTGCTTGTTAACTTTTTGTTTTCACTTTAGTGAAATGACTATATGCATTTTTAGCATATAAAGACAGAGATATTTATTTTATCTTAACTTGCACTGTACAAGTTTGCTTTTGGTAATTATTGTACAGTGCAGTCAAGCACACAGCTACGCACTACGCAATTTGCATAGCTACGTGTAGTTGAAGCTGTACTTCACGTAGCTACGTGAAGTGCTACTACGCAAACTACGCCCGGGCTTACTCTCCAGCCAGGTAATCAGCCGGCCATAGTTCATTCGCCAGATCTCTTGTACCTCTCTACTGAGCCATATCCCCAAATATTTAACCGCTCCTTCAGCCCAGGTCAATGGGAAGTCCATGTCGAGCACGATTGGGGCCGGCGTCAGGGGCAGAAGCGTCGACTTGGCCCAGTTGACATGTATACCTGACATGCCTCCAAACAGGAGGATTTCCCGCAGCACAGCATTAAGGTTCAATTCAGGCTCACGTATGTATAGCGTAATATCATCGTCGTACATTGATATTATCAACCCCCTGTCTGAGAGGCCCAATCCCCTAGCCGTATGATGCTGATGCATCCTGGCAGCGAGGGGCTCCATCGCTATTGCGAATAACAGGGGTGAGAGGGGGCACCCCTGTCTAGTGCCACGCGATATGTGGAACAGGTCAGATACCAGGTCATTGACCCTGAGTCTAGCAGTGGGATGGGTATAAAGCAGTTGAATTAGCTTCAAAAAGTTGGTACCAATTCCTATTCTGGACAGTATAGTGAAAAGGTACGGCCATTCGAGGGAGTCGAACACCTTGGTTGCGTCCAGGAAGGCAGTGAGGGCCGGCAGATCCGGGTTCAATTGGTGGAGGATGGAAAAGAAGGTGCGTAAATTATGTGTAGTGGATCTCCCCGGAATTAATCCGGATTGGTCCGGCCTGGCAATAATCGGGGGTGTAGGGGTTGCAATCTATTGGAGATTAGTTTGGCTAGTATCTTGACATCAATGTTAATAAGGGAGAGTGGGCAATAAAAATCGCACTTATTAGCTGGTTTGTACGGCTTTAAAATTGTGATAATCACGGCCTCGCGCATTGCCAGCGGAAGGTGACCTCGCTCAAGTGATTCCTGATATACTGCCAGTAGATAAGAGGCAAGCTCATCAGCATATGTTTTATGAAAAAAGAAGCTGACAGTCCATCCAGACCTGGGGCTTTATCCCCGGGCATACCTTTTATAAACTGTATAATGTCTTCCGCCGTGAAGGGCATATCTAGGTAGTCACGGTGGGCATCGCTCAGCCACACCAGCTCAATGGATTCCAGGTATGCCTGCAACTCCGGGTTCGAGCTGCTCTGTGTGGCAGTATAGAGGGATGCGTAGAATTCCTTTAACCTTTCTAGCGTGGCGGTCTGCCGGCGGACAGGATTAGAATCATTGTGTAGTAATTTAGTGACATAAGACAAAGTATGAGATTGCCAAAGTGTGTTAGCTAGGGCTCTGCCAGGACGATCTCCCTCCCCATAACGATGGACCCGGGAGTGCTTCCCCAAGAAATGTGTCTCATGAGCAGCTTCTGTGTCATATTCGGAGATTTTCTTGCGTATAGTTGCCAAATGTGTAGGCAATCCGCTCTGTTAGTATAGGAGTTCCGCCTGGTGTATCTCTTTCTCTTTCTTTTCCAGGGTGGACCTGATTGATTTTAGTACCCCAGATTGTTTGGCAATACAGGTTCCTCTTATAACGGCTTTGAAGGCCTCCCACAGTGTGGAGGGGGATTCTACCAATTTTTCATTTGTAGCAAAGTATTGCAAGAGCTTTGCTCGCACCTCCTCTCTAAATACTGCGTCACTTAGCGCATGCGATGGCAGGCGCCAGCTGAAGGCCCGCGGTGCTGACATATGGTATGGTATGGTCCAATTGAGCAGGACAGGGGCATGGTCTGATAGGGTGCGTGGCATGTGTTTAATGTCTGTGGTCCAAGACTCAATATCACTGGTCACTAACCAAAAGTCTAGTCTAGGCCATGCATTGTGACATGCGGATATGCAAGTCACCTCCCTCACCTCCGGGTGCCAAACACGCCATATATCTGTTAGCCCGTACTCTTGGGATATAGTAGTAAGAACGTTGGTAGCTTTGGGATGCAATTTCCGGGAGATCCCCACCCGGTCCAGGGAGTCCTGCATAACAGCGTTAAAGTCCCCACCCCACACCACCGTATCTTCGCCTACCAGTGTGATCTTAGACCAAATAGTTTCAAAAAAGGCAGGGTCATCGGTATTGGGGCCATAGACTGCAGCCAATGTCAACGGAGTTGTGTGCAGTGTACCTCTCAGTAGGATATATCAGACCTCATGGTCAATAACTGTGCGGGTGGTAGCCCAGCCTACGTTACGTCTGATCAGGATTGCCGTTCCACACGCATAGTTGGAATACGCCGCTGGGTGCGTCTCCCCCCAGCACCTGTGACGTAGCTTGGGGTCAGTGCCACTTTGAAGGTGCGTTTCTTGCAGAAAGCAAATATCGATCTTGTGCCTAATTAGATAGGCATGGACTAACCTCACCTTCCTCTGATTGTTTAAACCGCGTATGTTCCATGTTAGGAACTTGATCGCCGTCATCTGTTGATACAGTAGTACGATGTGTATGCTTGAAGTGTACTGCTAGTTGTCCGTCCATGGTTGGGTGTGATCCGCCCTTCAGAACATAGAAATTCTCTGTCAAGTTGTGTGCCCTGTCGCTCCGCATGCATACTGCAATGAATACACTTAACTTCTTGTGTACATTGACCCCCCTCCCATCCCTAACCACCCTACCCAGCCCTCCACCCACACCAACCCCCCAATTAGGTTGTGTTTGCCCTGCCCACCCCCACCCAAACAAACTAATAAAGAAAACAAACTTGTAAAACCATGGGAGATCTCCCTGAGGGGGTATGGGTCGCCGGTGAACTGCCCTGCATGGATGGCAGGGTGGCCGGGTCATACAGTGGCACGGGGTATACAGAACAAGGAGAGTCAATGAGCTAACGGAACAGCAGCAACGGGGGGGCTTACACCCCTTAAAGTGACAAGCGGGCTCCGGTTAGGGGGGCTCTAGGCATGTGACACGAGCAGCGCCCTCCAGCCTCTACCACCAATTTAGTCATTGTCTCTGAGTCCATTCTCGGCTTCAGTCCGCTGAGACAAGCGGGGCAGATGTTTCATAGAGCAGACATGTTTGGCGAACTTGAGAGCAGATTTGGCATCTGTGAAAAAATGAGACTGACCTTCGTATGAGATTTTCAGTTTCGCCAGGTAAAGCATTGCATACGGGATTTCGGCGCATTGCAGAAGAAGTTTGGTGGGGAGAAATTCTTTACGTGCAGCTTGAACCAGGGGGGTAAAGTCTGGAAAGATAGATATATCATTCCCTTGATGGTTAATGGGGCCGTGGTCTCTGGCTGCCTTTAGTATGGAGTCTCTGTCGCTGTAGTTTAATAGACGTGCAATTATAGGTCTAGGCGTGCTGCCGACAGGTGGTTTTGGCCCCAGAGACCTATGCCCATGTTCCACCACAAAGACAGCTGAGAGTGCAGTGGGGAACAGTTCACGCAGTAGATATTCGACATATGGCTCCATCTTGGGCATAGCTGTGGTCTCTGGAATTCCGGCGATGCGTAGATTGTTGCGCCGGGACCGTGCCTCCAAGTCTTCATTCTTCGCTTTGATCACTGTTAGGACTTTTTCCATATTAAAAAGGTGTTCTTTGGAATCTACTTGGTATTTGTGGGCTTCTGAGGCGCGATTCTCCAGTGCATCTATTCTGGTCTCATGGGTGTCCACCTTGCGCTTCACCGTGTCCAGTCTGGTGGAAAGCGCGCCAAGTTTGGTGTCAATAGATTTGAGGTTGGTGCGGACCTCTAGCACTATCGTGCGCCGGTCCTCTTCCTGCTTGTCTCCTCCGCTGTTGGGTTCTGTTTCGGGTTCTGAGCCAGTGTCTGCAGTATGAGTATGGTGTTTATTTTCAAAGGAGAGTTTGGACTGCTTGGGGTCGTTCTTGCCCATGATATAGGCGATAAGTGCCACCCAGGCACAGGGTCCCAGCTGTCTCTCACACAGCTAGGACTCCACTCCGCAGGATTCCTGGCAAGAAGATGTACTCCCAGGGGTCCGCGCCAAATGACCACTGACCTAATCAGGCCACAGGGCCAAAGGGGGGAGCGAGGGCCGGCCCATGACACCCAGCAAGGGGGGGAAGCATGGTCACGCCACAGCCCCAGCGCAAATGGACAGCCAAGTTGCCTGGGTACCTAGCGCTCCATGTTGTCCCAAACTCGCATCAGTGTCGGCCCCCACCGCCCCACACAGCACCCGAGCCCTACAGGGCCACCAACTCGGCCAGCGGGCACCCTCAGCAATCAGGGGAGGGTCTGGTGACAGTGCCTCGGTGCCGGGGAGGGCCTGCCAGCCCGCACCCAAGCCAGTTACACCCCAGGGCCTAAGGCCTACTCACATGGTCGTCGTCCGGTGCCTACTGGGCCTCCCTCTCTTCACCTGCCGATCAGTGCCAGCCCAGTCATGGCCCTTTGCTTGTTCACAATCTCCTCCGCCACTGGCTTCAAATGTCGGGAAGTATAATCAGGTCTCACTGGCACATGGGCAACCCGGACAGCCGCAGCAGACTCTCGGCGAGCCCTCAGCCACTCGGTCAGCGGCAAGCAATAAAACGGCGAGGCACCAGGCAGCGCCCCGCCTCAGCATTCAGCGCAGTTCAGTCCTGCTCCAGTAGGCCGCACCCTCGGCCCCTTGCTCGTTAACAGTCTCCGTTGTCTCCGGTTTTAACTGCAGTTAGGTGTATCCAGGCCCCACCAGCACATGGGCAGCCTGGGTAGCCACAGCGGACCTCCAGCAGGCCACCGCACACCTCGGACAGCAGCAGTCAAGGATACGGCGAGGGGCCGGGCCGCGCCCCGCCTCAGCTCTCGGCCCGGTTCAGCCCTGCCCAGAAGGCCACAGCCTCGGCCCCCTGCTTATGGACGGACTCCGTTGTCTCCGGCTTCAGATGTGCATAAGGGCACCCAGGTCCCGCCGGCACATGGGCAGCTCAGATAGCCACAGCACACTCCCGGCAGGTCTCCGCACAACCAGGGTAGCAGCAGGCGATGAAATGGTGAGGCGCTGCTGGCGCCCCGCCTCAGCACGCAGCTCCACCGGGCCTCACCTCAGGCCACAGCCTGTTCGTCTCCGCCGGCCCCCCGGGGGCCGGCGATCGTTGCTGTAGCGGTCCCTGCACAGCATACATCGCCGATGAAATTACGTAGCTCGCAGCTCGGCAGGCGACGGGAGTACCGCCCGCCACCGCAAATGGGACAGCCTCGGGCGGGCTTCGCAGCTTACCACGCCAAAGCCACACAGGCTGTATCCGCCGCGCAGACCAGCACCGGGCAACAATTCACAGCCTGCCCCACTTCTACGGATTCGCTGGGTTTAGTTCACAATATCTTGGAGCGCGATTGCCCCGTATTCATAGGATTTTTTCAGGATTATGAGCCCGGCCGGCAGAGCCCACTCAGCAAGCGGCCATCTTGCTGCTCGGCCAAGCCACGAACATGGAAAATTGGTTTAAAAGATTGTTTGTGTACAAACTCCCCATAAAAATATGACTTTAAACAGTGCAGTAATAAACCCCTAGTGTCTATAATAGTGTAAAATGTTTGCATATATATGTTTTACACCTCTTAAAAAAGGCACATTCATCGCGGTTACCCAAGTCATCGTGACTCTGCGTAGTTGTGAAAACAGGAAGTAGGGTTCAAACACAGTTTTTAAAATAGATACTACAAAAATATGTGTACAAACATGTTCTTTAAGTTTGTATTGTGTGTCCTGTAATAGAATTACATTTTAAGTTCAAATTTTTGAATGTGGAGGTGGTCTTGAATGTCTGCTTTTGTTTTGCGATTTCGTGACATAATCACGAAAATCTAGACATCGGCGCGGAGTTAAAAAATAAAAAAATATATCATTTAACAAGAGAATTAACATGCAGAGTTTCAGGTTGCTTAGAAACACCCTGTTCCCTTCAACTGTAAAGTGAACTCCAACACGTCTATACATTCCATGCATGTCAAAATGTACAATGTTGTTGTAGATAGAGCCACTGTTATGGTGGTCTCTGAGGAAAGCAGAAACAGTTTTATTAACATGTTTCCTGGCTTTGTCAATCTGTGGACAGAATTGATTTGACCACTTCCATTTCTGTCTTGCAAAGGTATCCTTCATTAGGATTTCTAGCCCTACCCCAGTCAATGTGTGTCAACTGAAGAAACTTCGTGCCTCTGTGAGCAAACCTACTAATCTCCACATTTGGCAAACCCAAGTCCCTGTCAATACCTCTCTTTTTTGCAGCATCTTTAGTCCAATAGACATAGTTGCGGCCCACAATCCACACTCTAAGCATTTTGAAGTGAAGGAGCCATAGCAGTCAGGATGAGACAGGAGGTCGATGAGGTAGTTTTCCAAATAAAAAACAGTTAAATGGAGATGTTTTAAAAAATATATATATATTTCATTGGATGCTGTCAGCATGTAAGTGAATAAAATTAGGTAGTGTGTTGGATGGATTGGCAAGAAGTCCTATTATTGGCTGTTGTTTAAAAAAAGAAATGTAATACAGACATGGATATGCTTTTGAATCTGTGAGGTAAACTGCTGCTGTATCTCTTTTTAAAGTAGCATGTTCCGTATAGACTGTGCTGTGAACCTGTGACCTACTGGTTCCACTGGGTTGCTAGGTACACTGAGCTAAGAGTGTATTGGGGGAAGAATGCGAAAGAAACACAACATTTATTAAAAAGCTGAGGAGTTATGACAATATTTCAATAAAGGCAAACTTTAATTTCCAATTCAGGACTATGTAATAAACTATTATGAAGTATTTAAATAAAAAAAAAGCTTAAGCTAAATATCAATTTGGATTCCTGTTTTTTTCGGGATTACTCCCGGATCATCAAAAAAATATCGCGAACATGCATAGACAGTAACCTCATTTTGAAAGAGATGGAAAGGGTTAACAGATGCTAACCATTCACAAGAAAATGAAAGACATGATTTCATTTGCTGCCTTTCTCATGATCATAGAGTGGAAAGTTAAAGAGTTGCCACTTTATAGTTGCTTTCTATGAGAGTGGTGTTCCATTCTTGTACTTAGTTCTTACAAATTTTAACAGTCTCAAAACTATCCAGGAAGAGCTAAAACAACAATATAATCTACAGACTCAATTTACTGGTATGTATATAACGTTTTAATTATTTAAAACATTTACATTAGAAATGAAGATGTATGTGGGAGTTTGATTAAAAAGAGTATCACAGTGATGTGAAAAAAAATATCAGATGAACTGTATCTGGCAAAGGGTATGTGTCTAAGATGTTAGTACTGTTAAAAGTTACCATGAGCAATGCCTTTAAAAATGACAATGTTTTAAATGTCTAAGCATCATGTGCAGAACAGACAGATCTATGTTATTTGCATTGCGGGAACTGTAGTACTTTTAGTCACATTATTAAATAAGAGTAGTGTAGTCATGAATAAAAAATAAGAAGATGTGCTGTGCTTGTATATGAATTATAAAGTAGTAATACATGTAAGATATGTATTAGTAAGTGTTTGTCAATGTGGTTTTTAATTTATATGACCGGTTTGCATATGTTTAGATTGTTTTTCTGGTTGCAGCTAGTTATATGTACGATGAGAGTCTTGAGATGTAGAGAACTATAGATTTTTTTAAAGATGGCCTTAAGGTGTACATCTATTATGAATTCACATATATGTTTACATGGTGATCTATGTTTTTTAAGGCTGTTGAACATTTCATGTATATGGTGAGGGTGGTTTTTTTCTTTAAACATGCTCTGTTTAAAGTTGAGGAGGTTAATAGCGCAGAATGTCTCCTGGGAGTTCTAGTACTAGCTTCAATTGGTCTGTTATTTTTCTTTGAGAAATGGTGAATATATGTTTTAATATTTAATATTTGAGAAATAATGCAGGTATGCCATTAAGAAAAGGTTTTGTGCTTTGAATTAGTGAGAATTGTTGTTTTCAGTTTTAGAAACTTAGTGATGCATGTGCACACTGAGTAACAGAGCAATGTATGCTCCTAGAGAGCCATGTATCCAATTATATATCAAGTGCAATATCTAGATTTCACTCACACATAGCTCAGTAGAAAAGGATATATATACTAAAATAGGTAGTTTCATACTGATAGGAGGACTTATACAATGAGTCATAGATATAGTCACAAGTGCTATGTATCTAACAACAATGGAGGCACGTTCACAGTAAGCCAGGCACCAATTACGCACTCATCCAATCAGTCATTCACTACTAAGGCATTCATCGAATCACTTATGCACTGTCTATGCACTTATTCAATTACCCAGGCACTACATATGCACTCTTGCAATCACGCAGGCATTAATTATGTAGCCATTGAACTATGCAGGCACAACTCATGCATTCATCCAATCACCCAGGCACTAACAATTTACTTATACAATCACCAAGGCTGTACCTATACAGTCATCCAAACACCCAAGCCCAACCCATGCACTCATCCAAACACCCACTTACAACTTTTGCACTCATTGAAATAATGAGGAACAACCCATGCACTCATCCAATTGCACAGGCAGTACCATTGCAGTGAACCTATCACCCAGCCAGTACCTATGCACTCATTCAATTACAGAGGCAATACTGTTGCACTAATACAATCACCCCAGTAGTACACTTGCTTTCATGCAATCACTCAAACTTTAACAATTGACTCATGGAATCATTCAGACACTAGTCACACAATCATCTAATCAGCTAGGCACTACTGATGCATTAATTCAATTATCCAGGCACTACCCATGTACTTAACTAAACACCCATGCACTACCCTTGCACTCTACCAAAAACACACCAGCAGCAGCCATGCACTCATCCAATCAGTGAAACACTACTCATGCACACATCCAATCTGCCAGGTGCTATGTAGGCACTTAAACAATCAAATATGCACTATCCATGCACTCTATAAGTCACCTATATACTATGCATGCACTCCTGCAATCATCCAGGGACTAGAGTTGCACTAATTTAATCATCCAACCACTATGTATTCATGTAGTGAATTATTGAGGCATTAGTGATGCACTTTTCTAATTATTTTGGCACAGCTCATGCACTCATCCAAACACCCAGATAGCAGTGATATACTCATGCAAACACGCAGGCAGTAATTATGCAGATGCGGAAGGACCCATGGAGTTCTCGCATACTCAGGGAATCATGCAGGCACTACCTGTATCCCCAGGGAATCACCTAGGCACTACCAATGCACTCATTCAATCATCCAGGGAGTATTGATGTAGTCAACAAAAAACACATGTATTTATAAGATTTAGTGAGGAATATGTAGTCTTTTAGAACCATCTGGTGAATTATAAATACAACCTATCAAACACTCTGTGTATGTACTCAGAAGAATTAGTTAGCTATATACTCTAATAGAGATTAATGTGCAGATTTTTATATGCAACATTTTGTAAAATTTAAATGTGATACACTTAAGTAGAAAAGTACTGAGATACTAAATACACCAGCGGCACAGTGGGAGAGAGGCACACAAATCAGTCTTATGTTGTGTTTCTGGATGTACAGTGTTGAGACACGGTATGTACTTCTACCCTTTGGTTGATGTTCATTTTAAAATTTACTGCAGAAGGGATACATTGGTCTTTCACCATGTATAAGTTAGAACTGAGATATGGTGCCACTGTGTTGTAGGAAAGGGTGCTATAATGTTAAAAGGTAACTAATAAATAAAGTTTTGTGTTTTGTTTTGGGCTTGGTATATTGAAGTAAGTACATGTAGTTATATAGCTAGGTTCATCTGTAGATTTAAAACTGCAACATAACATAAAAACTGTTATTGTATTATGTGTAAATCAGTAGTAAAGTAGTTGGTATGTAGGCTAGAGTAAAAATTAAAATATACTTATTTTTTTACAGAATAATATATACATAACTACAGGCAGAATGCCTACAAAGGTTCAGAGGAAAAAGCAACAGAAGCAACTACAGTATCTCTGCAGCCGTGACCCACAAAGGGGAAAGCAGCTACTGGTAAGAGGACAAAGGCATTTCTAAAAAAGTAATCTGGACATCTGCAAATATTTGAAAATAATGTAAATAAAAAACAAACTATGAGAAACAATAAGAGTGGACAAAATCTATAATACAAGCACAGGAAAGAATGTAACAAAGACGGACACACCTTAACCAGAAGACAATAGCACTTTAAGGAAATCAGAGCCAAGATGTTTCGACGTAGAGTGGTTGTAAATGTATTGAGAAATATGAAGAAGTATAGAAGAAGGACAGAGGCACAGAAACAGAAAGAACAAGTTGAGGGAGTAGTTGATAAGGCCTTTGCTTTGAAGAGGAAGCTTTTTATTTTGATTAAAATGAAGACTTGACAAAATAGTGTTGTACATAAGGAGACAAAACCAGAAGAAAAGATTAGTCAATAGAAGTAACTTTTGTACAGTTTTTAGTGGAGAATGGATACATACTTCTACTACAGAGCTTTCTTTAACGAAGAAAGCTATCTCCAGGATAACACATTAGTTCATGCTATTGATGGAAGAAGAAAATGTTATGAAATGAAGAATGGCACTCCTATAGTCAAAGAGGTGATGGTATCTAGAAATGTAGAACAAGATATTGCAGAATAGGTACAGGGAAGGCATTGTCAGGCCCTGTATACAAATGGTATTATAGTAGTGTTTGTAGTATTTGACAGTAATCCTTTGATATTCTAAGAATATTTCTACATATCTTTCGAAGGTGAAGTTTAAAACACAAAATAAGTACTTTACAAGGAAGGATTCTTGCAATGTTCAAAAGCATACAAATATAGAGGGACACTCAGTACCTTGTTTACCAAAGATGGTGTGGCAAAGCATCTTTTATCATTTGAGGATGTAAGCTGTACACCTCTCAACAATGCGAAGTTTAGTTACGACATTGTACTATGTGAAAATTCCTGCTTTATAAAGAGAAGAAATTAGTAGAGCACTCTTCTATGGTATTCTGGCATAAGTAGAAAAGTTTTTTTTTTTTGTCAAACATATGTCTATTAGCATTTAGATGTAAACTGCAATACCAATAGACATAGAGAAAATCAATTTGATCTGGCAAGTACAGCAGTCATGGAAACCAGGGTGATGCATAGTACAGAATATAGGACCAAGCCTTCTTCCCATAGAAAAACTAAAGTAACGATACAGATTCCGATAACTTCAAGGCTCAGAATGTGTCCACAGTGACAAAGATCAATATGCATTCAGCCCGTCTTTCTTTGCGACAGGTTTTTAACTTTATCCCTTCCAACCGGGAAGGAACCCCGTGTAAAAGAACCCCCCATAATGAAAGCCCCTATAAGAGAAAAGAAAAGAGAAAAGGAAAATAGACCCACCCCCTCCCTACTAACAAAATAATGGTGGTGGCAGCATTGTTTCAAAGTATGGCATTGTCGAGTCTGTTAAAGGCACTCTAAAATTGAAAGAGGTGCATATCTCTAACAGAAGGAGGACAGACTGCAGAGGGCAATCCCCGTGTAAGAAAGGCAACCAGCGGGCCCCATTTATATTCGAAATTTTTATATTCATCACGAAAGATGTCGGACATCCTTTCTAGGCATAACAATTTCCAGAGCCTGGAGTGCCACAGTGAGATCGCTGGAGCTTCTCTCCGCTTCCAGGCTGCCGCTATCGCTATTTTTGCCGCCCCTATACATGTCCACATAATAGCTTTGTCAGCCTTAGTTTGATGTTCAAGTGATGGATCCCGAAGGCCCAAAAGAATCTCTGCCATAGTGGTAGGAATAGGGTAGCCCAACATGTCTTTAATATGTGCAAGGATTTCCTCCCAAAATGGACGTATGGTAGGGCAGTCCCACCAGATGTGCTGAAAATCCCCCAATAGCCCACACCCCCTCCAACATCTATCCGATGTGTTCAGGAATATCCTGGCAAGTTTGGCGGGGTATAAGTACCAGTCCATCATTGTTTTAAGGTGAGCCTCTCGAAGTTCTAAGGAATGGTTAAATTTCACAACATCAGACCATAGTCCAGCCCATTTTCTATCGGAGATGTTGCGCTGTAATATTCCCTCCCACATATTCATGTAGCGGGGTCTCGGGGAGTGCATGGTAGTAAGTAGATAGTTGTATAGGAAAGAAATCACCCCTTTCATAGTTCCTGCATTCTGTATAAATATCTCAAACTTTGTAAGTGGGCGTGTAGCTGCGTCACGAATGTGGGGATCCAATGTTTCAGTTGGATATAATGAAAGTATTCAGCAGGCTTGAGCTCGTTATCCCTTCTGCAATTATCAAAAGTGAGGGGGTCAGAGTTATGAAATAGATGCGTCAGTGCTACACATCCACCCTCCCTCCATGAATTGAATGGTCCCTCATGGAGAGCCGGGGGGAAGGCCGGGTTAAAGTGGATGGGTTTGTGGGGTGAAGGGAAAGTAGTCCATTGCTCGTTCCCTGATACAGAGTCCCAGACTTTCAGGGTGGTGCGTGTAGGAGTACTAATGTAGGTATTTTCCGGTCTCTCTCCCCTAGGGCGCCAAATGAGGTCCCAAATATTTCTCCCTGTGACAGTCCTGTCCATATGTAGCCAGTGCTTCTCCAATTCTCTTTTAGACCATTCTGTCACCACACGTAGCTGGGCAGCTTTGTAGTATAAACCAAAGTCGGGTAATCCCACCCCACCCTCCGCTCGTGGTCGTCTCAATATGGAAAAAGAAAAACGTGCCCGGCCTCCCTGCCAGATAAACCGTAAGATCATGGATTTAATTTTGGGTAGGAAGTCCCTGTCGAGTTCAATGGGCAGTGCCTGAAAAAAGTACAACAATTTAGGAAGCACCGTCATTTTGACCGCATGTATATGGCCTAGCCAGGAGATAAAAAGGGGTTTCCACCGGGCAAGATCAGCCTGTAGCCCAGCAAGAGCAGGAGGGAAATTTGCCTTGTAGAGCCCATCCACGCGTGGTGTCAATTGGATCCCCAGATATTGGAGGGAGCGCGAGGTCCACTGGAGCAGGGTAAGTCGCAGTAGATGGGCGACCTCTTCCTCAGGAACTGTAAGATTAAGTATGAATGATTTGTCCACATTAACCTTAAAGCCCGCTACCGCTTCAAAGCGCGTAAGCTCGGCCTGTAGTGCTGGAAGGGATCGGGACGGGCCAGTAAGTGATAGAAGGACGTCGTCCGCAAAAAGCAAAATTTTGTGGGAGTCGCCACTAAAAGGAATTCCTGTAATCTCTGGGGTGGCCCGGATAGCCATCGCCAGCGGCTCGATGCTAAGAGCGAATAGCAAAGGCGATAATGGGCACCCCTGGCGCGTCCCTCTAGTGAGGGAAAAAAGGGGCCGACAGTATCCCATTTACCTGCACGCTAGATCGGGGTTGTGCATAGTTTGCCCTAATCATGGTCAGAAATTTATCTGCGAAGCCAAACTGGGCCAGTGTATTAAAGAGGAACGACCAGTCCACCCTGTCGAAAGCTTTCTCAGCGTCCAACCCGACAAGTTCAGCAGGTATGTTCCGCTTGGCAGCTTTTTCAATGAGGTGTACTATACGTCGGGTATTATCATGGGTCTGGCGCCCCTTAATGAAGCCAGATTGGTCAGGGTGGATAAGGTCTGGCATAAGGTCATTCAGTCAGGCAGCCAGAATAGCTGAGTAGAGCTTCGCATCCAGATTTAAAAGGGCGATGGGCCTATATGAAGCACACAAATGAGGATTTTTCCCTGGTTTGGGGATAACTGTGACCACCGCGTCGGCCATGGATTGAGTAACCTTTCCGTCTGTCGCCATTGAATTAAAGAGACAGGTGAGGTGGGGTATAAGGTCTGGGGCGAAGGTTTTGTAGAATTGGGCCGTCAAGCCATCGGGTCCCGGAGCTTTATGAATTTTAAGAGACTTAATGGCGATGCCGATCTCTTCGGAGGAGATAGGGGCTGTTAGCTTATCATTCCAGTCCTGCGAGACCTGGGGAAACTGCAGTGTCTGAAGATATTTGCGCTGCAAATCTCCGTCATGTAGCTCCTCAGTGTAAAGAGTCTTAAAGAACGATCTGAAGATATCGGCCTTATCTACTTCTTTATGGGCCAACCCACCTCTCCCATCCCTAATACCGCCTATGTACTCCCTTTATCGCTTCTCTTTCAGTTGCCTGGCAAGGTGTTTACCTATCTTATTTCCCTGGGAGTAGGAAATTTGGCGGAGTTTCAGGAGTGTCAGCCCCGCCCTATTGTTATAGATGGCCCTAAATTTCCCCCGAAGTGACGTGAGAGTGCGGAGAGAGGCTCTGGTGGGGTTAATTTTATGCTCAGCTTCTGTATGTTCTAATTCGGTTTCTAGGTCCTCCCTCTCTTTTGTCCTTTGCTTATTCAGGGCGGAATTGAGTGCTATACATTTTCCCCGGAAGACGGCTTTAAAAGCGTCCCAGTTATTGAATAGAGAGGTGTCCTCGGGTGCGTTCAGAGCAAAAAAGTCACCCTGTCCTTCGTGAGGGAGGCCGGAAAATACCATTTGGGGGTGGCGGATGCACTTCCACTCCACGCCAGACATATCGAGACCAGGCTGTGGTCGGACACCGAAAGGGGAAAAATCTTGGCCTCCCGAAGGCTTCCCAATAAATTTTGACTAATAAATATATAATCGAGTCTGGAATAAGTGCGGTGCACATGGGAATAAAAAGTGTAGTCTCGAGTTTGGGGGTACAGAGTCCGCCAGGCATCTCTGAGGCCCATGTCCTGTAATTGTTGTTTAGCTCCTGCGGAGAAGGAACTAATGGCCGATCTATGGGAATGGGTGCTATCTAGGTCGGCTTGCCATGTCCAGTTAAAATCCCCTAGTAAAATTGTGGGCCCTTCTGCAAAGTCTTGTATTTTCGGGAGCGATGTGTTTAAAAACGCTGCCTGCCCTGTGTTGGGTGCGTATGTTGCGATAAATGTGCACATCTTACCCCTCAGGATCGCCTTAACCATGACTAAGCGACCTTCCTTATCCGTCCAAATGTCAGCCGGTTGAAATTTGGTGGAGTGGTGGAAGAGGAGTGCAACCCCCCGGTGTTTGGTGGGCGCGGAAGACCTGTATATCAGCGGGTATTGTTTGTGGCGAAAGCGTGTGTCTTCTGCCCTGGAAAGATGTGTCTCCTGTATGGCCACTATATCAAGGTGATGGTCAATAAGATATTTCCAGACTTTTTGTATCTTCAGGGGGGAATTGAGACCCTTCACATTCCATGAGCCTATCGTGAGTATCATCTGTCCTCTGACAACCCCCCCTCCGCTCCCGTATACCAATGCCTCTTATCTATATATTCAGCATTATGCCCTTTGTGTAGAGGTTTCCACAGCTTTGTCTGCCGTAGGAAATACCGCGTACTTGTGACACGTTCTCGAAATATGACATTAAAAAGCCGCCACCATTCCCAAAACCCTCCCCCTCCCAACAAACTCAGCATAAGAAAAAACAACATTACCAACAGTAACATGTGTCGGATCGATGACAGTTCTCCGACGGTGGGTTGAGGAACCCTGTTAAACATGTTGGGGGGACTATGGGACCGAGGTCCCCGTCCGCGCCAGTACCGCTTGTTCGAAGAAGCGGTATATGCCTACGTAATAGAATCAATGCAGTCCAGCTGATCCTGAGTGACCAGTTCTCCAAAGGCAGGAAACGGCAGTCGGGCCACGGGCGAGTCTGAGTCAGGCCCTCCAGTCCGCTGCAATGGTGAACAGGGGCCCGTGGGAGCACGGGTTGTAGCTGAGTTCAGTTCCGTGCGTGACCCGCAATTATAACCCCCCTTGCGGGGTCGGCATGCCCGTGAGGTTCTATCAGCTCGTTGCAGCCAGACCCATAAGTGGTGTGGCACGTTGTCACTCAGTCCAGAGGTCAATGTTCACATGCTGATTATATGCTCCCCACAAGTGGGCATGAACCAGTGTCCCACACCCAAGATCAATTCCTGTAACGGTAGGTGGAAGCCCCACATGCGTGTGTCATTTACGGTTTCCCCTTGAACTTGTAGACCATTGTGACCTATTGGAGCCGTTTCCATCTGCCCTTTGACTTGTGCTGTGTGGGGGTTCAGCGTCAGCCATAGCTAGGTCTGTGATGTGGCGCTGTTTGTTTTTATATTCAAAGCTTAACCCAAAAGGATATGTCCAGCGGTATCTAATTTTGTCGTCATGCAGCTTTGCCGTAATGGGGCGAAACTGCTGTTGCCGCGCCAAGGTTGCAGGTGCGAGATCCTGATAGATAGTGCAGGAGTGTTCTTGGAAGGATACCACGCCTTTTTTCCGTGCCGCCAACAGAACTGTTTCCTTCACTTTGTAGGAGTGGAATTTGGCGAGGACATCCCTTGGCCGTTTCCTGTCTCCCGACATTGGGTTTCCGACCCGGTGGACCCTTTCCAGCTTGATCTTAAGGAGTTGTGGACTGACGATTTCTGCGAACAGGCCTTCAAGAAAGACTTCAAGGTCGGACCCCTCCGCCCCTTCTTCCAGGTCGCGGATTCGTAGGTTCTCTCTCCGGGCCCTGTTTTCTAAGTCTTCCGCTTTTAATTGGGTGAAGCGTAGCTGATCCTGGAGTGTTTGCATCTCGTCTTGCATGGCGGATGTGCGTTTGTCCACCTCCTGGGTCTGGGCCTCTAGGTCCATCACTCTGGTGCCCACTGAGTCTACATCCTGTTGGAGGGCGGCCAGTCTCTCATTAAGATCAGTCTTTAATTGGGCAATGGAGGTCTTGATATCTTGGCCTAGTTCCGTACGAAGCTCCGTTTTAAATTCCCACAGGGAGGTCATGAGGTCTTTTTTTGTGAGGGCCATATCTTCTGCCCCCTCAGTACAGTCTAATGGTGTGCGTTTATCCACCGGTGGGAAAAAAGTAGAGACCTTGGTCGCTGACTTAGGTAGCGCTTTCTTCGGCGGCATAGAGGTGAGTCCGGTGGAACTGCCGTTAGGGGGCGAGGGGGGCCCAACGCCGCAGTGGGCATCGGTGCAAGCCGCGCCGTATGTAACTTGTTGGGGAGATATCAACAGAAAGCGTGTCTCTCACCAGCTATGAAGTCGACACAGCAGGTTCCCCTGCCGCTCCGTAGATTATCACGTAGTGACCGTGGTCCCTGAATCCTCCACCTCAGCCGCTTAGTCTTCAGTCGCCCTCTTGGCCGGCGGGCCGTGTGGAGACGTCTCCCTCCGTGAAGCTCACCGCGATACCGGAAGGTCTTCGGGCCACCAGAGTAGCCCACCTCTCTCACCTGCATGGCAAAGCGTCTAACCTCTGGGCGCAGCGCAAAGGGTGTCACACCGTCACCTCCACCGATGCTGGAATGGCCATATCCCCATTAGCTCTCAACCCTGGTTCATGTCTGCATATGGTCGCTGCTTCTCTGGGGCAACGATGTCCTGTGGCGATACAGCATATATCTTCCTGCGTGGCGCGCCTCCCAGCAATGTGCCCCCTCAGTAATAAACACAATCAGGCCTCAGATTGAGCAGAGCAGAACCCCCTCCCCGAGGCTCAGCTCCGACATCGCCACCATCTTAGGGTCAGGCATGGCGTGCAGTCAGGTCTCCTATCTTGTGAGCGCTTCCGAGATCCTCTTGTCGGGGCCTTGACCCATAGGGCAGCACCGCAGCTCCCCCGCACCGCCCCAGAGATCCGACTCACCCCCTGGCGTCAGCAGCCTCGTATGATCCGATGGGTGTCCACGGAGCGACAGGTCCCGCCGTTGCGACTCCTCCCGCCCTCCCGATTCACCGGTACCTGGGTGGCGCTTCTCCAGTGATCAGCGGGACCGACAGATGGGCAAGGCGAGCGAGGTCTCGCTGGAGATCCAGTCCCGCAGGCACCCTCTTAGTGTTCATGCACCCGCGTTGTCAGGAGAGCGGCCGGCGCCATCTTAGGCGGGTCCGTGGGCGACTCTGCGGGGCTTCGCAATGTGGCACAGAGACAGTTATGCTTCGATTCGGTAGGTTCTCCACATGCTCCGGGCCTGAGGCTCTCCGGCGGTAGGCTCAGCGACCTCTGTAGTGGCGTATGGTAGTAGGCAGCCGGCCGGGACCACAGCGCGGACCGGGAGCCGAGACAATCTACGTCTGCTTGGCCATCTTGCCCCTAGAAAAGGTTTTTGACGATGTGCAGTTTAATTTCTTTTGTCCACAACAGGACTCTACAGAAAATGAAGCGATGATAACAGGAGGAGTTGCAGAACAGGACACAGGTATTATAGTTGATAGCTTTAAAGAAGAGATTATAAAATTTAACGCAGTATGCTCTGAAAAACCAGAGTATGTTTGTATATGTTGTTGACACACTCACTACAAGATTGATATACGGACATGTTGACTTGTATGTAAAAAGCAAAAAAGAAAATAATAATAACTAGCAAAAGTTTTCTGTGCTCTTAATTGTAGAGGAATGCTTTGTCTTGTCCACACAGTAAGTTATATGTAAGTACTGTTACAATTAATTAGAGGATAATAAAACGCCAGCTAAAGTTGTGCATAACAAGTCAAACTGGTTCCTATTTCAAAACCACTTCAAGGTTTTAAATGTTTATGAGGCAATTCTTACCCAAATTACGCATCCATTTCAGGATAAAGTCTGTATGGAGCCAAAGACAGGCAAGTTAACACCAAAAGAGCTGCAGAAAGGTTGAAAATGGGAAGAATACTGTAGTGGATTAGTAGTGTTTTCTCAAAATGTTCTGCAGGATGCTCAAGAATATTTAATGGTAATGCTAGGACTATTAGAGGAAGAGGATGTGAATATCAATGAATTATTTGGTTTAAGTTATATGGAACAATAATTGTGAATATTGTGAATTCACCTGTAGCAATAAAATTAATTTGGAACGATTCCTCTATTTAATGTTACCATATTGAAAAGCTGTGGCCTTTGAAAATGTAACCAAAAAGGCCCATCAAGATATGACCTGTCCAAATTGCAGATTAGAACTTAGGTATACGATGTTATTACAGATAAATGGGAAATATATCATAGTCATGCTACAGTGTTGCAGAGTGGATGGTAGTAAATTTGAAACTGAAATTACAAACTTTGTAGCTGGATGAATTTCCATTTCAAAAAGAAGTTTCACAACTGTCGCAAACATATTTCATAAAGCAGTTAATATAACCTCTAAACACTGCACAGTATATTATAGATGTCAAACAGGATGGACAGAGTGCAATGACATAGAGATGTCATTCAAATGAAGATTATGTAAAAAGCTAACAAACTTATATCTGTTATTTCTTTTATTATTTCTAGAACGAAGTTCTTAGGATAATTTACGATAACAAAATGTGTTATTGTGTTGAAATGAATATGATTTAGGAGTTTCTGAGATATTATTCAGCCTATTAGGGGTATTGTCTACAGCATGTTGTTAGAAATGAAAGACTGTTTTTAACTGAAGGAAATGAATTTGGAAAACATTACAGGACTACATTCTGATACTACAGATAAAAACTAAACGGAAGTACCATAATACCAGCAGGCTTAAGTTGCATCTAACCATTGTAACTTGTTTTGGTTGTTCAAAATGAAATCCTAATACATTTTTCTCTGTTTAAATTTTTTCACAGTGCTTGAGCTGTTGCAATACACAAAGACAAAAAATTAATAACTATTGTTTTTCACATCCTGGAAAATTGGATTCACAGACTGCTTCCCAGCTGTTATGATGGTGTTATAGTTCATGCAGAAAGTAGCAAAATGCTTTAGTTCTGGTGACATTTCACTGCATCTTACCTCCACTTAAGCTGGAACTTTCTTGTCAGGCGCAGGTCCTGAAGGTCTGGAGACTGATGAGCCCTCACCTTTTTTTTCTGTGGAATTTTAAGTTGCTTCTTCTGTTATGTTTTCAAGTTGTACTTGTTGTACCACATGAATATTTTTTTGCTGTGCCCCGAGATAATGTCCTGTCACATATGCTAGACAATTTAGCTGTAAAACTGTGTAAACCACTGAAATTTCTTTGTTTGGTAGTTATGTTCTATTCTTGAGCTATGATGTTGAAAGTTATGTTTTGAAACTGATTTTTTTTGCAAATGTGTTGTTAAATTTAAGTTAAACCATTATACTACTAAACAGCTAGACTCAAACTTTCTGGAAAATATATCCATATATATATATCCATATATCTGTTTTACACTTTGTCATTTGTATTCGTGACTACTGACGTCATTGTGACCTCCAGTATTGCTGTGAAGAAGGAAAATGCATTTTTGATGTGGTCGTTTTGACAAATGAAGCTTAAATTAGTATTTTACTAAATAGCTACACTGAAACTTTATGTAAAATATGTCTAAATATGTGTTTTACACTTTGTCAAAACACCCGGTATTCGCAGTGTGTCGTTGGCAATTGCGCTCATAGAATCACACAGGCACTACCTATGCACTCATACAATCACCCAGGAACTACTCATGCACTTACGTAATTACCCAGACATTACACACTCACTCACAGACCCATACAGCCACTCACACACCCAGTGACTGACCTATACAGCCACTCACACACCCACTCTCAAAGTTTAAAGGTTACAGTTAGAAAATGAAATTCAAAATACCTTTGAAATTCACTGAAAAAAACAAACATTACAGGGACGTTGTAGTTAGGAATTAGCATTTAAAAAAAAGTATAAATTCCCTGAAAAGACCTAAGGTTACAGGGTCATTATAGTTAGGAAATAGAATTAAAAAAAACCTTAGAAATTCACTTAAAAAAACAAAGGTTACAGGGACGTCATAGTTAGGCTGACATTCCAGCAGGTATAATTAGCTGAGCTAACTATAACTTGCGCCCACACAATGCACTGCTTATGACCTCACATATTACATCACTCATGACATGATCAGTGACATCAATGATGGCATTTCAAATTACATCACTAATGACATCCACTGAATCTCTGACACACCCACTCAAACCCCAATATAACCATTAATACACACACTCCAACTTTCACACTACCATTGTCAAAGCCATTGAGACACCCATACTAGTACTTGCTCACGTTCTCAATGATTCATAGGTCTACATACATATCCACTCACTCACTCATACAGCCACTCATACACCCACTCACTCACTAATACAGCCACTGACATATCCACTCATACACCCATACAGACACTCACACAGTCACTTACTCACCCATACAGACAAACACACTCATTTACTCATACATATACTAACATGTACTCATTCACCTATACAGTCACTGACACAAGCACACTCAGCCTTATAGCCACTATCACAATCCCTCACTACCACATACAGTCACTCATATACTGCAACACTCATCTATTCTGCCTTTCACATATGCAGTTACTCACCCATATACCACTGACACATCCATTCACTCACCGACACAGCAATACAAATGTAGTCACCTATACAGCCCCTCACTTATGCACTAGCTAACCCATACAGCCACTGGCTCACCCACTCACTCATCCATGCAGGCAGTCACACACCCTCTCACCCACCCACACAGATAGTCAGGCACCCATACAGGTACTCAGACAACTAATCAATCACCTATACAGCCACTCACGTGCCCACTCACCAACCCATGCAGCCACTTAGACACCAGCTGACAGGCTGATACAGACATTCTCATGACCTAGTCATTCACCCATACTTTCACAGCGACACCTAATCACTCACTTATACAATCAGTCATGCACCCACTGAATCATCCATACAGGTACTTATACACCCACTGATTCATCAATACACCTTGGTATATCTATTTTACACTCATAAACCTTTTAAAAGCACTCACAGTCACTGGATAATGTCATGAGTGATGGCATCAGTGATGCCACTGACCATGTCATGAGTGATGTAATATGTGAGTACATAAGCAGTGCATTGCAGAGTCACTATAACTGCTGAATTTCTATGGTTTTGTACGAGTGAAATGTCAGCCTAACTATAACGTCCCTGTAACCTTTGGTCTTTCCTGTATATATATATATATATATATATATATATATATATATATATATATATATATATATCTACTGGCGGTCGCCAGTAGATAGTTATAGTTAGGACCTATTTTCCATAGGAAATCCGCGACATTCTATTTGAAATAACTCTTGCGTCGGTTGACGAATCTTCGCGAAATTTTCAAACTTTATGGCCCGCTCCGGTCCGCTCCTACCCTGAAAGTCTCAGGGTGATTCGTCAAGCGGGGGCCGAGAAAAAGGGGGGTCCCAAAACGTGTTTTCCCCATTCATTTTCCCATAGGAAACTTTAGACACGGCTACAGCCCGAACTGCTGAACGGAATTACACCAAATTTGGCAAAGAGGTAGTTCTTGGTTCAGAAAGAACCCTTTTTCTTAAATGGTGTAAATCCGTTCAGTAGTTGCGGAGAAATTAAAAAATAAGAGTCAAAAAATCAATTTCCCATAGGAAACTTTATGCAAGGCTACAGCCCGAACTGCTGAACGGAATTACACCAAATTTGGCAAAGAGATAGTTCTTGGTTCAAAAAGAACCCTTTTGTAAATGGTGTAAATCCGTTCAGTAGTTGCTGAGAAAATCAAAAGTAAAAACACATATATATCTGGGCGGAGCCTAACCACACATGTCATCGTGAGATCTGATTGGCTGTCAGCACTTCATCCTGGAATTGCTGGCAGCCATCTTGGGACCAATATAAATGATAGTACCATTGAAATGCATTGTAGTGAATCGAAGATTTTGAGGGTTACCAAAAGGAGAACTATAAAGGGTGATAACAGACTTTAGTTACATTAGAATTCATTTGTTGATGGTACCATACTAATTTCAGGAATTGTGGTGTGTTCTAAGGTGATTTTACCCTGTGAAAAACCTTCTGCTGGGATATCATGAATCATGTTTGAGAGAAAACTATTTTCACATGCTTGTCCCATACAGTTTTGGAAGGTGCCCCAGAAGCTAAAATGAGAGCATATTTTCTGTAAATTCACATTATCTATCTCAGTCATGTGAGAATGAAGTCTGACATTCTCAGTAAAACATGTACATCCAACAAGGGCAGAGACTGTCAGTTGATTCCTTTGTGTTCTACTGCAGCTTCCCAGAGTGTTCTAAAGAACAACTAGAGTGCTAACAGCCTTACTTATGACAAAAGTATGGCACACCTGAAGCCATCTTGATTGGAATAAACTGGTAACACTTAAAACATTTAATTTAAAAAGGAACAAAATGATGGGGTTCATCTTGTCATAGAAATTATGGTTAGTGCTCTGGAAAGAAAAATTAGGACATGTTTCAAGTGTGATCTCAAATATCTTCCTGTTATATTCCAACAGGAGCAGCCTGTCAGTTGATGCCTTTGTGTTCTACTGCAGCTTCCCAGAGTGTTCTAAAGAACAACTAGAGTGCTAACAGCCTTACTTATGACAAAAGTATGGCACACCTGAAGCCATCTTGATTGGAATAAACTGGTAACACTTAAAACATTTAATTTAAAAAGGAACAAAATGATGGGGTTCATTTTGTCATAGAAATTATGGTTAGTGCTGTAGAAAGAAAAATTAGGACATGTTTCAAGTGTGATCTCAAATATCTTCCTGTTATATTTCAACAGGAGCAGCCTGTCAGTTGCTGCCTTTGTGTTCTACTGCAGCTTCCCAGAGTGTTCTAAAGAACAACTAGAGCGCTAACAGTCTTACTTATGACAAAAGTATGGCACACCTGAAGCCATCTTGATTGGAATAAACTGGTAACACTTAAAACATTTAATTTAAAAAGGAACAAAATGAGGGGGTTCATTTTGCCATAGAAATTATGGTTAGTGCTGTAGAAAGAAAAATTAGGACATGTTTTAAGTGAGATCTCAAATATCTTCCTGTTATATTTCAACAGAAGCAGCCTGTCAGTTGATGCCTTTGTGTTCTACTGCAGCTTCCCAGAGTGTTCTAAAGAACAACTAGAGTGCTAACAGCCTTACTTATGACAAAAGTATGGCACACCTGAAGCCATCTTGATTGGAATAAACTGGTAACACTTAAAACATTTAATTTAAAAAGGAACAAAATGAGGGGGTTCATTTTGCCATAGAAATTATGGTTAGTGCTGTAGAAAGAAAAATTAGGACATGTTTTAAGTGAGATCTCAAATATCTTCCTGTTATATTTCAACAGGAGCAGCCTGTCAGTTGATGCCTTTGTGTTCTACTGCAGCTTCCCAGAGTGTTCTAAAGAACAACTAGAGTGCTAACAGCCTTACTTATGACAAAAGTATGGCACACCTGAAGCCATCTTGATTGGAATAAACTGGTAACACTTAAAACATTTAATTTAAAAAGGAACAAAATGAGGGGTTCCTTTTGCCATAGAAATTATGGTTAGTGCTGCAAAAAGAAAATTTAGTGCATGTTTTAAGTGAGATCTCAAATCCTCTTCTATTTCATTAGAAAATTCTGACATGCAGACTGAAACAATCACTTTCAATACCAGCAGTAGACTTCCAGTTAACTCCTTGGTGAGCAGTAGCTTTACTACAGTGATCTAATGAACAACTAGAGTAATAACATTCTGAATTTATGGCAAATGTGTGACACATCTGAATGCCTTCTTGATGGAATCAAAGTAAAAAACTGAAAGTATTTCCTACTGAGGAGACTGCAGTAAATGAGGAAATTAGGAAACTTTATAACAAAGAAGTCTTCCAAGATGGCCACCAGTGAAAAAGAGCCCAAATGTAGCACAAATATTACCCAGATGTAGCCCACATATAGCCCAATGACAAAAGTGTGCAAAACACTTTTTATTTTTAGTTTTTTTGCAGTTTTATGTAGTGCAGACTGGTCAGGTATTGGAGCGTTGCATCTTAAAACATGACCCCCTACACTACAAAAACACCACTGCACTACCCTAAACCCTAAAACACTACCCCAGCACGACCCCCTACACTACACAAGCACCACTGCACTATCCTAAACCCTAAAACACTACCCCCAGCATGACCCCCTACACTACACAAACGCCACTGCACTACCCTAAACCCTAAAACACTACCCCAACACCACTGCACTAACCTAAATCCTAAAACACTACCCCCAGCACGACCCCCTACACTACCCAAACACCACTGCACTACCCTAAAACATGACCCCCTACACTACACAAACACCACTGCACTACCCTAAACCCTAAAACACTACCCCCAGCACGACCGCCTACACTACACAAACACCACTGCACTACCTTAAACCCTATAACCCTACCCCCAGCACGACCCCCTACACTGCCCGAACACCACTGCACTGCCCTAAACCCTGAAACACATACCCTAGCACGACCCCCTACACTGCCCGAACACCACTGCACTGCCCTAAACCCTGAAACACCACCCCCAGCATGACCACTACACTGCCCGAACACCACTGCACTGCCCTAAACCCTGAAACACTACCCCCAGCAAGACCTCCTACACTGCCCGAACACCACTGCACTGCCTAAACCCTGAAACATCACCCCCAGCAAGACCCCCTACACTGCCCGAACACCACTGCCCTAAACCCTGACACACCACCCCCAGCACGACCCCCTACACTGCCCGAACACCACTGCACTGCCCTAAACCCTGAAACACCACCCCCAGCACGACCCCCTACACTGCCCGAACACCACTGCACTGCCCTAAACCCTGAAACACGACCCCTGCACGACCCCCTACACTGCCCGAACACCACTGCACTGCCCTAAACCCTGAAACACCATCCCCAGCACGACCCCCTACACTGCACGAACACCACTGCACTGCCCTAAACCCTGAAACACTACCCCCAGCAAGACCCCCTACACTGCCCGAACACCACTGCACTGTCCTAAACCCTAAAACACTACCCCCAGCACGACCTTCTACACTGCCCGAACACCACTGCACTGCCCTAAACCCTGAAACACATACCCTAGCACGACCCCTACACTGCCCGAACACCACTGCACTGCCCTAAACCCTGAAACACCCCCCAGCATGACCCCTACACTGCCCGAACACCACTGCACTGCCCTAAACCCTGAAACACTACCCCCAGCAAGACCTCCTACACTGCCCGAACACCACTGCACTGCCCTAAACCCTGAAACATCACCCCCAGCAAGACCCCTACACTGCCCAAACACCACTGCCCTAAACCCTGAAACACCACCCCCAGCACAACCCCCTACACTGCACGAACACCACTGCACTGCCCTAAACCCTGAAACACCACCCCCAGCACGACCCCCTACACTGCCCGAACACCACTGCACTGCCCTAAACCCTGAAACACCACCCCCAGCACCACCCCCTACACTGCCCGAACACTACTGCACTGCCCTAAACCCTGAAACACCATCCCCAGCACGACCCCCTACACTGCACGAACACCACTGCACTGCCCTAAACCCTGAAACACTACCCCCAGCAAGACCCCCTACACTGCCCGAACACCACTGCACTGCCCTAAACCCTGAAACACCACCGCCAGCAAGACCCCCTACACTGCCCGAACACCACTGCCCTAAACCCTGAAACACCACCCCCAGCAAGACCCCCTACACTGCCCGAACACCACTGCACTGCCCTAAACCCTGAAACACCAGTCCCAGCACGACCCCTACACTGCCCGAACACCACTGCACTGCCCTAAACCCTGAAACACCACCCCTGCACGACCCCCTACACTGCCCGAACACCACTGCACTGCCCTAAACCCTGAAACACCACCCCCTGCACGATCCCCTACACTGCCCGAACACTACTGCACTGCCCTAAACCCTGAAACACCACCCCCAGCATGACCCCCTACACTGCACGAACACCACTGCACTGCCCTAAACCCCGAAAAACTACCCCCAGCAAGACCCCCTACACTGCCCGAACACCACTGCCCTAAACCCTGAAACACCACCCCCAGCAAGACCCCCTACACTGCCCGTACACCACTGCACTGCCCTAAACCCTGAAACACCACCCCCAGCATGACCCCCTACACTGCCCGAACACCACTGCACTGCCCTAAACCCTGAAACACCACCCCCAGCACGACCCCCTACACTGCCCGAACACCACTGCACTGCCCTAAACCATAAAACACCAGCCCCAGCACGACCCCCTACACTGCCCGAACACCACTGCACTGCCCTAAACCCTGAAACACCACCCCCAGCACGACCCCCTACACTGCCCGAACACCACTGCACTGCCCTAAACCCTGAAACACCAGCCCCAGCACAACCCCGTACACTGCCCGAACACCACTGCACTGCCCTAAACCCTGAAACACCAGCCCCAGCACAACCGCCTACACTGCCCGAAAACCACTGCACTGCCCTAAACCCTGAAACACCAGCCCCAGCAAGACCCCCTACACTGCCCGAACACCACTGCACTGCCATAAACCCTGAATCACCACCCCCAGCAAGACCCCCTACACTGCCCGAACACCACTGCACTAAAGCCTGAAACACCACCCCCAGCAAGACCACCTACACTGGCCAAACACCACTGCACTGCCCTAAACCCTGAAACACCACCCCCTGCACGACCCCTACACTGCCCAAACACCACTGCACTGCCCTAAACCCTGAAACACCAGCCCCTGCATGACCCCCTACACTGCCCAAACACCACTGCACTGCCCTAAACCCTGAAACACCACCCCTCAGCACGACACCCTACACTGCCCGAACACCACTGCACTGCCCTAAACCCTGAAACACAACCCCCAGCACGACCCCCTACACTGCCCAAACACCACGGCACTGCCCTAAACCCTGAAACACCACCCCCTGCACGATCCCCTACACTGCCCGAACACTACTGCACTGCCCTAAACCCTGAAACACCACCCCCAGCACGACCCCCTACACTGCACGAACACCACTGCACTGCCCTAAACCCCGAAACACTACCCCCAGCAAGACCCCCTACACTGCCCGAACACCACTGCCCTAAACCCTGAAACACCACCCCCAGCAAGACCCCCTACACTGCCCGTACACCACTGCACTGCCCTAAACCCTGAAACACCACCCCCAGCATGAACCCCTACACTGCCCGAACACCACTGCACTAAACCCTGAAACACCAGCCACAGCACAACCCCCTACACTGCCCGAACACCACTGCACTGCCCTAAACCCTGAAACACCAGCCCCAGCACGACCCCCTACACTGCCCGAACACCACTGTACTGCCCTAAACCCTGAAACAGCAGTCCCAGCACGACCCCCTACACTGCCCGAACACCACTGCACTGCCCTAAACCCTGAAACACCACCCCTGCAGCACCCCTACACTGCCCGAACACCACTGCACTGCCCTAAACCCTGAAACACCACCCCTGCACCGCCCCTACACTGCCCGAACACCACTGCACTGCCCTAAACCCTGAAACACCACCCCCAGCACGACCCCCTTTACTGCTCGAACACCACTGCACTGCCCCAAACCCTGAAACACCACCCCCAGCACGACCCCCTACACTGCCCGAACACCACTGCCCTAAACCCTGAAACACCACCCCCTGCACGACCCCCTACACTGCCCGAACACCACTGCACTGCCCTAAACCCTGAAACACCACCCCCTACACTGCCCGAACACCACTGCACTGCCCTAAACCCTGAAACACCACCCCAGCACGACCCCCTTACTGCTCGAACACCACTGCAATGCCCCAAACCCTGAAACACCACCCCCAGCACTACCCCCTACACTGCCCGAACACCACTGCTCCTAAACCCTGAAACACCACCCCCTGCATGACCCCCTACACTGCCCGAACACCACTGCACTGCCCTAAACCCTGAAACACCACCCCCTACACTGCCCGAACACCACTGCACTGCCCTAAACCCTGAAACACCACCCCCTGCATGACCCCCTACACTGCCCGAACACCATTGCACTGCCCTAAACCCTGAAACACCACCCCCTGCAGCACCCCCTACACTGCCCGAACACCACTGCACTGCCCTAAACCCTGAAACACCACCCCCTGCACCGCCCCTACACTGCCCGAACACCACTGCACTGCCCGAAACCCTGAAACACCACCCCAGCACGACCCCCTTTACTGCTCGAACACCACTGCACTGCCCCAAACCCTGAAACACCACCCCCAGCACGACCCCCTACACTGCCCGAACACCACTACCCTAAACCCTGAAACACCACCCCCAGCATGACCCCCTACACTGCCCGAACACCACTGCACTGCCCTAAACCCTAAAACACCACCCCCAGCATTACCCCCTACACTGCCCAAACACCACTGTACTGCCCTAAACCCTAGAACACTACCCCCAGCACGACCCCCTACACTACCCGAACACCACTGCACTACCCTAAACCCTAAAATACTACCCCCAGCACAACCCCCTACACTACCCGAACACGACTGCACTGCCCTAAACCCTCAAACACTCCCCCAGCACGACCCCCTACACTACCCGAACACCACTGCACTGCCCTAAACCCTAAAACACTACCCCCGCATGACCCCTACACTACCCAAACACCAATGCACTACCCTAATCCCTAAAACACTACCCCGCATGACTCCCTACACTACCCAAAGACCACTGCACTACCCTAAACCCTAAAACACGACCTCCTACACTACACAAACACCACTGCACTACCCTAAACCCTAAAACACTACCCCTACACTACACAAACACCACTGCACTACCCTAAACCCTAAAACACTACCCCCAGCAGTACCCCTACACTACCCAAACACCACTGCACTAACCTAAACCCTAAAACACTACCCCCAGCAGTACCCCCTACACTACCCAAACACCACTGCACTACCCTAAATCACTACCCCCAGCACGACCCCCTACACTACCCAAACACCACTGCACTACCCTAAACCCTAAAACACTACCCCCAGCACGACCCCCTACACTACCCAAACACCACTCCACTACCCTAAACCCTAAAACACTCCCCCCAGCACGACTCCCTACACTACCCAAACACCACTACACTACCCTAAACCCTAAATCTACCCCCAGCATGACCCCCTACACTACACAAACACCACTGCACTACCCTAAACCCTAAAACACTACCCCCAGCACGACCCTCTTCACTACCTAAACACAACTGCACAATTTGTTACAGGCATTGCAACGCAGGCCTGTGGTGCTTACTGGAAGTACCTAGTGGGCTAGTTGGGCCCCAGGGACCCTCAGGATTCAAAGTGACCTAATCCCCCAACTTAAAACGCACCACGGGGCGCGTTTGCACAGTGGTGAAGGGAGGGGCGGGGCCTCAGGTGACATGTGCGCAAACACGCCCTGTGGTGCGTTTTAAGTTGGGGAATTAATTCCCTTTGAATCCTGAGGGACCCTGGCGGCCAACTAGCCCACCAGGTACCTTCAGTAAGCACAACAGAGTTGCGTTGCAGAGAGGTGAAAAAGGTGCGTGGCCTCGGAACGCCTCTCTGCAACTCAGCTCTGTGGTCCTAACTGTAGGTACCTGGGGGCTAGTTGGGCCCCAGGGACCCTCAGAATTCAAGGGGACTTAATCCCGCAACTTAAAACGCGCCACGGGGTGCGTTTGCACACATATCACCTCAGCCCCCCCTTCACCACTGTGCAAACGCGCCCTGTAGCGCGTTTTAAGAGGTAGTTTTAATCCCCTGCCCTATTATGTACTAGGGACTTGCAGAGGAGGTCATGCTAATCACAGGGGTACCCCAACGCATAGTGTTCCCTAGTGTATGTAGGTGTTTTCACTGTATTCTAAGTGTCTTTTAGCATAGCACTGGCTCTGGTTAGTCAGAGTCAGTTACCACCAGTACCCGTCTGAAAAAGTTGTGGGCACAGGATGATTTTGCAACAAGGCCTCTTTCTGCTCCTCTGTTGGTTCTTTCTGCACATCTTTTGCTTCTTTCTGTGCGTTTTTCTTCTTTCTTCACATGTTCTACCTCTGTAGGCATAGTTAGAAACTAGCATTTAAAAAAACCTTTGAAATTCACTTAAAAAATCATAGGTTTCAGGCACGTTATAGTTAGAAATTAGCATTTAAAAAACCTTTGAAATTCACTGAAAAAACCATAGGTTTCAGACACGTTATAGTTAGAAATTAGCATTTAAAAAACCTTTGAAATTCACTGAAAAAACCATAGGTTTTAGGGACAGTTATAGTTAGTTGGACATTTCACTCGTACAAAACCATAGAAATTCCCCCGTTATAGTTAGTTCAGCTAACTATAACTCGCGCCCCAGCAATGCACTGCTGATGACGTCACATATTACATCACTCATGACATGGTCAGTGACATCACTGATGACATCACTGATGACATCTCAAATGACATCACTGATGACATCATCCATGTGATAATTTCATGCATCTTCTCACACCCTAATATAACTTTTGATACACCCACACTAAATTACAGACTGCCATTCTCAAAACCATAGACACTCCAACACCAAAAACTACATACCCACTCACTGATTCTTAGGTCTACACACACATCCACTCACTCACCTGTACAGTCACTCATACTTAGTCACTCAGTACAGGACTATCATATGCACTCATACACCTATATAAACACTCACACACCGCCACTCATCCATAGAGGTACTCACACACCTAGTCAGTCATGCAAAAACTTAATCACACACCCATTTACTCACCTATACAGTTATACACACACCAGCTCACTTACTCATACAAATACTAGCACATTCTTACACTCTTATACAATCACTGATACAAGTACACACTCATCCATACAGCCACTCTCACAATCACACACCCTCACTTATAGCCATTTATATACTCCAACACACATATATACTGCCTTTCACATATGTAGTTACTCACACATGTACCACTGAGATATACATTCAATCACTAACACACCCATACACACACTCACCCACCCATACAGTCCATCACAGATGCACTCTTGAAACCATGCACCCAGTGAATCACCAACTCACACATCTATGCACAGAGTCACACACACCCCACCCACACAAACACTCAGGCACCCATACAGATACTCAGACAATCAATCAATAACCCATGTAGACACTCATGTAGCTATTCAGAAAGCCATGCAGCCGCTTACAAACCAACAGACAGACGGATACAGACATTCACACAGTTTAGTCACTAACCCATGCATTCAGTAGGATACATTTAATCACTCACTTGTAGAGTCAGTCACTCACGTACTAAATCATCCATTCAGACACTTATACACCCACTCATTCTTCAATACGCCTTTCCCAATATATATTAAACATATTTAAACTTTACAGAAACACACAGTCACTGGATGATGTCATCAGTGATGTCATTTGAGATGTCATCAGTGATGTCATCAGTGATGTCACTGACCATGTCATGAGTGATGTAATATGTGACGTCATCAGCAGTGCATTGCGGGGCGCGAGTTATAGTTAGCTGAACTAACTATAACGGGGGAATTTCTATGGTTTTGTACGAGTGAAATGTCCAACTAACTATAACTGTCCCTAAAACCTATGGTTTTTTCAGTGAATATATATATATATATATATATATATATATATATTACCTACTGGCGGTCGCCAGTAGGTAGTTATAGTTAGAACCTAGTTTCCATAGGAAAAGCATTTTTTGATTTGCTAATAACTTTGGCGTCGTTTGACGAATCTTTCTGAAATTCTCCCCCAAAAAAGTCTATCCAGGTCAGCTCCTATCCTGAAAGTTTGGGGGTGGTTTGTCAAGCAGGGGCTGAGAAAAAAGTGGGGTCCCAAAACTCGTTTTCCCCATGTTAATTTCCATAGGAAATTTTGCGACAAGCTACAGCCCGAACTGCTGAACGGAATTACCCTAAATTTGGCAGAAAGGTAGAGCTTAGTTCAGAAAGCGACCTTTTTTTTAAATGGTGTAAATCCGTTCCGTAGTTTTTGAGAAATTAGAAAAATAAAAGTTTCGATATCTGGGCGGAGCCTAAGTCGCGTGCGCGAGCTTCACTGTGATTGACTGCTAGTAGTCCAAACCAGGAAGTGTTGGCAGCCATCTTGTGGCTCGGTAGAAGCGAGTCACCTGAAAACGGAGAAACAAAGGTATAAAACAAGAGAAGGGGGCAGGGTAGAAAAACCTGACCCCCTAGGCCTGCTCAGGGGGTCACAGAAGGACCCTCAGGGCCAAAGAAATCATTTTATAAAAATAATAATATCGGCGCAATTTGCGCTGGGGTCGCGGGTTCCTGCGTTTTATTTTAATGAGGCCCTTGGGTTGGCTAGGTTCCGGGGGCATTTCTTAAAAAATAATAGCAGGAGCTCGCAGGGATTGCGGGGGCCCGCTGGGGTCCGCGCAGCCCCGGGGCTTCACTCATGTTGGGAGGGGGGTCGCGCGGCCCCCTCCTGGAGCCCTCTATGTGCTTATAACTTTGGCGTCATTTGACGAATCTTTATGAAATTATCCAAAAAGTTTCTCTTTTTTGATTAGCTCCTATATTGAAAGTTTGGGGGTGAATGGTGTAGGAGGGGCTGAGAAAAAAGAGGGTCCCAAAACGTGTTTTCTCCATGCAATTTCCATACGAAACTTTACAGAAGACTACAGGTGAAACTGCTGAACGGAATTACGCCAAATTTGGCAGGGAGAAAGGTGATGGTCTAAAAAGCACGCTTTTGTTTAAATGGTGTAAATCCGTTCAGTAGTTTTTGAGAAATATCAAATTTTACGATATGGATATTTGAGAATTCTGACATCTGATTGGCTGAGGGGTTACGAGCACGAGCTTGCCGCTTATTGGCTGTGAACGGTTGAAACCAGGAAGTGTTGGCAGCCATTTTGTGATTTACTCCATCAGCTCGCATCTCTCCATGTAGAAGCCATCGGGTTCGTAGTTTTACCTCTGCGAGGCAACACTGGCATCTGTGTCTGTGTGAGATATGCCTTTCACGCTGCCTCTCTTTATATCACCCAGTCGCGGCTATGCCTTTAGAAGCCCGTCCGTCGGCTCGGAGCTCTGTGAGTCAGTCTGTCGGTACGATCCCCTACACTACCCAAAGACTACCCAAACACCACTGCACTGTTGTAAACTCTAAAACACTACCCCCAGCATGATCTCCTACACTACCCAAACACCACTGCAGTGTCGTAATCTCTAAAACACTACCCCAGCACGATCTCCTATACTACCCAAACACCACTGCATTGTCGTAAACCCTAAAACACTACCCCTAGCAGGACCCCCTACACGACGCAAACACCACTGCAGTACCCTAAACCCTAACCACTATCCCCAGCACGACCCGTACAGTACCGAAACACCACTGCACTACCCTAAACCTTAAAACACTATCCCCAGCACGAGCCGCGTACACTACACAAGCACCACTGCACTACCCTAAACCCTGAAACCATACTCCCAGCACGACCCCCTACACTACCCAAACACCACTGATCTACCCTAAACCCTAAAAGACTACCCCAGCACGACCCCTACACTACACAAACACCACTGCAGTACTGTAAACACTAAAACACTACTCCGAGGATGACCCCCTACACTACATAAATGCCACTGCACTACCCTAAACCCCAAAACACTACTCCCAGCATTACCCCTTACACTACCCAAACACCACTGCATTGTCGTAAACTCTAAAAAACTACCTCCAGTACGATTCTTACACTACCCAAACACCACTGCACTACCTTAAACCCTAAAACGCTACCTCCAGCACGAACCCCCAAACACTACACAAACACCACTGCACTACTGTAAATCCTAAAACAGTACTCCCTGCCTGACTTCCTACACTACAGAAACACCACTGTGCTACCCTAAATCCTAAAACACTACTCTCAGCACGACCCCCTACACTACACAAACACCACTGCATTGCCGTAAACCTTAAAACACTACTCCCAGCATGACCCCCTATACTACCCAAACACTACTGCATTGTCGTAAACTCTAAAACACTACCCCAGCAGGACCCCTACACTACAAAAACACCACTGCACTACCTTAAACCCTAAAACACTACCCCCACCACGACCCCCTACACTACCCAAACACCACTGTACTACCCTAAATCCTAAATCACTATCCCAGCATGACCCCCTACACTACACAAACACCACTGCGCTACCCTAAATCCTAAAACACTACTCTCAGTATGACCTCCTACACTACACAAACACCACTGCGCTATTCTAAACCCTAAAACACTATTCCCAGCACAAACCTCCAAACACTACACAAACACACTGCACTACTCTAAATCCTAAAACAGTACCCGCAGCACAACCCCCTACAGTACACAAACACCACTGTACTACCCTAAAGCATAAAACAGTACCAGTCCGTCGGCTCGCAGGTCTGCGTCTGCGAGCCGTCGTGTCCCTAGCTGTACATGTGCGAGCTAGTCCGTTAGGTGATAGGTGTGTCTCTGCTAGCAGGGCCGTTGGCTCGTTGGTGTCCCTTTGCGAGTTAGACCCGAGCTCTCCCTCTGCGAGCCAGCACGTTGGTGTGCTTTTGCGAGCCGACGGCCCATAGCTCTCCCTGTGCGAGCCGAGCCCACGGGCCGCAGCTCTCCGTCTGCGTGCCTGCCCGACGGCCCGCAGGTCTTCCTGTGCTAGCCGGATCGCAGCTGTTACTCTGTGAACCGATATTGGGAATATAAGGCGGCTCTAAAAAGAGCCCTTGTGTTTATTTGTTGGAGCTACATATAAGTGCGGATGCACAGCTTCAGGTTATTCAGAAAAACTCGATTTCCTTGATCTGTGAAGTGTACTCCATCACTTCTGTAGATATCAGCCATATCAAAACGTATGTTGTTGTTGTAGATCGACCCCATTCTATGGTCTCTGAGGTATGCAGACACAGCTTTGTTGACATTCTTCCTAGATTTTGCAATCTGAGGACAAAATTGGTTTGACCATTTCCACTTCTGTCTTTGGCATATATTGGAATATACAAAGACAGTTTGAGGCAAAAGCAACATCAATTGTCGAAAGGTGTCCTTCATTAGCATTTACAAACCTACACCAGTCAATGTGCCTAGGTCGTTTCCACCACAGTGCACAATCATGAGGTCATGGTGTTGGAGATGCAAACAGGTTTTAACTAAAGGCAACAATTGGTGCCACTTCAATCTTCTCTGTCCAAACCATTTAATGTCCACATTTTGTAAACCTAGGTCTAAGTCAATATGTCTCTGTTCTGCATACCTCTTGCACCAGAAAACATAGCTATGTCCTACGATCCACACTAGCATTTTGAAGGTATGGCTGGGAAGTATGGATAGATGTGTGTAGCTCATGCAGTCTGTTTGTAGAATAAGAGATATGTTTAAAGATGGGGAACTACTTTTTTTTCTCATTCAAAACGATAACTGATTGGGAGATGAAAAGCATTGTTTTCTAAAAAGTAGGGTGCACATTAGTTTGTGGAAAAGCATCTTTGTTATTGGTTAATAAAAAGCAGTTTGAACGTGGAGTTCATATGATAGGATAAAATTTGCTCAGTTCAACCACACCTGCTACTTGTATATGGAAAGCACTGTTGGAACGTAAAGCAATGGTGAACTTTTAACCTGCACGTGCCGTTAAATGTTCGAGAAAATGTTGCAAAAAAATATCGTTAGGTTTAAAAAAAATGATGAACTTTCAACCTGCACGTGCCGTAGAATGTTATAGAAAGTGTTGATAGAATACGTTGAACTTCTCACCTGTATGTGTCCTTAGATTTAAAAAAAAAATGATTATATGGGGAGTTCAAAAATAACCAATAGAGAGATGTTTTGCAATTTGAAAAAATCAAGGAACTATTCTGATTTGTTCTTTACATGTATTTATGTGTGGAGCAACAGGGAAATTGTGCCATTACTGGTTCCATTTTTGATGAGAGCGGTGCATTATATGTACTGTGTGACAAAGAAAGAATTGCATACGTTTATGACATTTGGAATCTGTATACCAACTACGAACGTAAGTTACAAATTAAGAAGGTGTGTTATGTGTTGTGTAGTAGTGGTTAATATTTGAGGCGTTATTTTTAACTTTGAAAGTACTTTTTATTTCTAAGTAACAGTGTTAGTGAAGTGTGGTATTTCACATTGGTTCTAAAAGATGTATAAAGTGTGACTAATTGTTAAAGAATTACTTTATATATGTTTAGGAGTTTTTCAGCTAAAAAAATGTAACTTATCTTCTGTAAAAGACTGTATGGTTTTAAAAATTATATGTAGCGTTTATTTGGATTTGTATATGTATTACGATGAGATAAACAGAATGTCACACGTTTCCAAATTATTCTTAGTCTGGAAATTGTGGGGAAGGGTTTATAGTAGAAAATGTATATGTTATTAACTTAACAGAGATGGAACAAAAACCAGAAATGTTATGTGGTCAATTTGTGGTCTCATTTTTTACATAAATAGGTAGATTTCAATATCAGTTAAGACTGGTGTGTTACTGGGAGGCTTTGGATTTTGGTGTTGTTATGGAATGCAAGTTGTTGAGAAGCGTTTCTTCAGAAGACATTTTTTATAAATATGTGAGAGATAAAAAATAAATGAAAATGTTTTATGTATATTTTCTTCATGATTTTGTTGACAATGCTAAAGTAAATGTGATTATTAGTGAAGGTAATTGTCAGGGTGTGTTTGTCTGCTGACCCTGACCACTTAAAGACGTAGGCCTTTAAGTGGTCAGGGTCTTGTCGGTACTGAGCTCCGTCATCCGTTTGAGACAGTTGCCAAATATATAATCCCAGTTAAAGCTGTTAATATAGGTATAGTAAAGGGACGATCCATAAAAGGTTTGGGAATTACACCTTTATTTACTCTGTCTAGCTCTCACCACCATTTTGTGCCCCTAGCGGTACTGTTTATAAAAAATAATCTAATACAGTTCTTTGTATTATAAAAATAGCACTTCTAAGTTTATTGCTATATTGGTAGGGTTTGTACTATATAGAGAATGGTGCAATCAGTTTCATTGGTATAAAACTGCACCGTGTTATGTTGGAAATATTAGATATGTATAGGTTGTGATGTTATATTTTACACTGTGAGGTACATTTGAATATAAGTGAAGACAGGTGTTATACTGCGATCCCGTTGAAAATGTGCACAGATTACATGGAGAGTAAATGGACAAAGTAAACATACATGTTGCTTTCTGTATGTATGCATGATTAGAATCATTTGATGATGCTTTAAGATATAATCTAAATAGTGTTTGTGCTTTACAATTGGGTATACTGCACCGTGTTAGTAGTTAGTGACTAGATACTGCTACGAAATAAAGGTGGAGAGGGGCGTTTCTTTACAAGAGATATTTTATCAATGTGTGAGAGATAATTTTAGTAAATTTTCTGTAAGATTTGTTCACAGTAGGAAAGTAACTGTTATTATAAGTGATGGAAATTGTTAGGTTTTGACTCTGTGCTGAACATACGCAGGCCTTTAAGTGGGCCGGGTCCTACCGGTGCTGAATACTGCTACCGCTTTCAGACAATCGTCATTTTTTTATCCCACTTAAAGCCCTGAATATATGTATATTAAAGGAATGGTACAATAAAAGTTTAGGAATTACACCTCCGTTTACTCTTCTCATCTCACATTCTCCATTTTGTGCACTCAACAGTAGTGTTTATAAAAATTAAGTTATAGAGCTTTATATAGTATATAAATAGCACTTATACTTTTATTGGGGTGTTGGTGGGATCTGTAGTATACAGAGAAGGTCGTAATGAGTTTGAATGGTACAAAAAGGACGTGACATATGTTTAAAAGATTACATGATTTTCGGAATAAGCTGTCCCTCTGTGAGTCCTCGGGCCCGCAGTTGTACCTCTGCAAGCGAACACTGGAAATATACCGCAGCTCTCTCTCTACGAGATAGCTAGTTCACGTTCCCTCTCCCCACATCACCGTCGAGCACTTATCCCTTTACAAGTGGACGGCCCGCACCTCTCCCTATACTAGTCGGCCCCCGGCTGTTCCTGTGTGAGGCGGCACGCAGCTGTCTGTCTATGAGCCAGCCAGTCGGCTCGCAGGTCTTCCGGTACGAGCAAGTCCTATCACACCAGATCATGGGCTTCTATTGGAATTCACAAGGGCATATTATCAAGCCCATTATCGCCGCTTTAGCGGCAGTTTCCTGCCACTAATGCGGCGATAATTTTAACGCCGTTCTTGATAATATGCACCGTATGCCTTTGCAAGCCGACGTCCCGCACCTTTCCCTATAGTAGTCGGCTCGCAGGTGTTTCTGTGCGAGCCGGTCGCTACAGGTGTTCCTGTGTGAGCCGGCTCGCAGTCTCTCTGTTTGAGGCGACGGACTGTAGCTGTTTGTCTACGAAGACCAGTCAGTCGGCTCGACAGGTCTTCCTCTATGAGCCAGCTCCGCCGGCTCGCAGCTGTCCCTCGTGCAGAACTACAGGTCGGCTATCGATAGGATTGTCTACGTCTATGTAGCCCAGGTCGCATGTTCTATGCTCTGCAAGTCTTGGAACATCTGAGAAATATACCGCAGCTCTCTCTTTACGAGATACCCACTTCACGTTCACTCTCCCACATCACGCGTACAGCAGCTATTTCCTTTAGAAGTGCACGAGCATCACCTCTCATTATACTAGTGGGCCCGCAGCTCTCCCTTTCGAGCTGATCGGTTCGTAAACCTCTCTCTGTAAGAGCCAGCTGAATCGGCTCGGTAGGTCTTCCTCTATGAGCGAGCCCGCCGGTCCGCAGCTCTGCCTCTGCGAATGACCGGTCGGCATCTCTGCTCTTGCCCTGCGAGCCGTCGGCGCCCGCAGTTGTACCTCTGCAAGGTAATACTGGAAATGTACCGCAGCTCTCTCTGCGAGATACCCCTTCACGCTCCTCTCCCCACATCACTGTCCCGCACCTATGCCTTTGGAAGCCGACGGCCCGCAGCTTTACTTATAGTAGTCGGCCCGCAACTGTTTGTGTGCGTGTAGGCCGGCAGCTCTCCTTCTACGAGCCAGGCAGACGGCTCGCAGGTCTTCCTCTACGAGCCAGCCCACTGGCCCGCAACTGTTCCTCTGTGAACCGGCCCGCAGCTCTCCCTGTACGACCCAGTTAGTCGACTCGCAGGTCTACCTCTATGAGCTAGCGCGCCAGCTCGCAGCCCTCCCTCTACAAACCATCGTTCGGCTCGCAGCTGCGAGCCGTTTGGTGCGTAAAAGTACCTGTGCAAGCTAACACTGGAAATATACTGCACTTGTTTTTGCGAAATATCGCGTTCATGCTCTCTCTTTCGACATCACCGGTCGCAGCTATCCGTTTGCAATGGGACGGCCCGTAGTTTTCACTATAGTAATTTGTACCGTAGCTCTTCCTGTTCTAGCCAGGTACGCAGCTCTCCCTTTGCACGGTATGCAGTTTAGACATATTCGTACTGTCTGAGTGCCAGTGCACTTTGATCCAATCATCCATCGAGCAGTATCTACTTATTCTATCTCTACGTCAATATCTAAGCACTGTATAAATGTCAATATGAGCTCTCTTTGCAGCACTGTAATCATTTTAGTTAATAGTAATGTACTTATAAAATGGCGTAGCTACTAACACTAGTATAGCTACAATATTCTGTGCAGTATGTATGCAGACCTCTAACCAGCTACAAAGTATGGAATGTTACAGTTTCTAATCATGTTGTTACACAATCAGATGTGTACTACTAATGCTGTGGTCTAGTATCTTTCACACTACTCATAGAGTACCAGAATTATGCAGGTAGTACTGTTCCATTGCGGAAATCATTGATGTACTTTCTTTGTATGTATTTTTATAATTATATATGTGAATATTTTTATCATTATACATTTGAATATTTATATATAATTATTTTAATTATATTAACCTGTTTTCAAAACTTTTATATTTTTACAGATATTTTGCATCATTATTAAGAAAGAGATACAATGACGAGAAAACAGCAAAGAAAAAGAAAAGAAAGAAAGAAAGGAGGTTTATTTGAACAAAAAAAGAAAAAGAAATATTAGATCCAGTACAACATGGATGTTCAAAGAAAAAGTGTTCTGGTAAGAAAAGTAAAGTTGTTTTAAAAAACTTGCAAAATCTGTTATTAATATTAAAAATATAGAAGAGACAGACAGAACAAGAACAGTGAAACAAAAGCAAAAGAAAAATTTTCAAAAAAGTGGAAAATTGGATTATCGGAAAAATAATCATGTTGGAATACGTAACAAACAATTTTGAGAAATTCGAAAACGAACAAATAAAAGTAGAGTACTCCAGAATTTACTAAAAAAATGTAAAATATATAAAAGGAGATCAGCATTTTACAGACAAAAAAGGAGATTCTAAGTGTTATTGAAAAAGCTTTTGAATTAAAAAGAAGATTGTTTATCTTAATTTTAAAAAGATTGAAGACTTTAAATACAATAATGGAGCGTATGAAGGACAAATGTAAGGGCAAAAGAATTGTAAATAGAACATATTTTTGTAAAATATTTTCTGGGGAATGGAAGCATACTTCTAGTACGGAACCTTTTTTTAATGAAGAAAGTTATTTTCAACAAAATAGTTTAGTGCATACAACTGATACCTGTGGTCATTCTTATGAGGTGCGAGATGGTTGTCCAATTCAGAAAGAAAAGCTAGTTCCTAGAAATGTTGAAGAATTAATAGCTGAGGAAGTTCAAGGGAGACGTACCCAGGCTCCAGTGTTTACATGGGATTGTAGTAGTATTTGTAGTATACGTCAACGATCTATTGATATTTTACTAAATTTCTTAAGAGAATATGGAAGAAAAACTGTGAAACAGAAGATTAAGATATTACAAGGACTGGATCCTTGCAAAGTGAGAAAAAATACAGGGTTGCAAGGTCATTCTCTGGCTTGTCTTTCTAGGAAAGTGTGTCAAAGTCGTTTTCATCATTTGAGAATATTAGCAGTACATCATTCAGAAATGCGGAAGTTAGTTAGAAGATTATACTACGTGAAAAGTCCTGCATTATGTCTAAATGAAATTAATACAGCTCTTTTGCATGGTTCAGTTTTGGATGTAAAAAAGTATGTGATGATATAGAGTTACGTTTCTTTGCCGCTCAAGAGGAGTGTAGAGAAAGTGAGACTTTGATAAGTGTAGGTGTTGAAGAAGAGGTGGAAGATACTACTGATGTCAAGTTTGAAAAAGAAATAACAAAGTTTAAAGTAGTTTCTGGTGAAAATACCAACTATGTTTGTATTTGTTGCCGACGTACTCATTATAAAATTCAAACTAGGAATGTAGATGTGTTTTTAAAAAGTGAAGAGGAAAACAATGATAAATGGAGAGAATTTGCTGCTTATCTGTTTGTGGAAGGTCGTTTTGAGTTAGGTACTGTACAATGTATTTGTAAATATTGTTATAATAAATTAGAAGAAAACAAAATGGCAGCTAGAGCTGTCCATAATGACTTAGAATTAGTAGCTATTCCTCCTGAACTTAAAGATTTAAATACATATGAGTCTATCCTTATACAATCTGTGCACCCTTTTCAGGCTATAATTCGTATGGAGCCTAAAACAGGTAAGCTGCCTCCAACAGATCTACAAAGAGGTTTAAAAGGAAGAGTTGTGTATTTACCTTTAGATTTTAAGAAAAATGTTGAATCTGTTGGTGTAGAAAGAGAGGATACTGAACCTGTAGTCATTCTTGTTAATGGTGTAACCACAAAGAGTCGGAAAATATGGCAAGAGTTAGTAGATGTCACGAAAGTCCAAAAGGCTACATTATATCTGGTGCAAAACAATATTTACTATAAAAATGTAAATGTAGAAGAAGAAGAAATGACTTTAGAAGATGAAGCACACATTTGAAGTGGACAAATAGAAAAAGTGGAGAACTCAAGAAAAGAAGAAATTTATGAACATTATACTATACACCCTCTACATTCAAAAGAACTGATAGGAGATACTATTGAATTGTTGCAGATGAAAAAAGCAAAAGGAACTCCGATGAGTGTGTGGGAAAAAAGTTTGGAAGCTCGTTGTTTTCCACAGCTCTTCCCTACTGGAAAAGGTGGACGATATGATGAACGATCAGTTCAGATTCCAGCTGCAGAATATCGTACTTTACGATTGTACTCAGAAGATCCAAGATTTCGTCAGTGTATTCCATATTTGTTTCATCTTTTATTTGAGAGTGATCTGTCCGCACTTTCATATGCAGTCAACCATATATTAAAAACGGGAAAGCATCTTTCACATATTTCTGCAAAGCAATTTATGGACAAAGTTGAAGTTAGAGACGAACATTTAGAATCACAGTTAATTAATTTGATGGCATGTCAACGTGGCACTAATGAATATTGGTATTGATGTCATGGGGAACTAAAATGTATGTTAAGAAACTTAGGAACCCCTACGTGGTTTGTTACACTTAGCAGTGCTGAGTACGCATGGGATGATTTACTGGATTTTCTACGAGAAGCAAATTCAAATATAGAAAATATTGAATTGAAGAACTGTGTTCCCTAGATCCTGTAAATGTTTGCAGATATTTTAATCATAGGTTTGAAGCTATGATGTCTTTTATCTGTAATAAAAAAAATCCACCTATTGGCGAAGTTATTGATTTTTTTGGAGAAAAGAATACCAAGCTAGAGGTGCTCCTCATATACATATGCTTTTATGGATCAAGGATGCACCTAAATTTGGAACTGATTCGGATGAGACTGTTTTGTCTTTTATTGAAGACTATGTTACCTGTGCGATTCCAAAAACAGGAAGAGAAAATATCTTAAGACAGCAAGTTTTACGGTTTCAGAGTCATCGATGTGGAAAGTATTGCCGACGGAAATATAAGTCAAAGGATAAATTTTACACAAAATGTCGATTTGGCTTTCCACGTCCAGTAATTTCCAAAGGAAGAGTAAACAGTTTTATGTCAGCAGTGAGGCATACCACTGACACAACAGCACCAGGGTGAGTACCGAACAGGGATTGGGGGAACGGGGGGAGATGGGCACAATGGCACACATGGCACACATGCACAATTAAGTAGAGAACACTGCACACCCACAATGACTCTGGAGCATGTCCCTGATCCCCTTGGCACACTGCAGCACACATACAAACAGCAAGTAGGTCCACTATGTGCACAAGGGGGTCCCTCCCCACACAGCACCAATCTCACAACCAACCCATGCACATGTGTCTAAACCAGCAAAGCTGCGTGTCTGTGAGCCACACTGACAATGCAAGTGACACTGCATGACGAACAGCATGGCTGCAGTCCAATTATCATGACATGGTGCACGCCACGACACTGAGGTGGCTGAGTGTGGAACACATCCGTAAAAGGAGCAGGTCACACTCTGACACATCCACGTGCACAAACAACCCCTGACGCCAACAACACATCTGCAGGTTAACCATGCCCAGGAGTCCAAAATCCGAACTAGAGCCAAAATTAGCCAAGTCTGCAACATCCCAGCACTGTAGAAGCACAGAAGTCAAAGGCACACCGCCTCAAAGGGATAAGGGGCAGCAAAATCACAGCTGCAGGGGCGACTCTCCCACAATGCAGCACACACACACAGCAATAACAGCACATCATCATTGACGACAATGTGGTACAAAGTGCAACACTCTCACTACAGAACAGAGGACACAACTGGTTCCGCTTGTGCGTAGAAACTGGACAAATCACATCTGGCATAGCAGGAAACTGTGAGATGATGATGTACGTGTACAACCTCACATCCGTGATGTAGTTCAAATGTCCACTGTCCCGCATCAAAAAGTCAGCTCCTCCCAAACAGTCACAATGTACATTGCCATGCAGTCTGTATGTAAACTTGAACAATGCGTCAACATACATGTCAACACAATGTCAAAATGCATCTCCCCATCACATTGCAGAGGGACAATCCACACCTCCTGCAGAGCAGACCAGACAACTCATCAGTGCTGATGAAGAGGACCTCCACACCTTCGACACCGATGCCCTACAACAGGTCATGGACAGCTACGGCAACCCTCCTCCAGGAGCCGGGCAGCCCAGCTGCATCGAGGAGACCCCACCCCCTGCACAGACCACGCAGCAGGAAGCACCCACCACCACGCCTGGCTCCCAGCACCTCACCGAAGAACACATCGCATTCCAAGGCCATGTGTTAGACTGCCAGAAGGAGGTGGCTGAACAGGTGCGGGTGGGGTTCTACCTCATGGCAGCCAAACTAGATGCCATACATGGGTGTCTAAGTCCCATCAAGGACCACTTACACTCCCTAACGGCCACCCACAGTTTGCTCCATGATGTCCAACAATCCATGCCCGACATCGCTGGACTCATGACTCTGAGTGGAGAACAACTGTCTAGTCAGAGTGGCCTCAGCGATGTCAGCCGAGAGTTGGCACAGATGCTGAGGATAATGGAGAACATGGAGTGGATGCATGCGGAAAGAATGGCTGCCACTGATGCACACCAGCGAAACGTTGTTGGGATCTTCCATGCCCTGCAGATCCCCATCATCGCATTGCTGCCACTAAGGCAGTTGCTGATGAATGCTGCTGGTACTTCTACACACACACATCTCCGGCCCCTGATGTGTCAGTGGCACACAGTGCTGCAGACCAAACATCAGCACCCACATGTCAGACAGATGACATAGAGGACGAAGATGTGGTTGATTCCACCTTTGTAGTAAGAAGGAGCCAGTAGCATTCTTCTCCGCCATATGCCCTGTTTCAGCTTGGTTCTGCCCTCTGCATCATGCCCTGTAACAACACCTCCCACTGTCCCCCGAAACACTCTGTGACACTCACCTTGGACCTCGACATTGACTGCCATATCTTGTTTGCTTACCAATGACACAGCAATCAGACTGCGGACTGTACTCTTCCTCCTCCGATGTACTTGTCAATCCCTAAATGACTCTGGCTGGCCCTCCACTGGGCTACAATGTAATGTGGGGTTTGCATGGCCATGTACTGCTCCAGCTCCGACACTCCACTGAATGTGAATAAATCATTCAAATTCACACAGATGTGTCATGTCCATAATCGATCAAGTATGAAAGTATGGATGAATGTAAGGACATTGATTGCCCAAAAAGGTACACCCTGGGAAATGAAAGCAATGCGCATGTGTGACCGTGACACACATAGGAAGTGAGATGACTGGGAATGTGTGCACTAGCTGTGGCCTCATTGCTCTGAAACAACAATCGCGCAATTTCTCAGCTTTGCCCCACGCAATGTTAGAAATAGGGCTGGGTATGAGATGTCAAAGTCGTTGGCAGGCCTAAAGTAGTGTCCACCATCACATTTGACAACAGAACATCTCTTCGCATACCTACTCACACTCAACTGGGTGGACACAGCCTGTAGTGATGGATCACATTGATCCACATGGCAAGAATATGGACACCATACTCACATTGCTGAAGACACGTAAGAGCACAGGTCTAACAGCAACTATCCCAACCACTATGTCTGGCCCACAGAGGTGGAGCTGGCAATAGGGACTCACCCCTAAGTGGAAATGCGTCAGTCAGTCCCTCCCTGTGTACGGACAATGCTCATTGAGGCACACGATTTGTCATTCTAATCAACACACATCACAGTTGAACACTAGTGGAGTTGCGTAGACTTTATTAGCATGTACGTGTCAGTACGGGCAAGACAAGGGCCACAACATGCAGAACAATGCATCAGACACTAACAGGCAGCATTCGGTCATGGTACAGTTCCACGTCACAGGCGTTGTGCATGCGCCTGGGATGTTCTGCCATTGCGTTGGTGGCTCTTGTAGAACCGGCACTCTTCTGACCTGCGGCAGTTATGTGGATGATATGCCACAGCTCGGAGCAATGAGTCTTATGTGTGTGCAGCGTTTGGACGTATGGGTTGGTGTGTACGTAAGTGTCAAGGGCATTCCATGCAAGAGTACCTCGAGCAAGAACTTCTGTGTGTGGGGTGTGGATACGTTGGTCTTTCATTAGCGCTGTGCGTAGTGTGGGAGACGTCATCATCTGCCATGGTATCTCTCTCAGGGGGTGCCTGCCGCATGCAAGACCAAGGTCGGAGGAGCAGATGTCCTTCCGCCTTATGTATTGAGACAAAGGAGCTTTCATCCCTAATGTTAGTCTGACTACTGCTTGCAATCTTGAAATGTGATGTGGCTTTCGCGCTGCAATTGAGGCTAGGCCTTAGGCTTATGGTGCACCAATGGCGATACACACACAACAGTTGGCATGCATGAGCCAAGAGACCGAGCGGACTTGTGCTCCTTGTACAATCCCTTCGTGCGCGGCCGCCCTCCAGGGGCATGCAACATTGCAACATTGTCGATTGCGGGCCGTGTGGCGCAGACACTGCAACAGAGACACACGCATCAGTTGGTTTCCTGTCCTGCCCAGAAATGAACCACGCCCAGAGCCCAGGGATAATAATTCACACCCCTACGCTGTACTTGCGTACGCCGGCCCAGTCCACCCCTCTTACGTATTAAGGGGGGACGACAAAGCTACATGTCCAAGGTCTTACCCATTGCCTGTGGTGACATGGTTGCGTCCGCTGTACACAGCACAAGACTCAATCAGACAGGGTCCATGAGTTGTGGTGCACTGAGTTAGTGGCACCTGAAGAGCTGAGCAGGGTATCAAGCTAATGATGGCATCCAAGACAGGTGTGAGCAACTCTGGTAGTCTGGCTGTAAGACTCTTCCGACTCTGGCAGTTGTTGGTTGGAGGTGGTCCTGGCGGTGGTGGTGTGTGCAGCCAGCAGTGATGCGTCGTCCGCGCAGGTCAGGACTCGATTTGATGTGTGAGCCCTGGTGGACCGCAGTTGAGGCTGGAGGCATCGGTCAGCGCAGGGCCACAGACACATGGCGTTGATGACCCCCAGGCCATCGACTCAGAGGCCATCCAATATAAAATCAGACAGGGTCCATGACTTGAGCTGCACAGAGTTAGTGGCCCCGGATGCAGTGCGGCCGGCACAGACACAACGCCACGGGACGGTGACTTGCGGTGCACTGAGGTAGGGCCACGAGAGCTGAGCGGGTTCTTGTCGATGTCGAAGGTGAATGTCACGGAGTGTTTCGGGGGACAGTGGAAGGTGTTCTTCCAGGGCATGATGCAGAGGGCAGAACCAAGCAGAAACAGGCAATATGGAGGAGATGAATGCTACACACTCATGTTTAACACCAAGTCAGTACCAGCCACATGAAGATGAAGACAACCCCCAGGCCATTGACTGAGACACCACCAAAGTTCAACCAGAGAGTGTCCATGAATTTCGTGGCACAGAGTTAGTGGCACCAGAGCTGAAAGGGGATGCAGTCTGCGATGGGGCCTGTACAATGGTATAAACTCTGCCATAAATAAATCAAGACTCAGTTCCAAATGTGTGACCTACTGGACCACAGTGTAGGCCGGAGGCAGCGGTCAGCAGGGGCCCACAGCCACGTGTCATTGGCTTGCGATGCACAGAGTTAGTGGCACCAGAGCAGTTGTTGGTACTGTTCGATCACCTCCATGACGATGATCCTTTTTCCCTCCGGACTGAACAGCGTCTTCCTCTTACTCCTCTCCTTGCGTACAATGATATGAACTCGGCCATTGAATAATCAAGACTCAGTTCCAAATGTGTGACCTACTGGACCGCAGTGTAGGCCGGAGGCAGCGGTGGAGTACGTGAACGAGAAAGGAGTGCTGGGGGCCTGTGTCGCGGAGGCCGTGATGGTCTGAGGAGGCTGCCAAGGTCATGGGCCTCGGGCTTGGCGCTTGCACCGGCATGTGGTGGGCCCTCTTTGACACACGCCGGTGTCGGCAGGTGAGCAGTGAGGCCTGGTTGCGCAGGGGCGGCCAAGACGGGTCTGGGGACCAGCGGCCTTGGGTGCAGCAGGTGCACAGGATCGCAGGCACCGCCGCTCACGGCGTCGGCCTCGTGGCAGGCTGAGAGGCGCCGCCCTGGCAGACACGTTGGCCATTCTGGAAGATATCCACATCCGGCGCAACATGCTTTTTCTTCACACCCCTACGCTGGCCTGGCGTACGCCGGGCCAGCCCACTCCGCTCACGCTTACAGGGGGGACGTAACGAGCTACATTTCCGCGATCTTCCCCACTGCCTGGGGTAACATGGTTGCATCCACTGTCCACTACACTCCAGACACCAGCAGTATATGTTGACATGGACATGTCTGTGGTCTGCTGACTGCAGTCTGGCCAGCACATCCACGCCACACTTGGCATTGTGTACATTCTCATTCATGGGTCACTTGCCTCCTTCGCACATGCCTGGTTCCCACCTCTCCCCACATTCTGCTATTGTGTGGCTGAGGTGCCATGCCGTTGATGGCTTGTGTACATGGCTGGCCCAGGTTACCACAGTAAGTTGTGCTGTCGTGTCTGGTATGTGGGCATGTTGTTTGGCATGTTGTTTGTGGGTTTGTAACGTGTGCATTCCCAGAGTCGTGAGTTGCATGACTGTGGAGTTGAGGTGTGTGGTGTGTTCATTTGGTACTTACCAACGAGCAATGCATTCCCATGGATGCCATCCTGAAAACGCTGGTTGATGATGGACTGTCGGAAGATGAAGAAATCATGCACAGTGCCTGGGTAGTTGGCGACGACATTGGTGAAGAGTCCCAGGTGGTCCACTATTGCCTGCACATTGATGGAATGCGTGTGCTTCCTGTTGCGGTAATTGTGTGCAGTGGCGGCAGGGGGCACGAGGAGTACATGTGTGCAGTCGATTGCCCCCAACACGTGCGGGAAGCCAGCTATGGCGTGGAAGCCTTGCTTGGTCTCAAGCTGTTCCTACGCAGTGTGTGGGGAGTAAAGGTGCTGGGGTACCAAGCTGATGATGGCATCCTAGACAGGTGTGAGGAACTTGGATAGGGCTGGCTGTGAGACTCCTCCTACTCTGGCAGGTTTTGGTTGGAAGGTACCGGAGGCCAACAGGTGCAGCACAGCCAGCAGCTTTGTCTGCGGAGGGATGTTGGTTGTCCACTGTGTTGGTACCGTCAGCCTGTGGGCAATGATGGTCAGGATGCAGAGGATGGTTGTCCTTTTGAGCCTGTAGTGGGCAATGACATCCTCTGGTGCTGAGTCTGTGGGGCTGGTGCATTTTCTGAAGGTCCACTGTCTTTGTCTACGCTGCCTCTGTGGTATTCCGGGTGGGGTGGGGGGTCCGGGGGGGCGGGCGGGCCTGGGTGTGGTGGCGGTGGGTGTTGTGGCCCTCTTGGGGCTCCGAGCTGCATGATCAGTAGCTCCATGGCATCTGTTGTTCTTCAGGTGTGGCTCTGGTCTGGTCTCCCTTTTGTGGTGCAGGTCGTCATCCGTCTTAACACCAGGTAGGCGCAGGTGTTAAATCCCTGCTGCTAAAGCGCCTTATCGCCTGTTTTGGGATCTTATCGCAGATCTGGCTGGTCGTAGAGAATATTGCGTAGTGGTGTTTTCGCGGCTTTTTGCACAGGAACACCTACTCTGCATCTCATTAGCATTAGTTGCCGGTGTCATCCGTGGCGATGTTTTTTGCGGCTGCTATCGCAGGAAAACTGGCGATATCGGCTGTTAGCACCTGCTTGTGAATAGGGCAATAAATCTATCGCCACTTTGGCTGCGATAAAGTGCCGCTAACTCGGCGATAAGTCCTTGAGAATATGCCCCATGAGGACATAGACCTACTCATGTAATGTAGTGCTAATGACGCTTGATGCAAAAAGGCATTTTACTTCATAAGCTGGAACACTTAGTTCTCATTCTTTTCAAATGTGGATTCCCATCACAGTTTACGAGGTCAATATACAACTATTATAAAGATGCTCAAGGTAGAATAATTATTAATCTGTCGACATTGAGCGGATTTATGAATGTAAAGTGAGGAACAAGAAAGTTTCCAGTTGTATTTGCTTTTTCATAGAACACCTGGCTATCAGCATACAAAAAGATATGAGCATCATTCCCCAGCTGGACAGTATGACCAATTTGAAACTGTACACCGATTATGTTAATTGATTTCTCAGCCAGATCGATGTAATGTGAACAATGTGAACAACGTTCTTGTAAAATGTTTGTACTTGTTTTTATCCCAAATGTTCCACCCCTCTACCTAAGTCTTATTTGTATAAAACCAGTTAACCCTGTAAAGCGCTCTGATACCCTAACGGGTCAAGTCCGCACTCTATAAAACACACAAATAAATAAATAAAATAAATAAATGCCCTAAATTTCTTTAGCCACATCTCCAGAATTAAGGGGATACAAAATTAATCAATCCAGAAATGAGACACTGCTCTTCAACACCTCCAGAGACACATTTCCTTAGGTAGAATAGAAAGTACATGATGACAAGCCCAAAGGATCTTGTTGATTTTTATATCATGAGATCTAATTGATTAATAAACCTAAATTATTTACAAATATTGAAAAACTCAAGTCTCTGTTGACATGCTGGGCTACTCTTCCTTTATCAGTACTGGGGAGATTCCCTCTGATCAACAAGTTGATACTTCCGCTTTTTAACTGTTTGTCTACAGCTGCTCCATGTATTATTTGTATGACAATTGTTTTTAAAGAAGTAGAAAGAATGTTTTGTTACATGGGTTAACAGTGCTTCTGTTACATATGTTACATTTACCGAAACCGAAGGTGAGCTCACAATACCAGACATTGAACTATTTTACTTGTCTGCATTTGCATCCTATGGTATCAGTTTTAAAATTTTTAAAGGGCTCAAAAGTGTGTCAATAACTATTTGTTGAAGGTAATGTTAGCAGGTATAGCAGTTTTTTAAGCATTTCTCCTTCTCGTTCATCACGCTCTGGATTACAGAATCCTGTGCTGGCGGCGAGACATGGGCTGCTTTCTCATAAACAATTAATAAGTTGGTGGAAACATGGTGTAGAAGTTTTTTTTAAATGTGCACATTTGCAAGACAACCTAGCTGTGTGAATCTTTAGTTTTTAATTTTCATATAGCCATAACATGTGAACTGAAGAAACTGCACTTTAAATGACAAGCAAAAGTAGTTCAGAAGTGTTTTTGAAGCATAATTTAGTCATGTCACATTTTCGACAAATGCCACTGGATTCAAGCTAGCCTGGCTGATCAGGGCTGTTAGCCCGAAACCGCCCCAGGATGCTTGTTTCCGGTCCAGGGAAGACATGGCTTGGCAGTTCGGGCTGGACTGTTCCCATGAAGCACAGGGTCAAGACTGATTTGCATATAGCTGTGTCTGAACTGGGGTGGCGAAGTGAGCTAAAGAACGATGATGGATTCAACCCAGATCTGTGACTGGGGGTGAATGTCCAAAAAGTTTCAGCGCTCCGTCCATCATCTCCTTGTGTTTGCTTTGTTCACCCAAGTTGGCAGGGTTTGCCCAGACGTGGGTCCCTTGCTCACTTTGCCACTGGATTCAAGTTAGCCTGGCTGATGAGGGCTGTTAGCCCGAAACCGGTCCCAGGATGATTGTTTCCGGTCCAGGGAAGACATGGCTTGGCTGTTCGGGCTGGACTGTTCACATGAGGCACAGGGTCAAGACTGATTTGCATATAGCTGTGTCTGAACTGGGGTGGCGAAGTGAGCTAAAGAACGATGATGGATTCAACCCAGATCTGCGACTGGGGGTGAGTGTCTGAAAAGTTTCAGCGCTCCATCCATCATCTCCTTGTGTTTGCTTTGTTCGCCTAAGTTAGCAGGGTATGCCCAGACGTGGGTCCCTTGCTCACTTTGCCACTGGATTCAAGCTAGCCTGGCTGATGAGGGCTGTTAGCCCAAAATCGGTCCCAGGATGCTTGTTTCCGGTCCAGGGAAGACATGGCTTGGCAGTTCGGGCTGGACTGTTCCCATGAGGCACAGGGTCAAGACTGATTTGCATATAGCTGTGTCTGAACTGAGGTGGCAAAGTGAGCTAAAGAACGATGATGGATTCAACCCAGATCTGTGACTGGGGATGAGTGTCTGAAAAGTTTCAGCGCTCCGTCCATCATCTCCTTGTGTTTGCTACATTTTCGACTGAGTTATCATTTTATTAGAAACGGATGCTGTTTTCTGTTTTCTCATTTACCCTTCTCCTGTCTATTTCCCCCTCCCAAACCAGAGACCCGCTGCAAACTTTGCCTCCTCACGGTTTCCGTGGACATGGCAGGGGTGATGTTAATTGTATCACTGTTCACAAAGCGTGTAATGTGAATGAAACTCTCTTCCTGTTCCCTGTGTATCTTTTTGAAGGATTTCCACTGGGAGTTCAGATGTAGGCCTGCTGAGGACGTGATTCATAAAAGCGTTTGTGTAGAAATGTTTCACATTGTATTTCCACATCTCCGGGCTAATGTTGCTGAGAGAGTGAGGGGAGATTTATCTTACCATAAGAAACGGGATAGTACTAAGAATTAATCTTTATTACGTTGTTTATTCTGATTTTCCCAAAGTAAGCTAACTATGATCCTGCCATTCTGGATCTGCAGTTGTGCTCATTGTTTATGCATAAAATATATATCTTGGTGTTAGAGATCAGGGAGACTTCTCATTTTACTCCTGAAACTCTGTCTGATTTTTTGGGAATTTTCCCTGCATAGAATTCTGTCAGAACTTTTATGAGTATGACCCTTAAACGTAGGGAATGACTGCTTACTAGGATTAACATTTCCTATGCTGTTTTTGTATTTTCTGTACTTGTGTCTTGATGACATTTCTTACTATATTTTCTATAATGCCTCATAAGAGTTCCTGTAATAAATCTTTCACATCTATTTCTGACCTAGAATTTAATTATTGAGAGGTCACAGTCACTATTTGATCACATTTGTTTATACTCTGCTAATTGGATGGGGTCTTCTCCCGATATGGTTATGGCTGCGTATGGTAAAATTACAATGGCTATAGCCTCTAACTTAAGAAGGGATAGTGTGGCTAATAAGAGGCAGACCAAGGGATGGTTTGATCACCAATGTACCCGGGCTAATCAAGAATTAAAAAAGGCTTACACATGAATCCTAGAGATAGGTCAGAAGTTAAGCAACTTAGACTAATACATAACCAAGCATTAAAACAGAGGAAGGAAGGTGTACAAGAGCAGGCCTGGTCCAAATTGAACCAGACAGCGGATACAAGGGACTCCATATTATTCTGGAAGGTGGTAAATACACTCTTATGGAAAGAAGAACAAGAACCTATGGTCGAAACAGTTATCGCCCCTTGTGATTGGCTAACACATTTTCATGGAATCTTTAACATACCAAGTAATAATATAGGAGAGTCAGCCCTTAAAGACTTTATCCCTTTACAGCAGATTAGTCTAGAGGAGGTTATATTGGCCATTAATAAAATGAAATGTGGTAAGGCCCCGGGACAGGATGTGGTCCCGACAGATACATACTGAGAACACACGACTTTATGGGCACCAAAATTAACATAGTTCTTCAACGCAGCCGCCCAACTAATTTGAACAGTGGAGGCTAATTTTAGATTTTCTAACAAGATAGGTAATAGACCCATCCGCGACATGTCCAAATTTTATAGCAGTAAATGCATACCATTAGCAACATATGGTGCTATAGTGTGGGGGCAATGCCAACTGACTCATATTACAACCTGTGAAAATGCTTTTTTTTGCCGTCTGCTGGCAGTACCAAGGTCTACTTCTGTGAATATTTTAGATAAGCAACTGGATGCACGATATGTTGCTGATTTAATACAAGTGAGAGCTTTATGTTCCTGGTATAACATTTGGTGTAAGGAGGGAACAAAGTTTATCAGGGATATAATTGAGGACTGTGTAGCCTTGAACACTATAATAAAATCCCATGGTTACCATATATGTATAAGCTCACTCAAAGATGTTGACGAAGATCTATCAGTGACAAAACCAGAAAGAATATTGCAATATGGCAAATAAGAAGTTAAAATGATCTATTTGGAGAAACAGTGCCAAGACAGGGATAGCAGAGAGGGGAAGAAAACAAGTGTGTCAAGACATGTGACTAGTATAACCTTCTCAGGACTACCTGAATACCTAGTCAAAGTTACAAATGTGCAAGATAGATTCTATTTGACTAGGTTGCAGCTGGGCACAATTCACGAACTGGTGGCATTTCCAAGACATGAAAATGGAAGAAAACAATCCACAGGTGTCCATGCAATGGGAAAACTACCCAGTCTAATTTGCACTTTATGCTCTTTTGTAGGTTTTATCAAGATATTAGACAGACATTTCTTTGACCAAGTTTTGTAACTAAGAACCGTTTCTGTTATAATGATGGGGTCAAGTAAAGATGGTAGTGTCGTTAGCCGCTGGATCAACTAGAATGAAGGTGCTGAGCTGCCAAGGTAAAATCTGGGGTGCCTGAAAATATTGGGACTCACTTGATTATTGGGGTTCAGCAGCCACAAAGGTTTGGTAGCAGAGGATGGTTAGCATTAGAGCTCCTCCTCTTTAAGGGGTCCCCAAAAGATCTCCTGTATGAGCCTTCTCACCGAAACACAAGCAGAAAAGTGTTTTGGAATTTTGCCAGGTTTTCAATGCCTAACTCTCCTGCAGTGTGACTAGCTGGTTTGGCTGTACGTTCCTGAGCAAGACTGGAGTGTGAGTAGGAACAGCAAAATAAATTCAGTTGAGAGTGAGCATTGTGTGAGATGAAATTGTGGTAATGTATTTCTGCTTTTGTGTTGAGATGTTTGGGTATGTGATGATGATTGTGGGCTCGATTGGTGGATTCATTACTGTTGTGCAGATGTGTTAGTCATATGTGTAAGCTGTATTTGAACCACCATTTAATGTTTATTAAGTGTTCAGATTATTCAATTGAGGTGGTAATCAGATAGGTAGAAATCGAAGATATCATGATATTTGGATTACTTGTCTGTCATAGTGGTGTGTAGAGCAAGGTGCTGCTTACCTTTTGAAAGGGATTCTGAACTATCGATTTTTCTATCCTAGGTTGTACATATTAATTTGGATTGGTGTAAGCTGCTCTTGAGTGCAGGGTGGCAGGCAAACTAATCAGGTAGATGACTGTGGGTCAGGAGTCTACTTGTAAGGGAGTTGTTGTTGTGTTAGTTGGAGAACTATCAAACTTAAAAGTTTTATTCTGACCGTTCTCTCCTTTCTCTAGTAAACAGACAAGACATTTATTTATTTTTGGAGATTTAAAAGAGGTTTTTAAACTGTTTTCCTGTTCACAGATAAGTTGTGCTGTGATTGGTTGTCTAGCCAGGAGCCGCACTGGGATTGGTGGGATGTCATCACAAAGCAGTGCTCCAATTGGTTAGCTACTGACTGAACCGCACTGTGATAGGTTAAACTTTGACAGAGCTGCGCTGCTATTGGTTGTTGTTCGCTGATTCGTTAGTTGAGATTTCAAGGAGATTTAAAGTTTAGGAGTGTCTATTTAGCAAAATTGAACAATGGGAAGTTTACTGGCAGAGTCTAAAACAGCAGATGTGACAATAGAGAGTCAGAAATTACCAGCCAACAGAAGGCCAGCCTACGAAATTATATAGGAGATCAGTCTACTGTGCCTACTCCCCTGCTGCTGTGCAGTTTGCTCACATGACTTGCCTCTAAGTCCCTCTCATTCATTTTGTATTGTACTGTATTCTGCTGCTGTTGCTAATTTTTCCATTTCTGTTGTATTTAGTGTTATTATTGTTATTCTGGTGCTGTTTTGCGCTGCCCCGCTGTTTTTTTCCCACTCCTTCCTTCCCATCTCCTTGCTAGCCCCTCCCACCTTTCAGGACTACTTATGGAGGCCACAGCGTAAGCCCATCTGCGCCCGTCCATGCCTGGACCATGCCCAGCACCAGGGACCCTGGCTCTGGCACCCCCATGGATACACAGCCACTGAGCTCCAAGCCCTGGACTCTGCAAAAACAACTGCTGCTGCACCTCTCCCTGATCAGACCCTTCACCTGCTGACACTGTCTCTTCTCTTGGAACACCGAAGCACCAGCATGTATGGCAACCACCACCACACCTACCACCACCACCCCAGGCCATCTCCACTGCCTCCTGCATCAGCGCCCAACATCTACCTCAGCTACACTTGATAGCTCCAAGATAATTCATCAAGACCTCATCAACAAGCATGGAGGTAGAATCGCAATCATCCACAAGGAAACCATTCCCTGTACCACCACCGCTGACGACATCCCTATCATGGAACACCTCAACTTCCAACTCCAAACTGACAACAAAATCACCCTCAGAGGCACCCTCGCCTACAGACCTCCAGGGCCTTGCCCCAGTTTCCACGATGCAATTCCTGAATTCATCACTCCACTCACAATTTACTCCAAAAACTACATCTTCCTCAGTGCCCTCAATTTTCACCTCAAAAACCCTAACGACCAAACACTGCCAACCTCCTAGAAAGCATGAGCAACATCAGCCTCACCCAAATTGTAACCAACCCCACACACATCGCAGGACACATACTTGACCCCTTCTGCATGGCCAGCGACAGAGTACAGCCATGTCACCGAGTTCACCTGGACAGACCACGCCATCATCCACTTCACTATCTCAGGATCCCCCAGCACTGCCTCCAAGCTGCCCAGCACTCCACCCCACAGGTGGAATAAGGTCTCTGAGAGCCAATAGACTGACGCCCTCAACATCTTCTGCCCCCACACCGTAACCAACCTCAAACAGAACCTCTCCTCCAGGATCAGAGACAGAGCTGACCGAGTCGCCCACGGCAAACCCACCATGCCCAAGAGGTCCTCCAAGCAAGTCAGTTGGTACACTATGGAATTAAGAACCATGAAACGCATCTGCAAGTGACTCAAAATTAGATGACTCACCAGCATGGAGCCCACTGACTGAACCACATTCAAAACCACCCTCAATCAATACCACAAACACCTGAAAAAGACAAAAAGAAGCACCCTGGCTGACCGCATCGAAGCAAGCTCCAACCACAGCAAGGAACTCTCCTACATCGTCAGAGAGTTCTCCAGCCCCTCAGCCACTGGAAACATCATCACCCCTTCCCAGGAACTCTGCGACATCCTGGCCGACTTCTTCCACGATAAGATCTCCACCACCTACAGAAACTTCAAACTTCAACCCATGGACACTTTCAGTCATTTCACCCCCATAAATGAGGAACACAACCACCTGCTCAGCACCCAGGACCAGCTCACCATGCCAGACACCACAGCCATCATGAACTCTATCCACTCAGAACCACACATGGACCCCTGCCCAGGTAAGATGATCAGCAGCCACCTCACCACCATTTTCAATGCATTCATCACCACAGCAACCTTCCCCGAAGAATGAAAACATGCAGAAGTGAAGCCTCTATTAAAGAAACCCTCCACCGACCGCAATGAACTCAAGAACTACCGTCGATCTCTCTGCTGCCCTTTCCCGCCAAAGTCCTCAAGAAGGCCATCAACCGCCAACTCACAGAACACCTGGAGAATAACAATCTTCTTGACTCTTCTCAATCCAGATTCTGCAACAACCACAGCACCGAAACTGCCCTAATTGCTGCCACAGACAACGTCAGATCCCTCCTGGACCAAGGAAAAGTGGCGACCCTGATCCTCCTCAACTTCTCAGCAGCATTCAGCATAGTATCACACCACACCCTCCTCAAAATACTGCACAACAATGGAATCCAAGGAGATGCACTGAAGTTGATCTCCTCCTTCCTCGCCGGAAGAACCAAGAGAGTCTGCCTCCCTCCCTTCACCTCGGAACCCAAGAACACCATCTGTGGCGCCCCTCAAGGTTCGTCCCTCAGCCCTATCCTTTTCAACACCTGCATGACTCCCTTGGCCAACGTCATCAGATCTCACAGACTAAACATCATATCCTACACCAATGATACCCAGCTCATCCTTTCTCTATCAGAAGACCCCTACTCCACGCTGGCCAACTTCTGCAGGTCCATGACAAGCATCACCGACTGGATAAAAGGCAACTGTCTAAAACTCGGCGCAGACAAGACAGAAGTGCTGCTCTTCGGGAACAACGCCTCCCCACGGAATGAAGCCTAGTCGCTTCCCAAGCTAGGACTCACACCCATTCCAAACAATCACGCCCGCAACCTTGGCATCATCCTGGACAGTAAGCTCACCATGAAAAGACAGATCAATGCAGTTTTATCTGCCTGCTTCCTCACATTACGCACATTACTCAAGGTCTTCAAGTGGCTCCCCATCGACACCAGACGGACCATCACACAAGCACTTGTCACCAACCAACAGGACTACGGTAACTCTTTCAATGTAGGAATCACCTTGTACCTCCTCATGAGCCTTCAAACTATACAGAACTCATCCTAGACCTTCCTAAATGGACCCAAATTACCCCCCCCACTTCAAGAAGCTTCACTGGCTCACCTTTCACAAGAGATGCCAGTTCAAGATGTTGAACCACACCTTCAAGGCCCTCCACAACCAGGGACCAGCTTCTATCAACCACTGCCTAAACTTCCACCTTCCCTCCAGACACCTGCGCTCTGCTTCCCTCCACCTTGCCCACACCTCCAACATCTGCTGCAGCAACAGTGGAGGATGCCCCTTCTCCTTCCTCACCGTAAAGTCCTGGAGCCACTCTCCCACTTCACCTCCGGACCTCATCCTCCCTTCTGGAATTCAGAAAAGGGCGCAAGACCTGGCTGTTCAACTGAGCCCCCACAGCAGTATCTCCCAGCGCCTGTATACCCTCATGGGTGATTAGCCTGCTATACAAATCCAGATTGATTGATTGATTGATTTATTGATTGATCTTCGACCTGGCCCTTTTTGCATGGTTGTCCCCAAACTCTTTTCCTTCTTCCTCCTATTTTTTCTGAGCTGTTTTTGTTGGCTTTAGGACTCTGGGAACTTTACCACTGCAAACCAGTGCTAAAGTGCATATTCTCTCTGTCTAAACTGTATTGGTGATAGGTTTATCCATGATTGGCATATTTGATTTACTAGTGAGTCCCTAGTACAATGCACCAGCTGTGCCCAGGTCCTATAAATCATATGCTACTAGTGGGCCTGCAGCACTGATTGTGCCACCCACATGAGTAGCTCTGCAAACATGTCTCAGACCTGCCATTGCAATGTCTGTTTGTACAGTTTTAAACTGCCATTTCGACTTGGCAAGTGCACCTACTTGCCAGGCCCAAACGTTCTCTTTTACTACATGTAGGCCACCCCTAAGGTAGGCCCAAGGCAGACCCATGGGCAGGGTGCAGTCTAGTTAAAAGGTAGGACATGTACTGGTGTGTTTTACGTGTCAGAATAGTGAAATACTGCTAATTTCGTTTTTCACTATTGCAAGGACTATCTCTTCCATAGGGTAGCATGGAGATTGCCTTGAAATATCTTTTAAGTGTAATTTCCCATTGGGAGCTGATAGAGAATTGGAGTTTGGGGTCTCTGAACTCACAATTTAAAAATACATCTTTTGGTGAAATTGTTTTTTTAATTGTGTGTTTGAAAATGCCACTTTTAGAGAGTGGGCATTTTCTTGCTTAACCATTCTGTGCCTCTGCCTGTCTGTAGAATACACACCTCGGTTGGCTGACAGTTGCACTCTTGTGCACTCACTCTACACAGTTACACAAAGAGAGCTGAGGTGTGTCTTGCGTATCCTGACTGGTCATCACCAGGCTGATGGGCTTTCCTGAGCTAGAGTGGTGGGAGGAGCTGTCACTGACACCTAAATGGGGCTGTGCCTGTCCTCACACAAAGCTATAGTGTGTCTGGAGTCACTTCAGGGAAAAGCAGGGTCTGGTGCACTATAAAGACTTTCCTTTGAAGAATGCCTACTTCAAAGGCAGAAAAGGGTATAAGTATTGGATCATTGAAAGTCCAAAATTAGAACACTTCTGGACTGAGGACATTCTGCCAGGAAGAAGAGATGGATGCTGTAGGAGGGGCCACCACTCTCCCTGTTGCTTTGTTGTGCTGACCTGCTGCTTGCTGCATCTATCCTGGAAACAAAAGTACTGGACTTTTCTTTCTGTATCCTGCTTCCAAGGTTCTCCAAGGGCTTGTGTGTGCTTCCCTCCTGTTCAGAAGTCTCAGAGCCATCAAAGAATTCACCTACCAGTGCCTGGGCTCTTCTGCTGAGAGTCCTGATTTGTCAGGTGGTGCCAAATCCAGTTCCTGGGCCCTTGGAAGTGTAACCTGGTGATCATAAGGAGAAAATCCATGCATCAACTCCCAGCCCCTCTTTGCTGCAAAAGATCGACGCATCACCGCTGCCTTCCCCGAAGCATGGTTCCCGCTTCAAGCATTAGCTTTCACTGCAGGCCCCAATTCGCTATCGCAGCCCGTCAGAATACCGTGCTAAACTAGGGCGAACAAAAAAAACACAAGGAGATGATGGATGGAGCACTGAAACTTTTCAGACACTCACCCCCAGTCACAGATCTTCAGCGCTCCATTCATCATCTCTTTGTGTTTGCTTTGTTCGCCCTAAGTTGGCAGGGTATGCCCAGACGTGGATCCCTTGCTCACTTTGCCACTGGATTCAAGCTAGCCTGGCTGATGAGGGGTGTTACCACAAAACCGGTCCCAGGATGCTTGTTTCCGGTTCAGGGAAGACCTGGCTTGGTAGTTCGGGCTGGACTGTTCCCATGAGGCACAGGGTCAAGAACGATTTGCATATGGCTGGGTCTGAACTGAGGTGGTGAAGTGAGCTAAAGAACGATGATGGATTCAACCCAGATCTGTGACTTGGGGTGAGTGTCTGAAAAGTTTCAGTGCTCCCTCCATTATCTCCTTGTGTTTGCTTTGTTAGCCCTAAGTTGGCAGGGTATGCCCAGACGTGGGTCCTTTGCTCACTTTGCCACTGGATTCAAGCTAGCCTGGCTGATGAAGGGTGTTACCCCAAAACCGGTCCCAGGATGCTTGTTTCCGGTTCAGAGAAGACCTGGCTTGGCAGTTCGGGCTGGACTGTTCCCATGAGGCACAGGGTCAAGGCTGATTTGCATTTGGCTGGGTCTGAACTGAGGTGGCGAAGTGAGCTAAAGAACGATGATGGATTCAACCCAGATCTGTGACTGGGTGTGAGTGTCTGAAAAGTTTCAGCGCTCCGACCGTCATCTCCTTGTGTTTGCTTTGTTCGCCCTAAGTTGGCAGGGTATGCCCAGACGTGGGTCCCTTGCTCACTTTGTCACTGAATTCAAGCTAGCCTGGCTGATGAGGGGTGTTACCCTGAAACCAGTCCCTGGATGCTTGTTTCCGGTCCAGGGAAGACCTGGCTTGGCAGTTTGGGCTGGACTGTTCCCATGAGACACAAGGTCAAGACTGATTTGCATTTGGATGGGTCTTAACTGGGGTGGCGAAGTGAGCTAAAGAACGATGATGCATTCAACCCAGGTCTGTGACTGAGGGTGATTGTCTGAAAAGTTTCAGTGCTCCGTCCATCATCTCCTTGTGTTTGCATTGTTCGCCCTAAGTTGGCAAATTATGCCCAGACGTGGGTCCCTTGCTCACGTTGCCACTGGATTCAAGCTAGCCTGGCTGATGAGGGGTGTTACCACAAATCCGGTCCCAGGATGCTTGTTTCCGGTTCAGGGAAGACCTGGCTTGGCAGTTCGGGCTGGACTGTTCCCATGATGCACAGGGTCAAGACTGATTTGCATATGACTGGGTCTGAACTGAGGTGGTGAAGTGAGCTAAAGAACGATGATGGATTCAACCCAGATCTGTGACTGGGGCTGAGTGTCTGAAAATTTTTAGCGCTCCGTCCATCATCTCCTTGTGTTTGCTTTGCTCGCCCTAAGTTGGCAGGGTATGCCCAGATGTTGGTCCCTTGCTCACTTTGCCACTGGATTCAAGCTAGCCTGGCTGATGAGGGGTGTTACCCCGAAACTGGTCCCATGATGCTTGTTTCCAGTTCAGGGAAGACCTGGCTTGGCAGTTCGGGCTGGACTGTTCCCATGAGGCACAGGGTCAAGGCTGATGTGCATATGGCTGGGTCTGAACTGAGGTGGCGAAGTGAGCTAAAGAACGATGATGGATTCAATCCAGATCTGTGACTGGGGGTGAGTGTCTGAAAAGTTTCAGTGCTCCATCCATCATCTCCTTGTGTTTTATTTGTTCGCCCTAAGTTGGCAGGGTATGCCCAGACGTGGGTCCCTTGCTCACTTTGCCACTGAATTCAAGCTAGCCTGGCTGATGAGGGGTGTTATCCCGAAACCGGTCCCAGGATGCTGGCACAGGGTCAAGGCTGATTTGTATATGGCCGGGTCTGAACTGAGGTGGCGAAGTGAGCTAAAGAACGATGATGGATTCAACCCAGATCTGTGACTGGGGGTGAGTGTCTGAAAAGTTTCAGCGCTCAATCCATTATCTCGTGTTTGCTTTGTTCGCCCTAAGTTGGCAGGGTATGCCCAGACGTGGGTCCCTTGCTCACCTTGCCAATGAATTAAAGCTAGCCTGGCTGATGAGGGGTGTTACCCCGAAACCAGTCCCAGGTGCTTGTTTCCGGTTCAGGGAAGACCTGGCTTGGCATTTCGGGCTGGACTGTTCCCATGAGGCACAGGGTCAAGGCTGATTTGCATATGGCTGGGTCTGAACTGAGGTGGTGAAGTGAGCTAAAGAACGATGATGGATTCAACCCAGATCTGTGACTCGGGGTGAGTGTCTGAAAAGTTTCAGTGCTCCGTCCATCATCTCCTTGTGTTTGCCTTTGTCAATGGTACCCCTGCCCTGCCTGAACCCATACTGCACCTCAGCGAGAATTTCCTTCTCTGCCGCCCAAATTTCCAGGCTATTTAATAGCAACCTACCCATTATTTGAGCGGTACAATCTAAGAGGGAAATGGGACGATAGTTGAGTGGAATTGAGGCATCATCTTTTTTATAAATAGGTATAATTACTGAGGTTTTCCAGGATGGTAGGGGGCCATTTAGTGCAATTGAATTAAAAACTACGGTCAAGAGAGGAGACCATAGTTTTCTATTTGTCAGAAAAATATCCATTGGTGCCCCATCGGGGCCTACAGCTTTGAGAGATGGTGACTGTGACAAAGTGATCTCTACTTCCTCAAATTCAAATGAGAGAAAGGTTGTTGCCTTGATGGGCAATTTGTCAAACATGGGCGAAAGTCTGCCGAACAATGAAAAATATCCTGGAAGTAACTTATCCATGTCTCCTCCTCTATATGAACGTCCAAAGAGGGACCGCCCCTATCTGGGAGGGAGACAGAATTGACCACATTCCAGAAAATGTTGCTATCTTTCAAGGCAGATGCTTTTTTTATAGATTCCCACGCTTCGTATTTGAGCTCTTTCTGTCTTCCGCCCTGGCTAACCTATACAGGTTCCTTAGTTCTCGAATATGATCTTTATCTCTTGGTAAGACTTTTTAGAGCTTTCCGGAGGTTATGGGAGGAAACCGAACAGTTCTTATCGAACCATCGAGGCTGGACTATATCTTTAGTGGGGATTGGGCGAGTCGGTAAGAATTTAATATTTGCTTGAATGTTAGCAAAGGCTTCTATCACTAGGTTGCTTATTAGTTGTGGGTCTAAGCAGCGGAGAAAATCCTCAGAGTTGGTTGCTAGAAGATTTACAAGTAACTTAGGCTTGTCCACTTTAGGGTAAAACCATTTTTGCTTGCTAAAATTGGTTTAGGGGCAACTTTACTAAGACTTTTCCTAGCAATGCACCACTCTAAAACACATGTAAGCATTGCATGGTCACTAAATTCAGTGAAATTGACCTTTATCTTAGAAATATGGGTATTTAAAAAATCACACATGATTATATAGTCGATCACAGAGCAACGTTCTGTACCCTGAAATGTGGGGAATAGTTGGCCAGTTATCAGATTGATTTCATTTTGGGGCTCTAATTGCCAAGTCAATAGAACATTATTCAGGACAGTACCATGTTTATTATGAATGAAATGAGTAATTGGCTCACCCCTATGGGCTTCTATCCCACACAAAGACAGAATATCATAATTTAGGCAATCCCTAATTGTTCAATTTGTTTAACACTTAATTGTATTAAAGGTTTTCAAAGCCATGATCAGCACAGTTATTCATTCACTTGCTTAATAATTCATCGAATTAAAGTTTTTCAAAACAATGATCAGCACAGTTATTTGAGGGAAGCCAGAAGGCAATAAACATGAAATAAATAAGAATATCATTAAAATATTAAGCTTCAAAACCATTCAAAACCTTATGAAAATGCAACTTTGAGTGCTTCCAGAATGCATATAAATACTCAAAGAGTATATTAGTCGAATTCAAGCCTTGTAGTATCAAGGATCTGGCAATAGAAATGGCAACAAAAATAAATTGATGGTGTGAATGTGTCAGATTAATATTGTGACCAGAATACCTAAATGAAACTGTGCATGGGTCAAGATCTATGTTCTGAAATAATTGATGTCGAATGCATTTTAATATTTTGCTCCAAAATGTAGTCAATGCCGGGCAGTAAAAAACAGACATGTAACCAGTCGCCTAGAGAATCAGATTGGCATCTCAAACATTATGAGGATACCAACAGAAACCCTTACGTAAAAATTGAAGAGTGTAATGAAACATTCATCTGGAGAAAAAATACAACATTCTTAAAAAATTAGCTGCCCACAGCTCTTTATGCCCCATTACAGAAATATATTGCCACTGCAGAAAGGTTATATTACAATTGGTAGCTTTTTTATCTTGTTTCGAAATTGGGGATAACTACCAGATATAGATCCCGGTGAAGAGCTCTATACCAGCTATCTTCCACTACAAGTTTATTTCTAAAAAGTAATTTCAGAAATAGATAAGCCATATTATTTATATGAGGAGAGTAAGTCTTAAGAAAGCTTCTAATCAGGGCAAAGCTGAACCATAAATAATGCATCAGATGAAAGAATTTGAGACCTATTTGCTCCCAGGTTTTCCAAGAATGGTTAAACCTAACATCACCTATTACATTGAAAACAGCTGACTTCCAGTCCTGGATTGTAGCTCTGTGTAGATTTAAATAAAGGCTAGCATGATCCAATAGAGACAAATAAGGGTGTCAATCAGGAATCTTGTACTCATGATAAAAATTCTGATTTAGTCTGAATTTCTTTTTGGAAGTGTTGCTTATTTCAAGAAGGCGGGTACCTCGATCTCCTTTTCCTTCATCATATAGTTCAAAGAACATTGCCATAAAAATGCTATCATTATTAAGGGGTGCAAGATGATCTAAGAAAGGAGTATGATAGTAGAGGGTAAAGTGAGGGAGTGCTAAACCCCCATGCTCTTTGTTCATTTGCAAATTTTGAAGTTGAATGCGAGGGCATTTATTACACCAAAGAATTTCGCCAAACAGGGTATCAACAGGGTATACATTTCCTGAAAATAGGAATGGCTAACCTTAATGAGAATGCTGGTGAACAAAAATAGTGGTCCAATAAAAGAGTAAACAGTATCGGAGACATAGGACACCTCTGGTGCATACCTGTATTAATAGGCACTTTCCCAATTCCTGAGAAATTAATGACTGCTTAGCGACTGCATGGGAATATAGATTAGAAATTGTAATGGAATTGGTTTGAAAATTAAATGTTGTTAATATGTGAAGTAGAGCAGTCCATTAGACTAGATTGCCACCTTTTTCAGCGTCAGTCATTATGATTGCAGCTTTGACGTTGCTAGCTGAAAAATAATCAATCACTTCTATTAAATAATTTACATTGGTATTAATGGATCTCTGTGGAGGAAAGCTGTTCTGACCCAAATGGATCATTAGCTGAGCAGTAGGCATAATCTGGTTCACTACGATTTTTGAGAACAGTTTATAGTTAGAAGTTGAAAGACTTGTTGGTTTATAAGAATTGGGATTGTTTGGAGGTCTATTCTTTTTTAAAAACTGACCACAATGGCTTCTGAGAAAGAGGTAAGAATAGGATTTTCCCCCAAAAATTCTTATTTAAAAGTATTACTAAAAATCCTAGAATTTGGGGTAAGAACTCCTTGTACACCTCAATAGGTATTACATCGCTACCGCTAGTCTTAGAATTTGCTACTGTAGCTAGAGTCTTCTCAATCTCTTGCAATATAATCAGTGTGCAAGACTCAGTCAATGTTCCTTCAACAACATCAGGAGAGTGATAGGAGCCAGATAATCTGTTATTGCATCATATGTTATAAAGTCCGCAATCTGATATAGCTTTGTATTATTTTTCAAAAATATTGCCTGAATATCTACCTTGTGATTCACAGTCCATTTTGTATCAGGGTCGATTATCTCTTGAAATGTATTATTGTTGGATGTTACCTTCGTCAACCATGCTAATAATTTGCCGGTATGTTCATTTTCCTCATGCTTTCTGTTGAAATGTTTTTTCAATAAACGTTTCCTCGCTAAGAAAAAAAAAAATGACATTTTGTCTGGCTTGTAATAGGACCTAATTATCAAAAGAAGAAGTTTTTGACCTGTAATATTGATGTTTTGTAAGCTTGCTGTAGTTTTTGATTTGTTGCAACCATATTTTGTGGAGTTTAGATTTATATGCAATAACCTGGACCCTGAAACAGGCTTTGAAGGATTACCATACTGAAAAAGTCTAGACTTTATCAGCATTGATCTGGAAAAGCATTATTATAAAGGCTTTTGTTCCTGCATTCCAGACCAGTTCTAAAAGAAAAGTCACCTTGGAGGGTAAGTAGACCTAGATTTGGCCTGGGTTTCCAGCATAATTTTAGAGTGATCTGAAAAGCTGTTTGCTGATATTGGAGAACTTTTTCTAGATTATACATGAGAAATTTATAACAATTCAGTAGAGAAACAGCAATGAATTGTTTGGAAATGCAAGTATATTGTTTTAAAGTTAGATTGTCAAGAAGGCATGGATTGATCAAAGGGTTGAAGGAAGTGACCCGCTTGGGGTCACCCGGGTCACTAGGAGACCACCTCTCAGCCTTCCATACCAAATGAAGAGTCGGAGGGCAGTGGAGAATATACACCAATAACTGTTTATTCGTATACACTCAGAGCGGAGCCCCGTCTGCACTGTCTCTGGGAGTAGTACAGAGGGAACTAAAGGTCTGCAAGCCTAGAGATACATTATGTACATTTCATGATTCGTTAAAAACACGCCCACAGTGGAATTTTCCAGGCACATGCAGCTGGACAGTAAAATACAAAAAACAGTTCCTGCTCTCGCAACTCAACACAGTCCAAGGCTGTTGCACCCTGAGCTGCGATAACACTACCAGACAGGTGGGAAAGAACCTCTATCTAGTGGGAAAGCTATGCGCTGGCGTTGGCAGTTCTTCATTACAGAAACAAAACTCAGCAGAGGGCATCTCTCAGAAATAGCAAGGATTAGTTTCGATCATCTAACAAAATGGCGTCTTAAACAGAAAATGGCACGGCGAATGCTAACTTATACAAGGCACTGCGTAAGCATTAATGGGCCTAATCTAACAGGGTAATTGTTTTTCTTTCTATTAATCATGGCTGCAGTTTTGGGTTTAGTCTTTTGTTTCCTAATATGAGATGAATGAAGTGGTACATTTTGAGTGAAGTTGAATTCACAGCTTGTTGCATGGCTGGGAGCCCTATAGTGTAATACTAACACAACACAAAGAAATGGACCTTGTATTCACCCTTAGAAGCCTTAGCTCAGTCCCGGTAGTGTGGCACAGAGCAGTCAGGCGTACTCAGAGGAACATGTGTTAAGCATTTCACAGTACCAGCATTGACAATAAGTAAGTGACACGACTTGAAAGAAACCTTGATACCAATTTATAAAATAGATTGTATTTTTATATACATATCCTCACAAAAATGAACATGATACCTTGCATATACCCAGAGTTATAGGTTTTTGAAGGAATAAACAATAAATGCAATGACAAATGTCAAATGTGCACTGTTGAAGTCAATAGGGGAAAACAAACTTTGCAAAATGATAGTTGCAGGGCGATTTCAAATGAACTCTCTTGTGGTTAATGTTTGTGGGCACCTAGACCAAGACTCGACAGTGGGTACTTCATTACCTTACCCAGGGAGTCCGTGTGCAGTGGTTACTTGGCTGTCCTTGGTGCTGACAGGATCTGCGGGAGCTGTCAAAAATGCAGCACTTGCCAAAACTATACTTGGTGATGGAGTTACACTCTACCGTCAGAGAGTAGAGGCCTTTGGGGTCCAGGACCGGGGTGCAGCAGCTGGATTTCTGCTACCTAGCATGGAGGATCCAGATGCAGAGGTATCTGGAAGCTGTCAGTCACTGGGGCCGGTAGCACCAAAGATGCTTTACCACATTAACAACTCCAACTTCAGGATGCTGTCGCTGTGAGTTGCTCTCGGGCAGGAGATGTCACTCAAGGAGTTGATCACTCGACTGGCGATTACCAATATTTGGCTGCAGCAAATGTAGTCCTCTGGCATTTTGGTGGTTGGAGGTCGACAGGAGTGGACTAGCGGCTGGAAACTTGTTTGAGCTTAGCTACAACTCCAGGCTTGCAGGACACCACTTCTCTTTGGGCTCACTCTGGACAGGCCCAGCGTGTCGCAATTCTTGTGACGCAGCACGTTGATTATTCTGCAGGTTGCAATTGACCTATTCCACCAGTCAGGGGAGTCTGCTTTGGATTTCTGGTGTTCACTGGAGTCCTTCTTGCTGGGAGCAATGAGGTTTCACCATGAGCACACATTGGCACACGGTTCCAGTATATGGTCTCTTCAGGGCAATTAAGTTTCTCTCTTTGCGCTGCAGCAGAGTCCAAAGTCCTGTTGTCGGTGACGGTGTCTTCTCTGTGCCTCTTCTCGGATTCCAAGTTAGAACTGAAGTTCTGGTGCCAGAGGAGTCCTGTAAATCTGCATCTTGCTGTTGTTCTTCCACAAACATTGCCATGAGGTACTGACTCTCATACCCTTCACTTTCGTCTGGTTGTTGGGAATGTGTTTTGGGCTTCTGCAGTGATAATCACAGCCCGTCAATGGAAGTACTGTTCTATATTACTGTCTACCTAACCTTGCACTGACAGCCGGTATGAATCACAAACAGCAATTGATTCTTCAACTAGTGTGAATCACTGTGGCTGTGACGATTCGTTTCCAGAGGTCTGGAGGCTGGAGATTGAAGGGTGGAGTTGTTTCCTGAGCCTGGCGGCTGCGGACCTACAGAGTAGCGGAGTAGCAGAGGCAATGACGAAATCCAAAGGAAACAAAAAACGAGAATTTGGCACCAGGGACACAGGCTGACACCGATACTGAGGATTGCTGGACTCGGATTGTACTCCTCACCTATTCACACCCGCCGTGCAGAGCGGAGGAAGGCAGCTGGCAAGAGTGAGTGAGTGAAGCATGTGGGGGAGCATGCACATGAGCGCAGCAGTCTATCACAGAGAGTGTGCCCAGGCCCCAGCGGAAGCAGCCCAGCTAGGGCTGGGTACGGCTTGCAGGGGCTTGCAGGAGCTCCCACTCAAGCTTACACCTATCCCCGCCTTTTTCCTCCAGGCCTACTCTAACTCCTCTTCAGTAGAGAACTTCTACGCTCCTCTGGGGGGAGTCCCTGGCCACCTATATCATAAGAATCCTAAATTGAACCTGTCCTTTAGCCTTGAAATCATTAGTGATTACTTGCACACTGCCATCGCCGATATAAAGCGTTCTATCAATCAAGCGCCTCTAACATCTATGAGTCCCCGAAAAAGAAAAAAATAACAAGCTGCCCAGCGCCAACTGCCAACATCTCAACTATTAAAAAAAAAACATCATTGGCAGCTGGGGGTTTGAAGCAGGCAGTTTCCCTTGGAGGGCAAAGGAAAGGATTTGGACAAAAAAAGGGGGCTATAGTAAGGAAGGCTACAATAGGTCAGTGGAGTGGGAAGCACTTCCAGCCTTGATCATTCTAACCCCCTGTTAGAAATGGGATCTCTGGTTGGCTAAGGCTTGCGCCAAAGCCAGGCAGAGACCACCACTCTAGTCAGGGCAAGGGAGTTACACACCCAAGATAACCCCTGCTCACCCCCTTGGTAGCTTGGCACGTGCAGTCAGGCCTATCCCGGAGGCAATGTGTAAAGCGTTTGCGCAACACACACACACAGCAGCAACACACTAGGCACACCACAAAAGGAACTCCACACAAGGTTATATATAAAAATAGCCTTTGTATTGTCATAAACACATTAGATCATAATCACACAATGTACACTGTGCCAACTGGCACCAGGCAGTATTTACAGGGGACTATATACACCTGACAGGGCCAATTGGGCCACTGTCAGGACCATCACAAAGTGGAAAGAGTAAATGTAGAACTTGTAATAAAGGTAGATCACAACCAGTAATTACTGGCAAAACACTGTACTCAGCATTATTCTGCAACATAAAAGATGGGACACCTAAATCATATCAGGCATTAATCTCATTAGGCATAAATCTACATTAGGCCCAAACCTCATTAGCATCACACGTTATGCACCAACCTCATACGTAAAAGCACATTAGGCAAGAATCATGGTGCATAAACACATTAAGTAATAATCATCATAAACACAGTGCGCCCCAATCGGGGGCCCAACGCACTGACACTGGCCCCAGGCCAACTGGCCTCTCACAGGGGCTCAAATGCCCAATGTCCAGGATGTCGGGGCTTAGGTAGGGCTACTCAATTAGCCCTTTGGCTGACAATGCAGCAAAAGCAAAGTGCGCAATTGCGCTGGGGCGTGGGGTGCTTCTCACCCCCTCTTCCTCATGAAGAAACAGAATGCCCCCAAAACATTGCAGCTACCTGCGCTCTCGCAGGGCAGCTGGGAATCTGGCACTACAGTGCCGTTGGAGCTCAACACCAATTTGCCCCCCCCAGGAAAATAGGCACTGGCACTACATGTGCCGTGGAAGCCCCACTCCGGGACTCCTAAAATACTTGGCCCCGCGTTGCAGCTGCCCACTGTCAGGTGGGGCAGCTGTGTAGTGAACACAAATGCGGGCACCAACCGGGCCTTGGGACGCCCCAATCTGGGGCTGTAATAAAAACAAAGGGCCCCTCCATCGCAGCTGCCCGCTCTTGTGCGGCGCAGCTGAGTTGAGCAACCCGGGCACTGGCACTAACGGTGCCTCAGGAACATCAGACAAGGATCTCAGGTCAGCCCCCACTCACCGGGGCTTCTCGGGATGCTCTCTGCTCCTGTCGCGGCGGGGGAGGGCAGATCATGCAGCAAAGGGAGCCCGCGAGGCTCCGACGCCCCCTTACTTCTGTCTGCTTCACCCGGTCCCTCTCCCAGGGTCACAGGACTTCGGTAGACATGCGGGGCTCTCCTCCGGTCACGGGAGCCCCGCCTCCAAACCGGCACAAGCTCGCCTAACTTCCTGTCCCAGCCGGACCTCGGGTGAAGCTCCGCCCACGTCCAGGCAAGGCTGCCTGGCTTCCGCGTCGCGTCTGCGGCGGTGATTTCTTGCGGTGATTTCTTTTCAGATCTTGGCAATGCGGGGTAGGCTCCTGCTTTAAAATAAAGGCAATTGCGGGGGGCACCCGCCAGCGGAGCACAGATGCGGGGTGGGCTCCCGCTAAAAAGACATCAATGAGGCATGAATGCGGGGTGGGCACCCGCTCGTAAAATGTGCATAAAGCGGGGTGGGCACCTGCTAGAGAACCCAAATGCGGGGTGGGCACCCGCAAAAGCAGAGGCAAACGTGGGGTAGGCTCCCACTCGATCAGCAGCGCAGGGGGGGATCCCTACGCTCGGGATTCCCTCGGCAGTCACTTCTGCACCAGCGCGTTGCCAGTAAAATGCTCTTTTCAGCAACAAGGGATAAAAGCGCTCTTCATACTAAAATAAAAGCGCTCACAGGCACTGAAGTCCAAAGTCCAGGGGGGGGGCAAAGGCTGGGCCCAGGCAGGCCAGCACACAGGGCCCTCCAGCAGGGAGGCAGTCCCTCGTGGTGGTTCCTCCTGGAGCCCAGCAGCAGCAGGCCCCCCAAGTCAGGAACAGCCCGACTACAGAACACCATTTCATGGGGTCACAGCCCCTTCTTTTATACACCCTTTTCCTTTGTGACACAGCACAGGGCTGGGGGAAAAACCAGATGCAACTGGTTTGGGGGAGCTTTGGAGCACTTTGTTTTGCCCAAGCTCCTCTTCCCTTTCAGAGGGTAGGCTAGGGACATCAGACGCACCACAGGGGGCGGAGCCAGCATTGGGGAGGGAAGGCACAACCCTATTCAGGTCCCAGGTGCAACTCCTCCCTCCCATCTAGATGCAGATCTCTCTATTCAGCCCTGTGCTGACTCCCCTGCCCCTCCTGGAGCCACACACACCTCCCAGCCCCTGTCACTCACAAGCCAGACATGCAATTCACGTCAGGCAGGCAGACACAGAGCACACATAAATGCCAACTTCTAAAAGTGGCATTTCTACACCAGTCATAATAAATCTGCGCACACCATTGCGCAGCATTTATTCACACAAATTCATTCATACCAGACTTGACCACACTGCTCCTCTCATACCAGGAATTACCATGGACACACTTATCCCCCATGCATTCCTATGGGAGGGTAGGCCAATCTTATCACAAGTACACCGAGAACGCACGCACTTTCCACTGGACCACAGTGCGAAAGCGCCCAGAGGCCTAAAACCACCAACACTACACAGGGAAAAGGCTAGGAGACAGGCAAAAAGTTTAGGGGTGAACTTGCCAAAAGGGCCAAGTCCAACACAACCCCCTTCCAGCCAAAACGCAGGGCAGACCAATCACCACTGTGATGGGCTTCCCTGCTTGGGGTGATAGAACACGGACGCGGGCCCGCAACTGCAGGGACACCCTCCTGTCCTACGCCACTGTGAACCCACATGGTTCCCTCTGTAAAAGCTCTCTGGACCAACTGGGCTACCCCACTGGTACTCCCTAGCTGTCCGCGGCCAGGACCAGGCCCTAGGCCACCCAGATGCCACTGGTCCTTGCCCATCCACAGAGTGGGGGGTAGTAACCCCTGGCACATAGTAGCCATTCTCCACTCTTCCCATCAGGGCAGTTCTAAACTGCCACTGATCCTCCAGCCCAGGGTCCGCACCCTCAGGCTGACCAAAAGTCATGGGCGAGGCTCTCCTCCCCCTACCTCTTCTTCTAGGGTTCCGCACTCTCCTCCTTGGAGAGGCACCCTCAGAACACAACTCTCCCACCAGTTCAGGACCTCTCTCCAAGAACTGGTCTCCCAACCTAGGGTTTAACCCCTCAGGTTGCACTGGGGTCAGAGGCGAGGGCTCCCTCCCTCTGCACCCCCTTCCAGAGTTCTGCACCCTCCCAACTGGAGCGGTACCCCTGAAAGATGAACCGGTCAGGACACTGGTTACAGACGTCCTTCCCTCCAGGTCAGGCAGATCCTGAACCTGGCCTCCCAACCTTAGTTCTAAACCCTTTGGCTTAGTACTTGCCTGGCATGCCAGGACTTCTGGGGACTCACACAGTATCCCCCCGAGGGTAACACATGACTCATGTGTCGTGTGCCAGTCTGCCTGGCGCAGATCTCCCGTCCCCTGTCCACCTGACAGTGTGCGAAGATCCCCCAGAACAGAAGTGGTGTCACCATGGTCACTCCAAGGAAACTCAGCCCTTCTGGCTGGTCCCTGACCCACTGGTTCTTCTACTGGGGAACACATCCCCCTCTCACCCCTCAATCCGGATTTCTGTACCCTCCCAACTGGAGCGGCACCGCCAGACACCAGAACCACTGGAGCTCTATTTACAGACGCTCCAGGTTCTCCAGACACTAGGAGATCCTCCTCAAATGGACTAACAGGACAGCCTAGGCTCCCAACCTGGTGTTCCCTGAAGAAACCATCCAGGTTCTGAGACTGGGTTTCGGGCACCTGGGGACACTCAGTTCCACACTCACTCCTACTCCACTGAGACAGGACGTGAGCCCCTACACCCCTCCCACTATACTGGGACCTAGCTGGGCTACACTGAACCTCTTCCCCAATACAGGACGGGAAGATACCTGAACCACTACTTTTGGGATCACTCCCCAACGCCTCTTCAGAACTTCGGGCACTTTCCCAGAGGTCTGCTTCCCATGCAAGATCCCAGGGGTTAGGGTGCCCACACTCCAACAGGTGGTGGCGCAACCCCGGAAAACAACAACTGAGCAGGTGCTCTCTGATAACCAGATTGAACAGTCCTTCAAAATCCTGTTCCGTATTAACTGTCACCCAATCAGCCAGTGCATCATTACAGTCATCCACAAACTGCCCCCAAGACTGGTGAGACAGTTTCTTACTGCCCCTGAACTTCAACCTGTACTCCTCTTCTTGGGAACAAGGTACCATACTTTGGGAACTGGGAATGGGACTTCCTGCACTGGACTCCATATTGCTGCCACCACTGGATCCCACCCTTACTGGTGAATCCAGACAACTAAAACTACACTCAGAGGACGTACCAAGAGCTAATTTCTCCTTGGTGAAGGCCCTCTCAGCCTCCGCCATCCTCTCCTGTGCTAGGACCCTCTCGGTCTCTAACTTTTTCTCCTCCACACTCAGCTGCGCTATCTCCTTGGTATGCTCTAACCTGAGCTTCTCCAAAGCCAGCTGATACTCCCTTTCTTCCCTCCTATCTACCCACTCCTCTGGGGATAGGGAAAGGGATGGGGCACTTCCCCCGACACTGGACCCAGCAAGGGACTCCCTATCTATGGGATCTCCGCTATCTACTGGCGTCCCTGACCTGTCATTTTCTTCCTCCTCTTCAGACTCCTCAGGGCTCCCCTCAGACCCACCACCCTCTTGGCGTGCGGCCAGGGCCCTCTTCTCCTCATTGCGCTCACGTTCCCATTCATCCTTTTGCCATTGGATCAGGTTTTCCCTAAGTTTTGACTGGGTGTCTGACCCACTCACTGCTATGTCTCTCTCCTCACAGAACTCCACCAACTCCCACATACTGTATCTGAACAGACCACAAAAATTAAAAGCAGACTCCATTTTGGCAGGACGCTGAGGGACACGTGCAACACAGGAGACCTAGGTGTCTGAGCTGAAGCAAGAGTATACAATTTACAAATGACACTTTTAGGAGAAGAATTAAAATAAAACTCAGAACAATAATCCCCAAACACGTGATTATCTAAATGCAGAGTTTTGTAGTGCAGCCAGTTGTCGCTGTGGTACTGCGCAAACGCAAATCCTATCCTCACCGCTGACAACCAATGTTAGAAATGGGATCTCTGGTTGGCTAAGGCTTGCGCCAAAGCCAGGCAGAGACCACCACTCTAGTCAGGGCAAGGGAGTTACACACCCAAGATAACCCCTGCTCACCCCCTTGGTAGCTTGGCACGTGCAGTCAGGCCTATCCCGGAGGCAATGTGTAAAGCATTTTCGCAACACACACACACAGCAGCAACACACTAGGCACACCACAAAAGGAACTCCACACAAGGTTATATATAAAAATAGCCTTTGTATTGTCATAAACACATTAGATCATAATCACACAATGTACACTGTGCCAACTGGCACCAGGCAGTATTTACAGGGGACTATATACACCTGACAGGGCCAATTGGGCCACTGTCAGGACCATCACAAAGTGGAAAGAGTAAATGTAGAACTTGTAATAAATGTAGATCACAACCAGTAATTACTGGCAAAACACTGTACTCAGCATTATCCTGCAACATAAAAGATGGGACACCTAAATCATATCAGGCATGAATCTCATTAGGCATAAATCTACATTAGGCCCAAATCTACATTAGGCCCAAACCTCATTAGCATCACACGTTATGCACCAACCTCATACGTAAAAGCACATTAGGCAAGAATCATGGTGCATAAACACATTAGGTAATAATCATCATAAACACAGTGCGCCCCAATCGGGGGACCAACGCACTGACCCTGGACCCAGGCCAACTGGCCTCTCACAGGGGCTCAAATGCCCAATGTCCAGGATGTCGGGGCGTAGGTAGGGCTACTCAATTAGCCCTTTGGCTGCCAATGCAGCAAAAGCAAAGTGCGCAATTGCGCTGGGGCGTGGGGTGCTTCTCACCCCCTCTTCCTCATGAAAAAACAGAATGCCCCCAAAACGTTGCAGCTGCCTGCGCTCTCGCAGGGCAGCTGGGAATCTGGCACTACAGTGCCGTTGGAGCTCAACACCAATTTGCCCCCCAGGAAAATAGGCACTGGCACTACACGTGCCGTGGAAGCCCCACTCCGGGACTCCTAAAATACTTGGCCCCCGCGTTGCAGCTGCCCACTGTCAGGTGGGGCAGCTGTGTAGTGAACACAAATGCGGGCACCAACCGGGCCTTGGGATGCCCCAATCTGGGGCTGTAATAAAAACAAAGGGCCCCTCCGTCGCAGCTGCCCGCTCTTGTGCGGCGCAGCTGAGTTGAGCAACCCGGGCACTGGCACTAACGGTGCCTCAGGAACATCAGACAAGGATCTCAGGTCAGCCCCCACTCACCGGGGCTTCTCGGGATGCTTCTCTGCTCCTGTCGCGGCGGGGAGGGCAGATCATGCAGCAAAGGGAGCCCGCGAGGCTCCGACGCCCCTTACTTCTGTCTGCTTCACCCGGTCCCTCTCCCAGGGTCACAGGACTTCGGTAGACATGCAGGGCTCTCCTCCGGTCACGGGAGCCCGCCTCCAAACCGGCACAAACTCGCCTAACTTCCTGTCCCAGCCGGACCTCGGGTGAAGCTCCGCCCACGTCCAGGCAAGGCTGCCTGGCTTCCGCGTCGCGTCTGCGGCGGTGATTTCTTGCGGTGATTTCTTTCCAGATCGTGGCAATGCGGGGTAGGCTCCCGCTTTAAAATAAAGGCAATTGCGGGGGGCACCCGCCAGCGGAGCACAGATGCGGGGTGGGCTCCCGCTAAAAAGACATCAACGAGGCATGAATGCGGGGTGGGCACCCGCTCGTAAAATGTGCATAAAGCGGGGTGGGCACCCGCTAGAGAACCCAAATGCAGGGTGGGCACCCGCAAAAGCAGAGGCAAACGCAGGGTAGGCTCCCACTCGATTAGCAGCACAGGGGGGAATCCCTACGCTCGGGATTCCCTCGGCAGTCACTTCTGCACCAGCGCGTTGCCAGTAAAATGCTCCTTTCAGCAACAAGGGATAAAAGCGCACTTCAAACTAAAATAAAAGCGCTCACAGGCACTGAAGTCCAAAGTCCAGGGGGGGGGGGCAAAGGCTGGGCCCAATCAGGCCAGCACACAGGGCCCTCCAGCAGGGAGGCAGTCCCTCGTGGCAGTTCCTCCTGGAGCCCAGCAGCAGCAGGCCCCCCAAGTCAGGAACAGAACGACTACAGAACACCATTTCATGGGGTCACAGCCCCTTCTTTTATACACCCTTTTCCTTTGTGACACAGCACAGGGCTGGGGGAAAACCAGATGCAACTGGTTTGGGGAGCTTTGGAGCACTTTGTTTTGCCCAAGCTCCTCTTCCCTTTCAGAGGGTAGGCTAGGGACATCAGACGCACCACAGGGGGCGGAGCCAGCATTGGGGAGGGAAGGCACAACCCTATTCAGGTCCCAGGTGCAGCTCCTCCCTCCCATCTAGATGCAGATCTCTCTATTCAGCCCTGCGCTGACTCACCCTGCCCCTCCTGGAGCCACACACCTCCCAGCCCCTGTCACTCACAAGCCAGACATGCAATTCACATCAGGCAGGCAGACACAGAGCACACATAAATGCCAACTTCTAAAAGTGGCATTTCTACACCAGTCATAATAAATCTGCGCACACCATTGCGCAGCATTTATTCACACAAATTCATACATACCAGACTTGACCACACTGCTCCTCTCATACCAGGAATTACCATGGACACACTTATCCCCCATGCATTCCTATCGGAGGGTAGGCCAATCTTACCACAAGTACACCGAGAACGCACGCACTTTCCACTGGACCACAGTGCGAAAGTGCCCAGAGGCCTAAAATCACCAACACTACACAGGGAAAAGGCTAGGAGACAGGCAAAAAGTTTAGGGGTGAACCTGCCAAAAGGGCCAAGTCCAACACCCCCCCTACAAAATCTTGCAGCCTTGACCCTCTGGCAGCAAGAGGTACATTCCAGGAAGTAAGGCACGCTTAAACTCCGCTTAACAGGCTGCGTGCTAGTAGTCAAATCAGGTGTGGTGATGCAGTCACCAGAAAAACGAAGGAAGATTAAAAACGCCAGCACTCTCTTTCAACCACACAGAAAAGTTGGGACTACTGTTTTATGATTTTTGACAGCTAAATTATCTGAAAAAGCATGAGATCGGGGAAAAGTTCACCAGACAATGACACAAAAACCAAGAAAATGTACCCCGTGAAAGGAAATCACCCCAATTAGCAAAAAACAAACACAAAAGAGAGGTTGGTGTCTGCACCAACACCAGAACCAACACTCTTCAATTCTGGGGGAAAAAACAAAAAGCTGAATTTTGTTTTTTTTAAAGATCCAATGGCTGCAATATATGCCACGTTGGACGAAGCCCCTGGCCTACCTAGCCCTATTATTACTAAAAAATCAGACAAGGACAGCACCCAGGTCTTAGGCACCCCTAAAGAAAAGACTCAAACAATTCAGCCCTACGAACGTACGCCGCTTTCATCGAAACATAGGACAGAGGTAATCCCAGGGAAGTTTAGCTCACAGAGGACTAACCCTTCAGATAAATTAATACAGATTACTGCATAGGTGTATATAAATGAATCACCACAGAGAACAATCAAGCACGCAGAAAAAAAATAAAAACAGGTCATGAAGGAGCCTCAGAATATGTAATCAATTCCAACAATGGCCCACATAAAATACAAAAGGAAAGTTCCTGGTCCTGTACTTTGTCATTATACAATAAGGCAGATCTACTACAAGCCTTGGAATACAATACAGTATGCCAAGAAGAAAACCACTTCACAAGCTGAAAACAAGATTCCAAAGTATCTCCCATTCCCTGCGATTTAGTTAGGCAAGAACGTGGACCTGTCTCTTCATCCCCAAAACTCACCTTAAAAGGAAATGATCAGAGGGGAAACGAAAAGGAAGAAAATGCTCACTCTCCAGCAAGACGGGCACAGTCCTTATCACCGATCAAAATATAATCTGCAAGCAAAATCGAACAATCACCAGTGACAGGCCAGCATTCACTTTTCTCTGTTCAGTGGAGGAAACCTTGCTAACTGAATTACAACAATCCATCAAAGTCCTGAATTTCCAATCAGACAAACTTGAAGTACTGATTGATTTAATGAATTTGATAGCGAAACACATAGCAGGAATCAACTCAAAGTTAAAATTACTAACTGCACAAATTACAAAAGCACAAACTTCTGTTCCCTGGGCAAACGGCACTTTTAATATCTGAGCATGTGGACAAATAATAAACAAATTGATTACCCTCCCAGACATTCTAACGGGAATACTACATGCAGCAAGATCCACTTCCAAAAGGGACCCTACCACTTCAATGCATATGAATAACTCATCCCCAGTACCAGTGGGACCTGTTAAGCCCTCAAATGAGATGGAAAGTGAAAGCGAGCCAAAACTAGTTGAAACAGAAGGAGGAGTTAGACTCACAGGCAAAATTCAGTATGTTCCTCCAACACCGTCCACTTCTAGTCCATCTGTTTGTAATCTAACAAAAAGGCAACGAAAGCGGGCTAGGAAGGCCAGGCTCAAGTTTTCTAAGCAAATGTTACCCGGAACCAAACAAATCTATCCAATCTTTACTCAACAGTGTAAGCCAAGTATAGATAACACATGTATAAATGAATCAGTAGTTGACAAGAATGGCTCTGCATCAATGGCTTTAGATCTTTCAGTTAGGTCAAACAAATCCCCACAAAAAAAGGTGCACACTATTAGCCCAAGGAACAGTAACAGGTGAGACAAAAAGGCACCAACCAAGAAAAGAAAATCATTCCACAATAAAAAGGATTAAAGAGGGAACCACTAACATTAAGACCGGAACAAAAATATAAAATAGCAGACCCAGATGAAGATAAAGGAAATGTAGTTCAAAATCAGGTCCCTGCCCTAATATTATCTCAGGCAATTTCTCATGATAAAGCAACAGTATCACCAAAAATAAGCCAGCAAGGAAATCAAACAAAACAAGATTCTGACAAATGGAATCCACTACTTATAATAACAAATGGGCAAGGCCGCACATGTAGAATTCATTCCGGACCTTGCTTTGATGGAGGCTGCACTATGCGCAGTGATGGACCTATGGCCTTTTCATTTATTATGACATATGGTCTAGATTTACATCTTATGCAAGCTCTTCGTATGGCTCTGGGACCTGATAGGTTCCCCACAAGCTCTGAGAGGACTGGTACCTGTCTACAGACTCGCCTGAGGGATATGTCTCACTTAAGTCATTTGACATTCTTGCAGTGCACCCCAGGATACTATATATAAGCTTTGTTGCTGGTTTGGTTCCCCCCCCTCTACATTCCACTCTCTACTTTGTAATTTACCATTTGAGCGCCCTGATGAAGGTGTAACCCCACCCTGAGGGGTCACCGAAACGCGCGTCGGCGCATAACAGTACAGGGGCATTAGACCGTTAGCAACATATTTAGAAGACTACTCCAAATGACGACAACTATGAACATTATATCACTCCATAGCGGCATTTGTATCAAGCATTAATTTGCTGTATGTATTGGACAACATATATCAACAGCTGGAGTTTATATTATACAATAATATTTGGATGACTTCCTCTTGTACTGCTCCTGTCATATACCATTGGGTTTTGTACCGATATTGTAGACACGCAAAATGATAGTATGGAGAGTGTGAGTGATGAGAATTGAGTATGTATGATATAAGAGAACTGGATTTGATTTGTGAGTAGGGATGGTTGATGAGGTATGAATTGTGTTTCGAGTGGGGGATGAGAATTATCTTTATTTCTGTGCTGACTCTTGTTTATATTATTGACTTAATATGTACTTTGGATTATGTTCTATTTATTGAAATGACATTATATTAAGTGTTTACAATTTATATTAAATATATAATATTGTGCAATTTCCCTACAGTGGTTTATTTTCTGTATTCCTTGTTTGGTTTGGTCAGTACGCAGGAACCTATCATCCCATTTAAGAGTGATATATTCCGCTTTTTGGACATTAGTGGCAGGGGGATTTTCTTCTGTTGTCTTTTCAAGGCCGCACATGTAAACTAAAAAATGAAGGAATCCATAGTTTCAAACTTTCACAGCAAAAAATCAGGCAGAAGGTAGGGAATTTGTTTTATGAAACATCAATTAAAAAGGGTAACATTTCAATTCAAGAATATGACTCACAATACAAAACAGCCTTGAAACGACAAGTCCTAGCACAAAATACTAAGCACTTAAAACTCACTAATCAAGATAATTCCTTAAAAAGTGCCAAGGATTGGCGAGCACAACTGATATTCCACCAGAATACTCAACTAAAGGGAGATTGGACACTCTAAACAGAGGTAACCTGCTAAGAATGTTTAGGGAGATCCCAGAACTAAACGAAATAACATCAGCTGACCTCCTTGCAGTGGAATTCCAGCAAGTCAAAAATTGGCACCAGGAAGAAGCAACAATAACAACTTGGATTTCCAGCAACACAGTCGACCTGATTTACACCTACACTGTGTTGCTTTTGAAGCTTGGGAATTACATCAAAAGCCTCCTAAATACCCCGCTTCCCTGCTACAAAAAATCATTTCCCCAAAATCTTTACAGACTATAGATAAAGGACCAAAATAATTGCTACGGGGAGCAAGAAGTTCCTCACATGAAGAACAGGCAAGCTCAACACAAAACCGGATGGAAGACAGGCAAAGCCAGAGACAATCCAATCCAAAGAAAGAAGATGATCAGGATTGGACATGGGTTCCCATGGCCCTAGAACCTCGTCGAACCTGACCTAGCATTGCAGCAAAAGGACAGTGACTCATCAAGGGCCAAATTGAGATAAAAAACAGAGAAGTTCATTAATATTTGCTCATGGAACGTCCACAGTTTTGGAGAAATGTGGCTAGATAATGAGACCATGACTTTCTTTCAAAATTTTGAGTTAATATTATTACAAGAAACCTGGAACCTAAAACCAAGACCAATAGTAGGTTATGAGGAGCACCACATATTGGTGAAACAAATCTCCAACTTTGGACACCCAAGGGGGGTATGTCTTTATATGTCTCTTCAAAGTATACTTGGACTACTGAAGAACTTGATTCGGGAGAGAACTGGCTGCAAGTCTTGAAACTTGAAAGCAAAAGTAGCACCCAAACAAGGCTCGGGCAGTTACTCATTATAAACGTATACATACACCCGGATAAAATAAGGAAGAAAGAAAGATAGGCAAGCCTTGTAAATCTGATAACATTGTTGCAAAACCTGTACCAGCACAGTCAGATGATTATCTCAGGGGACGTCAACATCAATTTCATTAGGAGTAAATCTAACACGAGGAAGATTCAAGGTGCACCAGAAGCAGCCAATCTACTACAACAGCTGGAAGCACAAGGTCTCACAATTTTAAATGTAAACACAACGGCCGACAGTCCAGCAGCAATTATGTTTTTAAGTGGAAAGAGTCAATCAACTGTAGACTACACTTTTGTTGGTGAAGAAGTGCTCCCCATGGTGAACTCTTTTGAAATCTTCCCCCGCCTTGAAAGCGATCATCTCCCTCAAGTGTTGAGCATTAAACTCAAGCTGCAACAGACAAGCAAAACAAAGGATCTAACAGAAAAACCGGAAAGTTACAATTTAATAAAACTAAAATGGTGCTGAACCAACGCAGATCAAATAATAGATGTTGTTCACGAGCACGTAAATAAAACGGGGATCTTGAGCGAGGAACAGACAGTGAATGTATGGGTAGTTCTAAGAAAAGACCTATTAAATAGATTTCCAGTAAAACCAGCATCGTACCAGAATTTCGTCGGACAAAGAACCCAAGGGGGCAGCAGGCACGACCCATGGTAGAACAAAGAATTGCATGAAGAGAAAAAGAAAATAGCTAGGGAAGTAAGAAGACTGGCATCAGTAGCAAGAAAGGGCACAAAAACAGATAAATGCAATATAGCAGCCTGGAGGTAAAATTACAAGAAAGATTGCAGGGAGGCTAAAAAGACATATATGGAAGAACGCTGGGGATAATTATTCTGGGCCAGCAAATTGCCCAACAATAAGGAATTTTGGAGTATAATAAATGGCCTAACAAAAGGTTAGGCCCAGCATCAAAATGCAGGAATAAGCAAAGAAACCTGGAAAGCATATGTGAGCGGATTGTATACTACACCCCAAAGCAGGAAGACAACCCAGGAGATGGAGGTGCTAAAAGACCTATCCCCGGGAAATCTGAAGTTCAAACAAAATCAAAATCAGCACATGGAAGGACCAACTGCAGAAATACCAGAGGGAATGAAGAGGGTAGTAAAACCAAGCATCCAAACCCAGGATGGTGAGGAATCAGCAAGGGGAACGCCCGACTCAACCATATACTGACCAACAGTATTAACCGATGTAAAACTCGTAGGAGAGATCATAAAAAAATTAAACACCGAGGGAGCAGCTGGACCGAATGGCCTCCCCAATGCATTATTTAAGCAAGCCCCAGGTTTCTGGGCAGGGTATTTAATACCTTTTTTAAATTACATCTATTGTCAGAACATGATACCAAATTCTTGGAAAGGGAACATCTTCCACCCAATATAAAAAAACGGAAGGTACACCTTGCCGGAAAATTACAAGCTGATAGCCTTGATTGATGTGGAAGCAAAATTATATGCCTCCTGTATCTTATCATACCTCCAAGCATGGGTGGAGGAGAAAAGTGTGAATCCAAAAACCCAAACAGGATTTAGGCAGGAATAGGAACCATGACAAACCTAATAGTCTTGGCAATGCTATCAGAAAAAGTTAGAAGAAGGAAATCCCGGTTGTTCGCTTGTTTCATAGATATAAAATCGGTATTTAATAGAGTACCACAAGATCGTCTCTGGAAAAAAATTGAAAGTATGGGGATACCACAAGATATTCTCAATGCAATAATTGCACTTTACAGTGAAAAGTGGGCACCGGTGAAACTCGGAGACGGCAGCAGAGTGACAGCCATATTTCATATCAATAATGGCTTGAAGCAAGGCTGCATCTTGGCTCTGAGGTTATTCAATTTGTACTTGGCCGACATGAACAGCTACTTGATAAATGTTGAGAGCCACCCACCCAAATTGGCAAATGAGTCAATCACCTGTCTGCAATACACAGATGACATTGTGGTTCTGAGTCAAAGCCCAATCGGCTTGCAAACAGCAATTAACGCCCTTGCAAACTACTTAGAGCTGCAAGGGTTGGAGCTGAACCTGAGGAAAACTAAAGTGGTACGCTCAGAGGATACTCAGTTCAGAACGCACAAATGGTACATAAAAGTTGAACAGATAGAATTGGCCCATTCATACAAGTACTTGGGAATTACCATGGGGAGTCAAATGTCACTAACTGACCAAAAAACTTCAATGAAAGCTAAAGCTCAATCATTATTTGCTTTCAAACTCCTAAAAAAGAAATTGAGCTGCCACTTGTTGAAAGTAATGGCAGCACAGCTCCTTCCTGCCCTGACATATGGCTTGGAAATATGGCATGGCAAGGAAACAGACATTGTGAACGAGCTACAAACTAAGGTGTATAAAGCAGTGTTCTGTCTCCCCAAAGGAGCCTCTTCAGCACAGGTTCGTCTGGAATTTGGACTTCAAAATCAGAAATTCGAAAGAATGAATACCTTTGTAAAACTGTGCAAGAAACTCCACGCCTCAGAAGGTGGATCTCTGAATAACCTATGTTTAGTAGAAATTAAGGCACAGATGGAGCAAAATCAATCTAATTCATGGGGCGTTCATTTGAGGAAAGCATTAGCTGAACTAGGTATCCAAGAAGCATGGGACAGCAAGATGGGCAGAGCTGCATTTTCAAGGCTAAGCAATGTTACAGCAAAGAAACAGTCACTCTTAGAAGACAAAAACACCTTGGTCAAACGGCGACATGCTTGGACTGTGATACATTCTTTAACCAGTTTGAGGCCGCAAGGTTATATCTCAACGCATTTGCATCCAGCCATAAAAAGGAGTTTTACATCGTATCGTTTAGGAGCTCACGACTCAAAAGGCCTGATTCCAACATGGAAGGGCAGGAAGCAAAATACAAATTGCCATCTATGCTGCTACAGAACAGAAACAATAAGTCACCTGATGTGTGCATGCCCAAAAGTCATGGACCTAAGGAAGATATTCTAAACCCAACCTTTTGGGAATTAAACATCCGTACTTGCAGGCAAGCCGTTACCACCTGGATGGGAGGTGCATCCGATAAATTGATATGTCGAGGAATAAAATTCTTCTTACGGATAAGCGACCTCCTCCGGAAAGCGGACCAATAGCAGTAATCCTTTTAATTTTAAGTACTGGCTAAGCAATTGAGGAACTCAAACCAGGGAAATGGATAGTTTTTTTAGTAATTCTAATGCACGGCATGAACTAGTTAGTAAATTGGGGATGAGCAATTTTATAATAAGGCAAGACTGTAAACCAAACCAAACCAAAACAAAACAAAACCTTTTTAGCTTTTGGAAAATGTAAACTTTATTTTGTGAAAAATGTATATTTTAACTAAATGAAATGCACTTTATGGTTAGGAATAACCACATAAAGGTTTTTTTGACTTGACTTGACTAGTTTAGGGGGCATTAAGGGTATGAGGGACAGTGGCCAGTGGGCTACTGGTCCCTGCGCCTAACCCGCCCCTGTAGTGACAACATCCTGTGGGTGTACATCATTGTGCTACCCAGAATATTCTATTTTAGGGTCTTTGGCAGACCCATCCTCGGCTGTATAGACACCGTGGCTCACCCTAAAGGTGTGGCTAGGCTTTAGGGAGTGTACGCCTCCTGAATAACTAATTTTTCCACCTGCCTGAGCAGCAGAGTGGGAAGGACTTTGTACTCGAGTGGAGGACAAGGTAATTACACATCAAGGGCAATGAAAGCCTTTGAGGCTCACCGCCTTGATGACTTTAAACACTAGCCATCCTGGGAGGGTGGAGGTGTAACCTCCTACCTGCCCAGGCCTTTGTCTCTGTCCTGGGGAAGTACTCACACATCCGATCAGGAGGGCAGACTCTTGTCTTGGTGGCAAACGGCTTGGGAAAGCCTGACAAGACTCTGCAGCTTTGTATCCTAGGGGGGTACCCACGCAGGTTGGCACCCCGGTGCATGCCAGCTCACTTTTGACATGAGAATCATGTTGGGGTGAAAAAGCATGGTGTTTGATACCAAACATGACACAATTTGGTTGTTCCACAATGGGGCTGGATATCTCGAGTTTTCTTGGTAGCCAGCCCATGTTACTCTATGGACTGCTGGTCACTTACACTAAAACCTTGCTTTGCAGGGTTACTGTAGGGATATATATGTATGTACATACATATCCACACCTTTAATATAATGCACTGGGTTTAGGAGGACAACCTTAAGAGTGACTTACTTACATTAGGGCAGTAGTGTGGCTCTGCAGCACGTGGTGTGTGCAGAGTCACTCTCGACCAGAGAGGCTGCTACTTCATAGCTGCAATGGCAGACATCATCCTTGCCCTGGGTGCCCTGGTACGATCTACTGGTTACTTATAACGGGTGATACGTGCTTGCCAATTGAGTGTACCAATTTAACAGTTACAGCTTAAGGGAAAAAGCACTGGCACTGGGGCCTGGTTAGCATATCGCACTGCACTTCCAGATCTATAAAGACAGCATATACAGCAAAAAGTGACAATGAAAAAAAGGGCACTTTATAACATGATGCCCTCCCAGACGAAAGGTTATAAGCAATAACCTCCCTCATGGTAGTTCTCATCATCTAAGTGTAAAAACCTTGAAAGGCCATCTGCATTGGTATGGTTAGTCCTAGATCTGTGCTCCACTAAAAAGTCCATCTCCTGTATGAAAACTGACCACCTCAATGATTTGGGTTTCTCTCCTCTAATCTGCATCAGCCAGCTGAGAGGCCTGTGGTTGGTTTGAACTTTGAAGTGAGTCCCAAACAAGTAGGGTCTTAGCATCTTCAGCGACCAAACCACAGCAAAGGCTTCCTTCTCAATGGCACTCCAATGCTTTTCTATATGGAGGAGTCACCTGCTACTATAGACAACTGGTTGATCCTGGTCCTCATCGTTGATCTCTGACAACACTTCCCTAATTACATGATCAGAAGCGTCTGTTTGAAAAATGAACTGTTTCCCATAATCAGATGTTATTAAGACAGGTGCTGAGCACATGGCTGCTTTCACGGTGTCATAGGCAATTTGACAGCCTGTCGTCCAAATGACATTCTTTGGCTGTTTCTTTGAGGTTAACTCAGTGAGAGGGGCCACAATGGTACCATACCCCTTCACGACCTGCCTCTAGTAGCCAGTCAAGCCAAGCAATTCCCTGACTGGGGTCTGTGTCTTTGGAGCCTGCCAGTCCAGAACAGTCTGGATCTTGGATTGGAGAGGTCTTAGCTGGCCTCCACCTACAGGGTGGCCAAGGTACACAACAGTACTCTGCCCAATCTGGCACTTGCTTGCCTTGAATATGAGGCCAGCCTGATGCAGGGCCTGCAAAACTTCTCTGAGGTAGACTAGGTGATCCTCCCAGGTGGATAACATAGCCCCTCGTATTAGTGAAGAATTAACACAGTGCAGTGGTATCTACATAAGGGCACTAGCCAAGGGTAAAGCAGATTTACGCATGTAGGTCTGAGATGAGTTGGTAGATTCCTGTAGATGCAAAGTTGTTTCAGCCTACTGGAATATAGTCAACTCTAATCAGTTAGCCAAGGTCCCCATTAAGGATTTGGTGCAGAATATTAGTCCGGAGGACTGGGTTACCCATTTTGACTCAATCTATCTTCTTCCCTCAGGCAGTGCTGTGGGATAACCCCCACCTTCTTATCCTCTTAATATTGTCTTTGACATTGCTGAGGTAGCATCTGCAATTATTATTATGAGTCCTAGTAAGAAGGCGCCAGGATCAGATGGTTTTCCGTTAGATCTATACAAGGACAATATTGAGTTTTAGGCTCGTCTTCTTTCTAACACAATAAATGCTGCTTGTATCACTGGCATACCTTGGTCTTGGAGGTCTGCAATAATTGTCACGGTATTTAAAAAGGATAACTACAGTGACACATGCTGTTACCATCTCATTTCTCCTTTGGACTCAACCGTAAAAACAGAAGGAGGAATTGTCCTTGAGAGTCTTCAGTGTTGGGCAGCCGAGCATATCTGGTATTCAGTACGGATTTAGGGAAGGACTTGGAACAAATAAACAGAGTCAGAATCCTTATTTACTGGTTTCCAGGTACATAGTGACCAAGTGCAGCCCATTTTATATGGGGTTTATGGATCTTACATGCACCTTTGATAGCGTAGTTCACTCTAAATTATGGGGGATCCTAATGAATTTGGGGATTGACTATAGCCTGGTGAATTTTGTGCATGCTCTCCTCTATGAACTTACAGCCTCTGTATGTTTTGGTTGTAAAGGGGAAAATTCCAACTCCTTTGGGCTGGCTCAGGGGGTCTGGCAGGAGCATGTATTATCACCAATCCTATTTTTGCTATACACCAACGAATTGGAGGCGGTTTTATTGGCCAAAGGGCAGGGTATGTTGGTGATTAATTCTACACCTGGGCCCATCCTACTATATGCAGATGATGCTGTCATTATGTCAAGAACTCCTAATGGTTTTTAAAAGCTTCTGGGGTCATTTGTGTGCTTTATGGAAGACCTAAATGTGGAGACAAATTTTACCAAGGCACGTGGCCCTAAAAACCTGAAGTTCCATTGCTTTATTGTCAAAGGAAAAAGCATTAAAAGGACCCCTTGTTTTCCATTCCTAGGGATTACTTTTGACTGCGATTGTACTTGAGGCCCTTGTTTGCTCACCAGGAAACAACGATTTATTGGTGCCTTGAGTTCTCTTTTCTATTTGTAGACAAACCTGGGAAGTGAACTAATCGTGCCCCTCTTAGAAATTTACAAACGTAACAGCTAGCCTATTATGGTATTCGGGCTGGTATTTGGGGCTATTGTGATGTCAGATCTTTGCAGGTGGAGAAAAATCATGCCTGTCGTCGCATTTTGGGCCTCCTTTGAGCAGCCCTAACTATGCGGCGCACAAAGAATTGGGCCTAAGTTTTATGGAGGGCACCATTAAGCTTGCACCATTACTGTTATGGTTGTCTATCTTGCATAAGAAACTCACTGGGTTGAATAAGGAAATTATTGAAGACTGTCTCTCATGTGATATTCGTCATACTATCCCTGATTTATTATGTAAAATATTCTAAGATTAGCCATGGTAGACCTACTCTGTTTACTGATATGGAGAGTCTGTCTGCTAATGATAAGACCTGGGTCATTATACATTTTGTATAGGCAAGACGTGTAGAACGTAGGGGGCAAGGGAACTTATTCAACCAACAGTGAGAGATTATATTCTGACCACTTTAGGCCTTGAAACCTATTTGGAATATGTTATCTATTCATGGGAGCATACACTACTAACTAGATTCACACTCTGGATTATCAGGAGTCGGTTATGTTTTCCACTGGGCAAATTTAACCAGAAGTTAGTCTGCTTGTGTGACAAGGATTCACCACAGACCTTACTTCCCTTCATGTTTTTTATTACTTTTATACATGCTTCTCAAAGCGATATCTTATGCCTTTTTAAAAGAAACAAGGGCTTGTTAAATGTAGATCTCACATGTTGCTCGACTTAGGTATGCCTTCTATGGTAGATGTATGTGTGAGTGTTGGATCTCTTGTTAAATCTGCTGTCCGCTTCTGTAACAGTCTGGTCTTCTGACCGACTGGGATAGTTTCTCAGGCTATGCTGCAACTGCAGAACCACAGCAGATTTTAACCAGCAAGCCATGGCCCTTACGGCTAATCTGAAAGGGAGCTGTTAGACATGGCACCTTTTGGCGCGATTTTCCCCTGTCTTTTTTTGCTTCTGCCTCCTGTTTTTGTACTGTTTGCTGGACTTCGTTTTTGCTGGTTTTATGACTCTGGGCACTATACCACTGCTGTCCAGTGCTAAAGTGCAAGTGCTCCCTATATATAAGGTAATTGTAATTGGTTTGTCCATAATTGCCATATTGAATTTACTCATAAGTCTCAGTAAAGTGCATTATGCGTGCCCAGGGCCTGTAAATTAAACGCTACTAGTGGGACTGCAGCACTGATTGTGCCACCCACATGAGTTTAAAAAGCACACACAATAAGGCAAAATAACCGTGTACAGCTTGCACACACAAGTGCTTAGAAAAAAGTCTGTCCTATGCTACATGTTGAATATTTTAGTTAGCCTTCTTAAGGCAGTGGGAGAGCCAAATAGGTGCAAAGGGAGGACGATGTCCCTTGATGAAGTAAGTGTTTGGGGGCTTTTGGGAACCAGCGGTAACTGGAGGCATACCACATATTTACCGAAGGGGATCTATAGCTCATGATCGCCTTCTTTTTCTCAGTGTGTGACTACAGGGTTCACCTACCCCCACTGCCTTATGAAACCTAACTAAAATATACGACATGTAGGTCATAGGACAGACCTTTTTCTAAGCACTTGTGTGTGCCTGCTGTACACTGTTAGTAACTTTATTTTGCCTTATTGTGCGTGCTTTTCAAATGTATTTTAATGTTGCTCTATGTACAGGGTGAATTCTGTCAGCATGATAGAGGCGTGATCTCACATGTTTGCATGCCTTGATGCAGATGCAAAGCATGGTGTGCAAAATTTTAAAGCAGCAAAAAAAAACTAACAGGTAGAAAATCATTTTTTTTTTCCAATCTAGAGACTATAAAGAAGAAAATGGTCCATTATGGTCTGTTTGTTGCGTGCATGCTTCATTTAATTTTGTTTGTTCAATTTAACTAGTCAAGAGTTGGAAATACCTCACACTGTGGTGAGGGCATGTCGAGAAGCTGCTAGATTCCTGGGATGGGAGGACAAGTTGACAGACAGGACCCCACTATGGGACAGTGATCTCCTGTGGGAAGTTGGGGGCCTAGAGGGGTTTTCCAGATGGGAGCTGCTTGGCATTAAATACTTGGGCGATGTCTAGAGAGGAAAAGCATTGGTAACATTTGAGGTTCTGAAGCAAGAATATGAGATGGCGAGGTTAGAGTGCTTTAGACATTTACAATTGGGGCCCGCATTGAGGTGACACAGCAAGGAGAACACTTGCCAGAGGCAGTGCCACTGGAGGACCGACTCCTCTTAGATCCCATGATGAACGAAGCCATCTCTCTGATCTACAGGAAATTAATGAATACCTCCCCTGACCCCCTGAAGGCGTTGAGGGAACCATGGGAGGGGGACATTGGATTCATTGAGTATGATGACTGGGTGGAGACATTGCAGAGTGCCAGGGAGATGGCCATTAGTGCATGTTTCTGCTTAGTCCAACTAAGGATACCCCACGGATCGTGCTACTCTAGAATGCTCCTACACTAGCTGGGGAGGTGCGATACTGCCCTCTATGCCAGGGGGTTTGATCTGATGGGTACTTTCTTCCACATATTTTGGGACTGTCTAGAAATTTAGAATTACTGGGGGGGAGTGGTGCAAATTATGGCCCGAGTTACTGGACTGAACGTGCCGCTGGGGGATAGATGACATCTCCTGAATATAACGGACGAGGAGGTGTGGCGTATATATCAGAAGCTACGGTTAACATGCGATGCGAGGGTCTGGGGGCAGGTGGACCCCCACATATCAAAGACTGGGAAACTGACCTGGATTGGTGTCAATATGCTGAACATGTGGTATATCAGAGTTGGGGCTGCCCCAGGAAATGGGAGAAGATTTGAGACAATTGACCTAACTATAGAGGGTAGTGACTGGAAAAACATGAACGACACTTTGGAGATCGGGCCCAGGTCACTGATTCAATTTTGTCCAAATGTGATCTTTACATATGTACACACCGGAGACTTTCCAATTGTTCTTGATAGTTATTATGATTGTACTGCGACTTGTTTCTTAGCGATGCCTATTGTGCAACTGATCCATCCATTATCCTTGCTGTGCACTGAGCAACTGTTTAATATAAAGATTTTCAAAAAACAAAAAGAGTTGGAAATACCAACATTGAATTGTAGGGATTAAACATAGCTTTTGGCGCTGAAGAAAGCCTACTGACCCTTGGTGGCATACAAAAGGCTGAAACATGTTGACACACTGATGTTACATGTCATTATACCCACAAATATCTCTGTTTTTGTCTCTGCCAAAGAACCTCTATAGTAAAAAAAGATTTAGGATCCGGAAGGCAATTTTAATTCACATTTAAAATCCCACATTCTTAGCTAAAGAGCTCTGCTTACAAACTGCGTCAAGTGAGCCACTCACACTAGGTGTAGTGGGTGAGGATCCAATGATAAAGCATGCAATAGGTGTTATCTGTGGGTGAGGATCCTACTAAAATACTCAAGATATCCCAGGATCTCACTAATTTACCTGGGTGAGGATCCTACTACTATCTTGAGATATGCTAGTATCTTTTAGATCTACTTGATCACAACAGAAAAGGTTAACTCTCTTTTGTGTAGTTAGTGCTTAATTTGCCACATAAAATACATGCAAGGGCACAAAGTTTTTGTTAGGAGCTTGCTATTGGCAATGGCAAATGCCAAGGTTCCCTAATATCATGGCCCCTTGACTCGTTATTACCTCATGCGTCTTTCTTCCTTCACTCTAAACTTGTATTTTATCTCACTCTTGCAGTGCCCTTTTTAACCCTCTTCTTTTTCTATGTCATTGGTAAAAGTCTGATGATAAATAAGTTCTGGCCCCCAAAAATGAGTTGCAGTGCTCACCACTTTCCACCCATTTCACAAAGTAAGCCTAGGCTCTAGACACGCTCTGTACATTCTTTCATGCCCCACTCACACACCTAAACATTTTCACCAGCATAAAGAATATATGTACAAGAAACCAATCACCATGATGTACCTCCACGAAGTTTTGGTTGACACCATATAACACATGCAAAATACATTCAAACAAACATACACACACACATATATAGTTATTGGCACGTTTGCTTATTTACAATATGTTTATCAGCATCATCAGTTTAGAAAAGTAATTACTGTATTTTAAAGTATTTTAGTTGCATTTATATAGCGCTTACTATCAGTGATGATGCTTTGGATAGCTTTGTGGCGAGAAGCCCGCTATCATGGAACCCAAGGTCAGTGGTTAATCCATTGGTTGTAGAACACCAACAAAACTATTCTAAGTACTGGTCTGATGTCTACTTAGAAAGTAGATAACCTATGCTTTCATTTTGTTTTACCTGAATCATAATTTTTTCCCTTTTCATTACCATCGATCCTCTTCTCAATCTATGCACATCATTGTCAAATTCTTCTTTGTCTTGTTCTGTCTCTTACCAGGGTCGGACTTACACAAAAAATAGGCCCGGGGACCAAAATAAAATTGACCCACATTAGCAATTAGATAGCTAAAAAAAGTAGCCCACATTTGCAGTTTAGAACTTGTAAAGACACGCTTTATAGGTATTTTGCAAAGTATTGGAGACAGCATACATGTGTGTTTGCTGTAGGCAATGCTTGAGGTCGTAACTCGGAACTCAACAGTAAAAAACCGGCTAACTGGTCAGAAAACAGGCCCACCCACTGCTAAAAACACCGGCCCACACACTGACCTGTCAGACCAGCCCATCGGGCACTGCCTGATTGCCCTTCAGGCCAGTCCGACAGCGCCTCTTACTGCCATTTTTCCTCCATAATTGCAGTTCATTAAATTACTTTGCACCCGTGAGTGATGACAGGGGTGCGCTCTTTGCTGATAAATGTGAATCCCATGCAACGGACACCTTGTGGCTAAAGTTGCTTCAAAGCAAGGAGGCCCGAGTAAATCTTGAAGTGAAATGTTGTATCACTATGTCTGTCTGCACTACCGGCGGAGGCCTGGTGGAGCTGCCGCATCCCTGTCACGGAGAGCTACCGGAGCAGCTTGGCCATGGACTATCATTTATCACTTCCTCATTCACCCGGATCCTATTACTCAGGGGTAACATGAGTCCGTGCCAGTGGCCTCCTCCTCGGTGCTGTTTGAGAAATGCCCTGTCACCAACTCGCGGGCCCCGAGCCAAGCATCCCCGCGTGCCCGTGGTTACAATGTAGAGGGCCCAAGTCAGAAGGTTAGGTAGAAAAAATACGCCTTTATATTTGCCTGAATTAGACACCTACACCATGTTGGAGCAGATGCATGCTTATTAAGCCTGATGAATAGCTCGACTTCGGATTTTGGAAGCCTGGCGAGCACAGCAGACACATCCTTTGACACGCATGAACTAGTGTGGGAACGACTGTGTTTTCTTTAGCAGATACGCCTCTAGTTGTAGGTGAGACGCCAGCAAATGTATGTTCTCATCAGGAGACGATAAAAATGGCAAAATCTACCCCCAAGCATTATTTGTGAGGCAATCTGGAAGGTTTTCACTATGAAATAGGCCACAAAAAGCACCTCTGGCTAATAATGCCCCTGCTGCCCGTTGTGCAGTACAAAGAGGAATATTAACAACAAAGGGGCATATTTAAAAGCCCCTATCACCACCAGAGTGTCACTTTTTTTGGCGCTCCGGTGGCGTAGTGCCATTTTCCATATTTACAAGGTGGCGCTATGCCACTTGGCGTGGCTTAACGCCACCTTGTAAATATGCCACTTTACGCCTCTCTCCTCTGCGGCAAAGGGGCGTGCAATGGATGTTGCTGTGGGCGTTCCATCTCAAACACTCATTGCTCTTTGACGCTGTCCCAGATTTACAAGAAGTTGTAAATCTGTGGCAGCGCCAAAAACTAATGCCATCCAAGAGCAGGCGTTAGAATGGCCCACAGGGAGAAATGCTCTTATTTCTCCTCGTTTTTGCTTTTGCTATGTGTGCTGCAATCTGCAGCACACACAGAAAGAGAAAAAAGCCATTAATAATTCTTTATGTGTAGGAAGGTGATTATTGCTACCTCTATATGTGCTGCAGAATGCAGAACAAATAGCCATTATGGATTGTTTATGTGCAGTAAGGGAGACATTCCTGCACATAAACAATCATTCCTTGCAATGCAGGCACCCTTGCACTATGGTGCAAGGGTGCCTGAGTTGGTGCTAGGCAGCTAATTTTAGCGCCAGCGCTAGGGAAAACACAGGGGTGCGCCGTATTGTAGTAAATACAGTACATTCCTGTGTTTTGAAAATGTAGGAGTGCAGTGCTGTCAAATTTGGTGCAGCGCTGTGTTCTGATATTTTCTAGTATTTATGCCCCAAAGTGCTTTGTGCACAGCGATAAAAAGAAAGAATACGCAATAATTGAATACTATCGTACTTTCCAAAATAAAAAGGCCTCTGGATAGAGAACACTAGAAAACAGGCAGTCCTGGTACAATTTTCAACAACAAATTGTTCCTGTCTTTTTAATTTTAGGTCTGACGTTAACCAAGAGCTTTTGATTTTCCTAAAATTATAATAGTATTCATTCTTATATGGGCTTTCAGCTAGCCCTTTGCATCCATTGGGCTATTGCTCTTTCATTCACATTTTACCTCTGAACACTAGAGCATACAGCATGGGGCTAAGCGTGAGCCCGCTTCAACCACTGGTTATCTTCACTGAGTGATGGCATTCTGCTCTTTCAAAATTGAACATCTGCACACAAAATGGTTCCCTTCATTGCCAGGGACTCCAATGGCAATGTGTTCTTTTTGAAAACTATAAAATATTTTCTCTTTTATCAATATTTCAATTTTTTTAGAGTCCTGAAGACCCACCCAGTAGGTCAAGCAATACGCTTTGCAGAAACCATAACAAAACAAAATAAGCATTGACAAGCTAAAGGTTAACAGTCAACGCCATATGTATTGGGTTTCCCAGTGCTTGTAATAAATTTCATGTAGACATTAATGCCTTAACAAGTTAGACACACCCGTGTTTTCCTGACCATTTTGACCTTTTGTCAGGCTTACTCTGCAGGGTCCATTCACAAACCGTGTTTTGTAGTACGTTTTGTGGCACTGCAATAATACTACTCATATATGACAAAAGACTTATGAAAAATTTCTGCGTGGAGGTTTCCGCCTCCACCTCTTGTATCTTCTCTGTATGGATATCTTCGCCCAACTGCGTAGATCTCTGCATATGTCACATATGTTTTTATAGTAAATGTAGGAGGGATGGGGAGTGGCTTAAAAAAGGGCTATACTTACTACTAAATAGCAGGGGTTAAGGAAGGGGTAAGGAGAGGTTAAGAGAGGGACAACAACACACCCACAAAAGAGTAGGACTATTGGTACTCACAAACTGCACTTCTAAAGTTATTACAGCCAAAAAGGCTCAAACAGTAGAAAATGTACTTCAGCTGAGCCTCGGAGTAAGTAAAGCACCACACGTTTGGCCACTGGTGCTGCATCATACTCCCATGAAAAAATAATGAAGCCAGCTAATAAATATAGAATTATATATAAAAATAAAGCAATAGTTATTTCACCTTTTTGAAGATCCTAACTACAGAAACTTTGCATGCAATCATGTGTAATGCAATTTTTTTTCATCATCCAATCTTTTAATATTTTTAAAGGAAATCCTTTTGAATTTCATAACAAGACTAAGAGCCTGATTACGATGACGGTGGGTCCGCCACCGACGGGCTGTCGGTGGCGGTCCCACCGCCATCGCAATGAGGATTCCTGCCCGCCACATTAGGATGGCGGGCGGATGGTTGGCAGTCGGAGAGACCGACCGCCACAGATCACGGACCGTCGGAGGGAGTTGTATTCCTTACAATGGTGCCGTAGGGATTACAATGTCCCTTTCTGCCTGCCGTTTAATGGCAGTCAACCTGCCATGAAAAGGCAGGTGGAAAGGGACTCAGGGGGCCTGTAGCAGGACCCCCTTCCCACCTGGTCCTCAGCTGTGGGTTTTAGGGGGCACCTATGGTGCCCCCTACATATCCCTGCACCATGTGGCAGGCACCGCATGGTGCCTGCCATGTAGTCCAAGGATATGTGTAGTGTCCCCTTTTTGTACTGTGGCATGTGCTGCAGCCAGCAGCACCCGCTGCAATACAAAATATAGGCATCGCGACCGCCGTGGTGGCGGTCGCATCCTAATGCCTATGGCGGGACCACCTACAGCCTGTCGGGCGGTCCCATTTATGAAAGGATGTCCGACCGTCATCCTAATCAGCCCCTAAGACTCTTTTTTAAGATCATCATTTTTTTCTTAAAAACAACTTCTGTTGAATGTTATAACATGGGTAATTTATTATTATTGTTTTCTTAAAAGCAAGTGTCATAGAATTATATAACAAGGCTTAAAACACTTGCAACTTACCTGAAAATAAAAGGAGTGATTGGTATGTTCTCCAGCACCCATCTCCAGCTGAAACACATTTCAAAACGGAACAATAACAGCCAGGCTGGCCATATGAGGATTTAACTCACACACCAAACTTTTTCTGTCTTCACTATGTCGGTGAATGCTTTTGTTGGTCTGCCCCTCATTAAAAAAATTAATTATTTCAGCAGCATTTGAGAGGAGGTTTACAGTAAAAGGATCAACATTTGTGGGATGTCCAGGGAAGCTGTCACTGCCAGATACCGCTTCTCACCTGATGTGATCCTTGACATGGTTGCAGACTAGGGGCAGGATTTTGATTCACCTACAGCCTGCCCCCAGGTTATATCTGCCTGTGTCAAAATACCGACTCCACTCCATTTTATTGCCACTGGATCTTTCCAGAGGGTCACGTCTGACAGTGTTGGCATCTTACAGGCGAGCCATTCTTGATGATTGTTTCAGGTATTAAGATGCATCAACAGGAGAGTGAATCAGTTTATTGTCATGCTACAGTCACTGTCTGAAAGGTAAAGGGTGGAAAAGGAATTCTATTTCTTTGGCCACTTTCCCCGCATGTTAGGTGCATTGACTGCACACAGTGGCACGCCATCCACGGCACTGCTAAGCATGTCTTTTCTGCAACAGACACCTCTGGCACTCTATCAATGTGCAAGCTGACTGAGATGCCAGGGGTTGTTTCACAGATGTGGATTTTGGTGACATGTGCCTCATTGGTAAGGAACAATACCTTACACTGGGGTTACATGTGCATCTAGAGGTCCCATCTTCAACATACTCAATATTAGGCTTGGGCAAAATGTAAATTACATCAGCATAAATCACATAATTTCAGGAACTTTGCGTCATGGTCTTTATGTGTAATCCCCAAAATTACACTATTACGCAACTTCACATAAGTACGCAACATTCGCAGTAAAAATGTACTGCAAACGTGCCATTTGCAGGTAAAAATTCACAGTGAGCACCTGGGAATAACAGAACTCTCTGTGCTTTTGCTCTTTTGCACTACTTTTTTTAGCATGAAATGCGTCCTTGTGACAAAACGTGATGCAAGGCCGCATTTCATGCTAAAATACAGCGTGAAATAACAGAATTGCTTTTCCCGTAACTATGCATGATTTTGCATCATGTTGCAAAAATTTAGCGTAATTGCGCAAATTCTAATAACGCAAATTTCTCACATTCTTAATCCCAAATCATTGCACATTAACTTCACATCCACAGCATGTTTGTAGGCATGATGTATTAAATGTAGATCAGAAGACCCTTTTTAACAATTTAAGTTTTTTGTTGTTGCAGGTGATGCTGGGTATGTTCTGTCTCCCATCTCCTCGCACCCTACAGATATCCAACCAAACTATCTCAACAGAGGTACAATAAGTCACACATATGTAAACAAGCCATTATTTAGTGCATTCTTGGGATCGTTAAATTCCAATTCAGATGTGTTGACAGTTCGCTGGGTAGCTCGTGTACTTCCCAGAAGTTGGTATGCATGATTGTTGTAGCCTGTTGTGTTTTGTACAACATTGCCGTGCAACAATGATTACATATACATGTTGACCTTGAACTAAACCCACATTCAGGTACCTATTGTGGGGTACAGAACAGAGGCCAGGGTATTCAGGTGCTCGACTGGATACTTAACTAATTTTTTTCTTCAGCTACTAGTTTGGTGACTGGATTTATGTGGTTGAACATTCTCTTGTCAATGATGAGTGGTGGACTACTACTACACTGTCCAAATATACCATTCTGAGGCAACTCTATTACACTGAATGTCATAACTAACATGCAATGCTCTAATGAAAAATTATTTGCCTCTTCATTGTCTATAACAGTTAAACACTTATCAACAACTCTTAAGTACAAAATCTCACATAGTACACTCAGTCAATCAGTCAATCAATCTTTATTTTGCTTAATTTCTGTAGCATAAAAAGTACATATAAAAACAAGCATAACATTTACACAGGTTTACTCTTCTGTTGTACAACAATTCTGAAAAAATCATTTAACTTGATATTATACACATTCCAACTGGAAACGAGTACACTCATATTTTAGATCAAACACACTAAAATTCTTATTTAACACATATATTAGGTACAAAAATTATCCATTATAACAACTTTGTGATTCTATCAATTGTGTAGTGTGTTTTGCTAAATTCAGGGGTCTACCTCCCACATGCAGAGGTTTCTCCTCCTCATATGGACAGTTCTCTTCCACAAGCACAGTCTCTGCCCTGCAGATGGAGCAGAGATTTCGCAGTTAGGGCGGAGTACTCAGCCTTAATCAAAATGTAGGAAATTACATACAGGAAGATGAAGTAAGCAATTTTTAAGTCATTCTATGCCATCCTCTCATCACCACAACACCCTTCTCCTCCATCCTTCTGCTCCTTGTCATAATTTAAAACCCAACAAGGCTGAGGGTCTTGATAAGAAGCCCCCCCGTTCATTGATCAGTAATTGGTTCAACATTAGTAAGGGGGTCATTAAATAGTACACTCTGCTTAATGGAGGCCCAGGAATTCAGCTGAGTAATTCAGCGTGGGTCCAAACCTGATGTGACATCACCATGTGCTGTAGTACAGTGGGTGTCTACATCCGTTGGGGTAAGTTCTACCGCAAGATTTGAGAAGGCCTTCAGCACTCAGACCTGATCAAGGCCAAGAACATTATGTGCTTTTCCTTCCAGCCACATTCTTGGCACGCTTGCATGACACAACTGTATTGTTTGGCCGTGAGAGTGGCTTGGCCAACCTTTCATGCTCAGCTAGAAGAGTTTGAGCAGCAGACAGAAAGTAAGTGTTTTATTTTAACATTCACTTAAATGCACATGTGTTCTAAGAGTGGTGTCCAATCACATGTTCAGTTTAAGCTTTGTTCTAAGCTTCCATGTTGTATTTAGCTTCTATTGTATAATATCAATGTAAATAATATCAAAATACAAAAATATTGTGAAAACATATTGAGAAAACATGAGAAAATATAGAGAACACAAATATCAACATCCTACACATAAAACACAAATATTGACAACAACAAAAATTGCAATAAAATATCAAAAATATCTAAATATCAAACATGCAAATATAGACCTATGGAAATGACAATAAAAGATAAGAAACATGATCAACACCACAAAAATAAAAATATTGACAGTCAGAATATCGCTACAAATCATTACAAAATATATATATTTGGACTTCTGTATTTAATTACACATAAATAGATAGAAATAATTGAACATACAAAGATAGCAGAAGTAACAGCCATAATGAATTTTTACCATATATGGTAAAACCAGTACAAACCAGCAAACCAATAACCAATTGTTACAAAACTTTAAAACCCCGGGCACAGACCGGATACTACTCCCCGAACCACACAGAGTATCAATCCACTGTATTAGAGTAGTGAAAGCTACGGGCTGTTGTTGTGACCATGACTATATGACCGTATTTCCTGCTCTATGAGGGATTCTGAGGGCTGTGTAAAAGGCAGGTCAATACCCCTGTACTCAGCCCACCGCTTCCAGATTTTATTATGTTTCTGAGGGCAACCCCGTGCCTGAAATACTGCCAGTTCCATCCCCATACATCTGTCCATGGTTCACTTCCACCCACCCACCCACCGAGGGTGAGGAGACCCCTTTCCAATGTCGGGTGATATCGCACTTAGCTAATGTTACTCCCAAAAGCAAAAGGTGATGTTTATACCTGCTGCCTCCAATCCCTTCTGTGTTATGCAGGAGAACTAGCTTGGCTTCAAGGGGGATCTGCCAGGACAGCACTTGAGCCAGGTAAGAGGTTACCCTGCACCAGAAGGGCAGGAGTGCGGTGCAGCTCCATACCGTGTGGAGGGAGGTCCCCTTCTCCCCGCAGCAGCGGAGACATGTGGGGGAAGATATTACTAAAAAAAAATAATAATGCAAAACCAAGTGAGAGGAGGGTCTAAGGGAAGAGTTTAAAGACCTGCGCGGACTAATCCCAATTTGAAACCATTCACTCACAATTTATCTATTGCAGTAGTAGTAATATCTAGGTCCTGAGGAAGGCCACGATCACTATATGATCATGATTGGTGAAACATGTAGACCCTCCTGATTTGACCAGCGCGCTCGTAAATTTTATCAGACCGCGCTTGCACTGTTTTTTAACTTTTGACACCACAAGATATCAAATAAAAAAAAATTCTCCTGGTAGCCAATTTTAACTTTTCACAACGTACACTGCATATTGCACATTCACTCACACTTTTTTCATGCTCCATTGATCTTAGGAGATCTAGCCTTTGGATCTAAATAAAACATCCGCGAGCTCCTCCAACACGAGAAAGGAGTTGTAGCTCCTTGGCTGCACTAGGCTTGCAGCCAAGAGGAGATCCCAGATGATGAAGCATGCCATTTCGGTGGGTGATGGGATTCCGTCCTCTTAAATAGGACTTCCCTGTTTTGTCTTTTCTTTCTTTCCCTGTTGCTTTGCTGTGTGTACTGTTTGCGCTTTCCACTAGACCCGCGGACTTTGTGTTTTGTCATGGAAGATATTACTCCCATATGCCAGAGGCAGGACCTTGTGTAGTGTGCTCGATGCAGGTATTTAAACTGAATTAGCCGATAACGTGTTGCAATGGCAGCGCCTCAAGGACCTGCTAGGGCTTCCATCCAGTCATCGTCATTTAGGTCCGCGATATCACCCTCCCAAGTTGCCCACAATGTGCCCAGAGTGGTGTGGCTATGTGTGACCAGAGTTTGGTATAGTTGTCTGATCTTGTGTGCACCCATATCACCCATTAACAGCTGGCCTTCTAATGGGTTAAACTCCGGTAAGTCCATCAGGTCCTTAATATATGGTGTCAGTGCATGTCTAAGTTGTAGGCACTTATAGAACTGGCTACGGTGAAGCTGATAGTCATCTTGCAGCTATTGAAAGGATTTGAGCACTGTCCCCTTCATAATGTTATCAAATGTGAATAAACCAATTAGGTCCCATGCACGGAACCCAGGCAGCGCCGTTACTTGCCGTATAGAAATTCCATGCCACAGTGGGGTCGCCCAGTCAACCTCCCCCACCAACCCAGCTGCCAGATAGTCCACTGCCATAGTTGAATAACCACTTTAGCGACTGGGGGCAAGTGGTCTATGCCCGATATCTATAGAGGAAATCTAACGCCGACCGGTTGCCCATTGGTCATCTCTCAACTGCATATGCCGGATCTGTCTGCGAACTACACCACCATTCATTGATGTTGAGTAGGTGGGAGGCGGAATAGTAGGCGTATACATCTGCTGCGGCTATCTCTTTGCAATAAGTGGACTGTATACAGGTGCGGAGGGCCACTCTGACTGCGCCACACCTCCACAGGAATGATTTAGAACTGCCTTAATCTGCCTAAACCATGATTGTGGGATATCATAGCGGAAATTCAGGAGCCAGTAGAGCTGTTGTAGCAAATAAACCATTTTAAAGATGGCGGACCGTCTGAGTACTGATAAGGGCAGGGAAGACCACGCTTTCACCTCCTCTCGGACACACGACAGTAAGGGGTTAATGTTGTGAGTCCAGGAAATAGTTGTGTTGGGGGAGATATATATACCGAGGTACTGAAAACCGCCCACAGCAAGGGTCAAATGAGTTGCTCAAGTTCCATTTTTGGTCCCATACAGACGGGAAACAGCACTGATTTTGACGGGTTTGTGCATAATCCAGAGGTCTCCCCAAATACCCAAAGTATCTGCAGGATTCGTGGGCCTGTGAACCCCAGATCCATAAGAAAGAATAGCACGCCGTCTGCGTACAGTGCGATCCTGTCAGACGTCTCGATGGACCATTCAAACCCGCGAACCAGGGGGCCCCACCTCACCCATGCGGCCAATAGCTCAACCACTAGTGTGAATATTAGGGGGAAAGCGGGCACCCCTGCCTGGTACTTCTAAGGATAGGGAATTGGTCTGACAGCACCCCAGCCACGCGCACTGAAGAGGAAAGGTCTGTGTAGAGTAGACGGATATATGTCAGAAATCTTGGGCCAAAGTTGAGTGCTTCTAGGAGGAGCAATAGATACTCCCAGCTGATCGAATTGAATGCTTTATCTATATCCGCTAATAAAATGGCGGTGGGCGGCCAAGTTCAGGCACCTTTGCTAAGGAATTATGAACATGTCTGATGTTGTGGCGCGTGGATCGCTGTGGCATAAAGCCTGCCTGATCAGGATGGACAAGATCGAATATGTACGGAAGGAGGAGACGATCCACGAGAACCTTACCCAGTAGTTTGGCTTCTATGTTCAGTTATGAAATTGGTCAATCTGAGGAGGGTTCTTCAGGGGGGCACCCTGGTTTGTGGAATACCACAATTTCTGTGTGTCACCAGTCTGGTGGGAGGATCTGCAGCTCAAAGGCCTCCTGTAGCACTTTTAGTAGATGTGTACCCAATTGGGGCATATATATTCTCAGGAACTCGCTTGGGAACCCATTAGGTCCCGGAGCTTGGTCGGGGCGTAAGCTTGACAGTGCTTTGGTGAGTTCCTCTTCGGTGATTGGCATGTCGAGTTGTGCTCATATGCCATCTGAAACCGATTTTGGCAGCATTAACTCTATCATTTGATCACATGACAGAACCTCTTGCCTAGCATATAGGCCCGAGTAATATTCTGCGAAGCCCTGAGCGACTTCGGGAGGGTTGTTACACAAGCCGCCCTTCGTGTCTCGCAGCATCGGCACTGGGGCCGGCGACTGCGCCATTTGACACAAGCGATGTATTAGCCTACTCGACTTGTCGCCCCACTGATATATCCTACCTTACTATGCTGGACTGATTTACATAAGTGATTGAGACATGATTTTTTATTGTTAAGTGGAGCATTGACAATTGAAAATTAAAAATAATTTCTTTGGAATGAACTACCAAGATTGATATTTCTTGTGAGTGGCTATATTGATACTTAGAGGGTTATGCTTACTGGCTAAGAATAGAGAAAAAGGACATTAAGAGTGCCGAGGCACAGTGTTTTTCTATATCCTACACTGAGTTGCCTGCCATGCCAATTGAGCCTCATTTATGAGTAATTGGTGTAGTTGTTGTTGGGAGAGAAGCAAACTATGTCTAGCCCATGCCCCGCCACCATCTCTGATCTCGGCCTCGAGAGTCCGCTGCCGGGTTTCCAGTTCCACTACCTGCACATTGCGGCGGTGTCATTCCCCAGCACAAAAGCTGATATCTACTCCCCGCAGTGTGGGCTTCAAGGCTTCCCACAAAATTACGCCAGACGGGGTGGTGTCAACGTTAGATGCTAGATAGTCTGTGATTGCTTGGTGGAGATTGGATTTATAAGATGAATTTCACAGTTGCCAGGGCGACATTCACCACTGAAATAGAGATCTCCGGGACCCTATATGCATCATGAGTGTCACTGGAGAGTGGTCTGCCAGCTCCCGTGGCAGGATCGATACCGCAGAGGTCCTATGCACCTGGGGGCTAGGGAGAAATAAATAGTCTTATCTAGAAAAGGACCCATGAACTGCTGAAAAGAAGGTATATCCAGGTTCTGCTTGGTGATAGGCTCTCCACACGTCCGACCACCCCAGGGAGGACACCAGAAAGCATAGCTTTGAATCCCCTGTACTATGGCTAAGTCCCTCCACGCACCATCTGTCATCTAGCTTCATGTGCCATTCCAGTCACATCCCTTCACTGATAAACAGTCCGGTAGTTCCCCCCAGAGGCGCAGAACCCTGTCTACATAACCTTGACCCAGGGGAGGGGGCGATAAAAGCCACAAAGCATCAATAATTCCCCAAATAGCATCCCCATCACAAGAGTGTACCTCCCACCCAGGTCCGTACCAACCCTTCTGGGTCTATAAGGGACCAGGATTGCTGTGCCCCGTGAACCACGGATAAACCCAGAGTGGAAGATCTGATCAAACCCAAAGCGCGCTAAGCACAGTGCCCTTGTTCCCATCATGTGGGTTTCTTGCAGTAATAATACGTCAATCTCTAGCTGTTTGGCCTATTTCAGGATTGCCCCTCATTTAATTTTGTTGAGTAAACCCGTACATTCCTTGTTATGATACGGATGGCCTTTCTATATTCAGGGGGGTGCCATTTGTGGACTGGATGCTCGAAAGTAGCAGTACCTCTAAGTCTGTGCCGTAACAGTATAAAACCTTTAGCAACTGAATTAAACACCCCCAACTCCTTCCCACCACCCCAATACCTCAGCAAACATGAAGAATCTGTTGCGCAAGGCCCCCCCCCCGAGCCCAGCGGGAGCCCGGGAGGATCCGGTGCCAATGTTTCTCTAATCTTCCAACTCCCTCAACCATAGGTCCTAAGAACCTTCATGTGTCACTTGATGGGGCCCATCTGGCCTGGGGGCCTCACGAGAGCAGGCTGAACAGGCCATATCTGGGTACAGCATACTTGGGTTGATTTCGCCACCCCCGGAAGAGCCCCGCTGCTCAGTTATGAATCTTCACCCTGCATCTGAGAGCACCAGTTGGAACGTGATCTGTGCCCCTGTTTCAAAGTGGATTTCTTTGAGCGGATCCGCAAGGTTCCCTGGGATGACTCGGACTCCAGCGGAGGTGGTGTATGCGACCTGAGGTGGCACAGTCTCATCAGTCCATGTAAAAATCGCCTCTGGCATGTCAAAAAACAGGGACTGTGACTTGCAGATGACCCTCATCTATGCAGGGTAGAGCAGCATATTTTGGATATTAAGTTTCCGGAGTCTGCATTTGGCTGCCACAAACGATTGACGTTGCTGCTGGACTATTTTAGTGTAGTCGGGAATTATCATGAGAGCCTGGGAATCATGTGTGAGCTTGTCTTTGTGGCCCGGGCAAATTTAAGAATAGCGTCTCTATCACAGTAGTTTAGCAGTTTGGCGATCACGGGATAGGGCCTCGCTCCCGAGTGGGGGGGTTTCCGTGAGGGCCTGTGAGCTCACTCTACAACAATGCAAGGGGAAAGTGAGTCCTCTGGCATGAGGGAACGCAGCCACTGTGTCAAGAACACTTCCATTGAGGCGCCTTCGCACCCCTCTGGGAATCCAACGAATCACAGGTTATTCCACCGGGCGTGGCTCTCTGCATCCTCCACCCATGCAGCAAGTTCTTGGGTCACCTCAGTCAATTTGTTGACTTTTTGTTGGAGCAATGTTACTGTGGCTTCTACTGCTGATAACCTGGTTTCTGCTTCTGTAAAGTGGTCTACCGCTTTCCGGAGATCTTGTCGGAGGAATGAGACCTCCGATCCGACCGCTCCATTTTGGGTGTGGCATAGTGTATAAAAGGAACCACACCCAATGCTCCACGTTCACTATTCTCCTGGAGTCTTGTGGAGCATCCTCTTTGGGTACTTTTCTGGGCAGATTGGTCTTTGTTCGGTGGCTCTCTCGGTGTTCATCGTGAAAGAGTGGCGTTTTTCTCCTTCCGTGCATCTAGCACGGCCCCTCAGCTGGATTCATCCTTTTGTTTACAAACTTCTCCACGAAGCCGCTGCGGTCAGATCTAGCTACGTCATGACAGCTTACGGTGGCTTTAGTTCCGCGCATAACGAGTAGGTCTATACTCGTGTGGGTAAGAGTCAAACTTATTTCATTTTATTAGGCTATTCATTATACGGAAGTGAAGGTGTTCACATGTTCTTGTGTTACACTTAAGTGCCTTTGAGAGTGTGATTACAAAATAAGATTCTTTTGACTAATAATTGTGATTGCCTAAGTAGTGTCTTTGTTTCAAGCATTCAGACATACAGAAGACTTTCATGTTTAAGAAGATATTATTTTGATTCATAATAGAGACAAAGAAAACAACAATGTCATAAAGGAAATACTCTATTATCACGAACGGCCACATTTATAGTGTATCATTACATGCATATTTTTATCATTACTATCGAGTGATTCTTGCACATATTGTTGGTTTATTTGCTTATTTTAGTTTTGGCAGTACAAGCTCAAGAGAATAATCGCTTAATACTGCCTTATTCATAAACACGCAAAAGAGTGTTATTGTATGTTGTGATATTGTTTTCTTTCTAGGTCTCCCTCCCTGCTGTTCCCATCCCATCCCAATTACCCTTCCCCCATTTGGCCACTCTAAGACTCTGTACTATTACAGTATTTAAGAGTTGGAGGTGCCAAGAGGTGGGTCCTTGTGTCATCGTGTACAGACCCTGAGGAAACAAATCTTTGGTGATCTGACAGAATAGTGAGCCCACGAATTTCCTTTCCTGCTCGTCTGTACAAGAGACATAATGGCCACTTCAGATGACTTCATCAAGGTAATTTCTCAAATGCAAAGAGATTTACTAGACACTAAAAATGCTACTGTGGCATTAGCCAGCAAGGTAGAACAGTTACAACAGCAACTGGTGACTGATAGTAGTCTTCCTTCAACTGGTGTTTAACATCCTTCTCGCTCTAAACAACAACCACCTACTAATGTAGCGGTAACTATACCTACACAAATTCCTTTGGCAAATCAGGAGCGATTTTTGGGGTATTCAAATAAGGTACAAATCTTTCTGACACAAGTGGAATTACATTTCACCTGTAGACCAAGTGATTTTCCTGATTTGCAATCTAGAATAGCCTTCTTAATTTCATATTTGTACGGTGATGCTGCAGCGCAGGCTGTTCCCTTAGTTCCCTTAGTTCGTCAAGACAGTCCTATGCTGTATAATAGGCGGAGGTTTGTAGAAGAATTTGAGAAGGTTTTTGATCGGCGTGCTGTCACTCTATTGGCTGATAGAGAACTTTTAGAACTAAAGCAGGGAAACAAGGATTTGGTTACATATTTATCACATTTTAATCGGTTGATAGCGGAAACATCCTGGCCAGAAGAAAAACGACCAGCATTGTTTTATCAAGGTTTGACAGATGAGCTAAAAGACGTTTTACCACAAAGAGACTGTTAGAATTGGGGGTCTCTAGTTGGCACAGGTAGGTACTTGTGACAAATAGGGACCCTCGCCTCTAGTCAGGGTAAAGGGGTACACTCCTAAAATAACCCCTGCTCACCCCCTTGGTAGCTTGGCACGAGCAGACAGGCTTATCTCAGAGGCAGTGTGTAAAGCATTTGTGAACACATACAGTAATCTAGTGACGCACTACAGATGGACACCACACAAGGTTTATATCAAAAATAAGTATTCTTTATATAGTTTTAACACAAGACCATAACGACAAAAATCCACAATACTGTACTTAAAAGGGTAGGTTTAGCTTAGTTCAGTTCAGTTCTTAAGATGCGACACTTTAAGTCAATGTACCTTACGATGCGGGACGCTTCCACAACAAGCAATGTTGCAGCGATGGAAATGCGACAAAGTTCTGGTGCAAAGAAATAAAGACGTCAAGTTCTTCTTGAGGCGGCACGCTTCTCCGAGGTTGCGAGAAGTCTCGACTCGATGCGTCAGCTACAGCGGCGACACCCTTGTTCAGCGATGCGACGACAGCGGCTTTGGCGGCGACCCTCTTCTCCGACGTTGCGAGACGCTTCCGCTCGATGCGACAACTGCAGCGGCGACACCCTTGTTTCGTGATGCGACGGCAGCAGCTCCGACGGCGGCACGCTTCTCCGTGGATGCGAGGCGCTTCTCTTGATGCGGTGCAATGCGACAGCTACAGCGGCGACACCCTCCTTCGGAGTTGCGACGGCAGCAGCAGCGACGGCGACACGCTTCCTCTTCGTTGCGGGACGCTTCTCTCGATGCGGTGCAATACGACAGCTACAGCGGCGACACCCTCCTTCGGAGTTGCGACGGCAGCAGCAGCGACGGCGACACGCTTCTTCCTCTTGAGTCGCGCTTCCAGCTCCTTGCGACACGCAGTCCCTTCAGAAGGCCCAAAACAGCAGCAGGCACTTCCAAAGGATTCTTGGGGAGCTGGTGGTTGAAGTCTGTTGTCCCTGAGACTTCAGCAGGAGGCAAGCTCTTTTCTCAAGCCCTTGGAGATACTTTACAAGTTGAATAAAAGTGCACACAAAGTCCTTTCTCCTCCCTTTGGCAGTCAGGCAACCACTGCAGGCAGATCCCTCTAGCTTAGGGATAGTCTTCTCCTCAGTTCCTTCTTGGTTCCGCTCCTCAGCAAAGGTTTCTTCTTGTTTTCCCAAAGTGATCTAATTTCCTAGGGGTCTGGGTCCCCTTTTATACACCGTTTTCCTTTGTTCTCTGAAGGCAGAGAGGCCTCTGCCCAGCCCAAAACCAGTTCTGGTCAGTCCTGGAGCACTTTGTTTTTCTGTCTCCTTCTTTCCTTTCAGAATGTGGGGCAGGGTGCTCAGCCGCCCGGCAGGAGGTGGAGCCAGCATTGTGGAAGGCAGGCACAGCCCTATTCAGACCCAGGTGCAACTCCTCCCTCCACTCTGGATGCAGATCTTTCTATTCAGCCCTGTGCTGACTCACCCTGTCTCCTGTAGCCACCCCCAGCCCCTGTCACTCAATCTCCAGACAAGGAATACACAACCTAGCAGAGGCAGGCTTGGAAGTTTAGGCAAGAAAATACCCACTTTCTAAAAGTGGTATTTTCAAACACAGAATGTTAAAACCAACTTCACTAAAAGATGTATTTTATCATTCTGAGTTCAGGCATACTAAATTCGTTTTTCTACCATGTTCCCTGGGTCAGTTCTGACTATAAGGTGTAATAGTCAGTCTGCCCATTCTGGCCTATGGGGAGCAGGTAGCCTTGCAATAGTGAAAACGAAAATGGCTGTAATTCACTATTAGGACATGCCACACACACCAGGGCATGTCCTACCTTGTACTTACAATGCACCCTGCCCTAGGGCCTACTTTAGGGGTGACCAACATGCAGCAAAGGGAAGGTTTAGGGACTGGTAAGTGGGTGTACTCACCAAGTCGACATGGCAGCCCTAGGCTGCACACAGGCTCTGCAATGGCAGGCCTGAGGCATATTTGACAAGCCGCTTCTGTGGGTGGCACAACCAGTGCTGCAAGCCCACCAGCGGCATTGGATTTACAAGCCCTGGTCACACTCCGTGCACTGTACTAGGGACTAACAAGTAACCCAATCATCCAATCATGGAGTCACTAATACATAACGCAATTTATCATAGGGAGCACTTGCACTGTGGTACTGAATAGCAGTGGCACAGTGCCCAAAGCATCTAACGCCAGCAAAAATGGATCGGTAACATAGGAGGCATCATAAAAAATGGAAGGGAGACCCACGCCAAGGATGCCAGGTCTAACACGTGTCCCCTCCAGCTGAAATGTGGGGAGAACTACCCTACCTCAGGGGAGCTCTCTTCACTAAGGCGGAAAAATCTGGACAGACCATCAGCATTGGCGTGTTCTGTACCAGGGCGGTGTTCCACCGTGAAATCCATCCCCTGTAGGGAAATGGACCACCTCAACAGCTTTGGATTCTCACCCCTCATCTGCATCAACCATCTGAGGGGCCTGTGGTCTGTCTGAACCCGGAAGTGAGTCCCAAACAGGTATGGTCTCAGCTTCTTCAGTGCCCAGACCACAGCAAATGCCTCACGCTCAATAGCACTCCACCTCTGTTCCCGTGGTAGTAACCTCCTACTGATGAAGGCTACGGGTTGATCTAGGCCCTCCTCATTCATCTGTGACAGAACAGCCCCCACACCATGCTCTGAAGCGTCTGTTTGTACTACGAACTCTTTGGAGAAGTTGGGTGCCAGGAGCACGGGCGCCGTGCACATGGCAGTTTTCAGGGCCTCAAAAGCTGGTCTGACAGGTGTCAGTCCAAATCACTTTCCTGGGCTGCTTCCTGGAAGTCAGCCCTGTCAGGGGTGCAACTATGCTGCCATACCCCTTGACAAACCTCCTGTAGTAACCCGTGAGTCCTAAGAAGGCCCTCACCTCTGTCTGGGTTTTGGGGGTTCCCAATTCAGGATGGTTTCAATTTTGGGTTGTAGGGGCGCCACCTGGCCGCTCCCCACCTGGTGTCCCAAGTACACCACGGAACCCTGCCCGATCTGGCACTTACTCGCCTTGATCGTGAGGCCTGCTCTCCGCAGCGCCATCAACACTTCCCAGAGGTGGCGCAGATGTTCTTCCCAACTGGCGCTGAACACTGCGATGTCATCCAGGTAGGCGGCACTGAACGAGTCCAGTCCAGCCAACACCTGGTTGACCAACCTCTGGAAGGTGGCAGGGGCATTCTTCATCCCAAAGGGCATCACCCGGAACTGGTAGTGCCCATCTGGTGTGGAGAATGCTGACCTCTCTCTGGCCCCATCAGTCAAGGCGATCTGCCAGTACCCAGACGTCAAGTCAAACGTGCTGAGGTACCGTGCAGCCCCTAGCCGATCTATGAGCTCATCAGCTCTGGGGATGGGGTGCGCGTCAGTCCTGGTGACTGAATTGAGCCCTCGGTAGTCCACGCAGAACCGGAGTTCTGGTGTGGCACCCGGTGCGGCAGCCTTTGGGACCAAGACCACTGGGCTGGCCCAAGGACTGTTAGAGGACTCAATCACCCCTAACGCAAGCATTTTGGAGACCTCCTCCTTGATGCAAGCTCTCACCCTGTCAGTCACCCTGTAAGATTTGTGCTTCACAGGTGTACTGTCCCCAGTGTCCACATCATGGGTGCACCAATCTGTGACACCGGGAACCAGGGAGAACAGATCAGAAAACTGTCCCAGCAACTGGCGGCAGTCATTCTGTTGTTCAGGGGTCAGGGTGGAAGAGAGGTTGACACCATCCACTGACCCATCTTGCTCTGTTGCTGACAGGAGGTCAGGAAGAGGCTCGGTCTCCTCCTCCATCCCAGCATCTGTCGCTAAGAGCATGCCCACTTGGGACCTCTCCAAGTGGGGCTTCAGGCGGTTGACATGCAGGACCCTCAAGGGGTTCCTGGGAGACCGCAAGTCCACCAAGTAGGTAACCGGACTTTTGCGCTCGACAACCTCAAAGGGTCCGGTCCACTTATCCTGGAGCGCGCAGGGCTCCACTGGGGCCATGACCCACACTTTCTGACCAGGCTGAAGCTCTACCAGAGTGGCATTCTGGTCGTACCACCGCTTCATCTCCTCCTGGCTGGCTTCCAGATTCGCCTCAGCGAGTTGCCTGAAACACCTAGTTTGGTTCCTAAAGGCCAGCATGTAACTGTATACATCCTGGGGAGGTTTCCTGGGAGATTGCTCCCAGCCTTCTTTGACCAAACTTAGAGGTCCTCTTACTGGGTGCCCATAGAGAAGCTCAAAGGGACTGAACCCTAGAGATTTCTGTGGCACCTCACGGTAAGCAAAGAGCAGGCATGGTAAGAGGACGTCCCACTTACGCCTCATAGGTTCCTCAAGACCCATAATCATGCCTTTGAGGGTTCGGTTGAACCTTTCAACCAATCCATTTCCTTGGGGGTGGTAAGGAGTGGTAAACTTGTAGGTTACCCCACACTCCTGCCACAGGGACTTCATATACTTGGAAATGAAGTTGGTCCCCCGGTCAGACACCACCTCGCTAGGGAATCCCACTCGGGAGAAAATTCCCATCAGTGCTCGTCCCACCACGGGGGCCGTCACTGTCCTCAGAGGTATGGCTTCCGGGTACCGGGTGGCATGGTCCACCAAGACCAGGATGAACCTGTTGCCCATGGCTGTCTTGGGGTCCAGTGGCCCCACAATGTCAATACCCACCCGTTCAAAGGGGGTGCTGACTACAGGGAATGGCTGGAGAGGAGCCTTGCGCTTCCTCCCACTCTTTCCACTTGCCTGGCAAGTCTGACACGTGCTGCAGTGAGTGTCTGAACTCCTGCGCATTTGGGGCCAATAAAAGTGGGTGACAAGCCTATCAAAGGTCTTGTCCTGCCCCAAATGTCCTGCCAATGGAACATCATGAGCCAGCCCCAGTAGGAAGGCTCTGAAGCACTGGGGTACCACCAGCACACGGGCTGACCCAGGCTCAGCAACCTTAGGCTCAGTATACAGGAGATCATTCTCCCAATAGACCCAATGTGACCCAGACTGATCACCTGTTGCCTGGTCTGCAGCCTGTTGCCGCAGACCCACCAGAGAAGGGCATTCTTTCTGCTCCTTGCAGAATTCCTCCCTGGAGGGTCCTCCTTCCTGCTGCCAATGGGTCAGCTCAGGCAGGTCCCCCAGTTCAGCTACCTGTTCCCCTGTAGGCTCCAGGGCATCCCCCTCAGGGTCTGCCTCCTCCTGGACCGTGGGAACTTCGGGGGCCGGTTTCCCGCGCCCCTGCCTCTTCTCGTGACGGCAGGTACCTGGGCCTCCCCTCAGGCTCCAGGTCCTCTTGAGCACCTTTACTTGCTGCCATGGACCGGGTGGTCACACACGCCCAGTCAGGCAGACCCAACATCTCCAAATGAGCACTTCGCTCCACCTTCGCCCAAGGTGAGCTCTCCAAGTCATTCCCTAACAAACAGTCAACAGGCATGGCGGGCCTCACAGCTACCTGAAGAGTACCAGAGACCCCCCCACTCAAAGGGGAACCTGAGCCACTTTGCAGTGACTCTCTGTGTTGTCAGCGGCAACAACTGGATAGAATGCATGGGGGACAACCTGCTCTTGAGACACCAGGTGACACTTGACAGCTGTCACACTGGCTCCTGTATCTCTAAGAGCTTCCACCCTATGGCCATTGATGGTCACCCACTGCCTGTATTTCTTAGTGTTATCAGGCAGCTGGGTCTTGGGGACCATCTCACAGTCTCCTAATGAGACAAGGGACATCTGTGCGGGGCCCCACCCCTCTGGGGCATCCATCTCCTCCCCCAGGGCTACACTAGCCATCTGCCGGGGGCTGCACCAGGGGGTGCGGTTTTTCCAAACTGGCGGCACTTGGGATCACTCGCTATGTGACCCAGGTCCCCACATTTGTAGCATCTCAGGGGTCCCCTTTGAACAGGTGGACCTGTCGGGGCCCCTGCGGGTTTCTGGGCGGGAGGCTGGGAACCTTTCCCTTGGTTCCCTTGGGGACTACTTTGGGGCCTTCTTTGGAACTCCCTCTGTTTACCCTTGTCCCCCCACTCTTCTGCTGGGGACCCTGCCCACCCTTGGCTGAGTCTCCCACGTGACCCTTGTGGACCCTGGTACTGACCCAGCGGTCCGCCTCCTCAGCAAGCTTCCTAGGGATAGTCAGCTTGCTATCTATCAGGTGCTGGCGTAGCTCTGGAAAACAGTTACTTGACAAGTGCTCCCATGCAATCAAATCAAGGAGCCCCTGAAAATCATCAACTTTGCTACCCTTCACCCAACCATCCAATGCTCTGCAGAAAAAAGTGACATATTCAACCCAGGTACTGTTCTCTATCTTTGTGCAACCCCTGAACCTCTGCCTATACAATTCAGGAGTTAACCCATACCTAGACATTAAAGCATCCTTCATGTGGCGATATGAATTATGGACATCAGAAGGCAAATCTAGCAGTGTGTCCCGCCCTCACTAAGGAACCGTCCCCACAACCCCGCTCCCCAATCCTTCTCAGGGACCCGGTGGGAAGACATGGCTACCTCATAGGCCTTGAACCACTGCCCAATGTCATCATTTTTAAAAACTCCCTGACCACATCTTTAGGAATATATACTCTAGATTCCACAGGTATTGACGGTGTGCTGCCACCAGAGGGAGTAATTTCTAAGCTCCTAGCTTTCAAATCCAACTCCCTCAAACTTCTATCATGCTCAAGCTGCATTTTCTTTTCTTCTAGGGCCAGTTTCTTAATTTCCAATTGCCCATTCATTTTGGCCAGCTCCAACTCATGCATCCTATTTCTCTCCCTGTCCTCCAGCTCTCCTGGGGACAGGCCTTTGGCAGAAACACTGCTACCTGCTGGGGAAGGTGCCTTCCTTTCCCCTGGACCCAATGGCCCTTCCAGCTGCACATCTGCATCATTATCCCCTTCCTCATTCTCAGGGGTTTTCCTTGCTTCTACCCAGGCCCTCAGCGCCTTGTAGAACTCCTCCCTCCTGGTGAGCCCGGTAATTGCAACATTAAACTTTTTGCAGAAGTGCTTCAGCTGCCTCACTTTGTAGCATTCCAGTTTCTCCTCTTCCCACTCAGAACCAACAGATGCTATGGATGCTGTGTCTTCCATGATGGTTAAACTTGGCAAAAATGGAACGTCCTAGAAAAACAAATCTACCAACAGTATGTGGTCGCGTTTTGGTCTGCACTCACTAGTAGTGTTCACCAATCACTGTACATGAGTCACAAATGCAAGTCCAGAATCCTCACCGCTGACCACCAATGTTAGAATTGGGGGTCTCTAGTTGGCACAGGTAGGTACTTGTGACAAATAGGGACCCTCGCCTCTAGTCAGGGTAAAGGGGTACACTCCTAAAATAACCCCTGCTCACCCCCTTGGTAGCTTGGCACGAGCAGACAGGCTTATCTCAGAGGCAGTGTGTAAAGCATTTGTGAACACATACAGTAATCTAGTGACGCACTACAGATGGACACCACACAAGGTTTATATCAAAAATAAGTATTCTTTATATAGTTTTAACACAAGACCATAACGACAAAAATCCACAATACTGTACTTAAAAGGGTAGGTTTAGCTTAGTTCAGTTCAGTTCTTAAGATGCGACACTTTAAGTCAATGTACCTTACGATGCGGGACGCTTCCACAACAAGCAATGTTGCAGCGATGGAAATGCGACAAAGTTCTGGTGCAAAGAAATAAAGACGTCAAGTTCTTCTTGAGGCGGCACGCTTCTCCGAGGTTGCGAGAAGTCTCGACTCGATGCGTCAGCTACAGCGGCGACACCCTTGTTCAGCGATGCGACGACAGCGGCTTTGGCGGCGACCCTCTTCTCCGACGTTGCGAGACGCTTCCGCTCGATGCGACAACTGCAGCGGCGACACCCTTGTTTCGTGATGCGACGGCAGCAGCTCCGACGGCGGCACGCTTCTCCGTGGATGCGAGGCGCTTCTCTTGATGCGGTGCAATGCGACAGCTACAGCGGCGACACCCTCCTTCGGAGTTGCGACGGCAGCAGCAGCGACGGCGACACGCTTCCTCTTCGTTGCGGGACGCTTCTCTCGATGCGGTGCAATACGACAGCTACAGCGGCGACACCCTCCTTCGGAGTTGCGACGGCAGCAGCAGCGACGGCGACACGCTTCTTCCTCTTGAGTCGCGCTTCCAGCTCCTTGCGACACGCAGTCCCTTCAGAAGGCCCAAAACAGCAGCAGGCACTTCCAAAGGATTCTTGGGGAGCTGGTGGTTGAAGTCTGTTGTCCCTGAGACTTCAGCAGGAGGCAAGCTCTTTTCTCAAGCCCTTGGAGATACTTTACAAGTTGAATAAAAGTGCACACAAAGTCCTTTCTCCTCCCTTTGGCAGTCAGGCAACCACTGCAGGCAGATCCCTCTAGCTTAGGGATAGTCTTCTCCTCAGTTCCTTCTTGGTTCCGCTCCTCAGCAAAGGTTTCTTCTTGTTTTCCCAAAGTGATCTAATTTCCTAGGGGTCTGGGTCCCCTTTTATACACCGTTTTCCTTTGTTCTCTGAAGGCAGAGAGGCCTCTGCCCAGCCCAAAACCAGTTCTGGTCAGTCCTGGAGCACTTTGTTTTTCTGTCTCCTTCTTTCCTTTCAGAATGTGGGGCAGGGTGCTCAGCCGCCCGGCAGGAGGTGGAGCCAGCATTGTGGAAGGCAGGCACAGCCCTATTCAGACCCAGGTGCAACTCCTCCCTCCACTCTGGATGCAGATCTTTCTATTCAGCCCTGTGCTGACTCACCCTGTCTCCTGTAGCCACCCCCAGCCCCTGTCACTCAATCTCCAGACAAGGAATACACAACCTAGCAGAGGCAGGCTTGAAGTTTAGGCAAGAAAATACCCACTTTCTAAAAGTGGTATTTTCAAACACAGAATGTTAAAACCAACTTCACTAAAAGATGTATTTTATCATTCTGAGTTCAGGCATACTAAATTCGTTTTTCTACCATGTTCCCTGGGTCAGTTCTGACTATAAGGTGTAATAGTCAGTCTGCCCATTCTGGCCTATGGGGAGCAGGTAGCCTTGCAATAGTGAAAAACGAAAATGGCTGTAATTCACTATTAGGACATGCCACACACACCAGGGCATGTCCTACCTTGTACTTACAATGCACCCTGACCTAGGGCCTACTTTAGGGGTGACCAACATGCAGCAAAGGGAAGGTTTAGGGACTGGTAAGTGGGTGTACTCACCAAGTCGACATGGCAGCCCTAGGCTGCACACAGGCTCTGCAATGGCAGGCCTGAGGCATATTTGACAAGCCGCTTCTGTGGGTGGCACAACCAGTGCTGCAAGCCCACCAGCGGCATTGGATTTACAAGCCCTGGTCACACTCCGTGCACTGTACTAGGGACTAACAAGTAACCCAATCATCCAATCATGGAGTCACTAATACATAACGCAATTTATCATAGGGAGCACTTGCACTGTGGCACTGAATAGCAGTGGCACAGTGCCCAAAGCATCTAACGCCAGCAAAAATGGATCGGTAACATAGGAGGCATCATAAAAAATGGAAGGGAGACCCACGCCAAGGATGCCAGGTCTAACAGAGACCCTCAACCAATGTCTTGCCCTGATCTAATAAATCTTACCGTACGGCTAGACCATTGGTTGGCTGAAAGAAAAGGAGAACGTAAATGACCAGACAGAGCAGGATGATGCATAGATAAAACCCAATCACAAACAACAACAGCAGAAATGCCAAGCGAGCCCATGGAAATTGGAACTTTGAAACAACCATTAACTAAAGAGGAGAAGGGGTTTCATCGCTGAAATGGTCAAGGCTTGTTTTATGGTCGCAAGGGTCACTTTGTAAAGGGTTGTTCACTTAAACCAAAAAATTAATATATAAATTCTAAGAAAGTCACAGCCCCTCTCGAAACAACGAAGGAAAACCAAAAGGCCCAAGAGGTTTAGAAGGGGATCTCTTGGGAACTCTGGCTTTCCCTTCTGTTAATTCCTGTGCCATCAATTATCGAGCTCATTTTTCGTCTACAGATTATGATCAGTTTGGATACGTTAGAGCAACAAGTGCACGCTTTATTAAATTCAGGAGCCACTGGTAATTTTATGGAATCAGAAATGGCTCGACATTTACATATTTCTTGTCTTACAAAGAAAACCCCTGAAATAGTCAAGCAGTGGATGGCAAAATGTTATTAGGAGGACCTATAACCAAACAAACTGTTCAAATTCGTATGTCTTGTAAAGATTCCAGAAGTGCAAAACATTTTGAAATCATTCAATTCGATGTAATTCAGGCCCTGCAATATGGGTTTATTCTTGGAATGCCGTGGTTATATTTACATAACCCATCTATAAATTGGCAAAAACAGGAACTTCAGTTTCAATCCTCATATTGCTTAGCACATTGTCTAAATGGTGACAACACTAATGAAATGAAAGACTCACAAGGACAAATTGCTACTGCAGCGGAAACGACCACAGAATTACCCTCTCAATATTCAGAGTTTGTAGATGTATTCAGTGAATCCAATACAGCAACATTATCACCACACCAGGTATATGATTTCCAAATTGATTTGCAACCTGGATCCAATATATAGAATTGTCGTATTTATGCATTGTCCGAAACAGAAACGCATCATTTAAGACAATATTTGGATGAGTATTTGGCCAACGGATTCATACGTCCCTCATGTTTGCCAGCAGCTTCTCCTTTATTTTTTATTCCCAAGGCCAATGGGGAATTAAGAACATGCATAGACTATAGGGCGTTGAATAAAATCACAATTAAGAACAAATATCCCTTACCCCTTATTCCAGTGCTTCTAGACCAGATAAAGACAGCGATGATTTATATCAACCTAGATCTTAAAGGCTCTTATCACCTAGTCAGATATGAGCAGGGGATGAGTGGAAGACTGCTTTTAAGACACCATACTGCATGTATGAATACCTTGTGATGCCCTTTGGTCTGTGCAATGCACCAGCAGCATTTCAGTATTTTCTGAATGATGTTTTGCTAGAATACTTACATATATATTTGTCACAGTTTACATCGATGATATTCTAACCTATTCTGCATCTGTGGACATCCATGAAACTCATGTGAGAAAAGTACTAAATACTTTAAAAAAACATCAGTTGTTTTGTAAAATCAGCAAATGTGAGTTCCATGTCACTCAAGTAGAATTTTTGGGAGTAATTTTAACTCTGTACGCAATGAAGATGGCAGATCAAAAAATTCAGGCAGCAGCAGAGTGGCCAACACCAAAGACAGTGAGAGATGTACTGTGTTTCCTTGGCTTTGCCAATTTGTATCGCCGTTTCATTGACCACTTTTCTCTTGTAGTTTTTGCCCATCACTAGATTGTTACGCAGGAAAATTAAGTTTGAATGGACTACGGAAGCAAATCAAGCATTCTATAAATTGAAAAAGCTTTTACTAATGCTCCAATTTTAGCCCATCCAGAAATATATAAACCTCTCATCGTAGAAGCTGATGCATCTGATGTAGCAGTAGGGGCTGTACTGTCTCAAAGAAACCAAGTTCTGGTCAACTGCATCCAGCTGCATATATGTCTCGTAAATTAAACAATGCGGAACAAAATTATACTACTGCAGAAAATGAACTGTTAGCCATTTGGGACGCGATTAAGGAGTGGCAACTTTATCTTTTGGAAGCCAAACATACAGTCACTGTATATACCGATCACAGAAATCTGCAATTTAAGAGTTTTGCTCGGGTTTTAACACCAAGACAACTCTGTTGGATGATGTTCTTTGCAGAATTTGAATTTATTGTAACTTATAGACTTGGACATGACAATAAAAAAGCTGATGCTCTTTCTAGAAAAGATTCTACTTTAACATGTTCTACGGGAGAAGCTCAATCCACAATTTCTCCTGAGAAAATTATATGTTTCTTGTCTGCAGAACGTTTTCTCGAACAAATCAGAGATCAATTTCCAAGTACTATATGGTCACAATTTATTGACAAAAAGACAAAGCAAACAGTAAGAGACGGCTTACCGTTACATGAAACCCAAGTACATCTCCCTACAGTAAAATTACAGAAGACTGCCTTTCATTGGTTACACATTGTTCCTACTGTTGGTCATCCTGTTCCACTTAAAAATGTAAAAAACTTGCAAAGATATTTTTAGTGGACAACCTTGAAACAAGACATTTGCCAAATGGTTCGAGATTGTGAAATTTGCGCAAGAAGTAAAACAGATCACGGCAAACCAAAGGGCATGTTACAACCGTTACCCACTCCATTGTCTCCCTGGGAACATGTTTCCATGGACTTTATCCCTGGCTTACCCATTGTGCGACAACACACAGTCATTTTAGTAGTTATAAACAGTTTCTTTCACTAAATATGCACATTTTGTAGCTTGTTAAACGTTATGAACGGCCAGTCAATTAGCAGAACTCTTTCTTAAAAAATTTGGTAAAACCTCATGGTATACCGAAAGTGATTTTATCTGACCGAGGCTCTCAAGTTTCTTCTAAGTTCTGGCAGACATGGTGTTTTGCACTCAGTATTTCTTCCACTTTGTTAACAAGCTATCACCCACAAACAGATGGTCAAACCGAAAGGTTAAATAAAACTTTAAAACAGTTCTTTCCGTGTTACGCAATGGAAGTCACCGAAGCGTGGGTAGATTTATTGTGGTTAACAGAATTGGCATATAATATTTCCTGTCACTCATCCACAGGTACCACTCCATTTGTAGGTTTATACGGTTCCAACTTTACATGTTACTTTTCCCACACCCATCTCTTCCACACCAGCTGTAAAGGACACTATAACACATATGAAACGAATTCATCAGCGTCTTCAAACTTCTCTTAACAAGGCCAAACAACAATACAAATTACAATATGATAAACATCATCGGCCTGGACCTAGGTATCAACCAAAAGACAAAGTGTGGCTATCTACTAAGAATTTCACATTTAAACAAAAGAATCTCTTTCATCCAAAATTCATAGGGCCATATGAAGTCCTACGACAGGTAAATCCTGAGACATACAAACTTAAGCTTCATGATTCTTTGCATATTCATCCGGTATTTCAGCTCTTCTGAAACCAGCTGCTGCTCATTGTCCCGAAGGTCCAGCTCCTTATGGTACTTGGTGTCCTGGAAAGGATACGGACATGAGAAGGATACTTGGGAACCTGTCAGAAACATTCATGCTCCTCATCTCCTCCAGCGCTCCCACCTCTGTTATCCTCAGAAGCCGGGCCCTAGACCGCGCTTGGGAGGGGGGAGTACTGTCAGATTATAGGCGGTGCGCAGTCTAGGGCCCACCCCACTCATATCAGTAGTGCGTGCTCCTCTGTGTGTACCTCCTTCTGGTAAGCCTTATTGTGGTAAAGTGCACGCCGCTGTCATTTCCGCCTGTTGGTGGTCGTACTGTTCTTATCCTCACAACACATGTGGTTAATGTATAGTGTTGTCTAAGGTACACTGTAGTATTTGCCTGTGTGTTTCCTGTGTTTGGTGCTTGTTTCTTTTACAGTAATCTTAGAGTTCTGAATAGGACTTCATGTCCCAGCAATCCTGGACAGTGGCAATTTTGGGTGTGGCATAGTGTATAAAACAAGCCACACCCAATGCTCCGCGCTTACTATTCTCCCAGAGTCTTGCAGAGCATCCTCTTTGGTGCGGTGAGTTTTACTTTTCTGGTTAGATTGGTCTTTGTTCGGCAGCCCTCTTGGTTTTCATCATGAGAGAGTGGCGGTTTTCTCCTTCCGCGCATCTAGCACAGCCGCTCAGCTGGATTCTTCCTTTTGTTTACAAACGTCTCCACAAACCCGTGACGGTCGGATCTAGCTACGTCATAACAGCTTACGGTGGCTTTAGTTCCGCGCATAAAGAGTAGGTCATTTCTTGTGTGGGTAAGAGACAAACATTTCATTTTCTTTAGGATATTCATTATACGGAAGTGAAGGTTTTCACATTTTCTTGTGTTACACTTAAGTGCCTTTGAGAGTGCGATTACACAATAAGATTCTTTTGACTAATAATTGCGATTGCCTAAGTAGTGTCTTTGTTTCAAGCACTCGGACATTCAGAAGACTTTCATGTTTAAGAAGATATTTTTTTGATTCATAATAGAGACAAAGAAAACAACGATGTTATAAAGGAAATACTCTATTATCACGAACGACCACATTCAAAGTTTGTCATTACATGCATATTTTTAACATTACTATCATTACTATCAAGTGATTCTTAAACATATTGGTTTATTTGCTTATTTTTGTTTTAGCAGTAACAGCTCAAGAGAATAATCGCTTAATGCTTCCTTATTCATAAACACGCAAAAGAGTGTTTGTTATTGTATGTTGTGATATTGTTTTTTTTCCAGGTCTCCTTCCCTGCTATTCCCATCCCAATTACCCTACCCCCGTTTGCTACTCTAAGACTCTGTACTATTACAGTATTCATAGTTGGAGGTGCCAAGAGGTCCTTGTGTCGTCGCGTGCAGATCCTAAGGAAACAATTCTTTGGTGATCTGACACTAGGGATTTGTCCTTCATTATATTGATGTTAGGGAGTCCTTCTGAGCCAGGCTAGGCCACCGCGTAATATAAATCCACGCAAGGGGTTTCTGTGGGATTCACACACTGCTGCTTCCAGGCTGCTCCGCACACTCCTCAGCACTAACTGGGTTGGGATGTCACGAGCAGGGCCTCACGGAGACAGCCAGCCCTAGACAGCAAGCTGCACTGGGCCTAGCTCGGCCACTTCTGCCACCCAGGGACCATCTGCAAAGTAGACCCCCTAAAGGGATCTCACATGCCAGACCACAAGCCCGCAGCACCCCACCCTAGCACCAGGAATGCCGTCTCGCCACCCGAACCATGCACAGCTTCTCCCATGATGCGCAGGCCCCGGGTGCAGCCCCAGGCTGAAGTTTAATTAGAGCATGACCCGGTGCAGTGCGTAACAAATCTAGGCCCAGCATGGTTGAGCCCAAGACAAAGCAAAATGAAGGGGCCCAATTCCCCCAGTGGTACATCATGACTGTCTTGCGCAGAGGGCTTACCTCTCCAGGTCGGGTGTGGGGCTGCTGGATGTGTACGTGGTCCTTGGCTGCCCGGTGGCGGCCCCAGGGCACGGTTTTGGTGTGCCGCAGGCATCGCCCACACGGCGATGGTCCGTCGGGCTCCCCAGGTTACGGCAAAGCTGTCGGGCTGCGGCACCTTCTAGTACGGTGGGCGTTGCGGGCTACCGGAGGGTTCCGGTGCCCCCCCAGACACTTGCCAGCAGGTGGTCCTCAGGGCCTCTGCGCTGCTGATGAGCTCCGTAGGTGGGCTCTAACAGCCCCAGGCTCCGCAGGCCCAGGCACCACCCACTCAGCACAACAGACCCCGGCACACCACCGTGGGGCTCTTTGTGCCAACATTTCAACGGTGCCCCCGCTGGTCCCGCAGGTCACAGACTCCTGGTAAGGCCACCAGGTCACAGGCTCCACTGGGGCCGTGGGCGGTATGGAGCAACGGAGGGCCCAACAGACATGGAGCACGGCCCGGCCTGAACACTCCACAGGGCCGCGCACCCGTTAGATGTTCCCCACAGCCTCACCGTCGCCGGCATCAATCACAGGTAAGCCACCGCTGGCCTTGGATTCAGTCAGGCATGCTCTTGAGGGGATTTCGTCAGATGGTGTCAGATTATTAGGCCAGGCGGACCAGAGCGCTCTTAGTTAGCATCCACCATTTTGGCTCATCAGGCCACGCCCCATAACACACATTTTTTAATTAGCAACCCGTGCAATAAAGTAAAAAGAAATGAATCAAACAACAATATCTAAAAATACTTCTCCTTTTCAACAGGTAAATTAAAAAAACAAAGATGGATGAAAAGAACAGCTAAAACATGTAAAACATGTTGCAAATATGTAACAATCATTTTTAAATGACATATAGTATATAGAACTCTAACATATATTTTTATAATTGTGTAATCCACACATATAACAGCAACTGCAACTTACATTAAATCACAATAAAAGGGGAAACTACTATTAAGTTATGAAGCATACACCCATAGCAAAGAAAATATAGGAAATGCACCAAGTATTATTCCAATATTTGCTATGGCACAACCACCATCAAAGAAGATATGGATGAAGTGTAAGAGAGTATAATCACCCTCAAAGCTCCTGAAATTCAAGCTAGGAGCATCCTACAGGACTTAGGAGATGCAGGCACATACTTACAAAGAGCTCCCAGGAACTATACTTAGAAAAAGTAATTCCTCAAGTTCCTGAAGAAGCTACTGGCCAGCACCCTGCCATTGAAAATTCTTAAAAGACTAATAAGTAGAACAAGGAGAATCATGATAGAAACTTCAGGAGCACCCAGAACAAACAACAAAATAGAAAATCCCCAAAATAAAAAAAAACACATACTAACCAAAATTTCTTAGGGCATGACAATGAAAATAACGACAAAAAAACATTGTCTATGCAACTAACAATCAACTACTAATCCTAACACAGTGCAACTCATGGGCGATTGACATCATATTTAAATCGTGCCCACCACCCTTTACACAAATGTACAATACCCATGGCCAATATCATAACGCAAATGTCCCTCCAATACAGGCACTTCTTCCAAACAAGCAAAGTGCAACCTATTAATGAACTTTAAACACTAACCAAGCAACGAAAGCAAACTCTCATTTCTACTGGACTATTTGAAATCACTTTGGTTGGTCGCCTGCACTGATCAGGTCACAGGCGTGAACCCAAATTTCACATCGCATGGTAGAATGTCTAAGACAGCACCATGTCCTAAAAAGCAAAAACTAACAATGGAAATATTGTTGGGAGAAGGGTGGCACAACTTATTCCAAGGAAGACATACAAATGTATGAAAAATGGAAATATATTGAGAAAAAATTGAAAAAAATTGCAGATATATATTTTAAAAAATCATTTTAAAAAACAAAAATGAATGTTATTAGAGTATGTTTCATTATATATAAAAATGTAATAAAGAAAAATATAAGTGGAAAAATATAAGCACTTTCCGTTAAAAATTTGTAACAAAAATATGTCCGCAAACTTACATAGAAAACCTTGCACAATATACATTCAAAAATATAACTTCTTCATGAGTATAAGCTTTAAAAAAAGTGCATTTAGAAATAAAACATGTAGGAACATCAGTATAACTTTTTTATAACAGAATATGTTTTTAGTAATTACAAAAATGAATAAACATAATAAAAGTATAAAAAAATAAAGGAAGTTTATATAATGATAACATAAATAAAACTGTATTAACTCTAAACTAACTAACATACCCAAACTAAGCACTATTTAACTTGCATTAAATATCTTCACTCCAAACTTAACTATATTGGAGAAAAGGTTGTACTTTTAGGGAGTCAGATTTACGGTTCCCACTCTCAACATAACCACATTGGGAAAAGTGTTAGACTTTTTTCGTGGGTCAGATTTACTATTCCATTTCCAAACTCACAGCACATTTGGGAAAGTTTAGGACTTTTGAGAGTCAGATTTACTATTCCCATGCCAAAGTTAGCAACATTGGGTAAAATATTAGACACTGAGGGGGCCAGATTTACTATTTTCACTCCAAAATTTACCACATTGGGAAACCTGATGGACGTTGGAGGGGTCCAATTTGCTATTCACACTCTAAATGTAACTACAACAGGAAAGTGTTGGATGGAGGAGAGAAGTCAGCCCCGACACCCCACAGCCCTCTTGTGCAGCTCATTCTCTTGTAAATATGTATGTATGTATATGGTATTTCTGTAGTGTGAACCTATCCAAAAGGCACTGGATCTCTGTACACAGTCAAAGCCAACCATAAAGTCAACAAGTAATAGGAGAGGTAGCAGGGTTGTAGACGGTTCACGCATTGTGATATAGAGTTCTTTTAAAAGATGAGACTTCAACTTTTTCCTAAACTGGAGTAGCATTGAGGTGCTTATGATGGATACAGAGGTGTTGTTTGAAATCCTGGATGCATAGATAGAGAAGGCTGCTGTCTTGTTTTTTATGTTTTACATGTCTGCAGTCTGATGGTGTCCTGGCTATGGGTGTTCCGAAATGGCGGTCCTGTCTGCAAGATAAGCAGGGTTGCTGGTCGTGATGGCTTTGTAAATGATGAAGCTGGTTTTGAAGATGGTGCAAGCCAGCAATATTAGCCAATTAAATTCCATCAGGATGGGGGTGATGTGATCATATCTCTTCAGGCACTGGATGAGACTACTACTGCTTAACGGAAGCCCCCAAGGGGGCAAATGTGGAGCCTGGGAGTCTATGGAGTAGGGCATTTTCTGTTACACTTGCCTCTTACATGGAAGTCAGAACTTCCATTTGGGTGATGATTGTCCTCTACTCCACCCTCGTCCAGGCTCCAACCCCTGGGACCTGACACTAACGGTTTGGTAGTCGCTCGGGGGGCAGGTTGGGATAAGAGAAAGAGAGAACTTGTACAAGGCATCTCTGGTAATAGAGTTATATTTCCAGAATTCTTGGGATGAATGGGAATGACCGGTTGGCGGATCACTTACAACTCTTGTAGAAAGACCAGGCACCCAGAGGTCTCTAGCTGCTTGTACCTAAATGAGAAAAAGTATGTTTGTAATCACACCGGTTCTTGATTGCCCTTGGGGGAGCCTTTGATCCTCGGTGAGCTGCGCTACAGTGTTACTTTGTAGCGGTTGGGACACTTTGTTTTAGCCGGCCTACGGGGGAAAGTAAGGACTGCATTTCCCTGCATCTACCGCGGCGCGCACGCCGCCCACGTTGAGACAAGCGCCAGGTGGCGCATAAAGATCGCCCAGGACTCCTGCAGCGCGGGAGCCTTTGATCCTCGGTGAGCTGCGCTACAGTGTTACTTTGTAGTGGTTGGGACACTTTGTTTTAGCCGGCCTACGGGGGAAAGTAAGGACTGCATTTCCCTGCATCTACCGTGGCGCGCACACCGTCCACGTTGAGACAAGCGCCAGGAGGCACATAAAGATCGCCCAGGACTCCCGCAGCACGGGAGCCTTTGATCCTCGGTGAGCTGCGCTACAGTGTTATTTTGTAGCGGTTGGGACACTTTGTTTTAGCTGGCCTACGGGGGAAAGTAAGGACTGCATTTCCCTGCATCTACCGCGGCGCACACCCCGCAATGTTGAGACAAGCGCCAGGAGGCGCATAAAGATCGCCCAGGACTCCCGCAGCATGGGACGTGCGCGGGCGCGCCCTGGCAAAGCCCGGGCCAATGGCGGGCCCGTCTGCACCCGTCAGCGGCCGAAGTAGGCCGGGCTGGGCCACTTCCCTTGGCTCCTCAAAGAAGCAAGACCATAAAGGATTTGGGTAAGGCAAGAATAAACCTTGCTTATATTAATTTTGTCACCATTATATATACCTATAAAGGCAATGGGCAAGAGGAAGCTAAATGCGAAGGGCCAGTGCGTAAAGAATACGCCTATCACGAAATATTTAAAATCTGCGGTGGGTATGCTGGACAATGAAAATGTTCTGGTGGAAGAAAGACTGGCCGCTACAAAAACTGCACTAGATGCTGCCTTCAATGAGGTGACAGTAGAGACGCATCAAGATTTGAACTCCACGTTGGGTACAGGGCACAAGTCGACATCACGGTTGTCAGTGATAGAGGGAGAGCTATTAATGGGCAAAGACCCAAAAGTTCTTAATATAGAAACAGCTCCGGTTTTAGAAAATCCATGTATCCTGACATCTACCCTGCAGATTTCAGTGTTATCCAACGCTACAGAGCTAACCTCGCCACCAGCAAAAAAGGCAAAACAATTAATGAATCGGAAAAATGGCCCAGAGGAAAGTAATGCTGTAAGACCTAAAATTAAGGATAAAGCGAAAAATGGAGGCAAATCAAAAGGAGAAATATACACTAAAGATAATGCCCAAGGAATACAACATTTGGAAACTTTATTTAAGAGATTACATTCTAAAATAGACAGTATTGAACAGCGTATGTTGAATGAGATAAAGCAGGTTAAAAAAGATGTGAGCTTTATAAAGGATCTGGTGACTGGTCTAGCCCCTCCAAAGAGTAATTGTAATAAAACAGTTAATAGCTACATACAGTTAGAAGCAACAGAGGCTCAATACACCTCAAAAACACACGGCTTATTAGAACAGACTGTGATCTGTCCGGATTTGTCTGTAAGGGATACTATTAACCCCCGATCCACTAATGAACAAAGGACAGTTAAAGAGCCCAAAGCTCCATACATAGGAAGGAGCTCAGAAGAAACTAAGCATCCAAGAGGGACAAGACAGGGCGCAAATTCCCCTGAAGAGACACTGCATCTCCCCCCTGAGGCAACGCCATACATCATTATCCTTAAGAATGTACCCTGCTTGGAAGATAAAAATCAGGATTCTTATGACTCTCTTAAGAACCAAGTGATACATTGGATTACAGCCAAAATGAATGTTGGTATAAATGTTTTGCATAATAATGTTGAGGAGGGTAAATTGGGTGGGTAGCTCGAGGAAAGATTGCTCGGGAGACTGTATAGTGGTGAATTTCCGTAGCAGAGAGTTGGTGGGGGACCTGTTGGAGGTACTATCGAATAGTACAATGCCACTAAATTATAATATGAACAATTGTATAACTGCTGTTCCTTTAGGCTTCTTTTATAGACCGAGACCTAGAAATCTAAATATCTTAAATACATATAATGAAGTATTAACTATTCCAACGTATAATAGATATGAACTGCTTAGAGGTTGCAGTGAGACAGATTGACTCAGTGAGAACAAGAGTAGTCCTATTAATAGAATAGTGGCTAGTAGCCCTATAAATGATAATCATGATGGCCCCCCTGATGTGTTAGTCTTCAGGGAGGACCAGTCAATCTTAACAGATAATTTAGGGTCTACAACAACCCCCCTTCCAACAAAGGATGAAGATGAGCACGTAGATAAAGCACAAACCCATGAGCCTCTCAACATTATGGGGTCGATTCCGATCTCGGTCGGAGGCGCACCCAATACTATTCGGTCGGGAAAAAAGCCATGCGAAAGCCAGTTTCCCGACCGATCCGTACAGCACACCGAACGAGCAAGTACGATGCGCACAACAGCAAAAATTCCGGCCGAGCCGTACTCACCCAAACCAGGTCCTGTTCTCCGACCGAGGCGAATCCGGAAACGCCGAATCGAGTCGCACGGAAGGGAAAATGCAGCCCCGTCCGGCCGGACAAGTACGATGCGCTTTCCGTACGCGCCGAACCCGTCGCTACGCACGGCACGTCAAAGCATCCGGGAGAGGCGCACATAAGCTCCGAATCGCGCCACAACACGATCCACGGCTACGAGACGAACACAGCACAGACGAGGACGACGCGAAGCGACGAGGACGAAGCGAAGCGACGAGGACGAAGCCAAGCGACGAGGACGACGCGAAGCAACGAGAAGGACGAACGACACGAACCAACCATGAATCCCTTCGTCCCGATCATACCAATATTCTACATCTACTACCGGAACAGGCACGGACGCGTACGGCGCAGAAGGTAAGTCAGACACCAACCACAAAACACATACAACACGTACACGACACATCACACACATACACTGGGAATCTGAATATACTTACACCAGCAACAGCAGCACCATAGGGGCGGGATGCCCATCACCAATGCCACATATGCACACAGGGGCCTGAATGCGCGCCACCACCCCAACCCAGGGGGCTGGATGCCTACCACTACTACCACCCTTAGCCAGGGGGCAGGATGCCCACCACTACTACCACCCTCACCCAGGGGGGCAGGATGCCTACCACTACTACCACCCTCACCCAGGGGGGCAGGATGCCCACCACTACTACCACCCTTAGCCAGGGGGCAGGATGCCCACCACTACTACCACCCTCACCCAGGGGGGCAGGATGCCCACCACTACTACCACCCTTAGCCAGGGGGCAGGATGCCTACCACTACTACCACCCTCACCCACGGGGGGCAGGATGCCTACCACTACTACCACCCTTAGCCAGGGGGCAGGATGCCCACCACTACTACCACCCTCACCCAGGGGGGCAGGATGCCTACCACTACTACCACCCTTAGCCAGGGGGCAGGATGCCCACCACTACTACCACCCTCACCCAGGGGGGCAGGATGCCCACCACTACTACCACCCTCACCCACGGGGGCAGGATGCCTACCACTACTACCACCCTCACCCAGGGGGGCAGGATGCCCACCACTACTACCACCCTTAGCCAGGGGGCAGGATGCCCACCACTACTACCACCCTCACCCAGGGGGGCAGGATGCCTACCACTACTACCACCCTCACCCAGGGGGGCAGGATGCCCACCACTACTACCACCCTTAGCCAGGGGGCAGGATGCCCACCACTACTACCACCCTCACCCAGGGGGGCAGGATGCCCACCACTACTACCACCCTTAGCCAGGGGGCTGGATGCCTACCACTACTACCACCCTTAGCCAGGGGGGCAGGATGCCTACCACTACTACCACCCTCACCCAGGGGGGCAGGATGCCCACCACTACTACCACCCTCACCCAGGGGGCAGGATGCCCACCACTACTACCACCCTTAGCCAGGGGGCAGGATGCCCACCACTACTACCACCCTCACCCAGGGGGGCAGGATGCCTACCACTACTACCACCCTCACCCACGGGGGGCAGGATGCCTACCACTACTACCACCCTCACCCAGGGGGCAGGATGCCTACCACTACTACCACCCTCACCCACGGGGGGCAGGATGCCTACCACTACTACCACCCTTAGCCAGGGGGCAGGATGCCCACCACTACTACCACCCTCACCCAGGGGGGCAGGATGCCTACCACTACTACCACCCTTAGCCAGGGGGGCAGGATGCCCACCACTACTACCACCCTCACCCACGGGGGCAGGATGCCTACCACTACTACCACCCTTAGCCAGGGGGCAGGATGCCCACCACTACTACCACCCTCACCCAGGGGGGCAGGATGCCTACCACTACTACCACCCTTAGCCAGGGGGCAGGATGCCCACCACTACTACCACCCTCACCCAGGGGGGCAGGATGCCCACCACTACTACCACCCTCACCCACGGGGGGCAGGATGCCTACCACTACTACCACCCTCACCCAGGGGGCAGGATGCCCACCACTACTACCACCCTTAGCCAGGGGGCAGGATGCCCACCACTACTACCACCCTCACCCAGGGGGGCAGGATGCCTACCACTACTACCACCCTCACCCAGGGGGGCAGGATGCCCACCACTACTACCACCCTTAGCCAGGGGGCAGGATGCCCACCACTACTACCACCCTCACCCAGGGGGGCAGGATGCCCACCACTACTACCACCCTTAGCCAGGGGGCTGGATGCCTACCACTACTACCACCCTTAGCCAGGGGGGCAGGATGCCTACCACTACTACCACCCTCACCCAGGGGGGCAGGATGCCCACCACTACTACCACCCTCACCCAGGGGGGCAGGATGCCCACCACTACTACCACCCTCACCCAGGGGGCAGGATGCCTACCACTACTACCACCCTCACCCAGGGGGCAGGATGCCCACCACTACTACCACCCTTAGCCAGGGGGCAGGATGCCCACCACTACTACCACCCTCACCCAGGGGGGCAGGATGCCCACCACTACTACCACCCTTAGCCAGGGGGCTGGATGCCTACCACTACTACCACCCTTAGCCAGGGGGCAGGATGCCTACCACTACTACCACCCTCACCCAGGGGGGCAGGATGCCCACCACTACTACCACCCTTAGCCAGGGGGGCAGGAAGCCTACCACTACTACCACCCTTAGCCAGGGGGCTGGATGCCTACCACTACTACCACCCCCACTCATAGGATGGACAATGCATGACACAACAAGCACTCCACAACCTAGGGAATGCAAGATTAAGACATCCCCCCACCACCATGACAAGCGTGTGAGCAGGCTGTGTCAAATGCCTACAACACCGAACATGACTTTGAACATACAATGTGACCCCCTAGCACATGTGCCACACATATATGTGTGTGGCACCCACAATGCAAGCAGCCCATGACCATTGTGGCAATGGGGCCTAAACCCCCATCATCACAGTGACCAAAAGGCAAGTGTGGGGTCCATAGCTGAAGCACATTTTGACCATTGTGGCAATGGGGTCTAAACCCCCATCATCACAGTGACCAAAAGGCAAGTGTGGGGTCCATAGCTGAAGCACATTTTGACCATTGTGGCAATGGGGTCTAAACCCCCATCATCACAGTGACCAAAAGGTAAGTGTGGGGTCCATAGCTGAAGCACATTTTGACCATTGTGGCAATGGGGTCTACACCCTCATCATCACAGTGACCAAAAGGTAATTGTTGACAAAGAAAGAGCTGCAACTGCCAAACTGCATGGATCATTCCTGGTCACAGAACCAAAAACTCATCTGTGGCAAAGTAGTGTATGTGTCCCATTGCAACATAAATTGGGGGAGCCAAATACTGCAGTGCAAATGAAACATTCCTTTGGCCATGTGCAGACAAACAACACCCATGGGGGCTGAGACCGTCAACAGTCATCAATGACACAATGACAGAAGTGACCATCAGAATGCAGAACCACATATTTGCACCAATGGGCACACAAATGCAGATACCCTGTGGAGACAGCAGATGTGAGGTGAACAGATACCATACCATGGCAGCAATGGGACACACAAACCATGATCACTGTGCTGACCGATGACCTAGGAGTCCCAGGGACAGCAGGGGAAACACACCAAACAACATACAGCCAATGGCACACCCAAGATATGCCAATGCAGTGGTGCAGATGCACAAACACAAACAGGCAGACCAACACTGTCATCATACACAGCAGGTGAGGGGTGGGGGTGCCAGTGTCCCCAGGCAACAACACAACACATGAGGAGAGCTGAATACCAATCATACAGATGTGCATACACTGCCACACTAAGGTAACTCATGGATCCAAATCCCCTATGTGGGCAAGCAGGCATTGACAGGTGAGAGGGAGCACAAAACACACATGTCACACAGGCACGTAGGAACAACAACTGACACAGCAAGTCACAGACACACCACAGCACCACCCCCAGGGCCCCCACAATGTGGTGACCCTGGGCTGAATAAAAATACCACTGTGATGACAAAGCTAAATGTCGTTCACACTGTGAACCACAGTCAGGTGTCCTGAGCAACTAACTACCATCACACCTACACAAGCACAAATCAATCAGCATGGCCAGTAAGCCAAGGCCAACATGGAGGCAGGGGACTAGCCGGGCAACAACTCTCATCTGCACACACTCAAGACCACACCCCTCGACCACCAACAATGTGCAGCAGTGAAGTACACATGCACTGGTGACATTGCACATGCACCCATGACTATTCCAGGGTGGTGGGTGGGAACCAAGGTGTAGAAACACATCACACATGGACACTCAACAAGACTCCTGAATGTCTGACACACTGCACACTACGCTGTACATGGACATGACGGCAATACCACACCGACCAATGGGATCCCAGCCACAGTCACACACCAATGAAGAAGCCAAGGTCACCCACAAAGAACACACATAGACAACAACCAACATTGCAGCCCGGACCCTAAGGAGTGCCAGCAGTCACACACACAACGTGTCACAATCACTGAAAGATAACACAAACTGGAAATCACATGACAGGGGCAAACAACAAGTGCCAAAGGGAAACCTGACTGTGACCCATCTGCGTCAGCACACAAACTCTGCCCTGACAGCAAACACACCTATGGGTGACACCCTGATGACCAGTAATGTGCCATGCACCCACATCACAGAGAACACAGGGAGAAGACTTTGGGGGAACATAGCTCAAGTCAGCAAGCATCACAAACAGGTACAACACTAGGGATCACAGCATGCGCAGATGAATGAAAGTGAACACACAGACATGCACATACAACACACACCTTGGGCGCAGGCAATGTCACACGTGTACACACTGCCATGAGGGGACTCCACTCCTGTGTGAGGAAAGCTGTGCCATATGTTGCCTCAGTAGGGCCCCATCATGTCAGCTGAGCACTTGGTCACACAATCAACAATTAGCACCAAATGAGGGCTCCCATCACATCAGCCTGGTCATGGATGTGCCAACGGAATCATCAGCACAGATCCAACACACTTGTATAGCAATGTTGCACTGACTACACGAATGAGTCCCTCCCCATTGATGCCCAAACCTGCATGTCCACTGGAGATGGCAACACGGTCAGGGAAGTAGACAAATGCAACGATGGCAGGCACAACAGATGTGCAGGGGTGGAAGCCACAGATATGAAATTGCCAATGTAAGTAGGAAACCCATTGCCAAATACTGAACACATGACACCCTCAGATGCTGCTATTGATGACATGGATACACCACATGATAGGACACATTCCCCCTGGACCACATGGGTTCCTGCACAGTAACACTTCATAATCATGAGACCAGATATCACCATCACTGCAGCAAGGGCATGGTTAGCTGCACCAACAACATGTACATCTGAAGCATGAGCACTAGAGAAAAGAAAGTTGCTTTATTCAGCATATGTGTTGTCTGATAACGACGTCCAGAAGAAATTAGAGCAAAGGCCAAGGGCCAGTCCATTGTCAAAGTTCAAACAGGGTGACACTGGCAGATGTCACCCTACGCATGCCTGCACAATACCAGGGACAATCCACTAGGAGGGGCAACCGGGGGCAGGCCAGGCACCGCAGGGACAGGATCAGGGCTCACCAGGGGAGTCAGGGAAGGGGTGGTGGGTGCTGGAGAGCCACTGACAACTGCAGTGGAGGTGTCTGACATGGTGTGTGCCGGCACAACTGGGGGGCATGACACAGATGTCGTGGGTGCCGGCACAACTGCAGTGGACCCTGCAGATGGGGTGGACAGGTCCGCCACTGCAGTGCCCAAGTCAGACAGGGCGGTAGTGGACTCCACTGCAGTGCCTACCTCCAGGGGAGGAGAATGGGGAACAGGCAAGGTGGGTTGGACAGAGGGGGAGGACACCCTCACCACATCAGTGGCACAGACAAGCGCAGCGGGGGTGTGGTGCTGGGAGAGCAAGTGGCAGGGGAGAAGGCCGGAGCATCTTGGGGATGGTATATCTGTGGGTGGGGGAACCTGGGGCAGGGTGTGGTGGGGGCACCTGTGCAGTGGGGGCCTGAGGGATGGAGGACGGAGACCTTGTGCCTGAGCTGCAGGGCGGTGGCGGGGTCTTGCTCTTAGCACTCCGGGGGGACTTGCGGGTGGGGGCCTCAGTCCATCTGCGCCTGGGGGAGGGTGTCCGGGGGCGAGGGGCACTCTGCTCCGTGTGGGTGGGCTTCCTCTTCCCCGGGATGCTGGAGCAGCTTCATCGGTGGGGAAGAGGCCGAGGTCACAGAGGAAGAGCTGCTGTGACTTTGGGGTTGCAGGTGAGGCAAGGGAGGGTGCTTTGGAGGGAGAGGGAACTGAGGACTGCGCAGTGCATGTGGATGCGTGTGTGTGTTCCAGGGCCCCATCCCCTGTGAGTCTGGCTTCAGTCCCCTGAATGTGCGTGCGTGTGCGTTTTGTCATTGGCGTGTGTGTCAGTGTGCTGGATGTGTGTGTGCTGGTGTGTGCCTGTGCCAGTGTGTGTGTGCCTGGGATGGGTAAGGTGCTGGGGAGTGTGGATGGAGCAGAGGCAGGAGGGGTGAGGGACCGTTTGAGGAGGGACACTGCTGCCGTCAGGGAGGAGTCCATGGACCTATTGCCCCTCTGTAGGTCAGACATGCCCGATGAGATGCCCTCCATGAACGACACCAGCTGAGTCAACAGCGCGGTGTGCGCATGGAGGACACTCAGCATGGCTGTCTGCCCTACATGGAGCTGGCGAAGGAGGTACACAGACTCCTCACTCAGGGCAGCAGGGGACACAGGGGCAGGGGTGCGGTGCCTGGCCCAAAGGAGACACGCTCCCGGACATGGGAGCCTCCACGGACCTGGGGAATGGGAGCCGATGGGAGGGCGGTGGTGGTGCTGGTGGTGGCGGGGACAGCAACACTAGCTGGGGTGTGGTGGCTGCTGACACCCGCCTCCACAAGGGAGTCATCCTCCGAGTTGCTCTGGTCCTCAGCTGAGGTGGATGCTGCTGAGGACTCCTCGGTGTGGCTCCCCTCGCCCTCCGTGCCACTGGGTCCCTCCGACCACTCCTCGGCTGCTGACCCAGTCTGGCTCTCCGGCTCCTCCTGGTCCATGGAGCTGTCCCCTTCCGTGGCCGTGGATGTATCTGCAAACAATGGGGAAACAGACAGACATCAGTCACCTGCACATAACGCACACACCACTGTGAGCACAGCACATCACAGAGCAAGCCCTGGCATCATTAGTTGTACATTGCTAAAAGTGCACTAATTGAACAGGAGAAGTCAATTGTCAGTCTGATGCCAAGCATGGCACTCACATCCCACATGGCCTTGCACCCATCTGTCTGGTGTCTGTTGGATTGCAAAACCCCAGTGTTGACACATGCACCAAGTACACAGTAGTTGGACAGTGCAGAGGACACGGTGTGGACACATCACAGCTCTTGCCACTGAGTCAGTACAGGTTTACGGATGTAAGGGATGCCCAGAGTCAAATAGGAAATGCATGTGATGCATACCAGCGACAGACACCATGATGCACCCATGTCCTGATAGCCAGCGCCACTATGGTGTGCATGTAGCACATGTCACTCCCCTGCAGGATCACCAATCAGTAGACACATGCCATGGCGGAGGCATGACTGCTAAGTCATACATCACTGTCTCAGTGATGTATGACTTTGCAGCCAGACAACAACACTCTGCACTGTGTCACAATAGTAGGTCATGGGGAATGCAAGTCCTGGAGCTGCACAAGTGCACATGTACATCCCCCACAACACATCCTCTTAACCCTCATCTGTCCAGGTCATACCTATTGGACATATGGGAGACCTGTGACACTACCCTCTGAACCTGAGCCCCTCACACTCTGCTGTGCATGGGGAACAGCTGCCTGAACTTCACATTTACATGCCCCAGTCTGCATGGGCAGCTGATCAGACACCTATGTGTCACACAAGTATCGTCTCCTATGGTCACATCTCCAGTGGCATGCTGAGCCCCTACCAAGAAACTCCACAGCAGTCCTGGCGACTAATCCACAGCACACTGACACAGAGGCAGACACCTGAGGGGTCAAATCACTGTGCACAATGTGTCCTCTGATACACGGGAGTGGGAGTACAGAGTGTATTGTATGGCCTGGAGTAGGCATGACTGTCCAGCCCCACATGAATGAGGGATGAGCCCTGGACTGTAGGCAGCTGGCTAAGTATGTGTGACACACGTCATATACATACTCCTGGGGCCCAAACATTGTTCCCACCCGCAGCATGGGTGTGTGCCAGGTACCCCAGCCACATGTGGTGGATCAGCTCAGCAATTGGACCACAGATCAAAGTAACACGCTGAATACATGTCAGAATACAGGCATTGTGTAAGCAATGGACCCACCCATGATGCCCACCACAGAGTCAGGGAAACAGATGCTGTCTCCCACCTTGAGTCAAGCAAACTGCAAGGACACAGTCCTAAGTGACAGAATTCCCTGCATGTAAGGGCCACACCTGGGTATCAGATGAGGAGTGGGCAGTGCACAATAGAGGGACATGGCTCCTGGACAACATGACTGCTGTACTGTGGCAGTTCAACCTGGCCCGAGGAGGGCACATAGCATGTTAGACAGAGTACACAGTGCAGTCTTTGACTCACCCCCTCCTTGCTGCTCTCTGGCCTTCAGCTGCCCATCCAGGTCTGGAAAGACCACCGCCAGGATCCTGAGCATGTGGGGGGTCAGGGTCCGTGTTCCGCCCCTCCTGCGAGGAGGCGACAGCTTCAGCTGGACCCGTGCAATCCTCCGGGTCCAGCCCCGAAGGTCCTGCCACCTCTTTTGGCAGTTGCGGATCCGGCGCTTGTAGACCCCCACGGACCGGACAGCCCGGACGATGTCCTTCCAGATCTCATGCTTCCGATGGGCAGAAGCCTGTCAGGATGACAAAGTGATAAGGCCATTACTACACATGCAACATATCCGTGCATGACACAGTTGCATATACATGTCGCAATCACAGGGGCACATGGTGTACCCAGGCAGTGCACGGCTGCCCATGGACAGTTTTCCAGAAGTCACTACATGGTATCATTGCATGGGGAGTAAAACCCTGTTCAGAAGCACTGTCACTGCACCATACCTGTCCAGTGCAAGTCACTACACACTATGGGGGTGACAACTACTCAGTGAGCCTGCTAGCCAGTGGTGTGCTGACTCTCAGCCTTGCTAGTCAGACAAAATGCACATTCAGAAAGGCAGTGCACAGAACACTCACCTGCTCCCCTGGTGTCCCATACAGCTTGCTGTACTGTGGAAGTAGGCTGTCCAGCAGGGCCTGGTTCTCTTCAAGGCTGAAGGCTGGGGCTCTCTCCACAGTACGTGCCATTGCAGGGTCCAGAGGGGCAGAGACAGCAGCAGTGCAGTGGCAGATGTCGTCCTGGAGCATGTAGTGCAGGCAAGTGGGCTCTCAGGGGAACAGCCAGCAATATATATGTGCTGGAGAGGCAGATACTGTCCCTTGTGTCCAAAGTGATAGGTCCAAGTCGTTTGCATCTTCTGAATCTGGCCAATCCATGGAATAGCAGCACCAAAACACGCCCACAGCATCCTTCAAAATTTCAACTTCATGACATACATGATTTTGCAACATTGTTGTGGGTGACCAACTGATTTTCCAGCAACCGACTCGTTCGAATATTCGAAAACGCGTCCGTTGCCAGGCAAGCCCATTGTCAATGGGTGCGCACCGATCGGTCCATTGAGGTACAACGCGCACAGGGGTACAACGCGTACCCGCACACATTGAATGCAATGGGCCGGCCGGAGGCACCGATCGGTCCATTGCTGTTCAACGCGCACAGGGGTACAACGCGTACCCGCACACATTGAATGCAATGGGCCGGCCGGAGGCACCGATCGGTCCATTGCAGTACAACGCGCACAGGGGTACAACGCGTACCCGCACACATTGAAAGCAATGGGCCGGCCGGAGGCACCGATCGGTCCATTGCAGTACAACGCGCACAGGGGTACAACGCGTACCCGCACACATTGAAAGCAATGGGCCGGCCGGAGGCACCGATCGGTCCATTGCTGTTCAACGCGCACAGGGGTACAACGCGTACCCGCACACATTGAAAGCAATGGGCCGGCCGGAGACACCGATCGGTCCATTGCTGTTCAACGCATCACTGTACATGTGACTGGCATATGTCAGCATGCCTGTCTCAGATGGACATATGCCAGCCACAGATAGCTCCCAGGGAGTGAGGGGCACACCTACATCACGACAGCCTGTCCAAACCTTATCATAAGGCATGTAAGGCTGCATTTCCTATTGTGTGTATGTTGGTGTACATGTTGTCCTGTGGGTGTCACCTGTGGGCAGCCACCCCCAGGCTGTGCACGTGTTAATGGGGACAGGATCCTGGGTGTTACGTGTACGTGACCACTGTGATGTGCAACTGTTCATATCTGTGCATGTGCCATGGTCACATTTCACAGTGGTGTTTGTGTATGTCATGTCACATACCCCGTGAGTCCCATGTGGGACGGTATGTTTGAGCCAGGGTGTCCCAGTGGCACAATAGTGATGGCCCTCCACAGTCTTTGTGCATGTAGTGTTTACAATGTCTCTGATTTCATGTGCACAATGGGAGACAGTCTCCACATCCACGTTGTGTGTGCATGGACTCTGATGTTGTGCGTGTGTGTCACAGACGTCCATGGCTCTCCTGCCATGGCAAGTGTGGCCACTACCTGTGGGGGTCATGTTTGTTTTGTTGTGGTGTACACATGATACTCCAGGTGATGCCAGTGTCCATGTGGCATTACAGGGTCCCTGGGAATGTGCCTGTCATTGAGCTGTGGTGCCTGGGGCACATCTGTCCTCACATGTCACTGGGGGGTGACTGTGACACAGCATCATGATATCCAATGGGCCAACCTGGGACAAATTGATGCCACCTGTAGGACCGTGTTGACAGATGTTGGCCATGTATGTACCATACATGTCGTTCCGGTACTGCACACTTCATGTAGTTGTGCCTCATGATGATGTATGTTGGGATCTTGAGTGTGTTCAATGCCGCATATGTGGGGTGACTGACGATCTTGCTTACTTCTCCTCTGCACTGCAGGGCTCCTGCTGTCCATCGGCCATTCCCAGACCTGGCAACGATGGTGGAACGGGACAGCATCCAACGGTACCGCTTCACCAGGCAGCTGATTGAGGATTTGGCAGTGCAGTTGTCCCCACATTTGCAGCCTGGCCGGCCGTATCCTACAGCGCTGACCCCCAAGGTGAAGGTGATGGCAGCCCTACACTTCTTTGCCACCGGTACCTTCCAACATACTGTGGCGTCTGCTGGTGGGATGTCACAGACCATGTTCAGCCGTGTGCTCCGCGATGTTTTGGCGGCAATGTTGCTCTTCCTGAACCGGTACATCTATTTCCCTAGACTGCGACGACTCACTGACGTGAAGAGTGATTTTTATGCCCTGGGGAGGATGCCGCATGTCATTGGCTCCATTGATGGGACACATGTGGCTTTGGTACCACCACAGGCCCAGGAGCAGGCCTACAGGAACCGCAAGCACTACCACTCGGTCAATGCACTGGTGGTGTGTCTTGCAGACATGACCATCACACACGTGTGTGCCCGTTTCCCTGGTTCAGCACACGATGCCTTTGTGATGAGGAGTAGTCGCATCCCCAGGTTGATGGCACAGATGCAGAACCAGCGTGCCTGGCTTGTCGGTGTGTACTGACTTTGTGCCATTGTGTGTGATCTGATCTGTAGTATTCCGCCCACTTTTCCAAGTCAGCTGATGTGCACTTGTCTGTCCGTAGGTGACTCGGGATACCCCAACATGCCGTGGTTGCTGACACCCCTCAGGAACCCTGTGACACCTGCCCAGATGCGCTACAATGAGGCACATGGTCGGACCAGGAGAGTGATTGAGCGGACCTTTGGTCTCCTGAAGAGCCGCTTCCGCTGCCTGGACAAGACCGGAGGGTCCCTCCCATATGCCCCTGCGAAAGTGTGCAAGATTATCATCGTCTGCTGCATGCTCCACAACCTGGCAGTGCGGAAGGAGTTGCCTCTCATCCAGGATGACGATGACCAACATCCGCCACCTGTGGAGGATCCTGGCCTGGACCACGATGCCAGTGACGATGATGATGATGATGGTGATGGTGATGTCCGCACACAGCTCATCACCAACTTCTTTAGCTGAATGTGAGTATCCTGAGGTGTCATGTGAATGATGTGAGTTGGCATGATGTGTGGGTGGTGCTCTGGTGCTGTTGGAGTGTGTCCATGGGCTACTTGACAGGATGTGTGTTGCGATGTGTGGTGACAGGTGGGCTGTACTCCCCAACAGTGTTGACATGCTAACTTGGTTCTGGGTGGGTATCTTGTAACATGTATTGTGCATGAGTTTTGCTGATCTGTCCTGTACTGCATTGCTTTTGACTGTGTGTCATTTCTGTCCTTCACAGGGTACTTTCAGATTCGTTTGGTCAACTGTGTCCACCGACGACGTGATTGCACATCCAGGCTGGTAGCTGTTGTGTCCCTACAGGTGATGTGCACCACACCCATGGACTTCCTTCTGTCTACAGTTGTTGACTGTGTGCCCGCTACCAGGTGGGGTTACCTTGCATCTGTAGTGGTTACGGCATGTTGCTACTGTGTAATAAACCTGTGCTTCACTTAGTGATGTGCGTTGTCTGTGGTCACACATTTGACTGCCATTTGCTTACTGCACCTGTGGGCTACTTGACTACAACTGGGAATGGGTGTGGTGTCTGTGCATTGCACCGTCTTCCCTGGCAACATCAGTGTAGGCAATGAGTCAGATGGCCTAGGTGTGTATGTGTTGTGTACCCCTGGTGGTGTGTCTCCCTCATATGTGTCACGTTGCCTGTACTCACATGCCTGTGTTGTCCTTGCTGTTGCAGTTCGCATACACAGTGTAATTTTGCTGTTCATCATCCCCATAACAGCACCCACGTTGGAATCACGACAGAGGCAAGTATGGTGTATTATTGTGTTTATTGTGATACATCTGTGATAATAGTGCATAGGATGGATTGTGCTGTACATGAATCTTGCAATCCCAAGTTCCTAGATGAATAGAAAGTCCAGGTAGACAGGATCCCCAGTATCGGGGCCACAGTTGTCTGACACATTGTTCCAACTTGTACTCCCCATGCAATGTGTGGGAGTAGTGTTGCCATCAACAGGGTGAACAGTCTGTGCACAAAGGCGAAAATCCAGAACAGGTTCAGGCTTCCTGGGAGTTGCGCTTGGCCATCAGCCTCTCACTTTCCCCTCCTCGGACGACCCCTCTTCTTGGGGGGGGGCCCTCAAGTGCAGGCTGCTGCGGTGCAGGGGACTCTCCGCCAGAGTCCTCCTCCCTCCCTGTGGCAGTTGCAGTTTGTTCGGTACCAGATGTTGTTGGCACACAGGGAGGTGTGGACTGGTTGCTGTTCATCTGGCGGAGGCATTGTAAAATGTCCCTGTGCACCGCCGTCATCTCATGTAGTACATCCCACTTGGACTCCACGCGGGACATGTGGGAGTCCACACGTGACATGTGTGACTCCACGTGGGACATGTGGGAGTCCAAGCGGGCATGATGGGCAGCCTGCTGCTGTTTGATGTCTCTGAGGAGCCCCACTACCTGGCTGAGCTCTCCGGTGCTGGACTGGTACGCATCAGCTATGCGTACCAGTTGTGGGTCTTCATGCACACCAGCAACGTCTGCAAGCAGCGACCTCTGTCTCCCACCCCTCCCACCACCCCTGCTGACATGTGCAGTGTGTGCAGTTGCACGCACAGATAACCCTGGTCCACCTTGGGGGTTGGTGGTGGTGGTGGTGTCCATGGCCCCAGGTTGGTCCAGGGTCACTGCGCTGGTGTTGTTCCTTATTCTGTCCATGTCGGCAGGGATGGTATTCGTGGTGACAGTCGTTGGAGGGGTGGGTGCAGGGGGTGCAGCTGGTGGACCTGCTGGTGCTGCAGCTGGTGGTCCTGCTGGTGCAGCATGTTGACTTGCACCGGATGTGCCAGGTTGTTCTTCATCGTCCGAGGAGGACAGAGGCTGTACGACGCCAGTGAGCTCGGCATCCTCTTGAGCCTGGGACTGGGACTCCTCAGCGTCTGCTGCTGTGTCCCTATCATCACCTGTTTTTGGGAGACACAAACAATGTATGTCATGTTTCTGCAGGCATCAGTGGTTGACACACCTGACAGTTGTGACTGTGCCTCGGGGTGCGGGCCTGTACATTGTATTGTCCTAAGTCGTCACAGTCAGGGGTTGATATTGGTGTGGCACATTGTCCTGCATTATTTGGGCATTTCTATGTATTCTCTGGGGTGTGAACATGGTCTGCATTGATTGTGTTTGGTTGACAGCCAGACCTCCTTCCCACCCACCCACCCACCCAGTCAGTTATCCCACCATGGAACGTGCTTGCATTGCAGGGAGTGTAAGTTGTCTCTCAGGATGTCAGTCAGTGGTGTCCTGCTGTTTGTTGGTGCACAGTTGGCAGCAGGGCCTTGTGCTCCCCACAGCAGTAGCCAGTGTCAGCCATCTTGTGAGTCCTTCTCCACTCCCTGTGATGTGAGCATGGTTCAGGGTGGTGTTGATGGGCCAGTTGTGAGGCTGAGCAATGTCTGTGACTACGACTCCCATCATGCTATTGCCTCCACCCCCTTCCCAGCATGCCCATGCTTCCTTCCTTTTGACTCTGCTTCCCTGTGGGGTGGGCTGGCTGTGCTGACAGGATGGCTGGGAGTGTTGTCCTGGCAGTTGTTTGGCTAAGAGTCCCAAGAGTGTCCCTGTGCTTCACACAACATAACCCAGGGTGGTGGTGCTTTGTGGGATCTTGTGTTAGGATGGAGGGCATTGCATTCTACCAGGTGGGTACTGTGGAGTTTGTGTTGGGGGGGTGTGAGGGGAGGTGCTGGTGACTATGGTCAGTGCTGCAAGTCCCCCTTCCCACCCAGCCAGCCAGATATCCCACCATGGAACGTGCTTGCATTGCAGGGAGTGTAAGTTGTCTCTCAGGATGTCAGTCAGTGGTGTCCTGCTGTTTGTTGGTGCACAGTTGCCAGCAGGGCCTTGTGCTCCTCACAGCAGTAGCCAGTGTCAGCCATCTTGTGAGTCCTTCTCCACTCCCTGTGATGTGCGCATGGTTCATGGTGGTGTTGATGGGACAGTTGTGGGGGGGGCAATATGTGTGACTGCGACTCCCATGATGCTATTGGCTACACTGACTTGGCCAGCATACACAGAATTCCTTCCTTTGAGTGGTCTTCACTGTGTGTTGGTGTTGTTGTGGTGGCTACATGTGTGGATGTGTGTGTTAGTTCTATTTGTGCCACTGCCTAGCTGTAGTTGTGGTTGTGTTTGTACATGTGTTGGCACAGTTGGATGTGACTTTTTTGATGGCATGTGTTGTGTTTATCTGACTGACATACACATTTTGGGATGATTCTGTTCTAGTTGCTGTGTAATTGCTATGAGTGCATGGTTTGACTCTCCCCTTGACAGTGATGTGTGTGTTTTGTGGCAGTATATTGTGTACATTTGTTGTGTACTCACCAGGCTCTGGGATGTCCTCTAGTCCATATATGCTCACTGGCGGTAGGATGGCCCGCACCTTCTCCTCCCAGGGCCTGAGGTATATTGGCTTGGCAGGAGGGCCACTGCCGGTGTGTTGGCTGTTGATGTAGTCTTGCTTCAGCAGTTTCCGTACCCTCCTGCGCACGTCATACCACCTGTTCTGGATGTCGGTCTTTGTGCGCCGACATGGTGATTGGGCGTTCACCCTGTTGATGATCCTCTCCCACATCTTGGTTTTCTGCGACATGGGGGTCTGTTGGACCAATGTGCCAAACAGCTGTGGCTCTACCCTGAGGATCTCGTCTACCAGGACTTCCAATTCACAATCTAGGAACTTGTGATTCTTCTTGGGGGGCATGGTGATGGGTGGTGATGGTGGGTGATGTGTGTGTTGGTGTGCAGGTGAGGGTGTGTGGGTGTGTGTTGTGCTGGGTGTATGTGAGGTAGGTATTTGTTGGTGTGCTGCTGGTGTGTGGCTTGTGTGAGGGATGAGCTGTGGGTGTGTGGTTGCTTTCTCTTGGGTGCTGGCAGTGGAATGGCATTTGCAAAGGCTCATGGTAGTGATTTGTGTCCTTTATATAGGTGGAGTTGTGGGTGTGTCTTTGTTCTCTGTCCCCACCCCCCCAGTATTTATTGGCTTGGTAATTGCTTGTTTGGGCTTTTTTTGGTTGATTTTTCCTTTGTGCTGTTTGTGTATGTTGGAAACGTTCTTGTGACCGAGTCGGACCCTGCATTGGTCTCGTACGGTGTTTTCCGTTTCGTTCACGCTGTGTTTGTGCAGTTTTGTATGCTGCGTACGCGTCGGTCGCGGTGTATTGTGTTGCTTCGGCTCGGTTTTGTATGCGTGTCGGTCGTACGGCTTGTCCTCCGTCCGACTCGGTCGTGTTTTTCGCGCCTTGCATCGTACTTTGCGGGTTGGAGTTGGCGGGTACGATTCGGTCGGATTTGTTCCGGGTGCGTGTCGGTCGGTTGGATTCGCGTGTTTTTCCGGCCGGATTGCTATTTTCCGAGCGGCTCGGTCGGTCGGCTTGGTTTCCTGACGTGTCGGTCGGATTTATCGCGGCTTGCATCGTACTTGGCGTGTCGGGCGCCACTGGTACGTGTCGGTCGGTAATTTTTCCGGCTCCGAGTCGGTCGGTGCTTTTTCCGGCCCGAATCGGAATCGACCCCTATGTCTTGGAATGTGGCAGGAATCAAAAATAAGATAAATGATCAAGTATGGCAAAAAAAACTTGGAGGGATGTGCATTGGTTATGATCCAGGAGACCTGGATTACTGAGACTTTCTCTGTAAATGACTTCCAGGTTATTTGCACAAACGCTAGCCCATCTAGAATGGGGAGATCAGAAGGTGGATTGGCTACCTTAATCGCATTAACATCACATCTGATTTTAAAAAAAGTTAATAATAGTTTTTAAATGAACTCAGAGGAGAGTATCTACTGATATGGGCCGGTGATTTTAATATTGAAACCTGTAAGATTGCATCAGGCGACCAATGCGGCTTATATGATTGCTTCGGGGAATGTTTGCATCACTTTCCGCATGATACTTATGGGGAAGCAATAAATAACCTTGCCCATAAATATAATCTAGTCGTTCTGGAATTAGAAAATGCGGACGAGGAAACATCTATACATACTTATGAAGCGGCGAGATCAGCTTCATGCATTGATCACTTCATCATGTCAGCCAATGGTAGGGGTCTGATGGAAAAATTTGAAATCTACCCAAGCCTGTATAGTGATCATCACCCACTCATTCTTACATTAGGGCTTAGCCTGACTCAGCAATCTAGGGGCAAAGAATCAGATATGGATATAAGGTTAAAGGGAGCAAAGGGAGTTACCATCAAATGGTTTGGTGTAAATCCAATCCTTTTTATGGAAAATCTGAGAGAGAAAAAACAAAAAGACATCGATATATGTATGGATAGATCTTTGACAGATAAGTCAATCATAACTGCTTTTAGTAATATAATGGTAGAAATTGCAGGGGACTTAAAAATCCAAAGGAAAAAACTGATCCAGGAAGATAGTCCTAGATGGTTTAACCGGGACTGTTCCAGGTTGAACAGGGAATTAAAGACGGCAATAAAGGCAAAACCAAGAGATGCAGAGAAAATTAGCACCCTGAGGAAATTATATAAAAATACACTGATCCAAAGGAAAAATGAAACACGTGAGGATGCTTGGGCAAATTTAGTACAGGCGGCAGAGACAAGAGATGCAACACTTTTCTGGAGAATTATTGATCAGCCATATTTTAAAGAAAACTCAACAGTGAAAATTGAGTATGTAGTCCCCCCTGAGGACTGGATCTCACACTTTGAGTGTATTTTTAACCCCAATACTGTCCCAGTTATCAAGGGAAAGAATAAAAATTTCATATTAGTAGACCCGGTAAAAATACCAGGAATTACGCCGGAGGAAATTAAATCTGCTTTGCAAAAAAGTAGCAATGGAAAAGCGGCCGGTCCTGATGGGGTACCCATAGATGTATTTAAAAGTAACATTGATTTTTGGACCCCAATCCTAGTAAATGTTTTTAATACCGTTGTAAGGGGGATACTCCCAGCCTCTTGGGTGGAGAGTATTATTGTCCCCATATTTAAAAAAGGGGATAGAGGGAAGGCGAACTGTTACCGCCCCATATCCCTTCTGGACTCCACCTCCAAATTGATGGGGAGAATCCTATTGGGAAGATTAGAAAATTGGGCCGATGAGAATAACATCCTCTCAGACGCACAGTATGGGTTCAGAAGGGGTATGGGTACAGTGGAACAGTGCTTAAATTTGGAGCTTTTGATAGGAAAGTATACCCTAGCTAAGGATGGAGTGTTACATTTATGCTTCATAGATCTCACAAGCGCGTTTGATCTTGTAAACCACGCAAAATTGTGGGAAACATTAAAAGAGCTAGGAGCTCCTACAGATATTATTATATATCTATCTCAGATATATGCCTTATTAACCTCAAGAGTGCGGTTTGGAAAGAAGGGGGAATGTACTCAGGATTTTAGGGTCACTAGAGGAATACGTCAGGGATGTGTGTTGGCCCCCTTTTATTCTCCCTATACATCAATAATGTGGACCCTTTTTACAAAAACAAAACGCAGATGCTCCGAAAATTGGGACACGTATAACGCCAATACTACTCTACGCAGAAGATGCAGTGTTAATGTCCAGAACAGCTAATGGATTACAACATCTTATAGGGAAATTCGATACTTACATGTCTGGAAAAGATCTTCGGTTGAATCTTAGCAAAACCTTTGTGATGACATGCGGTAATAACAGATCGAAGCAAAAATCGCATCAGGTGGGAGGAGTAGGGATAAGTAGAGTTCCAACCTTCTGTTATTTGGGTTTACTTTTTAACGAAAGAGGCACCTGGGATACCCATATTAAATACTGCAAATTAAAATTCCTAAGAATTGTTGAAAGTATTTTTAGATTTTCAGCTAAACTGGGGAACAAGCCCATCGTGGAAATTCTTACCCTGTATAGAAGTAAATGTGTGACAGAAACTTATTATGGGGCTGCATTATGGGGGAGGTCAAATTTTGCATCCTTACAATGTAAAGAAAATATTTTTCTAAAGAGAATCCTGGCAGTCCCAAAATCAACCACTAATTATATAGTGCATAAAGAGTTATCAGTACCATATATAAGTAACTTTGTTAATATAGCAGGACTTACCTTATGGAGAGGAATATGGGCAAAGGAAGAAAATAAGCTAACCAAGGAATTAATAAGAGACTGCCTACTTCTAGATCGTGGTTGGAAAATTCCTTGGATAAAATACATCGTAAATTTACTAGACTACTGCAAGATAGAATACGCTAAGGAGAATCCTGAGTCTATCTTAGAGGTTAGCAAAACAGACCTAAAGTCTAGATACATTACCATAAAGGAACATGATAGAATTAATATTATAAGTCGGAAACAAAGTTTTGTGAATTATTGTGAAATTCCCTCTGTGTTGGGTATACAAACATACTTGTTCCAGGTTACTAAGCCTCAACATAGATTCTATTTAACAAGACTTAGACTTGATACATTGCATTATATAGTAGCTTTTCCAAGTTTGGAAAAATGGTCTTATAAGCTGCCAAACTGCCCTTGTGATGGAAGAACCCCACAGTCTACTTTACATTTTCTTTTATTTTGCAAATTTTATACTGAGATCAGGAAACAAATTTTAAAACCGTTATTCTTGACAAATATAATTTATCAGTATAAACATGCTTTTTACTTTTTATGTAAATTGGAAAATGTAAAAACATCTTTTTCTGTAACTTCATTTATACAAAGGGCAATTAAGATCAGAAAAGGTTTGTCTCACTTAGATGCTTTAATATATGAAGATTCTCGTGACTGAGTTTTAAACAAAATTATCTGAAACATTTGTATTCGTATTTTAGAAAGAAATGAATTGTGGGTATTTTAATATTGTATTTATTTAATATTGTTTTTTTAAATTGACTTTGTATTTGCCGAATGCTTTTATGGATGTAAAATTACTCCGAATAAAGCTAAATTGATTGATTGATTGCCCTTCTTCGCCTACATCTCCTTTTCCCAACCTTATATAGTCTGTGCACAACAACTTGGCCTTCACATAACTACTCAGAAAGGGAAAAAAAGGAAAATGGGTGAAAGCCACCGGTGGCACTGTTGATCAGTTCTTTATTGCTTCTTCTTGATAACATCTAAAGAAGACATAGGGGTCGATTCCGATTCGGGCCGGAAATTTCTCCGACCGAGCCGGACCCGGAGAGATTTCCGACCGAATCGGACCCATGCAGTCCGACCGAACGAGTACGATGCGTCCGTATGTTATCGGACTCGAGTCGAGTCGGACTCCCAGTGAAGTCAATGGGAGCCGGTCGTACAACGCGTACGCGGGCTCCCAGTGACTCAATGGGTGCGAGTCGGACAAGGGCGCCCCTACAGCGGGTGCGCGGCGGGCGATTCGCGCCGTACACGCACAGGTAGGGGGACCCATGGGTCCCCTGTGTGCGACTCGCGCGGCTACGCGTACAGGGGGTCCGACACGGACCCCCAAAGTACGGCTCCGACAGCTCTTTCGAGCCGGAGTGCGCGGCTCGGTCGGACTGCTCGCGGCGCGCATCGTACTTACCCGGCCGGGAAACGTCTCCATTGCGCGGTGCGAGTCGAGTCCGAGCGAGTCGGTCGGAGCGGTTCGAGCCGGGAGCGAGTCGGTCGGAGCGGTCGGGACGCCCGGACGAGTCGGTCGGCGATTTCGCATCGTACTCGCTCGGCCGGACCCCCGTACGGTTCGGTCGGGAAACAGGGCTCCGAATCGGATCCGGTAAAGCCGAATCCGATTCGGAGCACTACCGGCCGAGATCGGAATCGGCCCCATAGTGTCAAAACTTGAAAGACCACAAAGTTCAACAAATGTGAGGCTTTGCCTTGATATTGATTCAGGCTCTTCCCTTGCGTATGTCGATCTAACCTCTCCTTGCTTTTCTTTCTCCTGTGGGCGGTGCAAGAAAGACATGTGGCAGATGAAGATAGGACCTTGTGGCAGGGCAGCAGGTACATGTTGATGGGTTTGTAGAATACTCAGGAGAGAACAGGGGCTGGATTTACAAGAAGATCAATTGCAGAGACTTCCACACACAACTGGAGGGAAGCCATGAAATGTTGCTGAAAATGGCATGGTATTTATACGAGCCACTAGGCCAAGATGGCTACCTAGTTCTGGAAGAGTCTGGGACTTCCAGATGCTTTGTGTAAGTCCAATATGGTCTCCTAGTTTTGGAACAATCTAAAACCTTCCAGGTGGCTCTAGACATTTCTGGGCACTTCTGGAAGGTTCTGGAATCTGGAAGTTTTACGTGCCCTGCAATGAACCATGGGCCTCCAGCTGCAGCACGATCATCTCTTAGGAGGTTTTGCTAGAGAATTAATAAAAGGCGAATTGGGAAGACTGGCTAACAGGATGTAATTCAGTGGAGCGCTATCGTGCAGTGGATGCAAAATGCAAGCTTGTGTTGTGACACCCTTAAATCTTCCTGCACCAAAGCCACCTTTCTTGAAGCGTATTAAAGACGTTGTCTGCATCTACTGACCAATTAAAAGGAACCCTTTAAATAGACTTATTATGGGTGTGATAATGTCTGAGAAATATGTGATGAATCGCTTGAAGAAATTGGCAAATCCGTGGAAGCTTTGAACCTCCTTTATCGAAGTTGCTGTTCGTCAGTCTAGAGTTGCTCCTATCTTTCTCTGATCTATTGTTAGCCCTTCTGGAGATAAAAACTATCCTAGAAATTCTATCATTGTGGTGCGAAAAGAGCCTTTGTCCAGTTGTTTTCTCGCAAGAGCTCTAGGACTATTCTGACATGCTGTATAAGTATTGTTTTATTTCGAGAAAAGATGAGAATGTCATTGATGTATCTGATGATACATATGTCTAAAAACTCCCTCAATACCTCATTAATATAACATTGGAGTGCCACCTGAATGTTACAGAATCTGAAAGGCATTACAGTATAATGGAACAGACCAAACTTGACATGGAACGTGGTCTTCCATTTGTTGCCTTCACGGACTCTGATTAGGTGAGAGTACCCAGGAGGTGCAGCTTGGTGTTAATAGTCGATTTTTGGATTTGATTTAAAAGGACTGTGATAAGAAGCAGAGGGTACCTGTTCTTAACTGTTACAATATTTAAGGTCTTAAAATCAATAAACATGCTCAGTTTGCCATTCTTCTTCAGTATGAAAAATAGTGGCAAGGACACAGGAGAGGTAGAATGGTGTAGGAAGTCAATGTCCCGCATTACTTCTAGATATTTTCATAATGTGCCTTTTCCTGGCTCTTAAATAGCATGCATTCTGCTGCACAGTAACATTGTCCCAGGTATGAGATCAATATGACAGTCAAAAGGCCTATGAGGGGGAAATTGAGTGACCTTCTTTTCATCAAAAAAGTCCTGAAAATCATGATATTCGGTCAGTATCCCATTCAGGGAGTCCTTCCGCGGGGCTGCACAAGTCAGGAGTGTTACAAAGTCTTGGCCCATCGGATAAGATGAGTATCAACATGAATGGGAGTGTAGGGCTTTCAGCCTGGAAGCCCAGTCGATTCATGGATTATAATGTTGCAGTCATATTATCCCAAGGATGACACTGAAGATGGCAGTACTAATCAGATCAAAGACCAGCTCTTCTGTATGCCTGTTCTCACATACCACAGTCAAGGGGTTTGAAATTGAATCATTCCAGAGGACAATTCTGAATTGTCTTTTCTTTGCTCCTTGCTTCAGCCTAGGATTTCTTGTTCCTGTTCCGTCACGTGGTTTCGCAAGTGCGAGTACACTATGTGGGGAAGTGATAGGACCAGATGTGGGGGAGGCGTATTGGTGTTTCCGCGTCCTGTGTCCTGCGCCCCGGCTGAACAGGCTGGCGCTTTGGTGCTTCGTGTCCCAGCTGTACTGACCGCTGTGTGGAGGAGTGGGAGGACCAGGAGCGGTGCTGGCGTTCCGGTGATTCCCTGTCCCGGCTGATATGAGCCTCTGTGATCGATTGTTTCCAGGGCTATTTAGGTGATATTAAGGCTGGGGCCAGAGCCGAGGCACTCGCATCGGGTGGGAGTGAGCCAGTGTGTGGAAGGAGAAGTAGGACTACTGCGATGTTCCATGAGTTTGTGCCCGGGCCCTGAGCTTTGTATGGAGCTGATTACTAGAACCTGGGAGAATCAATGGTTTTCCCGCTGGCTTATATGGTGATTTGGAGACCTACTGTGGTGCTAGTAGCAGCGTACTAAGGAAGAATAGCTGCTAACTAATAAAGGCCCATATAAAGCCTCTTCTGCTCGGCAGTGGAATATGAACACGGTATGAGGTTTAGAGAGACCATGGAAAACCAGTGAAGCGTGAGAGACTGTGGGAGTTGTCTTGGAAGAGCGGGTGAGGCTCAGAGCAGTGTGCCCCCATAGCAGATGCGGAAGTGGCTGGCAATAGGTCGGTGCGGATTGCTCCTGCAGTGAGCTCACTACTGCACTACCCCTCCCCACTTTTGCCTTCGGTGCCCCAGAGTGGATCTAATTGAGTATAGACTGCTCAGTGAGTGTCAGAGTGAGAAACATAGTGAAAAATTTGATATCTTTCAAATTTGAGCTTTTAGCTAACAGTATTAATCTTTGGACAAATCTGGTCTTTGGTGGCCTCAGCCAGGTGGGAGTCTAACAAAATTGAGCCCGTTTGGGTATATGGTCAGTTGCTGAGGGTTGAGGTATGATCGCCAAAAAGTTGTGCTCTGGGAAGTTGGTCTTCACAAGAGCCTGTAAAAAGACCAGCGCTAACCCCCTGAGAAATAAGGCATTGCAGAAAAATACCTTAAAAGGTTTTAATGCTATTTCCACCTTTTTTTTCTAAAAGAGAGGCTGGATCAAATAAAGTTGCTGCAATGGAGAATAAGTCTGAACTGCCAATGGAAAAATGTGAGGTGAAAGTTGAAATACTCCCTAGGACAAACCAAATCTTTAATACACTCGGCGATCACTCGGTCCAGCCAAGTGCTATAACCAGGGAAGAAGTACCTTTGATGGAAGTTTCGGCTCTCCCTGATATTGATATTGATCTTGCCACTAATGGGGTCCAGACATCTAGAGCATCCGCTGATATCCTACCATCTTCTAATCCAGTGGAAAACATTATGGGTACACCTATTGGTCCCTCCATCAAGATACAGCTTTTTAGAAGTACACCCAGTGGACATTCGACATTCACTATGTAACCATTCGGGGAACAAGGATTTGTTGTTTAATTCTCTGTACTGTCTAGAAAGAGTCTGGTCTACAATATTGGCTGTGATCGAGAAATCTGTGACCAATTGTAATCACATTTTGGATTCTCTAGTTGAAAAATCTACTTCTCTTCTTGCTAAATCTTTTAATAAATCTGGTCCTTCTAAAGGTGCATGTCTGTCCTAACATTATCACTGTGGCTCCAACTTAAATAAGTCTTGCCAAGCGAATGCTGCATCAAATTATAGTTGCAAGGACTTTAGTACTCAGGCAGGCTCGCCCTATAGTTGGGAAAAGAGCAAGGAAAATCTGGACCCATTTGAAAAGGACCAGATATTTTCTTTACAGAAGTTCTTTGAGTTAGGGGACAGTTTGTTATTGCCTCCGACCTCTCTGTGTTTAAATGAGACAACTGTGAGAAAGGTAAAGAATGTCTTCCATATCTTTAAAAAAAAGAGGCTGTTATAGTCCCATCACCCCTAGTGGGGGTTAAGAAGATCAAAAGTAAAAATAAATGTGTGAACCCAAGAGGAATGCAAAGAGGAAAAAGCTTTGTAGAATAAATGAAAAAAGAACAAGAAGACTTCGCTTTGATTCAAATGTTGTCTCTAATTCTATATCAACTGCTGAAAATGTGGAGGGAGGTCAAATTGAAGCAAGTACAAGACTCTCTTAACCTTCACTAGGGAACTTCTATGAACCAACATTAAATTTGCAAGGAGATATTGTACCTGTTTCTAGCCCAGTAACGGTGTCTCCTACTTCTAATTTGAACCCCAATGCTGCACTTATTTCATCGACAATAGGGGATAATGTTATTCATAATCCTAATGGGAGAGGATTTTGCGGGGATATTTAGGCTAATATTCTGCTGTTGGTGCCTTTGTCTTAAGAATTTTTCTTCATTTTCAATCAGGAGTTGTGTTTGAATAGATCTTTCCTATTGGGTTGTTTCTCTGATTTCCCCGACCTCCAAATGGTACAGAGTAGTGACCTTGCACTGGTTCAAGTTTTAGGTCATGGTAGGAATGGAGGGGCTAGAGTGACTTTCTTTTCGAGAGTGATCTCTAACTTAGTAATATTGAACAGCGACAAGTTTTGCTGTCGTGGTATTGATTTTCTTGTGCCACAGAAGGAGAGCTCCTCTAATCTTAATGGTCTTAATGGCCAGGTCAACTGCTATTCCGGCCTTTCTCCACAAGAAGCCCCTAAATTTGTGAGGGAAAGTAAAATGCAGGTCTCTTTCAGAAAAGGAGGTAGGAGAGTCTCTCTGTTACCAGAGAGATAGAGAATAAACAACTCCCGACTCCAGAAGAGAAAGACAGGACATGGAGCTGGGTGGTGGGGCACTTAATTCTAACAACTCTATGGGGTTAAAGATTAAAAATTGCTCCTAGTAGGGGTCTTAAATTAATTTCATGGAATGCAGCCGGCTTATTCACTGATAAAAATAAACTGGCATTCATGAACGAACTGAAAGCTGATATAGTGTGTATTCAAGAATCATGGATGTTGAAGAATTGGTTTGTAGAAGAATGTATTGTGTTAAGCCATCCTGCATTCCCTGTTACGAGAGTACATGCGAAAGGAGGCATAGCCATATTGCTCATGACTAATTTTAGATAGTTACATAAAGATATATCGCATGTCTCTAATTTAATCCAGGCTGTAAAGATAAGATTTAATGAGAATCATGAAAGTATTGGTTCACTATTAATTGTAGATGCTTACATCCCTACACACTCCACTCATTCTCACCTGCTGAAGGATTTGTTTGATTTTATCTCTATTACTATGGCAGAGAGGATTGTACACATTTAGTACTAGTTGGTGATTTGAATGCCAACGTTTCTACCCCCAATTTAAGGTTGTTTGCAAATGCTCTGAAAGAGGAAGCTTTAAAAATTCCTCCAGCTATTTTTCCTAACAATAGTCGGGTAGATAAAAGAGGTTTGCTCTTATTAGAAGGCTTGAGAAATACAGAATGACTAATTGCTAATGGGAGAATACGAAATGACACCCCAGCGAAGGTTATTCATAAATCCATCTCTGGGGGATCTCTCATTGATTACATAATTGTTTCAGCTGTCACTTTTAATAGGCTGTCAAATATGGAAGTGCAAGATAATACTTATAGCGATCATATACTGATCTCCTGTGAAATAGAAATGAGCCTAAAGGAAGTGGGGCCTTCGAATTTTAAAGATAAATCAGTAGGTTGTAGAAAATCAAATGGCAGAATGTATTGGAATACCAAAGCATCTTCAAAATTAAAAGACACAATAACAATATTAGTAGGAGACCCGCAGCTTTTGTCTTCTAGACCCATTGGAATCACATGGACCCTGTATAAAAAGTCTGGTTTCTACCTCTAAAACTAATCAATTACCTATCCAGTAGAGACCACATCTGGATCTGATAATGCATTTAAATAGGGAAATAAATAAATTAATGAGGGCTCAGTTCCAGAATTTCTCTTTCGATCGAAGTAAATGAATCAATCTTCTAAAAGGAAAAGTTTCAGGAAAAAACGTCTCCTAAGGAAAGAAAAGGAAGATTATAACTGGGTCCAGTTAAAAGACGTGGCATCAGGGAATGACACTAAAAGGTATTGGGAAATAATTTCTAATAGTTATAACTCTAGGGTAAAATCTCTCCCAATTCATATAAAAGAAGCAGAATAGAGATCGTATCTTGAGGAACTCTGTTCGGCCAATCCTGAATCAGTTTGGTCATCTTCCCTTATAACAGTAACATCTATGTCGCCCCAGTCATGCTATGCTCCTTTGAGGTGTGAGATAGTGGGAATCTTTAAGAGAATGAGAGCTTCTGGAGCAATGGGCCCAGACGAAATTCCTATGTTCAGTAATTAAAAAAGAGCCCATGTTGTGGGCTTCTTATCATATTCCTCTTTTTGCTTACTGTTACCAGCAGGGGAAGACTCCCCCCACATGGTCTGGAAAAATTTGAATTCCACTTTTTAAAAAGGGTCTTAGGCCCCACCCTCGCAACTACTGCCAAATATCATTGTTAGATGTGGTAGGGAAAGTTTTTGCCCAGAGTATTTTGGACCACCTCACTGACTGGTTGATGGAGGAGTAAATTCTTCTCATTGAACAAGCAGGATATAGGAAAAAACACTGCATAATATCTGTATGCTGAAACTGATTGAGGAAAAGTACACCTTAATTCAAGGGACTAATGTCTATGTGACATTCATAGATTTTTCAACAGCCTTCGATGAGGTAGATTGGCCAACACTCTGGATAAAACTGAAAAAGATGGGTATGCCTGCCCTCCTTCTTACACTTATTATTGCTCTACACTCTTCTGCTTGGTGACAGGTGTTATGTAGGGGAGATCAAGGATTATCTTCTGTCGTAACAACAAAACATGGGCTGATGCTAGGGTGTTTGCTGGCCTCTCTACTTTTCTCCCTGTATGTAGCAGATTTGCCCAACTTCTTTGCTGCTAATAAGAGTGATGCTCCGAAGATAGCTGGCCGTCCCTTTCCCTGTCTGATGTACGCAGACAATATTGTAATTATGGATTTAACTCCTAATGGTTTGAATAAGAAGCTAATGTCACTCGAGAAGTACACTGATTTACAATATCTAAAGATAAATGTTTCTAAGAGTAAAATCCTGAGGTTAAAAAGTAGAATGTGTGAAAAGAATAGTAAATATGTTTGGAGTATTGGCTTAGAGAAACTCGAGATTATAAATTCATATCTCTATTTAGGGAAAATGTTAACTGGCAGCCTAAAGGATAAAGCCCACATTGAACATTGCTCCTGTAAAGCTGTCTTACATGCAAACGGGTTATATGCATTTTATAACGTAATGGGTCGAAGGCATTTGTTGCAAATGCCTTCAGTTTTTAAAGTGAAAGTCCCACCAATATTATTAAATGCTATTGAATCTATTCAGGTAGAAAAACGGGGCTTCCTTGAAAAGATAGAAGGTCAGATCCTGCGTAAATTATGCAATTTTAATACATCTGTTTCGACCCCTGCTATGAGGCTAGAATTCGGCCTGGTAAGTTCTTATGTTCAAGTATTAGCTAGAGTGATTTGGTGGGGCTATCAGTTGAAGAATAGTAAGTCGGATTCTATAAGGGGCTTTCTGAACCATTACATTTTTGGTTCGGAAGCAGACACATATTCCTTTTCCTTTGATTTTACTTTGGCATTGAATTACTTTGATGTACAGGAAGAGTCCATGATTTCCCTTCTCTTTTAGAATGTAAAATGTTTTTAAGGAGTACTAGTAGTAATGTTAGTTTCCAAAGAGATCTTCAGTGCTGTAGGATGAAGAAAAGGTTGAAGTTAATATCTTTATCTTGTTATCCAAGAGTAGCCCAGAAGTATCTGGCTTGGAATCTGGGCTATGGAAGCCACTGTTTGTTGATTTTATTCTGTATGAATTTACATCCAATAAATGATTTAACGGTAAATTGGTCATCTTCTGTGAGAACAGGGAAAGATTGTAACTTAACCATGTTCTTTTTGTCTGTCCGGCCCTGTTACTGCACCGTTATTGGCTGCTCCGGCCAATGTTCTTACAGAATAATGTTTTAATCCAAGGAATAAAATAATATGTACAAAATGTTTTACATTTTTTAAGGAGTTTTTTAATTTATTTTAATTCTTTTGGAATATTGTTCTATGAGGAGAAGGAATTTATGGGACTATTTTCTTGTGAAGTACTTCATATATATTGATTGCTGCTGTGTTGAGGGTGTTCCTTTTGGGATTCACGGGAGACTAAACTGAATACACGTTCACTATTTCGGGCCCTGGTAATTGTTATTAGGAAGAATGTAAACTTTTGGTAGAGAGAGATAGAGATACATAGATAGATAGATAGATAGATAGATAGATAGGTAGGTAGATAGATAGATAGATCGATAGATAGATAGATAGATAGATAGATAGATAGATAGATAGATAGATAGATCCAAAGGTTAAAGTAATGTTATAGTCAGGGGAAAATGTCAGTTACAAAATCACATTTTAAACTATAAAAAGCACTGAAATTCACTAGTTAAAGTTAACTGAACTAACTATAACTCACACCCTGTAGTAGCTATAACTCTTGCCACACCATGTACAGTGTTGTCATCAATGATGCCATTTCAGATGTCATTAGTGATGTTATCAATGCTGTCATTTAAAATGTCATAAGTAATATAATATGTGAGGGTATAAGCAGTGCACAGCGAGGGCATAAGTTATAGTTACTTCATGGTGCGGGTTATAAACAAGTACAAAGAACAGCTGTTGTTTAATCAAAAAAGTCATTTTATATTGGAAGTTCTAGAAAACAGACACACACTATTTTAATCTGAACAGGTTGCATGCACCTAATGTTAGACAAGCATATAAACTCTCAATCCCAATAAGAGCTCCAAGGTGAACCCACTATGACTACATTTCAGGAACTATGTGAGGAGGAGCCTGATGATGAAACATTCAACTTCGGTGGGTGAGGGCTCCCGTCCTTTTTATGGTCCATCCGTATAGGATGGAGTGAGGATAGCAAAAGTCCTACTTCTGTGTTGCACCCTCTCTTAATAGAAAAGGATCTGGTACCAATTGTGTATGTGCCATGGGGTTTTTGTGATGGATAAATACGTTTTGACACTAGTTTTATTGCTCATCTATTCCTTTCTCTTCTGCTGTGGAAATAAAAGCCTTAGCTTACCACATCTCTAAATGACCCTGTGGTAAAGCTGCTGAGGGCATGAGTTGCATGAGCCATCATCTCAACTGCACTAGTAATAGCCTTCCAGTATATGAACACAACTGCTCTCCCTTATTTCTTTGTGGCATCTGGGGAGGTCTTCGTGGCTGTACATATAGGTAATTAAACAATTGGTAGCTGCTTTGATGGTGCGCTCTGTGCTCCTCCTTTTGGCTCCCTGAGTCATAGTGGTAATGCTAGTGTTGTGGCAAGACCTGCCTCTAGACTGAGAGAAGTGTGACAGTGAGAAAAAAGAGTTGTGCCTTTTATGCAAGTACATTCCTAGAAAACTTGTAATAAGTAACTGGATTTCTGGATTCACTTTTCTCACCAAGGGGCATATTTACAAGCCCCTATCGCTACTGAAGCGTCACTTTTTTGACGCTCCGGTGGCGTAGCGCCATATTCAATATTTACAAGGTGGCGCTAAGACACCTTGCAACTATGCCCCTTTACTGCCTCAGTCCTCTGCGACAAAGAGGCATGCAATGGGTGTTGCTGTGGGCGTTCCACCGCTACACCCATTGCTTTTTGATGCTGCCCCAGATTTACAAGGTGGTGTAAATCTGTGGCAGCGCCAAAAACTAATGACATGCAAGAGCAGGTGTTAGAATGGTGCACAAGGAGAAATGCTTTTATTTCTCCTTCTTTTTAGGTCGAGCCTCGAGTAGCGCGCAAGCGCTGCTAGGCGAGACTTTATGTTAGGGGCATTTCAAAGCTGACCAGACGCTCGTGCGTCATGGCCTTTTCCCTGCGGTTACGAGCGCGGCCGACATCTGTTTCCCATTATCATGCCCAGACGCGGGCGCGATAGTGGAAACACATGCCGGCCGTGCGGGGAAAAGGCCATGACGCACGAGCGTCTGGTCAGCTTCAAAGCCCCGCTCCTCTTTTACTAGCGCAGAGTGATGCATTTTCTACAACGTGCTTGTTAATGCTTGTTCTTACACGCTATCTCCCGGGAATTTGTGCAATCGGCGAGGCGGGAGCGGTGACGGGGCATGTGCTCATGCTGGGGCGGGAAGAGCGGCCCCTCCCTGGCCGGGACAGGTCAGTTCCTTAAATCCGCCGGGCCCTCCTTCTGCGAGCAGAAACCGGAGCCTGCCAGTGTCTAGGAGCAACGCCAGCGTGAAGCGGAGCACCCCCCACCAGAGACGGTAAGAGCGCGGCGCCGGGAGATCCACACCCGAAGGACACCCCTGTCTCACGGACTCTCGTTTCGTTTTATAGGTCTAATTTAGAATTTGACTGATGTGGAACATCCACCTAAAAGTAACAGATGCCCCATCCACACTGTTTACAGTGCATTGACGCATGCGCACTGCGAAGAGGGCAGACCGAACTCCAGGCACTTACCGGTCAAACATGAAGTCTTGTGGCCTGCCCTGCCAGAAGCAATGTTATCCCCCGTTAGGCCATACCGTATAGGCCATGGTGGGTGTGGGGAGGGTGGTAGTATGTAGGGGCCTTGCTGGGGACTAGGTGATTTTGTGCCATTGGGCCATTCTCACCTAAGTTCACCTCGAGCAGCAGGGGCAGTGTGCTTTTCTTTACTCATCCCCTGCCAGGCCATCGCCCTGAGGCTATCGTCAGCTGGGGAGGGGGCGAGTAAGAGAAGTGGCCTCTCTAGGGTATTGTCACATCGGCCACCATGTCTTTTGGGACGTGTTGAGAAGGGGGTTGCAAAGAATTTGATGTGGCGTTGTGGTTAGAGCTGCCTACGTTGGAACTAGGTTTGAGTCCCAGCGTCGGCTCAACATCCTGCGATTCTGAGCAAATCACTTAATCTCCCTACCTAAAATAGAAATTAATTATGCAATGTAAGTGGTGCTCATGTACATTGCTCCAATGCCTTAGGGCCGAGTTCACACTTTATAAAACTACAAAAACATAATGAACTAAAAATACCCGGACTGATTCCATTGAGAATAGCAGATGGTGATTCATGAAAAGGACGATCTTTGAATGTGGGCCACTTTTTTGGGAGTGACCGGGCCCAATTGTGATCCCTATCCGACCCTGGAAACGGACTCTGGGATTATTCACTATGGGGCATCCAGTCGTCAAAAACCATTGTGGAGCCTCCAGGCGGCAGATCGCCATCCGCTCTGGTAGGACCCCATTTCCCCGCAGTCCCCAGGCATTCTCTTTTAAATGCCTCCGCCCCAAGGAGTCCTCCTCTCTCTACCCACATCCCCCAGCAAGACAAAGAATAGCGTTGCTCAGGCTCTGTATGTGATAGCCCATCAGGCGTGCAACGCCCATTGGGCTCAAAGGGCTTCAGCCCGCCCCTCCCCCCCCTCCCCGTCCTGTTTGTCAGCCCGGGCTGACACAGCCTCTCCCGAGTACTTCAAAGGTCTTTCAAAGACCATTTAGGTGTTAACGAGGCTTTGTTGTTTATTCACCCCTTCATCTACACTCTGCCTATAGCTGGAAGAATTACTCCCCCCCCCCGAAATTTGCCTCTAGTTGCGCCTCTGTAGCCCATGTGGGGAGCGGCGTAACGCATAATGATATGGGGGTTGCAGAATGAGGGGCACATATCCCACAGATATTCATTGGCCTTCGGCTGAGAGGGGGCCCTAGTGCGCCGCAGGGGCCTGTGTTGTGCCCCTTTTGTAAGTCTGCCTGGGCTTACGTAAGTGGCAGCGTCCTGCTCCGGTATAGAGCCAGATACCGTGAGCCAAGAGGCCTCTTTCTGTTACAGTCGGAGCTGCCGTTCCGCTAACACCGTTCTTGGTGCCAGTGCCCTCGCACCCCGCTGTGTGCCCCGACAGCTAAAAGGCCCCAAGGAAGGCATTACCAGGCAGAGAATCATGACTCGGGACCTCCTGCAAGAGCACACTACAGACAACGCTGTCCTTGGCTCCGGTCGGATCCGCACCTCATGAAATTTCATTTCGTATTTTTGTTTGCCCATGGGCATTTCTCACACTTTACATAGTTGTGTCTGGAACACTTACACGTAATGCATTTTTTTCTTTTTCCTATAATCAAATATTGTTCTTCCTGGGGTTAAAAAACATAGTTGTACTCTAATGATTTTTCGAACTCGTGACCCATCTTGTTGCTCGGATTTTTATTCAAAGTCCTTGAAACTATTGTTTTTCTCACCTCTCTTCTTTTCACATAGTTAATAGTCTTTCCTCTTTTGTTCACTATGGCTTGCTGGCAGGTTAATCTAATGTTTTCTGGGGCGAATTCTTTGTTGTGTGCCCTGCCTAATAAACAGTAGGCATTCTGTCCTTATACTTCTAGAATCTTCTGCTGCTATTTACTCCGCTGATTATTCTATTATTTATTCTCTCTTGATTTAGGATGTTACTAGTGCGGTTGTTGCCTAATTTCGTTCTTCTCATTACCGCTCTCAGCTGCTGACACACTGAGTCATCCCTTGGCATTATCTTGGTGCAGAGCTGTTCATCTTTGAATAAAAAACAAGCATTGGCATAGCCAATAGGTCTCGCTTTTGGGACCTTATAAGTGTTTAGCCATGCAACAGTTGCATAACTAAATACTTATAAGGTCCCAAAGCGAGACCTATTGACTATGCCAATGCTTGTTACTTTTTCTATTTGTGCTGCAGCATGCAGAACACATAGAAGTAACAAATAGCCATTATGGATTGTTTATGTGCAGGAAGGGACACCTTCCTGCACATACATAATCATTCTCTGCAAAGCAGGCACCCTTGGACTATGGTGCAAGGGTGCCTGCATTGGCGAGAGGCAGCTAATTTTAGAGCCAGCACTGGGGCAAAACACAGGGGTGCGCCGTATTATTGTAAATATGGCACATCCCTGCATTTTTAAAATGCCCGAGCGCGACGAGGCCAGATTTGGTGCAGCTCCGTGTTCCAACATTTCTAGTAAATATGCCCCCTAGTGATGATACTTATACTGAAATTCATTTACTGATATCCAGTTTGGCAAGGATGGGATTGCCAACATAAGTACCACGTGGTAGAACGTTTGGGTTCACACTTAGCTCGCCATGGTGCAGAACAATTTCCACAAAGAAGATTGAGTGTCAGCCATTCAATTTAGAGCTGTTGACACTCCATCATGTCTGACAGAGTAAACTCAGTGAAAGAACTGCATGGAAAGATTGGTAGACTTTTAGGGAATATAATAGCCGGAAATAAAGACAGATATCTGGGCACTGAAAATTCTTGTTCACTTTGAAGTACTTTCACGTAGCCTACATTTTGTGGCAGAATTTCCACCATACAAAACAAACGTCATATTTTCGTCTAGCGGTTCCTCCCAAAGTCACCCATCCCAGGGCAAACACAGACACCTTGGATGAATCTCTACAAATATAGCAGATTATTTTGTGCCACATGTACGCACCAAAATGTGCCATCACACTCAAATCAGGCCCTATGTCAGTCACCTGATTTATATTCACCTGTCAATAGTGGTTTTAATAGCATTACTGCTTTATTACTCTTATGCTAAATGCAGCAGCCTTACAGTAGCCAGAATAATTATGTGCCTTGATTGTATTGAATTTGTGCGTCAGCATCCAACTTCTGAACGCATAAAAAGGACGACACTAATATTCCAACACTGGTCTTAATTGTGTGCTTAACCTTTATAAATATAATTATCTGTGTGGAGAACTGAAAATGTAACACATGGCACTGAAAATTATTTTAATAGTAATGTGTAAATGTTTCTCTGCCCACAAATAGTTTCCTCGTGGGTGGATATAAAAAAAGAAAATCACTGACAGTTTCAGTGTTTGTTTCACTGCTGATGACAAGCATGTTAATTGCTTGCAGGCAACATCTGGCCCTTAAGGGGCACCTTTACTATTTTTTCACGCTACGTCGCGCAGCAGGGGAACTTGCTACGCTGCATTGCGTGAAAGAGAGAGAGCAGAAACACTCCATGGGGCAGATTTACAAGGCCCTTGCGCCACTTTTGCGTCACTTTTAACATGGGAAAAGTGACGCAAAAGTGGCGCAAGGGGCTTGTAAATCTGCCCCCATATGTTTAAAGATATGGAGCATTTCTGCTCTCACCTTGCACTAACACACTAATGAAGGTGCTCTTGCACCATAGTGCAAAGGGGCCTGCATTACCGACAGGATTAATTTTTGCACCTTCATGTACAAAAACTATCCTTAGAGGCACATTCCTCTGTCTATGTGTGATGCAGAATGCAGCACACACGGAAAGAGGAAGTAATGAGAAGAAAAGAAGATATTTTTCCTCGTTGCGCCTCTGTCAGGTAGGGGCACCATTTTGGCACAAACCTAGGTTTACAGGTCTTTGTAAATCAGGGTTTGGGTCAAAATACATGGGTGGATGCATGGAAATGCCCATGTGCCACCCATGTAACGCCTATCTAATGCAAAGTAGCGCATGGCAGCACTATGTTTTACCTTGCGATACTTTGTATTTACTAAACCACGCCAAGTGGCTATGCATGGCTTTGTAAAAGCCAAAAATGAATTTGCATCAGGGCTGCACCACAAAAGTGACTCAACTCAGCACACAATCATTGTAATTCTGAACATAAGTCTGTTTTGGGGTTTTTGTCCTGCATTTGGGGCAGCGGGGCATAGTTATGAGAGTCTTGCGGCTCTTTGCAACAAAGTGATACATGCATGATGAAAGGCTCTGAGGCACATTTATGAAGCCACGTAAAGCCACACTGTGTGGCTATAAGTGACTTCATAAATCTTGACTAAGGCAATGCGGCACTAATTGCTGAGTCACCTTACTCTGCGCAAGGGAGGCATTCCATGTGCATTGTGGTGGGTGTTCCCACAGAACTCTCATGGTTCTTGACACATTCCCAGAATTACAAGAACTTGTAAACATGGGAATTCATCAAAATCTTACAGCTCCCGAGGTGAGATGTAACGAGGAGAAATAGCTCTCATTCTGCAGCAAACATAGAAGGAGGAAAACGCCCCTCTTAATGTTTTTGTGCAGGAAGGTACCCCTTCCGGCACAAAAACGAACTTGTCGACAACACAGGCACCCTTGCACCATTGTGCAAGTGTGCCTGCATTGCTGCCCTTTGACTTTGGCGTGGAGCAGTGCAGCAAGTCGACTTGCAGCGCTGCCCTATGCCAAATCAACATAAATGAGGGCCAGCATCTTTTTGGGCATAAAGGTTGCCTCTGTGTAGTGACACAGGTGGCAGGATTACTCTTTATACTCCGTGAGTCTTTCAGGGCCTCATTTATGAAGTTTTGACGTAGGGTAGCACAGCAAGTCACCTTGCTGCGATGCCCTACATCAAAGCGAAAGGGCAGGAATGCAATGTATTTGTCCAATACAGTGCATTCCTGTCCTTTGCCCCAGTGCTGGCACAATTTAGGCAGCCTAGCGCAAATGCAGACACCCTTGCACCATGGTGCAAGGGTGCCTGTGTTGTCAGCAGGATTGTTTTTGTGCAGTAAGGGGCACGTTCCTGCACAAAAGCAATCCTGAGAGGCGATGTCCTCTTTCTATGTGTGCTGCAGAAAGCAGCACACATGGAAAGAGGAATAAACGAGGAGAAATAAAATTATTTCTCCTTGTTACGCCTCACCTCTGGGAGGCGTATGGTTTTGGGGCATCCCCAGGTTTACATGGTTTTGTAAATCTGGAGAAGCATCAAAATCCATGGGTTTTGTGTGGGAACACCCACTGCAATGGCCATGGAATGCCTCCTGAGTGCAGAGTAAGGCAACACAGCAATTTGCACTGCCTTGCCTTACTCCATAACAATGAAGCCATTCAAAGCCACGCAAAGTGGCTTTGTGTGGCCTCATAGATATGATTTCAAGGTTTGCCCCACCGGACCTTCACAGAAAGTGACTCTCTGGCGGCACAAAGGGCTCAGTGTCTAAAATAGAATCTGACAAGATCCCAGCGTTATCAAAATTTCTCATTTGTAGGCCAGGAATCACGTTTGAAGCTTGACGGCTCTCACTGATCAGGACGCCATTGCCTCTAGATGAAACAAGTTAAGCATGACTTGCCAACAGCTAGGTGTGATACAATATATGCTTTCTCCCTCTGTTTACAGTAGAGAATGAAATGACCTCTACCACTCAGAGGCGAGAACCTGATATGTATACAAAGGAAGATCTAAATAGCCGTGGTCCTTGTTAGACCACATTTAAAGTTTTACAGTTGTTTCTCTGCTCATGCGAAGATTTTCTTCAAGCTGTTTAAGACACAAGTCTTTCATTCTTTCAGCCACACTCATGGTGATGGCATAGCTGTAGGTTTTTGTCAGTTCTCAGTATCTTTTCCTATTTTTCACATGTGCAATGCTTTCGTGATGTTTCAACAAGGAAAGTAACCAAGGATCCATGAAATTATCAATGAGTAGGGACATCTCAAGAATTATGGGGGCCCTGGGCTACCCATATTTTGGAGGTTCCCGATTCCAACAACTTTAAAGTTCCGACTCATTTTCAGCTAAATCATGGCCTTTGAATCATACATAAAAATGTCAGAAACAGTAAAAATAAGAAGACAAATGATAGGCAATTACTTAATAAAGTCTGCAGGGTCTCACCCATACCTCTTCATCTTTTCTTGATCTGACTTTGTCCTGTCTTGATCCACATTTAGCACATCATGGGCACCATTTGTATTAAACACTTTGTTATTGCTTTTCAAATAAGCAAATAAAAGAAACAAAAAAACATTGACACATACATCTTCTCAATACACTGTTACAGTAGCAATACATGAAGGGTCCTTATCTCACCTTACATCTAAGCACATCTCATTTGCAAGGTACGGGGGCAAAGGTAATGAAGCCGGTGAATCTCAATGCCAACTTGGTAAAAAAACTTGAATTATCTGGTGGGAGTAGCTCCCTAAGAAGTTCTAACTCTCTATTTTTGAGCCACAGAAGTTCAACAAAAAGAAAACTTCCAAGCACTCCTTTTCTGGTCTTGCCCCAAGAATACCGAACACAATGCCTCTGGAAACCAGATCTAACCCCTCAACTACTTTCTTCAAAAACGAAGTAAACCTGCTATTGCTGAATAGATACTCTCAATAGTAGTCCTGAAATCTCTCAGCGTGACTATTTTTCCTGCATACATTTCTGTATCTTTAATTTACTAAGAATCTACCAGGTCGTTTGCTACATTGTATATACATTGTTTTTGTTTGCTTGCTCCTTTTCGCTTTATGTTTTAACACGTTTTGCTATTTGTACAACATTTGCTATCTATACCTATATAATTCTATTGCCTGTTTTTAACTTGTTTCTGCTATTTGTACAGCGCTTTGATACCCGGACTGGTCATGTTTGTGTTATATAAAACTCCTAAAATAAATTAAATAAATAAATAATTCTAGTCGTCTTGTCCCATTCTTAACAAGAGAGAGGTGATGCAATCCCGGTCCACCCATCCTGCGTCCTCTCCCGCTCACCATGGGCACCATGAGGCAGCCCACTCTGAGGCGCTGGTGTATTTGAGAAAATTCTATAACCAAAAAAGGTAGAATTTTCAGGTTTCAATCATATTAATTTGCATAACAATGACATCACATTAAATTACATCAAATGACTTTTAACTTGACCATGAGATCACAGGAAATAACCACACAATACGTTACTTGGATGGTATTGTCTTTCATTCCGAGAACATCACTATGAGGTGTGAGGGCTAGGCTAAACTCAGAGATATTTGATTTTGCACAATAAGAAGATGGTTGCAGATGAGGACTGCAACCCCCATCCAGCCTCAATATTTGGTACCCATTGTTTATTTAACATCCTTAAATTTTCCTTTTTCAAGTACTGTTTCTCATTGATACTTGTGGCACATTGAGAGAACCCTTGCCAGTCTTCTCATTACTCTCAAACACTACGTGGTGTTCAGCTTCATCCTGTTTCAGACAAATACAGTAGCTCTATTGTCACTTGCTTGTTTCAATAAGAGGAAAGAAAAAGAAGAGAAAGATTAAATGGAGAAAGGAGCAAGGGATAGAAAGAAGAAGGGAGCAGAAGAGGAGGTAGTGTGAGAAAGAGAATATAGGGCAGGCGAGACAAGATGAAAAAGAGAGAGAGGAGAATGAAGCAAGCAAGAATGGAAGGAAGAGTAAGGATAAGGCAGAGAGGCAGAAGGGTAGAAGAGAAAGCATTAAACAGGGTAGAAATGAAGAGAAGAACCAGTGGTGATCTTGGAAAATGAGAAGGGGAGGGAAGAGTGTGAGGATATGGAAAGTAAAGGAAAAAGAGGGAAATAAGAATGAGAGGCGAAATTATATTAATAACATGAGAGTAGAAAAAGGAGGGGTGGAGAGGATAAGATCTGAGAGAAAGGATGAGCGAGCGGCTGAAAGAGAGGAAAATTAAATGGCAAAAGAAAGGCTGAAGAATGGAGGATTTGAGATGTGAGTAAAAAGCATTGAAAGGGAGATGTAGAAACTGAATACTAAGGGAGAGCTGCCTGGTCAGCGGAAAGGAGTGGGGCAGGACCACAGGCCCCAGAGTGACTTGCGACACCTGCCGCCTACGCCACTGATCCCGCACCCGGAGGTGTGTACTAAATCTGCTTTGGGCTCCCACTGCGTGGGACGCCTGGTCAACAGAAAGGAGTAGGGCTGGACCACAGGCCCCAGAGTGACTTGCAACAGCCGCCACCTATGCCAGTGATCCAGCACCCGGAATCGCATACTAAATCTGCTTTGGGCTCCCGATGTGCGGGACGCCAGGTCAGCGGAAAGGAGTGGGGCAGAACCACAGGCCCCAGAGTGACTCGCAGCAGCTGCCACCTACACCACTGATCCTGCGCCCGGAGGCGCGTACTAAATCTGCTTTGGGCTCCCGCTGCGCGGGACATGCTCGGGCATGTGCCTGGGCGAAGACCAGGCCAAGAGCGGGCTCGTCTGCTCCCGTCCCCGGCCGGACGAGGCAAGGCTTGGCCTGCTCTCTTGGTACCTCCATTGGAACATTGTACGTACCGTGTTGCAACCCGAAGCATCTACCAGAGGTAATTATTTTAGCTTATTTATCATTTGGCAAGAACTAAATAAGGGACTAAATAAGCATTCCTGTGGCAACGCTGTGTCTTGTTTCCATTGACTCTAAGCCCCAGCCTATTGAGATTGAAGCCATGGATAGACGGAAAACCACAATGGCCCCAAATCCCGCCAGTTCTACCTTGGATGGTTTCTTGCAAAAGGCTGTTGGGGTAATCAGTAAGGAAACTGAACTCATGAAACGAAGAATATCACTAGTTCCTACTCCATCATTATCTCCACAGGATTCTACAGATACTATTATCAGCGACGCTGAGCCCAGGACTTCGGTGCCACTGTCTCCAACGGTGAACATTATTGAAAACACTAATGGTTCTGTAAATTCTAATACAAATAAATTGCAAAAACGTATTTTGACTAAAGAGGTGGCCATATGCCCACAAGCCTTAGGGGTGGAAAGGAAAAGGGCAGAGGTGGATCCTAAATCAAAGGGGCAGTGTCCTGTGTTGAAAAAAACCCGGCAAGAATCCTTAAAGGGAAGGGATACTAGGACAAGAGGTGGAGTGGGTGGGGAGGCATCATCGGAGAATGTGGATTCTTCTTTCTTCTATAGAGATAGCCAACTGATAAGAGAGGCCTTGAGCCCTATTTTAGAATGGTTGAGACATATTGAAGAACAGCTCCTTCTTGTGGTGAGGGATTCAAAAGAGAAAACAAAATATACCACAATGAGGGATGAGGCCACTCACACTGATAAACAGGAAGTTGCCCCTCATGAAAGGGGAAATCTCCCAACAATAACACATACCCCAAATACGAATGAGGTTTATCTTAATAAGTCTTCTTCTTCGCTAATTGAAAGGGACTCCTGGGAGACAGTCCCACCAAGGAAAAATCAAAAAGTGGGGCCCCGGGCTAACATCACTAAGGCTAATCGATCTAGTCAGGGCTTGCAGAATAATGACAGAAAGCAATGTGTCAATTCTAATTGTACAATAAATGCACCTACTTGTGGGGAAGTGGCGCAAGACCGGCTAAATTTACCACCAGATAGCACCCCCTATACTTTGATACTAACAAGAGTTCCTCCATTGCGATTGGGCACCATGAAGACTGTCAAAGTCTTATAAATAAACCAGCCCATTGGTGTATTTGCAAAATAAGATGTCAGACGAAGCTAATTGATAACATCACTATGGCATGGCGGGTTAGCTGGTTAGGCTGTACACCGAAATCTGTGGAAGGAGATTGTGTGGTCCTAAATTTCAAGGACCCTAGGTATGTGCTTTTTGTGTTGACACGCCTTAAGGAAGTGATGGGAGAGAATGGTCCCATAAGGGCATATCCTCTGGGCCTTTTTTATCCTCCACATATGGAACCCAGTTCCCTACAGAGGCCAGTCCAAATTCAGCCTAAACACTTCAACCATACACACTTACAGCCGATTAACCAGTCAAACCGTTTTGAAGCACTTCCTGGCATAACTGATATTGGGGGTGGTATTACGGTGCTTATTGCGGTAAAATATGCTTCTGTAAAAGCCAAATGTATAGGTTCATCCCCCTGGTATTAGCTAACAGTAATCTCTGGTTTAGCCAAGGTTGAAATATTATTGATGAACTTGCACCATAACATCTTTGATAAAAGTAATTGCCAAGTAATAGAGTCCCTGCAAATAGAAATTGCACAAGCCTCTGCAAAATGGCAGCCATTATGTATTTAATGGGTCGGAGATTTTAATTGTACATTTTGTAAATACAGTCCACATCGTGTGTGTGGGCTGGAAGACTCTGAGAGACAGCCTTTGGATCATTTTATTCATTCTCCCCAGGGGGAAGCCCTAAATTCCTTCTTGGTAGTAAATTACTCTTATTTTTTAGATAATTATGCCAGCAACTCCCCTTTGCAGTGTCCAACTTATGTTGGTGGTGGTAGGGACAATTCTATCGATTTTATGCTAATGACAAATAATTTTACCTCTTTTGTTCAGGACTTTAAGGTCATGCCAAACTGCTCTAGTGACCATTATCCTCTCACTGTTTTTCTTACTATAAAGCCTAAGATGGGACACACTGATGAATCTCCATTTCAATACAATCCTAATAAAGGAATTAGACTGAAATGGGATCAGGTAGACCCATCAAAATTTGAGCAAGACATAATCTTAAGAAACTATAATTTAATAGATGGGTGCCTGAGGCTAGACTCTACCTCGGTTGAAATGGTACAGGATTTTGAGTTCCTCTGTACCAACATTGCTCAGAGGTTGGTTAGGAACATCCCTCAAAAGCAATCCCTAGAGGCGCGCTGGTTCAACACTGAATGCTCTAAAGCTCCTAAGGAACTAAGAAGTGCTCTATACACCACTCCTCATGATAGAGAGCTAATTAAAATCACAAGGAGTAAATACAAAAAGGTAATAGAATGCAGGAAGATGGAATTGAGGAGGATGGCGTGGGAGTACCTGGAAAGAGCAGGCTCTCTTAAAGATTCAAATAAATGTTGGGAAATTATTAATCACTCAATGTTCACCGAAGATGTGAGACAGATGGACTCATTGATCATGAGTGAAGCATGGGAAGCCTATTTTTCCAGTTTTTTTTAACCCTTCACATAAGCAGTTTGTAGAGGATTCACTGGACATACCCTTTGATCTAACTGTAGCCACACACCTTAGTTTGTCCATCACAGTCCAAGAGGTAGAGGTGGCTTTAGCTCAGGGCATTTGTGTGAAATCCCCCGGCCCAGATGGGGTACCCCTTGATCCTTTTAAGAGAAACCCTAATCTATGGGCATCACTTTTAACGAATATTTTTGAAGCAGCTATTAATGGCCCATTGCCTGGGTCATGAAAAGAGGCGACTGTGGTCCCTGTTTTTAAAAAGGGTGGTAGAAGTGATACGGCGTGTTATAGGCCTATATCACTGATTGATGAAACAGCAAAGGTATTGGGTAGGGTCCTTCTTGCACGTTTAGAAGAGTGGGCATCCACCAAACGGGTCTTGTCAAATACACAATATGGTTTTAGGAGGGGCTGGGCATGACTGAACAATGTCTTAACTTGTCCCTAATTGTCAGTAAGCACGTGAGGTCCATGAATATTTATGATCTCGACGAACAACTTATAGCTGCTGCAGCTAATCCACTTAAGGCAGGGAGTCGTCCGCTACAGGTGTTGATTTATGCGGACAATTATGTTCTTAGGGCTAGGACGGGTCGGGGTCTGCAGAAACTGTTAGACACTTTTTTGTCTTTTATGTCAGACTTGTGCCTCCTCACAAACACAACACAGTCTTTTACCATGGTCTGAGGTTCCTTTCTACATTGATGGTACTGCACTTAAGTGCATGCCCTCTTTCACTTACCTGGGGGTTCCATTTGACAGGAGGATCACTTGGAAGCACTTGAAGACTGTGGGCCCGATTCACAGAACTAACTTAAGACAAAATCCTAAACTTGCTACCATTTTGGTATTCACAGAAGGTACTTACTACTTTTGGTATTTACAGAAGGCACTTACTCATTTTGGTATTCACAGAAGGCACTTACTCATTTTGGTATTCACAGAATGCACTTACTACTTTTGGTATTCACAGAATGTATTTACGACTACTAACTTTACGTCCGCACTCGGGCCGGAATTTCCGCACTTGGGCCGGAATTTCCGCACCCGGAGCGGGAATTCCACAATCGGGCCGGAATCTCCGCTTCCGGGCCGGAATCTCCGATTCCGGGCCGGAATACCCGCACTGTGGCCGTTGATCATTTTCCTCAAGGGTAAACACCTGTCCAAGTGCCTAACATCCCCCACCATGCATCAGCTGACACACTGCAGCCAATCCCAGCCCTGCAGCATGTATGAATGCAGAGCAGACACACACAAACCCTTTCAACATGTCGCTGAATGTGTTTGTTGCTCTGCCCCTTGCCATGCGGCAAAACTACTTGAGGAGCAGGAGGAGGAGGAGAGTAGAGAGGATCTTTAGAAAAAGGATCAACCTATTTGGAATGTCCAGCCAAGATGTCAGGCCCAGGTACCGTTTCCCTCCAGAAGTCATCTTGGAGATGGTATGTGAGTGGGAGCAGGAACTTGACTCTGTGACCTGCAGCTCCCATGCCATTCCAGCCTATCTCAAGATCCTTTCTGCTCTCCATTTCTTTGCCACTGGGTCATTCCAAAGGGTCTCCAGTGACCATGTGGGCATTTCCCAGGCAAGCCAGTCACGGTGCTTGCATCAGGTACTGAGATGCATCACTGCTAGAGCCCACAACCACATACAAATGCCCCATACACTGGCCAGGAGACAAAGGGCAGCTCGAGATTTCTATGTCATTGCTCGCTTCCCACGTGTGCTGGGTGCAATTGATTGTACCCATGTGGCCCTTCAGCCACCCCGCCGCATTGCACACATCTTCTGCAACAGAGACCGATGGCATTCCATCAATGTGCAAGCTGTCTGTTATGCCAGTGGGAGATTCATTGATGTGCATGCAGTGTTCCCAGGCAGTACCCATGACAGCTTCGTATTCCGCATGTCACCTCTTGCCCGGCGGATGGCTGCGGGAGAATTTGGAAACATGTGGCCACTGGGTAAGTACCAAGCACCAAAAATGAGGGATATGTGTAATTGAAATGTCTGAATGCCACCTAACATTAACCATTGTACAATAAGAATCATAAAGCAACATACATGGTCTCAACAGACACTGCATGTGCCAAAGTATAGATCATGTCCTGTGCAAATCAAAGAGGGAAATGTAACCAACTGTCCTTTCTTCCCTTCTCAGGCGACACTGGGTATGCACTCTCCCCACAACTCCTCACCCCTTACAGACGTGCAAACACTGTACCTCAGCGTAGGTACAATAGGGCACACATACGGACTAGATCATCATAGAGCGTACTTTTGGTCTGTTGAAGTCGCGATTCAGATGTCTTGACCATACAGGGGGTGTGCTGCTATACTTCCCTGCAGTCGTGTGCAAGATCATATTAGCCTGTTGTGTTTTGCACAACATTGCTTTAACGCATGGCTTACACATACCTCTTGAACCTCGGCAAGCTCTGAATCTGGGAAACCGGGCCATTGCAAATAACCGAGGTCAGGGTATGCAAGTCCGTGATCAGCTCGTTGCCACGTTTTTCACATGAGCAATCTGTAGTGTCATGGACAAAATGTGGTTTGCAGTCTGTTGTCAATGTTGAAAGTTGGATATTTACGACTGTGTCCAAAAATTCCATCCTGAGACTACTTTGCAAGCCACACTAACTGCATGTAAATCACAGCTGTTGACAGTAGTCAAAGGGTTGAGCGGGCTTCAGGTCATGTGGCCATGTCAGCGATCAGTGTAGTGGATGTCCCTAAAGAATCTATTGATGCAGATGAAAAACGGTACATGTACTGAGAGACCTATCTCGACCTTATGAGGATGGGTTACTTAATCACAAAAGAGCATAACCATTGCATTCTCAAGCCTGTGCCCTCAACAGATTTGACTCCCCCACAAATGATGGGCCCACAACGTGAGTGACTATGTCATGGGTGAATCAGGCACTATGTGTCTGTGATACACAGCACTGCTTCCCCCCAATTTTCCGTAACACAAAACACAACTCTTGTATTGAGCACTAAATATGGACTACATGTACCATCATGCTGCAGTTGTGTCTAGAGATACGCATGATGCGAGAGGAGATTGCCCGAGCTCTGGCCACCCTCACTACCAGCGTCAATTCCCTGGCCACAGCCATGTCATCTGTTGTTTCCCAACCTCCTTCCCATACCACCGTCAATGTCTCCCCCTGTCCGTTGCCCCACACTGTTTCCCCCCGTACTCCTTGTGTGTCCCGACCCCGTGTGGTGCCTGTTCCTGCACCGGCCAGCCATGTGCCTGCATCGGACTCGGAGGATCTGGACATTGTGGTAGTAGAGGATGACCAGAAGGACACTTGACTTTTTGACAGAATTTTCTTTGTGGACAATTATTTACTTTTCCCCATGTAAATAGACTGGTTCCCCTGATGCTCCCTGACGTGTTATATTTTTGTTGCCCCACCCCAATCCAAGTTCCCTTCTCCTTCTGCATTAAGATCATCATTTGTTTTCCTTTCTCCCTTCCAAACGGACGGTTGTTCTTCAAATCATTTATAAATATCTTTAAGAATCCTACTTACTTTCACTTGTTTGACTTCATTGTGAATGTCTTGTACAAAATATGGACACGTATTTTGTGAGTCATCTGCTATGCACATTATGGCTTGTTGCAATGATGGGTTACACTTGTAACTGTGTCACACACACACATACCTCCTCACATCTCTAGGCCACCTACATTGGTATACATTTGCCTATCAGGACATGAAACACAACAGAATCTTGACTTGTGAAGATATTTACTTTTTCTTTACACATATTCACAGTGGTCAATTTGTTTTTGGGATGTTGTCAATGGCGATCATGCTTGCGACATCACAATTTCGGAGGTGATGATCGCTGTGAGGGATCAGGTCTGGCTTGTCGCCTACATGTAGGTGGGTGTTGTGCATGTGCCTGTACAGGGTGATGTTCATGTGCAGGGGCAGATGGTGTATGTACAGTTGGTGTTTGTGCGTGGACAAGGGGTGGTTGTGCAGGTGGTGGGAGTGCCCGTTCAGGAGGTGGTGGTGGTTGTGCAGGTGGTGGGAGTGCCTGTTCAGGGGGTGGTGGTGGTTGTGCAGGTGGTGGGAGTGCCCGTTCAGGGGAAGGTGGTGGTTGTGCAGGTGGTGGGAGTGCCTGTTTAGGGGGGGTGGTGGTTGTGCAGGTGGTGGGAGTGCCCGTTCAGGGGGTGGTGGTGGTTGTGCAGGTGGTTGGAGTGCCTGTTCAGGGCGCCGGTGTGGATGTGTACCCTTGCTGTGGTCCTGTGCAGTTGGTGGTACAGGTGTGTGGATGTGATGTCCTGCAGGCAGATATGATGGCTCCCCTCCCTGCGTTGACCGTGAAGGGAGACTTTGGATCACTTTCAGCATGCCCTCCATCATCTTCATGGCCAAGGCATGGTGTCTTGCACTCTCTTCCCTTTGGATGGATATCATGTCTCTCATATTCCTGGACATGTCCTGCCAAGTTCTATCCATCCTATCCAAAACATGGGTCAGTGTGTCCACCACCTGAGGGGTTGGAGCATGTCCTGCAGGGACTCAGACATGTCTGACAGGGTAGCCCCTATGGCACGAATGTCCTGCCTCACATCTGTCTGCTGTTGGAAGAAGTCCTGCTCCCACTGGCCACCATAGCCAGGTGCAGGCCCTCTCTGCAGGTGTCAGCCATGGATGAGACCAGCAGGTCCAACAGCAGGGGGGGTGGCAGGTGGAAGCCTGTGGGCAGGAGAATGGTGCCCAGGGGATACCTGCACCACAACAGGGTTGGTACTTCCCCCAGATGGTGGAGAGGATGCCGGGGATACACTGTATAGGGAGGAGTGTGTATGGGAACCACCATGTCGGTCCTGGATGTGAGGGCTGTGAGGGAGTGATGTCTATGTTAGGATGCGTGAGAGCTGTGGCTGGTTAGCTCTATGCTGGGGACAGGCAATTGTTTGTTTTGGAGGAGGCTGACGAACGTTGCTGGGAGGAGGATGTGATGCTGTGCAAGATTTGGGCAATGTGGTAAGATTTCTGTCCATGGCATCAGAATCGTCATCCCCAGAGAGGATGGACATATAGTCACCATCATCTTACAAGTCTTCGTCCTCAGGTACTTCCTCCTCCTCTTGCGCATGACTTGCTGCCGACATAACTGCCTGGAGGAGCAGGGGATTTTCCCCTCTGATTGCCCGTCGCCCAACACTGGTTGAAGGTCCGTCCTCCTCATCGTCATCATCCCCTGGAACACAGAGGTTGCAAACGTATTAGTAATTGACCTGGTATAATATGTGGTGCAACACAAGGGTTGGATTAACTGTACTTTGCATCAACAGATGACGATCATGTGACCTGGTTTGGGTACCACCACAAATGACAGCTCACACCATAGCACTGAGGTGTTAAACGGAGATGTACATTGTACAAGCAAACTCACCAGCTCCAGCCACAACTTTCTGTCCCTTTGCGAACCCCCCTGATGTCAACTGCTGAACCTGGCTCCTCATAGGTTTTGTTGACATAGCTGTCCCCGATCCAGCAGCTGTAGAGGGAAGTGACAACATTCTCAATGATCTGCATTACTAATTGACAAACAGACACATGTGACACTCATAATATGTATGTCACTTTGTAAACAACAACTGCAGATTCTATACAGAAGGGGATTTTGATCTTTGTCATGTCTTAGTAATCTAAGCTAGTGACACACTTGATGCCACAATTACCTGATGGACAGGTGTGAGAGGGTTTCACTGCTGCAGCCAGGATGTCATGCATTCCCCGGGATGGTGTACGCTGCACTGGTGTCATCCTGTCAGCATCTGTGATGAGACATACATGTACATATTTCAGTACACCAGATGGTAGCTATGAGCTAACATGTCATTCTCAATGACCATTGACAGGATAATACAGGACAATGTGCGGCATGTTTACCTCATGGACTTTACATGTGGGCCCCTGCTCACATGCAGCAGTTGCCAGCTGTTACCTCCACACAGCACTGACATCAATGAGATGACACATCAACAGACAAACTTGTATGAGAAGGTTACTGATATTTCAAGGAAGGGGATAAATGATCAGGACTCCTCCACATTACACTGATTACACCTTCACCATTAAGACTAACACATGAGTGTAATGTTGTCTGTTGACAAGTCAAAAGGAGTGTACATCACCAGGCTGACCAATATCACATTTGCACATCAGTTCAAACATTGAATTGCAGAGTTCATGTGTGAAATGTGCAATAGTCAGGTACATAATGTGGGTCATTTGTGCTTCCCTACCCATGAAGTCACAAAGCTCATTTTGGAATGAGAGAACACACATTTCTTATGTCCATCCTTTGAGTGTCCTCTGTTTACATACTCCATTTCCAACATCATGTTAGTACTTAGCTGACAACGGATGGTGTCTTGTACAGCAGACATCCTAACCTCATATGTCAACCACTCACCTATATATGTGGATACAGTAGAAGAGGAGGCAAGCAGAATGCAACATTTGGCTATGATCCCACATTGTGGCTAAGTTGAGAAGCTTTGATGGTTGCCGCCTGCACTGGATTTGCGTGGTGCTTTTCAGCCAAGTGATTTGAAAATTTCACTTCTTGAAGATTCACCTTAGCAGCCCATACACCCATCTTAATAGAACCCAACTGGCAACAGTGCGAGCCTCATCCACACCAATTTCAATAGGATTTTACCATTGATATTTCGCTAGGGAGTTTTCATATAATTGAATTGCAAGCCAGTTGTGTTTTGGACACTTCATATGACACAATGTACTATTTTATGTCCATTCTGCACTCACTTGGCATACATTTTGTGTCATCCTTTCATTAGCCACCAAGGTCTGATCTGGTATGTGGTTAAATGCCATATGTGAGCATATTGTGATGCAGGACAACAGTGTTGTACAACACATACAACATACAGTGGAGATTAAAGGCACATTTCATGAGCATTCAGGTACATTATTCTTGGCTTTACTTACCATGGCCCAGCACCTGCCCAGTGTGTAGTCCCTGACAAGATGTCACAGCCAACCTTGTAGCAGAAGTCAATGTGGGTCTTTGAATCTGGGAGGACCTCATTGGACCTACAATGATAAGTGTGTTTGCAACTTTACATTTCTGCTGCCACATGTGATGCACTCAATTTCAGGCCCAAAGGATAAGCACAAGCAGTTGTGGGCACCACCGTTGCAGAAGTGTGTAGCACTTAATATCATGAGTGATCCCACATATAAATAATGGCCCCACTGCCTAGAAGCGACGTCTATCAAAATGACATGACTACAAATCCTGAAGTAAGGTCCACTATCGTGTTTTGTTGATGGCCAACAAACAAGCCATCCAATGAAAAAAGTATGTAACCAGCTGGGTGGACTGGGCGATTTCATGTATAGTGAAAACATTCTAAGTTGGACAGTGTATGCATTGTCAATACTCCTGACAATAGTATCTCACTTCTTGTTCATCATTGTCATATTTGTTAACATTGGATTTCTTGATTAGGTCTATAGAAACAATTACAATATAGTGGGGACCCCCTTTTGACTTGTTGTGGCACTCGATTCCAGGATTGAGTTCCCAGGTCTGGGACTGTTGGTGGAATACATGTAATGTTCCCAAATTACAAAGGTATGATGAGCCAAGACATATTATATTTTGTCTTTCGCTATTCACAAATATCATTTGCTAAAGGTGAATGTCCATTGACAACTCCAATAGTTATTAAGCTAGCTTTTCATCTCTGGTTACCTTTCATATTCGGGCACTATATGTCCCTCTGTTGTCTCCTGACAATGTATGCATTTTGACCATCTCCTGACCAGTTTGACTTACCAGTTAGTGAGGGTGGTAAGCGTTGCTCTGGATGAAGTTGTTTCCTCCCAGAAGATGCAGGCACCTCTGCTACTGCGGTTGTCTGTGCTCTGGCTGAATGTGTCAATAGGTGAGAAGAGAGAAAAGTAACCAAATGGGAAATGTACATGTGGAACTTGTCAGGCATTTCCCCATATCTTCTGCATGCTAACAGTATTGTGAAGTACTGCCGCAGCCGGTGCAGGTAGTTGCAGTGGGGCGTTGGGGATGTAATGGCGTGGCAGGGTGGGAAATAAACAACGGAATATGTGAATGACATATTTTGATCTGAGAATTCTCTCACCTTCTGCTTTGTGATTTTGGCTGGCACAGGGTGAGTTACTTTTTGGATGATTTGTATTTTCCCAATTCAGTTGTCAGTTGATTTTCCTATGCTCCGCAACCCCTACCCCCTTACGTTTTTGACTGACCCAGCCGCATTTGGATAAGTGGAAAGGGTACTTTGTCAATTGCTACTTACCAGGGTTAGGTATATACGGCAGCAGTACTGGGCCCATGTTTTCAATAGTGGGAGAGGGATTTGCCATTTCTAATACAAAGGATTCTGGGACTTGTGGTGCAACATACAGAGGGTAACACATGAGTCTCTGACTGACTATATTTTTATATACACTTTGGACAACTTCCTTACTCACAATGGCAGTGCAACACAGACAATATTTTCATATACTTATTCTTGTCATCCCATTTACTCCATTGACATCACTCACAGGCAGCCCATGGAGCATGTGGGGGTGGATTGTGGTGAGGATATCCTCCTCTAGTGGGGTGAGACGGAGGCGGGGTCCAGAGTGTGGGGCAGGGAGAATCCTGTTCAACTCGACCCTGGAGTACTTCTCCTTCACCCTCTGTTTTTCGTCCTGCCACTTCTTCTTGATGTCCCGGACTGTGAGCCTCTCCACCCCCAATGCTGTGACAGCAGTGGCTAAATGCTGCCATAGAGATGCCTTCTGTGTGCCACTGGTGCAGTAAGGTGGGAGACCACATAGGCGTTTGTGGTGCCTCACTATGAACTCCACAACCATGGTGGTCTCCTCATTAGTGAAGTTCTTCTTCCTCCTCATTTGTTCCATTTTCCTCTGGCGATGTACAGCGATTGTAAACAGGAACTCTCTGTGGCCAAACCTGTTCCTTCAGTGTGTGCTGCTTTTATATGGATTGTGGTGCTGGTCTTGCAGTTAGTGTTAATTGACTTCAGCTGGAGCGTGGTGGGGGATGGTAGACACTTGAAACAATCATCAGGCCAAAATGTAGGTATTCCGGCCCGGAATCGGGAATTCCGGCCCAGGAGCGGAGATTCCGGCCCGGAAGCGGAGATTCCGGCCCGGGTGCGGAATTCCCGCTCCGGGTGCGGAAATTCCAGCCCGAGTGCGGAATTTCCGGCCTGTGTGCGGACGTAAAGTTAGTAGTCGTAAATCCATTCTGTGAATACCAAAAGTAGTAAGTGCATTCTGTGAATACCAAAAGTAGTAAGTGCCTTCTGTGAATACCAAAAGTAGTAAGTGCATTCTGTGAATACCAAAAGTAGTACGTTTAGGATTTTGTCTCAGATTATTTCTGTGAATCGGGCCCTGTGAGAGCAACCCAATTGGAACTGGCTACAGCCTCCCTGTTTAAATTTACTGCTAAGATAGGGTCTATGCCTCTGGATGCCGCTATGACAGTTTATAATACTAGGCCTGTACCGATTGCTTTGTATGATGCAGGAGTTTAGGAGTATATTGATCATTGCCAACTACAGATTGGTGAAAACAGATTCCTGCAAAGATTACTGTTGGTTTCCAACAGTGTTTTATCTAAAATTGAACATGAAGAACTAGGCCTGCAATATTTGGGGGATCTATTAAGGATGGCGCCTATTCTGCTATGGCAATCAATTTGGTCTAGGCCAGTGGCATCCTTGTCGCAAACAGTGATTGCTGATTGCCTCAAATTGTCAGGGACCCATAAAATCAGATGGCTTACACATATTAGAGAAGACTGTGAGCAATCAGCAGAATTGCTGGGTAATATCTGCTTACATCTTTTGAGTACTCTTTTTAGCACAATCTATTTGGCTGGTTTTATTGACTTATTAGCATTTATGTAGTATTGCAGCTAATGTGTTATGTATTTTAATCAAAAGGAGAGTAAAAGATTTGTACTGATTGACTAAAGCACAAGGCCACTTTATCTTTCCATCATATGAAAGTCTTTTGTACATATACCATGTTGGTTGTTTTATCTTTTTATGATTGCATTTTGCTTATATTTTTATCCGTGCTTTTATGGTTTGTTATAAACCCCCCAAAAACTTTTGAACTTAGCTGGTTCCCTTCATTCTTTTGCACAGGTGGCATCTGAGTTGTCAACAAATGGGGTATTCTTATTCCTCGATGATAAGGGCATTCCCCCAATGAGTCTACGTAGCTGCCTTCTTAAGATGTGCCAAAAAAGGGCATATGGGAATGTCTGTATTGAAGATTCAAATATGTGGTTATTACTGGTGGCCTGGAATTGATGCAGAGGCCAACCATGGTTCAACAGTGTGAGGTGTGTATGTCTACTGACACAAATTACAAGACCCAGGTATCTCCCATGCGAGTATTGCCTTAGCTAGAGTTTACTTTGCAAAAGGTGGGTCTAGATATAGTAGGTCCCTTCAGAAATATGTCGGGCAATTTAAGAGTTGCCATTGTGCAGATTGATTACCACTCAAAATGGCCTGAGGTGATATTTCTCGATTATGTGACCACAAGTGTGCTACTTTCATTTCTCATGGATGTGTTTTGCAGGGAAGGCTTCCCTGAAAAATGTATCATATACTAGGTAGAGATGCGGGAGTGTAGAAATGTGAATAAAAGTGCTCCTGTTTACATTTTTGTATTGCCTAAATACAATTTCCTGCACTTTATCACCCATCTAATCCCAAAACTATCCAGCTCGACTGCTGTACTCCATATGTAACAAGCATTTGCAATGCAATCGGTCTCGCATTCACGCGTGTTTAAGCTATCGGCATTGTAAATGATAATGCCTTTTATTTATGTTTTAAAAACCAAAACATAAATTAAAGGCATTGTCATTTACAATGCCAATAGCTCAAACTCGCGTAATTGCGAGACCTATTGCATTGCAAATGCTTGTTTTGCAAGGTCTTTAGGCTCCTGGAAGAAATAGATAAGCCTTAGAAAATCCCAGGAATCCTGCCAGCACTGCCCACCCTTACCCCCCCATACTATTTATAGGTTTCCATGCCTGTAAAGAAACCAAAACACAGTGCTAGCCTTTCCGGAAGGGGTGATAAACAGACATCTTTTCACTCTCAAGCCACCCTGTGGAAGCGCGAGTCCTCCTCGGGGAAAGGCGCCTATGAAAACAATAGGAGACACCTGGAAGGGCTATAATTGCTGCCATTTAAAGCCAATAAATCACGGGCTTGTTGTGCAGACAGCCCCGAGCACCTTTGCGCAGTTTCTATATTGTGCAGTAACATATTTTACACAAAGGCATTCATGTGGGAATTGTGTGCCTTCTTATTAATTGAAAAACATGGTTCGTAAATTAAATTTCTGAACATTTCTGGCTGAACCCAGATGTTTCCTAATCGGTCAGCGCTGGACAGCGGTTAAATTGCATCCAAATGGCCCGCTAAATTGAGACCTTTGTGTGCAGGCCTTTCCTCCTCGTATTGAAAAGTTGATGTATGGAGCGCGCAGCAGTGTGACAAAGCTCCATGATGCTGAAAAGTTTATTTATTTGTCAAGCAGTGCTTCCTTCCTCTGGGTTCCCCCTTAAAATAGTCTAGTCCCGCTCCGTCTAGAACTGGTGCCCCGAGAGGGTTTTTCTCATGATGTGAGCACACAGGTTCCACTGTGGCCTCGTAGTCTGTTTGACGTATGCTGCCAACAGCTCAGCTTCCAATCAGAACATGATGTGAACAAGGCCGCAATTCACCCATAGGCCGCAAGCCAGGCCACAACAAGCTACTGTGACACTTTAAAAAATATATAGAACTGTAGCCACTGAACTTTCCTTCCATTTACCGTGTTCAAAGATTAATTAAAATAACAGCATCCTATATATTATTATTTTATATATGAATTGCCTCTTGCGTTTGGCTATGTGTAGTCAAATCAATTGACACTTATTTGCAGGATTTAGGGTTAAGGCACGGGCAGTAAGAGAACCTTATTAAAGAAAAATAGTGCTCACAATCTAAATAACACATACCGTGCAACACTCATAGTAAAGGGGCCAGTAACCATGGAAGGATACAAATGACGACAATGCCATAATAAGGAGGGACTAACGAGCCTCATGATCAATCAGACGGCAGCATTTACGAAAGACAATGAAACCAGCCAATTAAAAACATGGGCGGAGAGTGGGCGGAGCTTCCATGGAGCTTCCACTCCATACTCCATTATTGCATGCCTCGCAAAGCAAGCAGGGCATGGCGCTGCCGCAATAGGCTCGACCTAAAAATGGCCACCCATTTATTCTCCCTTTTCATGAGATCACTGTTGGGCATCAAGCAATGTGAAGTTACTATATCTGATCACGTAAGACTTGCTCACACTTATCCACAGGACAAAGGTGAAATAAACCCTGGTCCCTATGCTGAGGACCAGTGCTATAAAGTACTGCCCACCATGTGTACTAATTGCCATGTATGTAATGGGAGCCAATATGAATCTATTGGCAGGAAGGTGCTGTATGAGAGCTGTAATTCTCAGCTCACACACGCAAAATAACTGTATCAGTAATATTCAGGGCCACTGGAATTATGCGATTGTGCAGTCACAGCAATTTTCACATAATTATAGATTTGCTGCATTTCCAACATAATCCATCATCTGCTGCATTATCTGCAGATATTAACAAAAAAAATTGCTTCTAGTTCAAACCTTTAAAAAAACTCCTGAAAATGCAGCAACCCATGTTGCTGTGCAGTGGAAGGCCCTTTACAAAGCTGGACTGGTCACCTTTCTGTTACTTATTGATATATTTGCGTGTTGTACTGGTACTAGTGAGGTGCAATCAATGCTCAGACAGTATTACCAAGTTAAAAATGATGAAATAATGAAGTAATACTCTGTCTGCTTTCAGTGTTATCAGTGCTCTGCCATAACGCAGCCACCAAACACGATTTACCACAGGAGATGTACTGTTGAACGGGTGAAAGTCCCCTTTTCAATAATACCTCTCCCTAGTTGATGCATGCTCAAGGATCGAAACAGGAGGATGATGCCCATGCAGTGACCCACACACTAGCCAAAAGAAATTGCTCCAAGCGTGGAGCAGTCCCCTAGGTATCGCCGAATGCATCTGCCTAAGAGAGACTATAGTCTTTCTGCTCCTGTGAATGGTATTTGGGTGTTTACTACCAATCTGCCTCCAAGGGTGCAAAATGCCCCCTAGACACCAGGACTGTTTTATTTATATAAAATATGGGGAGAGGCCAGCCCGTATCGGCTGTACCCCCACCCCTAAAGCTCCAACAGTCTTTCAGTTGCCCTGATTTGTAGATTGGGATATGCACTTTAATCTGCCCTTCATAGGGCAGCAGAATGTCATTCACTAATTACCAGAGCTGTTTTAACAGGGCTAGCTCACCCCGACATTGGGTTGTGCGACCTTCCTCAAGCCCTAAAGTCTTTCTGCCCCCCTCACTAGGTGGAAGAATGGGGAATTTACCCCCAATCTCTTCTTACGTACATGAAAGGCTGCAAATTTTGGGTTCCTCTCCAGCCCTGGCCATTTATATAACCTAAAGAAGCAGGGGCACCATGGTTGGTGTGGCTTGACTGGATCCCAGATGATTTTCCTACACAGAATGCCCTCCAAATGGCAAAGTATTCGGTAAGAAAAGATTATTTTTCCTATCACTGTGTGTCAGAAAACCTGGTCATTTCCAGTCAATTCCCACCCTTTTCCTGATTGGTACTCTTCCTTTCATGTGTGGGTGAACCTAACACACGTCAGATTCATAGGAATGGTATGTTACTTTTGTAAATCAGCCCTCAAAATATAAAATTAAAGATGAAAACATTGTTAGTTTTTTCTATTTTTCCTATATAATTTTATTTCAATGATAAGTTTTTTGGGGAAATCCATGAGGGAGCTCCACAAATGACTCCTTTCTGAATGTCGAATTTTATCTTCTTCAGAAATGTGTGGGTTTTCAGGTTCACTCTTCGGTTTCACACCTGTTTTCAGAGCAATCTGCAAATAAACTTTATAGACTTATTTACAAATTATAAAAAACACATATAACTGTATATGACTGTAAGTGACATTATAGTTGGGTCAAAATTAGGGGTGGGCGGAATTTGCGGAGTCGCGTTCCGCAAAGTTCCGCGAAACGGTAAAAAATCTCCGCGAGCTTCGCAAAGTTCCACGAGCATGCGGAATTGCTTGGTCCGCCCATTCGCGATGGGTTTTTCGTGTTCGGGGACGCTGTTTGCGTGCTCGGGGGGAAATATCTCGCGAACTTACCCATCCGGTTGCCAAATGGCACGGCCATCTTGTTTCACTTGTCCCGCCCGCTCGCGATGCGTGTTTCCTGTTCGCGAACGCGGATGTCCGGTGGCGCGTCCGAATGACGTGTTCGCGATCGCACACTCTTGCGGCGCACGCGAACGGATAGGAAAACTCATCGGCGAACGCAGGGATCGCGGTAAGTCGCTACCGCGCGCGCAAACACGCATTTTTAAAGTGCAAACAAGGAAAAAATTCCGCTACGCCGTGGATCGCGGAATTTTCGGTAATTCCGCGTTCTCCGCGGAACTTGGAATTACCAAAATTCCGCAAATTCCGCGAGCCGAACGGAATTTACCGCCCACCCCTAGTCAAAATGTCAGTTAAAAGGTTAAAATGAACAGTAACATTTTAAACTCTAAAAAACGCTAAATTTCGCTAGTTATAGTTAATTCAAATCACTATAATATGTGTCCTCGCATGGACATTGATTTCATCAATGATGTCAGTTCACTTGTCATCAGTGATGTTATCAATGAAGACATAGAACATGTCATGAGTGTTGCAACTTGTGAGGTCATAAGCAGTGCATGGCGAGGCGGGAATTTATAGTACTTGAGTTAACAATGTTTTACCTTTACATCTACATTTTAACTGCCATTACTATAATGCCATGTTAACCTTTGTTTTTTCAGTGAATTTCTAGAGTTGTTTTTACGTATCTATGCCATCCCTCTGCAGCGCACAAACTTCAACCATGCATTGTGTGGGGTTGGCCATAGAGCTATCAATCCCCACTGTGTATGGCATTTAGCTGTGTGTGGCTAGGGGCTGGCCACAGGGCCTGGTCCTGTGGCTCCCCGCAGGTGGCCAATCCCTTCAACCACAACGGACACCAAGCCCTTTTTTTGTTAATACTTTTCTCGATCCTGCAGGTCTCTAGCTGGAATCCTGGAGGCTTGTTCATGCCAGTTCTCGTAGGACTACCACGGAAGTCTAGGAATCAGGGATTGCTACTCATTTGGGTTATAGCTCTGTTCCTAACTCCCTATGGAAACTGCATGAGGAAACTGCATTTTGAGACCCCACCTTATTCTCAGCACCAGCTCGATGGATCACACCACATTTTACAGGAAGAAGCTGAGGTGGATGAACTCTCTTTTTTTAAACCTTTGTGACGATTTGTCAAGCAGCATCAAAATATTAGAAAAAGAAGATATCAATCATTTATGACTAGTGCCTTACATAGCAGGGCCTTTGACATGGGCACTTTTCAGTTCTAGGCCCTAACTTTGAGAAATTAGGTTGTTGGTTGAGGAGGGTGTGAGCACTTCTCAAGCAACAGCCATAATCAGTACGAACAACAAAGCCACTAAATTAAGCTGTGCTTAACCCTCTGGTATCTTGGCGCAAAAGAAGTTAGGCTTAACTTAGAGGCAATGTGTAAGTATTTGCGCAGCACAAACAGTAGTAAAGTGAAAGCACAAGGCAAGAGAAATCCCACACCAATTTAGAAAAATAGCGTGAATTGTATAAAATTATTTGCCAACAAAAATCCAATTAGTAGAACTAGAGATATGCAATTTTCACGGTTTAGTTAAAAATAATACGTATTAACACAAAGCGCCAACTGTGGTTATCTGGTCAACCCAGATTGGGACAATGTCACAAGTCAGGCCAACCACGATGGAGTGTATGCTGGAAACTGGGAACATGTTAGGCCAGCTCAGATTTGTCCTTTATGTCGGTCGTTGTGCTGCATATTGGCGGTTATGAGGAGTGATGTGGGGCCCTACATCCAGATACGTCATGCAGCAACAATTCCAATGAGCAATGCAGGGCCCTGCATTGAGTTGCATCATGCTGCTTCGGTTCCTAGAACGAACTGTGAAGGCTGGAATATGAGGTCCAAATCGAGTTGGGTCATGCTGTGTCAGTTCCGAAGACGAATTGCAAGGGCTGCAATGAGAGGTGTTTGTCGAGTTGCGTCATACTGCATCAGGTTCCAAAAGGGACCACAACTGGGCTGGAGAGCTGCGGACTGGGGAGGCACCACCCAGGGGGGTTAAGACTCACTGCAAGCATAGTCCAGGTGCAGGCCTCAAGGGTGTTGGGGCTTGTTGTGTCCCTGTACCTTAGAACAGGAGGCCAGCCAACTAGCCCTTGAAGTCACTCTGATGGACCTGGGTTCAAGGTGCAGGTCTGGCCCTTCTTTTTAAGAAGCAGGGCAGCAGATCAGTCCTTGTTGCAAGCAGGGTTGTAGGGCAGCAGAGAAGTCGTTCTTGCAGGAGAGTAGCGGGCCAGCAGAGCAGTCCTTCTTCTGAGTCCTCCACGGGTGCAGACATGATCTGAAGAGTGGGTGCACAGACATAATATCGAGTTATTTTTTTCGACTTACAGAAATATCGAGTTGTAAATATCGGAGGGACAGAATATCGACATCAAGAATATCGGTGACCAGAATATCGACCTGAAGGTAAGAAATATCGTTTTTGTTAATATCGAAGTTAGTAATATCGTTAGCAAAAATATCGTTGTTAATATTATCGATGTTTATATTAGTGTTATGTATTTTAGTATGTATTTTATATGTATGTGCTCCACATTTTTTATGTTTTGTATTTTTTTTTAAATATATGTATTACATTTTTAGAAGTTAGTAATTTTTTTTAAAGTAAATTTTGCGTTAGTACCATAGCGGGTTGTGAGTTTATAGGGTAATTGGGTGGGAAGTAATTTAATTATAGTAAATTAAATAATAATTTCTAGAAATTATTAATTATTTTTAATTAAATTTTGCGTTTTAGTTCCGTAGCGGGTTGTGGGTTTATAGGGGAATAGGGTGGGAAGTAATTTAATTATAATAAAGTAATTATTAATTTTTATTTTTTGGTATTGATAATTAAATTATTGTTAATTAATTGTTCATTGGTAATTAATTTTTATTAATTGATTAATTGATAATTATATTAATTGTGTTAATTTAGTTTAGGAGCGGGTTGTGGGTTTATAGGGGAATAGGGTGGGAAGTTATTTATTATAATTAAGTAATTATTAATCTTTATTTATTTTGTATTGATAATTAATTTATTGTTAATTAATTATTAATTGGTAATTCATTTTTATTAATTGATTAATTGATAATTATATTAATTGTGTTAATTTTTTTAAGAGCGGGTTGTGGGTTTATAGGGAATAGGGTGGGAAGTAAATTAATTATAATAAATTAATTATTAATTTTTATTTTTGGTAGTGATAATTAATTTATTGTTTATTAATTATTAATTGGTAATTAATTTTTAGTAATTGATTAATTGATAAATATATTAATTGTGTTAATTTAGTTTAGGAGCGGGTTGTGTGTTTATAGGGGAATAGGGTGTGAAGTAATTTATTATAATTAAGTAATTATTACTTTTTATTTATTGGAATTTATAATTAATTTATTGTTAAATAATTAATAATTGGTAATTCATTTTTATTAATTGATTAATTGTTTATTATATTAATTGTGTTAATTTATTTTAGGAGCAGGTTGTGGGTTTATAGGGGAATAGGGTGGGAAGTAATTTAATGTTATTAAAGTAATTATTAATTTTAATTTATTGGTATTCATAATTAATTCATTGTTAATTAATTATTAATTCGTTATTTAATTTAAAAAATTATTTAATTGATAAGCATGTTAATTTTAACCCTCTGCGATCCAACACTTTTCCTACAGTTATACTCTCTGGAGTGGGAATAGTAATTTTAACCCCTACGCTATCCAACACTTTCCCCGCTGTTGCACTCTCTGGAGTGGGAATAGTAATTTTTACCTCTACGCTACCCAACACTTTCCCTACTGTTGCACTCTCTGGAGTGAGAATAGTAATTTTAACCCCTACGCTATCCAACACTTTCCCTACTGTTGCACTGATTGGAGTGGGAATAGTAATTTTTACCTCTTCGCTATCCAACACTTTCCCTACTGTTGCACTCACTGGAGTGGGAATAGTAATTTTAACCCCTATGCTATCCAACACTTTCCCTACAGTTGCACTCTCTGGAGTGGGAATAGTCATTTTTACCCCTACACTATCCAACACTTTGCCTACTTTTGCACTCTCTGGAGTGGGAATAGTAATTTTTACCACTTCGCTATCCATTTATTTTAAAAAAGATTAAAAATATTGTAAATTTTTAATTTGTTATATATATTTTTTATATTTGTATTGATATTGTTGTATGTGTATATATGTATTTATAATTTATAAAATGTTTTTTAACAATTTATAAGTTATTAAAGTAATTATTTATGAATATTATTAAGTAAGTATATATATTATATTTTATATGTATATGCTTAATTTATTTTTACATTATATGTATTAGTTATCATTTTTAAACATTTTAAAATATTTTTAACTATGTTTTTTTAATTATATGTATTATTTACTTTATTTTACATTATTTTTTAACATTAAAAAAACCGATATTTTTAACAACGATATTTTTGACAACGAAATTTTTTTTCTCGATATTCTTGTACTTACCATGATGTAGATAGGATGTCGATATTCTTGACTTCGATATTTTTGTCACGATATTTTTGTACCTCGATATTGTGGTAGTCGATATTTTGTCAGTGATTCGAAGAGTGGGTGTGAGGGTCCTCTTTTGATACATGGTGCCATTTATACCCATATGCTCACACATACAGTCACTTACGTACCCACTCACTCACCCATATACCCACTAAACACCCATTGATGCACCGAGACAGCCACTCATGTACCCGTGTACCCTTTCACTCACCCATATAGACATTTATGGATCTGCTAAAACACCCATTCAGCCACTCATTCACCCTCTGATTCACCTTTTACAACCACTGATACACCAACTCAGTCAACTATACAGATACTCACACAGTCACTCTCTTACTCATACATGCACTGACACACCTATTCGCACACCTATACAAAAATTCACACACCCACTATCTGATGTACACAGTCTCTTATATACCCATTCACTCTTCTATACACCACTTACACACCCACTCGCATACCCATACAGGCACTTCCACAGTGAGTTACCTTAGTATATATATTTAACACTCAGTAACCTTTAGAAAACACTCACAATCACTGGATGATGCCATCAGTGATGTAATGTGACATGTTATCAGTGATGTCATGAGTGATGTCACTGACCATGTCATGAGTGATGTAATATGTGAGGTCATAAGCAGTGCATTGTGGGGCGTGAGTTGTAGTTAGCTCAGGTAACTATAACTGCTGAATTTCTCTGGTTTTGTATGAGTGAAATGTCAGCCTAACTATAATACTCCTGTAACCTTTGTTTTTGTCAGTGAATTTCTAAGGTTACTTTAATTCTATTTCCTAACTATAACGCCATGTAAACTTTGTTTTTTTTTCAGTGAATTTCAAAGGTTTTTTTAAATGCTAATTCCTAACTTTAACGTCCCTGTAACCTTTGTTTTTTAAGTGATTTTTAGGTTAATTTCACCCACCACCACATTCAAAACGTATAACTGCAAATTGGATTATAACCAACACACTAAACACATTACTATTTAAAAGACTCTATAATAGCATGTATAACTTTTTTAATATCTCTATAACACAGTGTATAACTCTTTCAGTAGAATCTGTGACTGCATGCATTACTGTATCAGTAAGTCTCTAATTCACTGTATAAGTATTTCAGTGGATCAGTGAGACAGTGCATCCGTCTATCAATGGTTTTCTAACGAACTGCATGACTGTCTCATTGCAGGTATGTGTAGGTGCATCAGTGTCTCAATGGGTCTGTGATTGGTTGCTTGAGTCTCTCAGTTGATCTGTGAGTAGGTGCATGAGTGACTTTGTGTATTTGTAAGCAGTCATTTAAGTCATTTGATGAATTGCAATTCAATTGTCTGCTGTTTGCAAGTTTACTGTATGCCTGCATACTTTCATTCATTGTATCTTGCCCAAGTTTGTTTCTTAAATATTAGTTATTTTCCCTGCACTTGGCAAGTCACCTTGCATGCAAGGGCCCCTGTTTTTCAAACTAATTGTTCTTGCAGCCTGTCTGTGAGGGGAGCTATCTGATGTCCTTTTTGGCACATATAATGTATATAATACCACAGTAGGATTCTTTTGTTGCCTCCATAATGACCATTGTTAGTTTTGACTGGAAAACAGCTTTTTTCTTTTCACTAGTTTTTGTTTTGGCTTGCTGACTGTCTGTAAATATTTTCACTTTCTTCACTTTTTCCTTTACAAATGGAGAATCTACAAACCTTTGGGTTTTCCGATGAGGAATTTGCCTTTATGGTAGGGAGTTCTATCAGTTTTGGTAAACAAACAGCATCTAATTCTGAAAATAATGATGATATGCATAAACTGATGGCCCTTAAGGAAAAAACTAAACTAATTGAACTACATGGATACTACATGTTAGAATACTTACGAGCAGGAGTTATTCCCCAAGGCCTGCGGGTCAAAAACATACCAGGCCTCTTTGTACACCTTAAGCAGTTCTTAGAGCATTGGTCTATGATCGCAAATTGTTGTTCAAGAGACCTTATGATGTTTATCGTAGAGACAACCAAAGAAGTAGTGCAACAACTGCTGTTGGAGTTTCTAGAACTTGAAAATAAGATCAAAAGCACATCAGCCTTAGAAGAAGCAAAGAAATATTGGAAGACATAGACAGAGACATGAATTCCTACACAGACTATTTAACTAAGAGAAAGGAAGACAAGCTGAAAAAGGACATTCGATCCTTCAGCAAAGAGAGTACATATCCATATTTAACAGAGAACTATTACAGTCAAACAGATACTTTGCAAAAGGAACAATATTCTTATAGGCGACATAACTGTAAAGTAACTACGTTCTCTGACACTTCAGATTCTGATAATGAAGGCCTATCAAATCAGCTGGATTCAAGAGGCAACAGGTACACCTCTAGAGGGCAACAAAATAGTCAGCCTTTTTCATCCAGGGGCAACATGAGGAGAGGCAATTGGAGGACACAAAACCAACCCAGATACCTGGGCAATCAACAGATCGATCACAACCAATATTAAGTAACTCGCAATGCCCAGAATTGGAGGAATTGAAAGAAATCCCCATATTTAACCTCAGTAAATCAATCCTCACGCCCTCAATGTATTCTCTACTAGCTAAAGGTTTGTCTTTTGCCTCTCATTCTGAAATTAACATATTAGAGCTATTTACTGATCTCATGGCATTTTTCAGGAAAATCCGCCTTAGAGCATTTTTTTCTGATAAAGAAACTATACCCACATCAAAGAATCAATCTGGCCTGGCCTTAGCATCCACTTTTACTCCCACAACTGACAAAATACCACCTGAAGTCGCAGTCTTTGAACATGTGGTATATCAAAAACTTACCCTTGCTTCTAAGCATGTACCAAAAACACCTTACAATCTTGATCAAGAAGAATATAGTACATTTTTGCAACTTAAACACACCCCTGATATCACAATAAAAAATTATGACAAAGGAGGAGGTATTGTGGTATTAGATACCACAATTTATATATCCAAATGAGGGAAATGCCAGGAGATACCACCTTTTACACCATGATTAATGTGGATCCAACTAGTAAGGTCAAGAACAAAAGTCAACGTTTAACTAATACGGCACTTTGTGATGGCCATATTTGCGAAAAAGAACATGCATACCTAAACATAGAACATCCAAAGATGGCTAGCATTTACGGAGTGCCCAAATTACACAAGAACCAAAACAATCCCCCATATAGGCTGATTGTAACAACCATAGGCTCCCTCTCAGAGCCTTTGTCAAAATACATTGATGCCGTATTTCGACCGTATGTATCTCACATACCATCTCATGTTCTAGATACTAGACATATCATCAATTTAGTAGAAGGCCTCAGCTTTAATCCAGGATCCCAATTGATGGTTACCCTGGATATTAAAGTGTTGTACAGTAATATACCGATATAAGGAGCTTTAGAAGCAGTGAACTGGTTAATCAAACACATGAACATTGACTGTGCCAGCACAGTCATCCACGATTTCCTCAAAATAGTCCTTGAAGAGAACATGTTTGAATTCAATGGACAGCTGTACATGCAAACGAGAGGCGTAAGTATGGGCGCATCATGTGCCCCTACGGTAGCTGATATCTACATGGCTTCATTTGAGAAGAAATTCATCTATAACAAAGTGCCCCCATTTTTTGAGTCAGTAACCAGATAGTCACGGTTTATAGATGATATCTTTCTCATATGGATGGATCAAGTTGAGACCCTGTCAAAATTCCTAGCATGGCTGAATTTGTGTGATAATAATATCGATTTCACATCCAATTACAGTGAGACTCAAGTGGAATTTTTGGACATCACTATCAAACATGTAGCAGGAGTACTGGCAGTAGATTTATATACTAAGCCAAAAGCACGCAATACCCTGCTACATTATGACAGTTTCCACCCTCCAGCCCAAAAGAACAGCATTCCTTTTGGCCAATTCTTGCACCTTCGTCTCAATTGCACCAGCCTTAGTGATTTTGATCTTAGAGCAGTGGACTTGAAGGAAAAGTTTTTAGCAAGAGGCTACCCTAAAAAACTAGTAAGAGATTCCTACAAGAGGGCCCGATTCTATGACCGTCAGCATTTGTTGACGAATACCACCGACAAAGATACTCCTAAACTAGTCTTTGTGACTCGTCATTCTATGCTTAATGAAAGAATAAGGCACATTGTCTATTCTAATTGGCATATATTAAATGCAAACAAGGAGCCAAAGGACAGGTTACCCAAACCAATGTTTGCCTACCGTAGGAACAAAAATCTCAAAGACCACATAGTCAGATCTAGAATGAAACCCCACAACCAACTCGTCCAAAAAACTATTGATGGGTCACATCCTGTGATGGGAAATTTGAAATGCACTATGTGCAAGGTCTGTCCTCTAGCTATTGAGTCACCAGGTATACAATTTAATGGACAGACAATTACCACTACTGTGTTCTCTAACTAAAAACCAAAGATATAATCTACTTATTAATATGTCCCTGTAATTTAGGGTACATGATGGAAACCTCACGCACCCTAGTTACCAGACTCATCGAACACAGATCAGCCATATGCACTAAAAAAGCAATGGATCCTTTGGTACCGCATTACATCGAAATGAACCATACCCCTGATGACATCAAATGGTTCATACTTGAGAAAATACAGTCTAGACCAGGCATTAAACCCGGAAGAAGTCAGAAAACGAAGAGAAGCATTCTGGATTTTACTTTTGGAAACTTTGAAGTGGGGCCTCAATCTAGAAATCCCTTGGGATCAAGCGATTAAGTTCAATTACTAAGTGCTAGAACATGAATGCCAACTTTAATTCTGGTGCACGGTCTTTGCAATTATAACATTGCCCTTGTTGATCTAGCTAGTCCACTGTTTCTAGGGCATCAGTCCTGCGTACATCTCTGTGGACTTGCATGATTAACTCTTTACTCTTCCTAATGACCTTTCTCCAACAAATCAGTTAAATTCTACAGCTTGGAGTACTGATCTTCCTTTTTACTATATTAGATCTGGCATGAAACCTAGGCTGTATCAATGCTTGGTCACTCTTAAGGACCCCCAATTTAGTGATTTAACCACAAGGGTCCTTATTTGCCTTCTCTCGATATATGCTGCTGCCTTAATTCCTGTAAGGTTCACAAATAATTATTATTTGTGTTATGATCGGGCATGCCACTCGAGTCAAAATTTCTAACATTCTCAGAATGTTGAGATTTTCAATCTTCAAACAATAGATGACGAACCTGTTCCCAAATGCCGCTCGCTTTCTTTTTTAGGCCTATTTCTATGTCAGTTACATTTTTGCTAATGATTGGGTGAACTTCCGGGCTCTCGTTTAAAAGGAGGAACTATATTCACATCTTGACACATCTGGACGCTAGGAGAGACGCGGTTGTCGGCGCACGGCATACACAGGTAATAGAGGGGAGACTCCCTCATACCTTACAAGTTATTGTCATCCTTCCCTCCTCATCCTTCCCTCCTCATGCTTTACTTGTTTGTTTATTGCAGTAGCGCTCAGTCCTCCCCACCAAGTCTGTATATTGAGTTACATTTGAGGAGACTATTTCCCCTACATACAGACATCTATGCAGTAAGTGCTATGGAACTTTTCGTTCCGAAATATTTTTATCTCTATGATGTTGGCCGTTATGCAGAATTGTTTAATATTTCTACCTCGGGGTCCCTTTATATCAAGCACGAGGGGCATTCAGAAAACGCAGAGGCACATTGTTGTGTATTTAGGCATATTAGTTGGCCGCAATCTCTAAATAAATTAATGTCACCACCATCTCGCCTGGTGCATCACAGACTGCATTCATACATTCCTTAGTGGCCCCCTCATGCTGTCTTCCTTTCTCTATTGCCAGAACGCATCATCCAAGCTTTAATATTCAAGGACCTTGTCTGCTGATATCTTCCTGTAACCTGGAGTATTTAGAGCTTATTTTTGCTCATTTAGCCTTTTCAAATTCGGAGAGACGAAGAAGGTATTGCTCAGTATTTGATGCCCTCACATTGTGCCCTTGTACATGCGCATAGCTGTTCTTTACGTAATGGCCATGTTTTTTATTGTCTACTATATCTAGTAATCAGCATATTTTCAACCTTGGCACTTTTGATGTACCAGTGTCGGACAGCATATCCTATATAGCCTTCTATTGTCTAGGCATTGGATATTGAGTCACAATTTTCAGTTTTTATCCATATTGCACCTAATACAATCTGGCATTATTTTCAGAGCCACATTCTATGCAGCACTTCTGGCATTTTCCACTTCTAAGATTCCCTATGCTTAATCTGTTTTAAAGAGCTGGGTCTATACACATGCATGTGGCATGACCTAAAATGTGGTTGTATCTGTTTCATATTTTAATAATTGCAGGTTCCTTTTTGGTAGTCACAAACTTGTTTTATTTTCAAACACACAGGTGTTTTTTTGTCTATCCTGTACTTGCCTATTCCTTGGTGGTTATAGGATTTGCACCACTATTGTGCTCACTTTGCACTCGGTTATTGGCTCAGTCAACTTAAGTCAACTTAAAGCAATATGTCTATGGTCACATTGGCTTCAACTTACCTACTGGAAGTTGAGAAAAATAAGTTATCTATAAGAATTTCTAAAAAGATATCAATTGCAGGCAAACATACTTTGTACCTATATGTCTTTTTTGTGTTCTCTGTAGTGAATGATGTGACGGCTTCCTGTTGAAGGCATTCCCGCCGAAACACGCGTAGTGTCTATACACCATCAGCTTCTGTGCTATATACTGTCAACTTTTAAAACATCTAAGCCACTCACATTGTGAACTAATTGTTATTGTGTCAGGAATCACATTAATGCCATTTTGTTTCCCCAGATAAAGTGCAGCCAAGACAGGAAGAGAAAGGTTAGAGTTGTGGTCAGACCTTGTTTGGTCAACATTTGGAAAAACCTTTAGTTAAGCTCTCCTGGTATGTTACAAGATGGCGCTACATTATTAGGATAGTTGAAGCTTCTTGGAACTCTCGTGAGGCTACCGACGGCAAGAGGTGTGCGCGCGCTACTTGCTGAGCACACGTTTCTTCTCCGTACCTCCTCATGACGCTCGAGTGAGGTGGCGGTTGTTCTTATCTGCCAAGCATTTTCGGGAGATCGTTATCTCCATTCCCAGAGGCAGAAAGAGTTTGTTTCGAGTCAGCGCAGAGTGGTTTCCCGACTTTTGGAGAGTTCAGAGTTCCGGTTTCCTGTCAGTCCTCCAGCAGCGTGTGGCCGCTCAGCTGGCTAGTCTACTTTTCGGAACAGTTCCAGAGATTCCTTCCCTTCGTACAACTGCTGATAAGTATCAGAGTTCCTGTTTGAACTTCATTACCAAGTAAGCTACCCTGGATGATTGAACTGCCGCTGCAATCTCTTCAGCGTTGCTATCGCCTAATTAACAGAGCGCTACTAATACTTGCACCTTTGGATATCAGCTATATCTCTTGCCTCCCTCTGCGTCCTTCCTATTCTTTTCCTCCCTTTTGTTCCTTCCCTGTTCCTTTTTGCACGTTTTGGCAAGATTCAAGACACTGTTCCAGCTCCTTGCAAGTGCAATAGCACCACTCACACATTAATATATTTTTCTGCTGATGAAGAGAATTGACTGAACTCTGCCTAAGTATAACTGCCTATTGTTTCTTGGGAACATTTTTCCCTTATGCAGATGTATATATATATATATATATCCAGAAACTGTGCATGAATAGAAGAGAAGCTAATACTCCTGCTAAAGCTGGTAGGGAAGGTTATAGCAAGAATAGTGTAACACTGGGTAGCAAGAGTAGTGTAGGAGGTTAACTTTGCTCCTATCTTGTTTTTGTTCCTCTGTGCACTAGGTCCTCTCCTATCCAGGAACAATTGATTTTCCAAGAAGATCATAAGGAAGTTTCCTAGGAGACTGTGAGAGATAGGCTGAAGCTGGAGTTGTCTCTTCTCTGTCCCATTCCCCTTTCCCCCTCGCTGGTGTAACCGTAGTAAGAATCCATTGCGGTGGCACCGGTGGGTGGGCATTGGGACCAATCGACCATTCTGCTTCCACGAAGACCAGGTACTTGACATATTGTACCATAGCTTAATGAATTCATGTATTGTGTACTGAGTCAGATATGCCTTAGATTAGCACACTGAGTAGGACTAAATGATTGATACCTCTCCTACAATGTAAATGAATAATTCATTGTATTGACCACTGTACAGGACACTATAACTGTTAATTATGCTTTTAAAGAAGTGAAGATTTCATATTTTTATAAAAGATTAAAAATATTTTTGTGATAATAGCATAAGCAGTTATTTAAGTCATTTGATGAATTGCAATTCAATTGTCTGCTGTTTGCAAGTTTACATGTTGTATGCCTGCACACTTTCGTTCATTGTATCTTGCCCAAGTTTGCTTCTTAAATAATAGGCTCCAACTGATGACATAGATCCAGGATTGTGTGCCCATTTAAATGGAACTTGATGATGATGTGCCGTTCTTCCATGATGTGTAGGTCTGGAAATTGGCGGTGCACAGGAGGGTGCTGTCTCCTCCCTCTCCCAGAATACCTACATAAGGAGTAATACAAAAATGTATTTTGGTCACCGTGTGCAGAGTAACATATGTGAAGAGTAAGGCAAAAGTCATGTGTCTGAACATCAATGCTTCATGAAGCAGTACACTTTTACATTATCATTATAAAATCTTAAATATCCACCTGTCATCCCCAAGGTGGCCTTCACAGGTCTGTAACAGAACTGTGCACATCATCAATTCAGAGTTTTTAAATTGCTACTATAGTGAGGGTAGCATAATAGGTATTACCGTCCACCATGCTGTACTATGCTCCACACACATTTTGCCTATGTACAGTTTTCCCAACCGCTAAAATGGCGGATGCCTGATCTCACTAATAGGACATGCCGAATTTACTAGAAGTCAACTGCATGGTGGGCGGTCACATCCATAGGCTAACATTGGGTATAGTGATGGTTGCGGCCCAATGGCTGTGTGTGCCGACGCTGATGACTGCGTACGTGTTGTACATGTACGGTGTGGCTGAAAAAAAACCTCACTTGCCTCCTGACACTGCTGCTATCAACACCTCCTCCATTTTAGATGCTGTTTGCCATCTCTGGGAGCAAGCAAGGTATATACTACAGGGGATAGGCCCATCCCTCTACTCCAGAGGAGCTGGAGAAGCTTGCAGATGAGGTCCTTCCCTTGTAACCTCAGCTCTATGGCTCACCAGAGGAACAGGTACGTTTCTCAAATACATATTTAACTCATTTTCAGTGCTTCCCTTCTATTCCCATAGGCTACAATGTGTCTCCGATTGTCAGAGTGTGAGCATTATGTTGCTTGCATACATTGTGTGGCCCCTACATAGGGCACACATGTAATGAATTATGGGGCCCTGGACTTTGTGGAGAGAAGGTCACCATTGGAATGTGTGATGAGGGTGATTTCTACTTGTGTTACATGCATATCTCTATGCAGGGCTCAAGGTAATAGTAGCTTCATTGAGTTTTCAAATCACAGCATGGTATATGTGCATTGTAATGTACAGGCTTCACACCATGAGCCATGTCTATATACTGTTAGAATCATGTGAGGATGATGTTAGCCAAGTGTACCATCCAACTGACCACTCATCCCATATCAGACTTTGTAAGTTATCTGGGAGGTAGCTATACCTCACAAACCCTTCAGAGTGCCACACAACCATATGCTCACATATAGAATGGCCAGAATTTTGACTTCTCAGTATTGAATTGGTGGAAATGAGAGATTTATGTGGGATAAGTAGCCTCAGCCTGCAGAGAGCAAAGCCTGACATTGATATGTGGGCAGTCTGGGCCATGGCCCAGCCTGGGCATGAGTTACTGTGGCAGAAGAACTGACGCACAGAGTAATGTCCCTGTAGACCTGCTGATCCATGTATGTTCCCAGCAAGAGTGATATGTATCACTAGTAGCACTGGAAGCTGTTATATGGATCATATGAAGCATGGTGACTGAGGTGATCCCTTGACCTGATACTTCTTTCCATTGACCCACAGTGTCAATGTGTGTCTGTCACTAATGACTGTCCCCTTATTCACACAGTCTGTTGACACTATTCTAAGAGTGTTGCTTCTACTATACAGGCCTATTGCACATCTGAGACGTGAACAGTGTAGATAGTGGGTTACTTTTGAAGAGATTTAGAAATGTGAATCGTCTGCTTGGCTACAGTATTCATTATCCCACAGCACACACAAGGGGATGTTGATTGTCATCCCTGTTACAGTGCCTCATATGGTAAAAAGGGATGTCCTGTGATGGCTATACAAACTATACAAACTTATGTTGACTTACTAGGATTCTCAGATAAGAAGTCCACATGCCCATACAGCCCCCAGAGAGGTAGTTCTAAGTGTAAACACATACAAGTCCTTACCTTGTGACCGTAGTCTTAGGATGTTGTTTATACTATGGTACTTTCTTCTATGGATCATATGCCTCAATGCAAAGGGCCTTGCAGGAAATGTGTCAGGACAGTCATGCACAGGTAGTTTACCCTTGAGAAGAAAAATTGTGGTTTGTGTGTCATGGTACCTCACATAACATTCCATGTAGGATGGGCCAGGCCTACGTGATGGTTGTGGGCTCGCTCTCTTAGTGTAGGTCATGACCAGGGTTGAGGTTAGTCATCAGATGGCCACAAAAGTGTGTATCCATGCTTTAGTTGTGCATAGCATGTGATAGGGACACATGTACTATGTTGACTCTTGATGAAGGCTTGTGTGAAATGTTACTGTAATACCCTACATTTATCCTCAAACTTCTAGTTACAATCTGTTTCTACAGCTATTGCATCCATACATTTCAACGCCCATCAGAAGTCCTTTTGGAGAGCCATCGCCTAGACGGTGCAGACCCTGGGGGTCTACAACAGGCATAGTGCCAACTACAGGAAGAGGTGGGAGGACCTGCAACATGGACCCGGAAGATCTTGGAGGTCCAGCTGGGGAAGTGCTCCCAACATGGAAGAGGCCCGCGCCAGACCCTGACCCTCTGCTGGCCTGTATATTGGCGGTGGCCTACCCGGGCCTTGATGGACAGGTAAGGGCCAAACAGCAGCAACAAGGGGGTGAGTCCTGGCCAGAGCCATACATGTCATATTGCCAACTTTGAGTGTTACAGACATTTCAGCAACCATATTGGTGGTGGCCCATGTGCCGACACAAGATCAGTGATTGTTACTGTAAGTGTGGTAGTAAGTGCATGCTGCTGTGCCTATTGTCTTTCTGACCTAGAAGACAGCAGAGTCCTGTCCACATCCAATTCCCTCCTTTTGAGCAGATACCTGACTGAATGAAGTGAGTAATCATCTCATGTTCTCAGTAAATCTGGGTGACAGCTGTACCACACAGGCAACTGCTCTTGCTTATGTGAGGAGTGATGTACTCTCACTACTGTCTCTCATGTGATGGTGGCCCCATTGCATGTGATATGACATAGAGTTCACAGTACATGCAGTGACTGTACAACAGTACTGATTGGCAAGTACTGGTCATACAGTGAAATGAGTGTTTAAACATCACTGGTGCCACTAGCATTAGTGCCTACATTTTGGCCAGTGTGAATTTGGCAGTTGATGGTTCATCTGCAAAAGTATTTCAAAACACTGATTCACTGACTGGTGATATGCATGAGGGAGTGAGATGTAGAACTGTGGGGATCCTATGTGAGTGTCTATACTGATCCTGCCAATGCAATCTGAGTATGCAATACTAAAGAGTGGTGTGATTTGCCTGCCCATTGGGACTCCAGTGATCCCAAATAGTCACGTCATAGATGTTCAGGGATACCCAAAACCTTCAAAGGTGTATTAGCTTGTGTATATACAATCTATGAATGGCATCATCACCTGTACCAGGCAGGATTGGGGATGTTCATATGGCTATATGTCGTGCTGTGCTGTGTGAATTCAAATTATCTATCTCCCAAATGTTATGACCTCAATGTATTCTGGGATCTTTATCAGTTAAACGTGATACATAGCTAAATGATATGTGTACAGCTTTCATTTGACTTTTCAGGTAGTGGATATATGATGTAATTTGGAGTGCAAAGTGTCATCAGTGTGCAATGAGGATTTGCATGTGACATGATGTCTGCCACAACAGTAAATGATGGTACGTTGGTGTATCACTTGACTTTCATAACATCCCGATGTGTCATGAGTAATAGTTAGATGTCTTTCATTCTGGGTCTTGTGTGAGCATTATGTAAATCTCACACTTGGATCAATCCTATTTGGTTACCTCTTTTTACAATGGTAGACAACCAGTATCAAAGTATGCAAGGTGATCATCTATCCTAGTATGGACATGAGGATTGAGTGCAGAGTATTCCATGAATGCATTTGGGCCTGTCAGGGGTCATGATATGAGTGGACCCAACTGTTTGCAGGTCATGTGGCATGCATAAATGTGCTCATGCTCAATTAGAAGCCTATGGAGTGAACCATGAAGGTGGTGTGATATGTGGACTTCTTCACTGTTTCCTGGTGATTTGTGATGGTCAGGTATGGAAACGCAGTTGCAATAAACCCATGCTCTATGGCATTTCAGATATATCCAGGGCAAGTGGAGGAGAAGGGGCCAATGTCAGTGAGGACACAGCTGTTCATGGCAGTTCCCGGACGTGATGCGTCAGACACGGAGGGACCCAGTGACTAGGACGGTGCAAGGAGTGCCCCGGAGAACATCAGCCAAAGCTCTTCATTATCTAAGTCATCCTCTGGTGGACATTCCCAAGTGGTGGCGGACCCAACAGCATCAGTTCCACCTTCATCCTTGACCGCCACCCACAGTTCTATCGCCACCCTCCCTTTTATCCCCCCACAAGTTGGCCATTCCTGCTCCCCTAAGAAGGGAGGCGTCTCCTTCGTTCCGGGCACCTCAGCCCCGCTGCTGAGTGAGGAGGCTATTGACCTCCTGAGGAGCATCTCTGTGGGTCAGGCTGCAGTGCTGAATGTCATCCAGGAGCAAGGCAACAAGCTGAGCCAGGTGGTTGCCTACCTGTAAGGCATTCACAATGCCATGTATGGCCTACAGAGATCTTTTCAGTCTCTGGCCTCCTCCCTCATGGCATCCCTCCACCCATCCCAACTTTCTACCACCCCCTCCCGCCCCTTCCACATCCACATTCCCTATTCCCTTTGCTATCCCAAGCACACACACACCTAAGCATGCACACACTTCAACAGGCGCAAGCACCTCACACAAACGCAAGACCTCACAAAAAATCAAACATACATGTACACACCAAACACTTCCCTCATCACCCCTGTCACCCCCAGCATATCCCCAGGCACCACAGCAATACATACAGAGCCCTTTACAGACACATCAATATCTGCAGATACCACACTCACACTCACAGACCCCTCCACAACACTGAGAATTCATGCAGACACTGCTGAAATAGCCACAGACCCCTCCACAACACCCACATCTCCAGAAAACACAGCAACAGCCACACATCTCTCCACAACACCCATATCCCCAGACACTGCATCAACAGCCACAGACCCCTCCACAACATCTCTATCCACAGGCACAGCACCAACAGCCACAGTCCCCTCCATAACACCCATATCCCCAGACACTGCACCAAAAGCCACAGAACCTTCCACAAAACTCATCTCACCAGACACTGCACCAACAGCCACAGACCCCTCCAGAACACCCATATCCCCAGACACCGCACAAACAGCCACAGACCCTTCCACAACACCCATATCCCCAGACACTGCACCAACAGCCACATACCCCTCCAGAACACCCATATCTTTTCGATAGTTTCAGGTCTGAAAAATCAGAAGGGACTGCTGGCCCGCTGATCACCTCAGACAGGCAATGCGAGGAGCTTGCCTCTTTTTTTCTTAATGAGGTTGAAGACATCTACAAATGTTTTCCTGTGGCCCAAACCGGCTGCCTTGAGATATCTAATAATGTTACCAGCGCTACTCTAGAGGTTTTTCCTCCTATTCAGCCGGATCGTTTACTCGCTCTTTGCGCCAAAATTAAGTCTGGCTCCCGGCCGACCCATTGAAACCTGATCATTTCAGGAAAATTTTACCCACTATTTCTCCTCTCCTTGGACAAGTGATTAACATGACGCTTAGTTTAGCAGTCGTGCCTTCAGCATGGAAACAGGCTAGGGTGATACCATTGCTTAAAAACCCTCACTGGACCCTAAAAAACCTGAAAACTTCAGGCCGATTTCGTTGCTACCATGGCCTGCTAAGATCACGGAGGCATATATCAACTCACTCCTTTCAGACCATCTGACCACCAATAATAGTCTAGATCCCTCACAAAATGGTTTTCGCCCGGCCATAGCACAGAGTCGGTGCTTCTGGCGGTGACAGAACATCTCTGGACAGCGTTGGACGCAGGGCAGACATCGGCACTGATCCTTCTGGATCTCAGTGCCGCATTTGACTACTGTGTCCCATGCAATCCTGTTGCGACGCCTGGAAGAGGCTGGCATTGGTGGCTCTGCTCTGAAGTGGCTTGCGTCATTTCTGTCTGATAGGTCGTTCCAGGTGATTGCTCCCCCTTTTTCCTCGCCCACTTTCTCCATCCAGCAAGGGGTGCCACAGGGCTCTTCTTTGAGCCCTCTGCTCTTTAATTTGTATGTACAACCTTTGGCTGCAGTAGCCAAGAGCAGAGGACTGACTGTGGTCTCCTACGCCGACAACACTCAGCTGGTGGTAGCCCTCTCGAGCAACTCTAAGCAGGACGCCTTTAAGTTTCAAGACGATCTTGCTGTAGTTGCTGGGTGGATGACAACTAACTGCCTCCAACTGAACGCCAGCAAGTCAGAGGTGTTGCTGGTGGGTAAGGATCATGGGCTATGGAATGAGCATTGGTGGTCTATGACTCTAGGCACGCTCCCCCCCCCAAACAGGTTGTAAAGAACTTGGGGGTTTGGATGGACGCCTCCCTCAATTTCAGATTCAAACGAAAAAGGTGGCGGGTACCTGTTTTGGCTTGCTGCATGGACTCAAACCGATCTTGGTTTTTTTTGACGCTCCGACCAGACAGATCATCATTCAGGCTCTGATTACATCTAGGCTTGATTATGCGAGCTCTCTGTACCTGGGGGCCAATAAGGCGGAAGTACATAGACTACAGAGAGTACAGAATGCCGCAGCTAGATGTCTCCTTGGTATACGTAGAGTTTGTTCAGTGACCAACACTATCCGCCATCTTCATTGGTTGCCTGTGGCTAGACGGATCGAGTTCAAGGCTCTTTGTATAGCCTTTAAAATCTTGAAGTTCGCCTCCCCTAACATTTTGACCGGCTTGCTCTCTCCTTATGTACCCTCCCGTCAGCTTCGCTCTATGGGCCAACATTTGCTAGTGGTCCCTCGAGTCAGGAGGATTCGGGCCGGAGGGCGCTCTTTTCGGTATAGAGCGGCGACGCTCTGGAACACACTGCCCCTCCATATTCGAGGCCTTAGTAATTTTCTTGAATTCAGGAAAGCTATTAAAACTTTCCTTTTTCTCACGGTGTAGGCCTTCTGGCCCCCCTCTGCATTGTGGTCTCCTATTTGCTGTTAGCGCCGGGACGCCTCTTGGCTGGGGCAGCTGTCGCGCTTTAGAAATCTTTCAAATAGAAATAGAAATAGAAATAAATATCCCCAGACATCACACCAACAGCCACAGACCCCTCCACAACGCCCAGCAAATCCACTACACTCCCACTCAAAAAAAGACACTTCTTAACCCTCTGACATCGGCCCCTCTACCGAAGTCCCAAAGACCCCTCCCAAAGACAAACCCATCCTTTCAACTTCCCACCCCTGAAAAATAACATCCCCATTCCCCGGGACCCTGCCAAAAAAAGAAAAAACCTCCTACACCCAACCCCAGCCACAAAGACCCGAAACTCAAAAAGCCCCCTCCCAAGGACAAACTCACTACTCCCTAAACCTCGGCCCCACCCTTCCCAAATACCATCTTCGAGATGCCTGCTATGCCCAATGCATGCCCCTTTGTGAGGAAGTTCCCTGGCAGTGTCAGTAAGGACACGTTTGGTGGCACAGCATTGTGCTGTGGGATATGGACTATGAATACATTGGCCATTGACCTTTGTTTTGTTTTTGGATTGGTTTAAATTCATTCAATAAAAACTATCACAGTTTGGAACACAGTAGTCCTGCCATTACTTTCCTATTTATTTGATCTTATTGAATAGTTAGTGATCTATGAGTACAGTTTTGTTTGTTTGATCCCAGATTGCTGGTCCAGTTGAAGTGGTTAGCATGATGTGCCTTTAGAGCCAGTGCTGAAGTTAGACAGGACAAGGTGAAATGTTGGATGGGTGTCTATGTGGTTTGAAATCCTGATGGGGCAGACATTGCATTGGGTGATATGTTATGGTAAGTATTTCAGCTTGGCCTGGCCACTGCCAACATCATTTATGTTGCACTTCTCCCCATGATATAGGTTGCATATGTGTTTGATGTGTTGAAGTAAGATATGTGTGTATCCACACATCAGGGAGGTGTCAACTTACCATAAAGTTGTGGAGTTCTGCATGGACATGTGTCCATTTTGCAGTGTGTACCTTGCAGCTACATCATCTATATGTGGGCCACATGTTGTTAGTGCTGTGTTTACTTTCATAAGTTGCACTTACCCATTGCCAACACATGCATGGCACTTTGTGATGCTATTGGTTGTAAAACACACAAGATGATGGACGGAATGTTGCACATTGGCAAAACATTCACCCCCAGTCACAGATCTGGGTTTAATCCATCGTTATTTTGCTCACCACGCCACCCCAGTTCAGACATGGCCATATGCAAATCAGTCTTGACCCTGTGCCTCATGGGAACAGTCCAGCCCGAACTGCCAAGCCATGTCTTCCCTGGACCGGAATCAAGCATCCTAGGACCGGTTTCTGGCTATCAGCCGTCATCAGCCAGGATAGCTTGACTCCAGTGGCGCAGTGAGCACGGGACCCACGTCTGGGCATACCCTGTCTGAACTGGGGTGGCGTGGTGAAGCAAAATAACGATGGATTAAACCCAGATCTGTGACTGGGGGTGAATGTTTGCCAATGTGCAGCATTCCGTCCATCATCTTGTGTGTTTTGTATTTCGCCCTAAGTGGGAAGGGGTATGCCCAGACGTGGGTCCCGTGCTCACTACGCCACTGGAGTCAAGCTATCCTGGCTGATGAAGGCTGATAGCCTGAAACCGGTCCTAGGATGCTTGATTCCGGTCCAGGGAAGACATGGCTTGGCAGTTCGGTCTGGACTGTTCCCATGAGGCACAGGGTCAAGACTGATTTGCATATGGCAATGTCTGAACTGGGGTGGCGTGGTGAAGCAAAATAACGATGGATTAAACCCAGATCTGTGACTGGGGGTGAATGTTTGCCAATGTGCAGCATTCCGTCCATCATCTTGTGTGTTTTTTATGCTATTGGTTGTCCCTGATATATTTCAGTGCCCAGGTCGAGTGCACATGGAGTATGTCAGACATGTGTAAAATGTACTGTGCCCCAGGGCCCCAGCCTTTTAGGGTTCCCCCTGATAGAGGCGTAGCTATCCTGCAGAGAGTGTTACCATTGTGCCCTTAGAATGGTTCTCACACTGATTCTATTTAATCCCATTAACTGACATTGCCTTTTCATGTGGGTGATGTGTGAGAGTCTAATCCAGGGTTGTAGCAGAGAAGTGTTTTTCACTTTATTGACACATCCATACAGATGTATCTTTGACATCAAAACAGGACCTGGGATGTGTGTAGTGTGAGTGTGTCACATTCACTACAGCATCTTGGTTATAGTTGGAGTGACAAGGCACCATGGTAGTTGTAGTCACTTCAATGTCACTTTAACAACACTTGAGTAATGGTAACCTGCATGACAACGGAACTTCAGTAGTGACATGGGAGACAAGTGAGAAGGGGCAAAAGGAGTGTAACATCTTGGTTATAGTTGGAGTGACAAGGTCTCATGGTAATTGTAGCCACTTCAATGTCACTTCAGCAACACTTGAGTAATAGTAACCTGCATGACAATTGCATTTAAGTAGTGACATGGGAGACAAGTGAGAAAGGGCAAAAGGAGTATATCATCTTTGTTAGAGATGGAGGGACAAGGCTTCATGGTAGTTGTAGTCACTTCAATGTCACTTTAGCAACACTTCACAATTATTACCTGGCATGACTTGTGAACTTCAGTAGTAACATGGTAGACAAGTGAGAAAGGGCAAACGTTATGTGTGACAGAGATTAATAGATGTGATATTGTTGAGAAGACAGTGTTGTGGAACACAAAATAATGCACACATCACTATCTCTGTATATCATTTGCAAACACATGTCCATTTGTGTACAGTCTGCCTGTGCAGTACCGATGTTTAGGCCTAGGAGGGCATCCTACAGATGTATTTTTGATGGTTGATAAGAAGTGTCAGATACATTATTTCTGTATTATTGCATCCCCCCAGGTGTGACAAGAGTCCATGCCCTTGCGTATCATTTGATCGGCTTATGAGTTGACCACCTAATCCTTTTCACCTGAAAAATGATAATTTGTGAAAATACCAAGGGCTGGAGTTACTAGTAGTTGTCCCCCAGGCCGGCCCTTAGGCTGTACAGCTAGCTGTATGACTTCTTTGTAGACCTACTGCTGGTATGCCTGGGCCTGGCATGACTGGGAAAAACAATGTTTATTATTCTAGACAATTATATACGCTTAAAGGGAGTGTGTAAAAAACCTAAGAACATGGCATCTACGCAGTTAATTGGCAAGGCCTGCCCTGGGCCTTTATCCATCAGAAAGCGTGGCAGCAGGTGCGTAACGTTTTGCTTTGTGTACCAGTCCATTAGGACACTTTTGCTACTCCTAAATAGTATTGCATATTGAGACCTGCCACTTGTTTTTATGAAATGTCCAGGATTTATGAATATTGATATCATCTTATCTTTTTAAAATCATTGCCCAGCGATATTTGATTGCTTATATCTGTTTACTGGTAATTGCTAGTCCTAGGCCACTCTTTAGAAAACGATTTGTTTTTCCTGCCATGTAATTTCAGAACTTATGTGTGCTGCTAAATTTTCTTGTTTTAAGGAAAGATAACTGCTCACTGTCAGTTTGTTTTTATATTTTTGCTATTTTAATTATCTATGGGATATACTTTACATGATGTCCTAGATTTGTTATGGTGTTCCTGTTTGATGTTGTATTGTTTTTTTTTAGATGTTTCATATCCATGTATGCTGCTAATACTCATCTATTGTACCTCCTAAAGAGTATTGCTATTGATTGCTTGTTTTGTACTCATTTAATATTGTTAATTGTTATAGGTATTTTCATGTGTAATGTACTGTATTATTTAATTTTATTGTAACCAAAATAAAGGTTTTTGAGACTAAGAACACAGTGTTGTATAGTGACATAGACTGGAGTACAGTATTGTACAAGGGAATAGTATTGCATGGAGTACAGTTTGGTAGAGTGGAGGGGCGTAGAGTGTTGTCCAGTGGAGTAGAGGTGCGTACAACAGAGCAGACTTTAGTGGCACAAAGTGCGGTGTCATACAGTGTCATATTGTAGAGTATCGTGGCATACAGTGTATTGGCATAGAGTGTTATGGCATATAATCTTGTGGCATAGTGTGGACTGGTGTAGAATGTAGTTGCGCAGAGTGGAGTGGTGTACACTGCAATAGCATATAGTGGAGTGGCATACAGTTGCGCTCCACAGTGGAGTGGCATACAGTGGAATAGTGTAGAATGAAGTAGGATAGAGTGGAATGGCGGCCAATGGAATAGCGTACAGTGGAATGGCATAGAATGGAGTTGCTATGAGTACTGTATAGTGGAGTTGCGTATAGTGGAAAAGCATAGAGTGGAGTGAGATATAGTAGAATTGTGTAGAGCTGATCGTCATACAGCGGAGTAAAGTAGAGTGAAATATCATAGAGTGGAGTAGTGTACAGTGGAGTGGCAAATAGTGACGTGCCCTAGGCTGGAATAACATGCAGTGGAGTGGAGTACAGTAGACTAGCGTACAGTGGAGCACCATCCAGCAGAATAGCATTTAGTGGAGTGGCATACAATGGAATAGCATAAATTGGAGTGGTGTACAGTGGCAAAGAGTGTAATAGCACAGAGTGGAGTAGTGCATAGTGGAGTGGCATAGAGTGTAGTGGCATACACTGGAATGGCACAGAGTAGAGGGGAATAGAGTGAAAAAGCATAGAGTGGAGCTCCATACAGCGGAATAGCATAGATTAGGTTGGCGTAGGTGTACAGTGGAGTGGTGCATAATTGAGTGGCGTTCAGTGGAGTAGGGTAGAGTGGCATGGCATATAGTGGAGTGGTGTAGAGTCTAGTTACGTACAGTGGAATAACATATAGTGGAATGAGGTATAGTTTAGTGGAGTACAGTTGAGTGGGGTATAGTGCAGTGGTATACAGTGGAGTGGTGTACAGTGGATTGCCATACAATGGAGTGGTGTACAGTCGAGTGGGGTACAGTGGAGTAGCCCACAGTAGAGTGGCATAAAGTGAAAAAGCATCAAGCGAAGTGGCATAGATGTAGTGGCATACAGTGGAATAGCATAGAATTGTGCGGCATACAGTGGAATGCCAAAGAGTAGAATAGCATCCAGTGGAGTAGCGTACAGTGAAGTGGCAGTACAGTGGGGTATAATGGAGTGGCCTTGACTGGAGTGGCATACAGTGGAGTGGGGTAGAGTGGAACAGCAGACAGTGGAGTGTCGTTGAGTGGAGTGGAGTAGCGTACAGTAGAGTGGAATACAGTGGAATAGCATAGAGTGGAGTGGGGTAGAGTGGAGTGGCATACAGTGGAACAGCATCCACTTCTTCTCATTTCTATCGTTTTGTTCCACTGCCATTACTGTGCATTCAAGCCTTGAAGCTTCTGCTGCTGAGAGACACACACTAATGATCTGTGTGCCCACTGTGCGCATGTGAAGAACTCTTCTGATCCGCTTCCGGTTTCCAGTTTCCCATCTGCCTGCATGTAGTGACGTGCTCTCCTTGTGCACCACTCAGATTCCTGCTCTGTTTCTGTTCTGTTCTGCGGCCTGTTCGGCCATCCCACTACTCAGTTGCTGTTTGCTGTGTCTCCTTTGCCTGCAGCGTTCCGTGAGGCTGTTGCAACCATGCTGCAACTGCTGTGGGGTCCATTGCGGCAGCAGGGATTCTGAAATTGAGCCGCATTTGATGATACAAGATAGCAGTAGATGGCAGGAGACAGCAGACCACCAGCAGCAGGGCATCGGTTGCGGATGTGGTAAGGCAGTGTCTATCGCGCCCTGCACTGGGTTGCACCCAGCCGCATAGAAGTAACCCAGCTAGACTATGGTACAGCTACTCCCTCTTACCTACCCTTCTCTAAGACTTTGAGCCTGTAGGGGCATTTCAGGGCAAGCCAGGGTGAACAAAGGTGAACCAAGAAAACCAGAACAACAAAGGTGTGTACGTCCTGTGTATGCTGTCTGGCACTGGAAGGCAGGAACACTGCTACTGCTTGTGTGCCCTGCGCTGGGGCTCTCTCTGAAGACTCTCAACCAGAGTGTTGCCAGAGCATCACCAGGGCCTCAATGCCCTAGCATTTAGTGAGCAGGATTTTCATAGAATAAAGTGGCGTACACTGAAGTGGCATACAGTGGAGTGTCATAGAGTGGAGTGGTGTACAGATATTCATTACATTTTTCAGCAATGTACAATATTGTGCACAGATTAACACAAGACAGCGATTTGTGCTGCCTTGCATTTTACCAGATTTACCAGGCAACGCAGGGCCAAATATGGTGCCTTATGTTGCTTTGTAAATGTGGCTTAGGTACGGCATTGCCCTTGTAAGACCATGAGTGATACAAGGGTAACACAATACAATAGTACATCTGGCCCTTAGTTATATATATTGTGCCACAGTATAACGCAGTAACTTCGAGGTACACTGTGGTACATGCCATTGTCAAGGCAGCATATAATCTGCTAATGGCTGCCTTAACAAATTTAAAAGACAGGCATATTTTTTAATACACTTTACCTGTGTTTTTGGTTAGGACCTTAATTATAGGTAAGTCGTAGGTTTTATTATTTCTCCCTACCTAAAGTGGTAATAGGTAGGGAAAATAATTTATGTTTTTATATACTTTTAAAAAGTTTACAGAGTACTGCACTAGTACCTAGGAAGTACCATTTTATGTAATAAAATGTACAGTTTTTTAATGTTTTATGTTGAAGTAATTTTTGGGTGAAATGTTGTGTATTACATTGTATTTAAATATGTTTTTACATATATTATTATTTATTTTATAATTCATTCATGTCACTAACATTACGTGACATTGCATCCTACCCAGACTTCAGTATTGCTGTTTTGCATCTGTTTTGAGACGCTTAACAACAAAATGGCAATGCATTGGCTGTTAGAGTTGCCCGTTGACTGTCTCCACAGCGGCATCACAACAGGTGGCAGACAAAGGCAATAAACTTGGTGGGCTAGGCTTCATCAAGGGAGGTTCATTAGTTTCAGACTGGTCTGTTTATTCTACAACCCTCCCTAATACGAAAGCCTGCACGTATCTATCTCTCTATATTTAACTTACAAGTCCCACTTCTGCTCAGCTGTCCTGTACTAGTATTTAGTGTAAAAAACACATTAATTACGCGTTACGCATATAAAAAACAATGCAAACTTTATGAAATGCCCTGAGGCACTCCAGTTTATTCTTGCCAGACAAGAGATGCAGGTCAGAGGCAGGCAAGCTAGTAATTTGTGCAGTATCACACAACATGCAGCAACAAATTTGGAAACTCAGGTCTTTGGTCCCGAAGAGTGCAGTTAAGTTGCCAGATCACTTCTGCTCATAATCACATCAAACAAAACCAGGAACTCTGTACTTTTTGAAGACACAAAACATGAGGGTCATTGCATAAATAAGTAACTGAGGTGATGTAAAGCTTCCTCGTTCTAAGCCATGCACCCTACTCACTGCCAACTGAAACGGTGGCCCCCGGTGACAATACAGACCCTCCACTTGAGTGACTGACAATAAAACCTGCGAAGCACGTACACATATCCACTGGGTCCATCCACACCAATAGTACAGAAAATCACAGTACACATAGTTCACATAATACAGGAGCAAGTGACAGCCAAGACTGTGATCCTGACTGCGAACATGAGGTGTGAGGTGGCACTGCCAGGAGCAGCAGCAGACAAAGGCAGTACATATGGGGAGATTAGAATCAATGGAATTAGCAGCAGAGAATAAATTAACTGAGACTTACCGGGGCCCCAGAGGAGTGTGCAACATCTCTCAGCTCTGCTAGGGTTCTATAACAGAAGGTAGGCAGTGCTTGTTGGCAGTGGCTGCAATATAAAGTAGGCAGTGCCTGTTGGCATTGGTTATGGGATAGATGTGCCAAGAAGTGCCAGTTGCACTTGGAGAAAAGGTACAGATGTGCATGCCCTTAAGAGGACCCCCACTCACCTATCTCCAGTGGCAAGGGAGGTAGTGTCAGATAGGGAGCAGCTCCCGTTGCTGGCAGAGGAGCTCGAGTCCTGGCTGTTGCAGTGGTTATTTTGTCTCCAGCTGCCAAAACTGCACCTCTTGTGCCTGCTTCCCTCACTCTCCTCCGAGACCATTGTTGGGCCCATGTATGATGAGGTCTGGTGCAACCCTGAGTTGTGTGTTCCATGGCTGGGGGCTACTGCATATCTGATTCTGAATCCACGGTCCAGTTCCTGTGGGACAGGTGCCTGAGGTGGCCGAAGTCACCCTTCTTCTCCTTCTCCATGCTGCAGACTTCTTTCTGGGGTTCTTGGGTGAGTGCAGTGGGCCCGGGAGCTGCAAGACGCAGGCTGGCTCTCCTGTGCCACCCACCTTACCCTCTGCTGCTGTCAGGCTCCTTCATACCTGAGCGCAAGTAACACAAGCCCTCGCTTGCCACCTACTGCCTGCAGGGAGAGCAACTGGAATCTGCCTGAGTGGTAGGAGGAGGCAGCGCATGGGGCCCAGGGCTTTGCCGGGTGCTGGGGCAAGCCCAGGCATAGAGGGGCTGTGGTGTTCTGCGCTCTTGTTCTCATGGGGCTCAACTATAACCAGGGTCCATGTACACACAGGACTCGTGTACACACTGGTTCAAAGCCATTAGGGTAGCCTTAGACACAAAGGGGGATTCCGGTGTAAGCAAGGCTCAGAAATACTCGGGTATACTGAGATCAAATTCACAGACTGAGTCTGAACATACCGCACTCACCATTACCAATCCAACAGCCTGACCTCTCAGACTGCCCCTGCTGTTAGCGTGGCAAGCATTTCCAGGGCAGTATGCTATGTGGTGTGAGCGGCTTAGTGAGCGCGCCAGTGAAGTCCACTCCGTCGACATTAGGTGGAGTTTTTGCTGAACTCCATGCTCCAAGTGGAACTTGGAGTGGCAAAACTCCAAGTACCCCGCCAGTGGAGCGGAGTTTGCTGCCCACCCGCACTTTTTTTTTGCACCCCTTTGACGAATCTCCACAAAACTTTCCATATACTCCCAATATAGAAAAAGGAATGGGTCTGCAAAGTTTCGCGGGGATTTGTCAAACAGGTGTGAAGTTATCAGCGACCAAATATCTGACAAATTCCTATTTCTGGTAACCCTAACTATAACAACAGAGTGGCTATTGTAATATATAATGACATCGGTATGTTTTTTCTGTAAATGCACCCTTGATTTACTTTGACATGAAATAGATTCCTAAGTCCATGTACTTGGAGACTCATTACCTCATTAACTATGCCACCACAGCCGCTGGGGAGAGGAACTTTCAGCAAGAGAATATATATATATGATATCGCCAAATAAGCCCCGACCCGTCAGGAAGGGCATCTATTTCGTCAAAGTTCGGGTGGATTTATATGAAGGATGCCCGCCGGTTGCAATCACTGGGAATGAAAGGATTTAGCTGGATGGTGCCACCGCTGAAATGGGAGGCCCTGCCACTATCTCTTTGGGAGGCCTGCTGGCTGAAGATTTCACAACACTGCATGCAGCCAGGGTATGCAGGGGTCTTCCCCTGCACTTCGAGAACAGTAAAAGAAACGAAAGCGGGCAGCCATAAAAAGGAGTGGAACTAACAACGTTGATTGTGAGGACAATTGCTTGGAGAATTAATGAAAGAAAAAAATGCATCTGCCCCTGCACGACATGTAATTTATTCCTCTGAGGCATGAAAAGGTGGGCATGCTACAATTTTTTTTATACATTTTGAACATGGCAGAAATCAAGTTAAGTACAAATAGAAAGGACGCTATGCTGTATTTTGATGCACAGTTGCGGTGCACTTTGGTCACTGTAGTTCACATATGAGTGCTACTGGGACTGAAATCGAACAAACTCGGACATTGTTTTGAAAAAATGCACTATCAATGAAATTGACAAGAGTACTGTTTATATAAATGCCTTCGGTCCCAGATTATATTTACAAGAAAGCAAATACAAGTGACTGACGCTTTTAAAACCTGGCATTCTGCATACAGCGTCCTTTTTACTGATTACTATCTGAGTGTATTTAAATCCAATGACAACTGTTCCTCACAGCTGCATATGATTAAGACCCTTGGTGGGTTGAAACGCGTAATGCTATCAATTTCTTGGGCTGCCTGCTGAAATAAAATCAAGTTTATTTACCTCTCGATGGATGGGCTTGTCAATCGTGCTGTGAAGAAAGCGTGATTTTCCTTTGGCAATATATATATATATATATATTACCTACTGCGGTTGCCAGTGGGAAGTTATAGTTAGGACCTTGTTTCTATTCAAAAGCGTTTCCTCTTTAGCCCATATCTTTGGCGCCGTTTGACGAATCTTCGCAAAATTCTTAAAACTAATGGTTCACTCAGGTCAGCTCATGTCCTGAAAGTTTTGGGGTGATTCATCAAGCAAGGGCCGAGAAAAAAGGGGGGTCCCAAAGCACGTTTTCCCCATTTTAATTTCCATAGGAACTTTAGACACGGCTTCAGCCCGAACTGCTGAACAGAATTACACCAAATTTGGCAAAACGGTAGCTCTTGGTCCAGAAAGCAACCGTTTTTTTAAATGGTGTAAATCCGTTCAGTAGTTGCTGAGAAATTCAAAAAATAAAAATGTATATATCCGAGCACCGAGGAGGATTCGCGTCTCCTCCCGAGCACGAGCTTCATTCTGATTGGCTGCCAACACTCCAAAGCAGAATGCGTTGGCAGCCAGCTTGTGACTCGGTAACTGAGTCACAAGAAAAAGGAAAAAAAAGTGAAAAATAAAGAAAAGGGGGCTGGGTAGAAACACCCAGACCCCCTAGGCCTGCGAGGCCCAAAACAAGCATTTAAAAAAAAAAAAAATCGGCAGAATTCATGCTGGGTGCGCGAATCCTGCTGAGGTCCTGGGGGCAATGGTGAAATTATATAGCGGGGGCCTGCGGAGGCCCCCGCAGCCCCGGAGACCACCACCTGACCGGGGCTATGCTAATTATATGCGGAGGGGCACACGCCCCCCCACAGCCCCGGGGACCGCCACCTCCCTGGGGCTTTATTTTGTGGGTGGGGGGCCTCACAGGCCCCCCCAAGCCCCAGGGACCACCACCTCCCCGGTGCTTTTGTTAATTATTTGCAGGGGCCTCGCAGGCCCCCCAAGCCCCGGGGACCACCACCTCCCTGGGGCTGTTGAAATGATGGGAGGGGGCCACGGGGCCCCCTCCTGGTGCCCTTGATGGCCCTGGGGACCGCCACCCCCTAGGGACAGCTCCTGCAATGTCCCGGGGTGCCCACCCCCGGGACATTGCTGTTTGCTATGGCAGGGCGGGAGCACGGCTCCCGCCCTGCCATAACAAACACTGCTTTGCTTCGTTTAAGCAAGAGCAGGAAATCTGCTCTTGCCTCAATGAAGCAAAGCAGAATTGCTTTTGGGCAAGGGGAGCTGCATGTCAGCAGCTCCCCTTGCCCAAAAGCAATGCCAGCTCCCGCAGGAGGCAGGGAGCCGGCAGGGACCATGGGGGCATTGGGGCTCCCCCCACGGTCCCCAATGCTGAGACCAAGCCCCGGGGGATGGGGTCCCCGTTGCTAGAAGTGGCCCAAGGAAGGGGGCAACGTGGCCCCCCTCCTTTTTTAAATAAAAAAAATATATATATATATATATAAATAAGGCCGGGCCCTGGGGGATGGGGTCCCCGGGGCTATTAATGGCCTTAGGAGGGGGACCACGCGGTCCCCCTCCATAATTTTTTTTACAAAAGTAAATGGTGGCAGGCCCCGGGGGATGGGGTCCCCGGGGCAAATACCGAATAATGGTAGTGGGGCGTTTTTTTTTTCTTTCGAGTTTGGAGTCGCGACCTCAACGCGGCTCTCAGCGCGGCCCCCCGTGTAACGTCACGATGGATTCGCGAATTCACCTTAAATAAATAATTTAGTAGTATATAATTTAGAAGGTAGTGTTGTATTTGTGAAGTTGTTTTAAAGAGGTACTGTGATTGAAGTTAATGACAAGATTACTTATGATAGATTTGATAAAAATATATAAAATTAAAAAATAATAGTTAAACTTGAAAAGTGTATTGTGTTGTAGTACATTGAATTCATGCTTTTGCAGATTCGTGTCGGGTGCACAAATCCACACATTTTTTCTTTTTTTGAAAATGTATTTGAAAAAAAAAAATATATTCACTACTATGTTATAGGGTGGCTCTAAAAAGAGCCCTTGTGTTCATTATGAGTTTGTTGTAGCTACATGTAAGTGCGGATGCAGAGCTTTAGGTTGATGAGAAAGACTCTGTTTCCTTGATCTGTGAAGGGTACTCCATCACTTCTGTAGATGTCATCCATACGTAGAATGTTATTGCTTTAAATTTGAAGTTTGTTCTCTGAATTTTTGAGGTGTGCATAGTGTTGTGGTAGAGACATATGCATGCATGGTTTCAGGATGTTGCACTTTTTTCACTCATTCAGGCACTACCACAGTACTACTCTAATGTCTCAGGCAGTACCCATGCACTTATAAAATCAACCAGGCAGTTTCTGTGTACTCTTGTAATCCCCCAGATATTATCCCTCAATTTATGCAAACACCCAGGCATTATGTATGTACTGCTTAATTCCCGAGACATTATCTTTGCACTCATGTAATCACCAATGCATTAGCTATACAATGATTCAATCACCCAGGCACTACCCTTGCACTCTTCCAATCACTCAGGCACTACTGCAGTACTACTTCAATCACCCAGGCACTACACATACACTTATAAAATTACCTAGGCACTTCCTATGTACTCCTGTAATCTCCCAGATATTGCCCCTGCAATCATGGAATCACCAGGTATTACCTATGTACACCTTTAATCCCCCAGACATAACTTCTGCAATCATGCAATCACCAATGCATTAGCTATACACTGGTTTAATCACCCAGGCAATAGCCTTGCACTCCTCCAATTACCTTTTCACGATCCATGCACTCCTCCAATCACTTAGCAAGTGCCAATGCACTTATAAAATCACCCAGGCACTACCTCTACACTCTTCCAATCACTGAGGCACTACCACAGTATTACTCCTATCACCCAGGCAGTACCAATGCACTTATAAAATCACCCAGGCACTTTATATGTACTCCTGTAGTCCCCAGATATTACCTCTGAACTCATGCAATCACCAATACATTAGCTACACATTGGTTCAAACCCAGGCAATAACCTTGCACTCCTCCAATTACCTTTATCACAATCTCTGTACTCGTCCTATCACTTAGCCAGTGCCCATGCACTTATAAAATCACCCAGGCACTACTTTTACAGTCCTCCAATGATACATTCACTGAGCCACTACTAATGCTTTGATAGATGCACTCAGCCAGTTCCTCTGCACTCATGTAATCAACCATGCACTACCCATGCAGTTTTTCAATCATCCAGGCACAACCTTTGCACTCATGCAATCATCTAGGTACTACCTATGCATTGTTGCAATTAGTCAGGCAGTACCCATGCATTCCTTGATGTACGAAGGCACCATCTGTGCATTGCTCTAATCACACAGGCATTATTTTAGCACTCATGCAATCACCAAGGTTTTATGCATGCCGTTTTTCAATCACTCAGAGAGTACCCATGAGCTCTTGCAATCACCTAGCACTATGCATGCACTCATGCAATCAACCAAGTATTACCTATGCACTTCTTCAGTCCTCTAATTTCATAAGCACTACCCCTGTATTCTGTTACTACTCAGCATGTTGCACTTCTCTAATCACTCAGGCACTACTGCAGTACAACTCCAATAACCCAGGCAGTACACATGCACTTATAAAATCACCCAGGCACTTCCTATGTACTCCTGTAATATCTCTGATATTACCCTTGCAATCATAGATTCTCCAGGCATTACCTATGTACTCCTCTAATCCCCCAGACATTACTCCTGCAATGATGCAATCACCAATGTATTAGCTATACACTGGTTCAATCACCCAGGCAATATCCCAGCACTCCTCCCATTACCTTTTCACAATCTATGCACTCGGCCTATCACTTAGCCAGTGCCCATGCACTTATAAAATCACCCAGGCACTACTTTTACAGTCCTCCAATCACTAAGGCACTACCACAATAGTACTCTAATCACCTAGGCAGTATCGATGGACTTATAAAATCACCCAGGTACTTCCAATGTACTCTTATAATGCCCAGATATTATCCCTTAACTCATGAATCACCCAGAGATTTGCTATGTACTCCTGCAATCCATTAGACATTACCTCTGCACTCATGCAATCACCAGTGTATTAGCTATACAGTGGTTCAATCACCCAGGCACTACCCTTACACTCCTGCAATCAGCCTCTCAGAATCTATGCACTCGTCCAAACATTTAGCCAGTACCCATGCACTTATAAAATCACCCAGGCACTATCTTTGCACTCCTCCAATCACTCAGGCATTCCCTCAGTACTCCTGCAATCACCCAAGCAGTACTCATGCACTTATAAAATCACCCACTCACTTGGTATGTACTCCAGTAATCCTGTAGATATTACCCTTGTAGTCATGGACTCACCCAGGCACTAGTTATGTACTACCCCTGCAGCAATAGAAACATGCAGAGTCTACCTATGCACTTATGTAATAGCCCAGGCACTAGCTTTGCAGTCATACAATCACCCAGGCTGTACTGTTGCACTTATGTATTCACCTAGGCACGACTCCATGACTCATCTATGCCTTCAGGTGCTATTTAAACACTTATCCATGCACTCAACCTGTATGTGTGTACTTATGCAATTAGCCAGTCACTATCCATCTTCTCCTGCAATTACTCAGTGACTACCCTTGCACTCATACAATCACCCGAGCACTACCCAGGGAGTTATGCAATCACTGAGGCAGATTTATTACATGTTTCAGTTGTAGGTTTCACTATATTCCAGAAATATTGTTTAGATATTTCTTTTAGATATGATGATGATTTGAAAAGGTAGAGACATATGTATGATTGCTTTTAACAATATGGAGAGACTTATGGTTGAGTTATGTAATAGTCTGCTGCTTTATATTTGGCTAGGCACAACACTCATGCAGTTATAAAAAAAACCTAGGTACTACTACCTATGCAGTCTTTAAATGATCCAGGCACTACGTATGCACTGCTGTAATCACTTACACATTACTGCTGCACTCATGCAATCACTAAGGTATTAGCCATGCACTCTTTGAATCATGTAGTCACTACTCATGCACTTATATGATCACCCAGGCACTACTGTTGCACTCCTTCTATCACGGAGGCACTACCCTTGTACTTATGTAATCACTCAGCCAGTAGTCATGCTGTTATGAAATCACCCAGGCACTACCTTTGAACTTATCTATTCACTCAGGCACTACCTTAGTAGTCCTGTAATCACCCAAGAAGTACCCATGCACTTATAAAATCACACAGTCACTTCCTATGTAGTCATGTAAATCCGCTGATATTACCGCTGTAGTCATGCAATCACCCAGGCGTTACCTGTGTACTCCTTTAATCCCTGAGACGTTACCCTTGTATTCATGTAAACACCAATGCATTAGCTATACACTGCTTTAAGCACCCTGGCACTATCCTTCTACTCTTTCAATCACGGACACACTACTGTTGTACTCATGTAATCACTCAGCCAGTACTCATGCACTTATAAAATTACCCAGCCACTACCCATGCACATATAAAATCTCCTAGACACTACCCTTGCACTCCTCCAATCACCCAGGCACTACCTGTGCACTAAAGTGCTTGAAATATACCATATGTTTTTAGATCTCTACTTGAAATGAAAAGTGCAGCTTTTTAAGTGTTAAGGTGTGCATTATCTTGTGACTGAGGTATGTTTGTATTTGCAGATGTATTTGTATATGTGTTATGTATGTAAAGATGGTTGATGTATAAAATACAGGTATATATCTATTTCTATCTTTCTTTTATATATGATGGTACTAGGGAAAGGTAGAGACTCATGTATCCATGCTTTTTTAAATATGGGTTGACTTACAATAGAGATATGTGAAGGGATGTTGCTTTGTATTTTGGTAGGCTGTACATCTGAGTGGTAGTAGTAGGATGGTTATGTAGCAGGAGCAGTAAAGTGATGTTTAATATATGTTGGGTGAGGAATTTTTGATTATGGTGGTTTAAAAGAGTCTATGTAAAACTTTATTTGATGTATGCCAGATAAATCTAGGTGTCTGTTCCATATGTTAAGAGTAGTGTGTCAACTTTTATGGTCTGCATGGTCGTGTGATTGATGAATTTCCTAGTTGTATATTTATTCTCATATGTATTATGCATCTCAAGATGCTACATATATAAAAGAGAGATATATTTTTATGTATGTTTCTATTATAAATGATAGTACTAGTAAAAGGTAGAGACACATGCATACATGCCTTTATGAATATGATAAGATTTATAACAGAGATATGCGTTGGTTTGATGTTTTCTATTTGGGTAGGCCCAATACCCTGAGCAGTTAGAGAATGGTGAACCTGTACTAGAAAAGTGTACACCATGTTATAAACCACACTTTTGTGTTGTTATTTCAGTATTTGTCGACTACTTAGGATGTTGGGTGTAGTCAAATATAAAGCAGCAACATGAAGAGATGTCTCAGCTGTAAGTCTGCAATGACCCAGGCACTACCCATGCACTAATCCATGTACTAAGCCACTATATGTACAGTTCTTCAATCAGTCAGGCACTACTCCACCACTTATGCAATTAGTCAGGCACTATCTCTGCACTCCTCCAATCACCCAGGCAGTGCAGATGCACTGATACATTCACTGAGCCTCTACTGTTGCTTTGATAGATGCACTCAGCTAGTTCCTCTGCACTCATGTAATCAACCAAGCACTTCCCATGCAGTTTTCCAATCATCCAGGCACAACCTTTGCACTCATGCAATCATCGAGGTACTACCTATGCATTGTTGCAACTAGTCAGGCAGTACCCATGCATTCCTTGATGTACGAAGGCACCATCTGTGCATTTCTCTAATCATGCAGGCATTATTTTAGCACTCATGCAATCACCCAGGTATTATGTATGCCGTTTTTCAATCACTCAGAGAGTACCCATGCGCTCTTGCAATCAACTAGGCACTATTCATGCACTCATGCAATCACCCAAGTATTACCTATGCACTTCTTCAATCACTCAGGCAGTCCCCTAATTTCATAAGCACTACCCCTGTATTCTGTTACTACTCAGCATGTTGCACTTCTCCAATCACTCAGGCACTACTGAAGTACTACTCCAATCACCCAGGCAGTACACATGCACTTATAAAATCACCCAGGCACTTCCTATGTACTCCTGTAATCTCTCAGATATTACCCTTGCAATCATAGATTCTCCAGGCATTACCAATGTACTCCTCTAATCCTCCAGACATAACTCCTGCAATGATGCAATCACCAATGTATTAGCTATACACTGGTTCAATCACCCAGGCAATACCCTTGCACTCCTGCAATTACCTTTTCACGATCTATGCACTCCTCCAATCACTTAGCCAGTGCCAATGCACTTATAAAATCACCCAGGCACTACCTCTACACTCTTCCAATCACTGAGGCACTACCACAGTATTACTCCTATCACCCAGGCAGTACCAATGCACTTATAAAATCACCCAGGCACTTTCTATATACTCCTGTAGTCCCCAGATATTACCTCTGAACTCATGCAATCACCAATACATTAGCTACATATTGGTTCAAACACCCAGGCAATACCCTTGCACTCCTCCAATTACCTTTTCACAATCTATGCACTCGTCCTATCACTAAGCCAGTGCCCATGCACTTATAAAATCACCCAGGCACTACTTTTACAGTCCTCCAATCACTAAGGCACTACCACAATAGTACTCTAATCACCTAGGCAGTATTGATGGACTTATAAAATCACCCAGGTACTTCCTATGTACTCTTATAATGCCCAGATATTATCCCTTAACTCATGAATCACCCAGAGATTACCTATGTACTCCTGCAATCCCTTAGACATTACCTCTGCACTCCTGCAATCACCAGTGCATTAGCTATACAGTGGTTCAATCACCCAGGCACTAACCCTACACTCCTGCAATCAGCCTCTCAGAATCTTTGCACTCGTTCAAACATTTAGCCAGTACCCATGCACTTATAAAATCACCCAGGCACTATCTTTGCACTCCTCCAATCACTCAGGCATTCCCTCAGTACTCCTGCAATCACCCAAGCAGTACTCATGCACTTATAAATTCACCCACTCACTTGGTATGTACTCCAGTAATCCTGTAGATATTACCCCTGTAGTCATGGACTCACCCAGGCACTAGTTATGTACTACCCCTGCAGTCATAGAAACATGCAGAGTCTACCTATGCACTTATGTAATAACACAGGCACTAGCTTTACAGTCATACAATCACCCAGGCCGTACTGTTGCACTTATGTACTCACCTAGGCTCTACTCCATGACTCATCTATGCCTTCAGGTGCTATTTAAACACTTATCCATGCACTCAATCTGTACGTGTGCACTTATGCAATTAGCCAGTCACTATCCATCTTCTCCTGCAATTACCCAGTGACTACCCTTGCACTCATACAATCACCCACGCACTACCCATGGAGTTATGCAATCACTGAGGCAGATTTATTACATGTTTCAGTTGTAGGTTTCACTATATTCCAGAAATATTGTTTAGATATTTCTTTTAGATATGATGATGATTTGAAAAGGTAGAGACATATGTATGATTGCTTTTAACAATATGGAGAGACTTATGGTTGAGTCATGGAGTAGTCTGCTGCTTTATATTTGGCTAGGCGCAACACTCATCCAGTTATTACAAAACGTAAGTACTACCCATGCAGGCACTACATATGCACTGCTGTAATTACTTACACATTACTGCTGTACTCATGCAATCACTAAGGTATTACCCATGCACACTTTGAATCATGTAGTCACTACTCATGCACTTATATGAATAACCAGGCACTACTGTTGCACTCCTTCTATCACAGAGGCACTACCCTTGCACTTATGTAATCACTCGGCCAGTAGTCATGCTGTTATGAAATCACCCAGGCACTACCTTTGAACTTATCTATTCACTCATGCACTACCTTAGTTTTCCTGTAATCACCTGAGAAGTACCCATGCACTTATAAAATCACCCAGTCACTTCCTATGTAGTCATGTAAATCCCCTGATATTACCGCTGTAGTCATGCAATCACCCAGGCGTTACCTGTGTACTCCTTTAATCCCTGAGACGTTACCCTTGTACTCATGTAATCACCAATGCATTAGCTATACAGTGCTTTAAGCACCCTGGCACTATCCTTCTACTCTTTCAATCACGGACGCACTACTGTTGTACTTATGTAATCACTCAGCCAGTACTCATGCACTTATAAAATCACCCAGCCACTACCCATGCACATATAAAATCTCCTAGACACTACCCTTCCACTCCTTCAATCACCCAGGCACTACCTGTGCACTGAAGTGCTTGAAATATACCATATGTTTTTAGATCTCTACTTGAAATGAAAAGTGCAGCTTTTTAAGTGTTAAGGTGTGCATTATCTTGTGACTGAGGTATGTTTGTATTTGCAGATGTATTTGTATATGTGTTATGTATGTAAAGATGGTTGATGTATAAAATACAGGTATATATCTATTTCTATATTTCTGTTATATATGATGGTACTGGGGAATGGTAGAGACTCATGCATCCATGCTTTTTTAAATATGGGTTGACTTACAATAGAGATATGTGAAGGGATGTTGCTTTGTATTGTGGTAGGCTGTACATCTGAGTAGTAGTAGTAGGATGGTTATGTAGCAGGAGCAGTAAAGTGATGTTTAATATATGTTGGGTGAGGAATTACTGATTATGGTGGTTTAAAAGAGTCTATGTAAAACTTTATTTGATGTATGCCAGATAAATCTAGGTGTCTGTTCCAAATGTTAAGAGTAGTGTGTCAACTTTTATGGTCTGCATGGTCGTGTGATTGATGAATTTCTTAGTTGCATATGTATTCTCATATGTATTATGCATCTCAAGATGCTACATGTATAATAGAGAGATATATTTTTTTATGTATGCTTCTCTTATAAATGATAGTACTAGTAAAAGGTAGAGACACATGCATACATGCCTTTATGAATATGGTAAGACTTATAACAGAGATATGCATTGGTTTGTTGTTTTCTATTTGCGTAGGTCCAATACCCTGAGCAGTTAGAGAATGGTGAACCTGTACTAGAAAAGTGTACACCATGTTATAAACCACACCTTTGTGTTGTTATTTCAGTATTCTTCGACTACTTAGGAAGTTGGGTGTAGTCAAATATAAAGCAGCAACATGAAGAGATGTCTCAGGTGTAAGTCTGCAATGACCCAAGCACTACCCATGCACTAATCCATGCACTAAGCCACTATATGTACAGTTCTTCAATCAGTCAGGCACTACTCCGCCACTTATGCCATCAGTCAGGCACTATCTCTGCACTCCTCCAATCACCCAGGCAGTACAGATGCAGTGATACATTCACTGAGCCAGTACTGATGCTTTGATAGATGCACTCAGCCAGTTCCTCTGCACTCATGTAATCAACCATGCACTACCCATGCAGTTTTTCAATCATCCAGGCACAACCTTTGCACTCATGCAATCATCTAGGTACTACCTATGCATTGTTGCAATTAGTCAGGCAGTACCCATGAATTCCTTGATGTACGAAGGCACCATCTGTTCATTGCTCTAATCACACAGGCATTATTTTAGCACTCATGCAATCACCCAGGTATTACGTATGCCGTTTTTCAATCACTCAGAGAGTACCCAAGCGCTCTTGCAATCACCTAGGCACTATGCATGCACTCATGCAATCACCCAAGTATTACCTATGCACTTCTTCAATCCCTCAGGCACTCCTCTAATTTCATAAGCACTACCCCTGTATTCTGTTACTATTCAGCATGTTGCACTTCTCCAATCACTCAGGCACTACTGCTGTACTACTCCAATCACCCAGGCAGTACACATGCACTTATAAAAGTACCTCCAAAGCACCCAGGCACTTCCTATGTACTCCTGTAATCTCTCAGATATTACCCTTGCAATAATAGATTCTCCAGGCATTACCTATGTACTCCTCTAATCCCCCAGACATAACTCCTGCAATGATGCAATCACCAATGTATTAGCTATTCACTGGTTCAATCACCCAGGCAATACACCTGCACTCCTCCCATTACCTTTTCATGATCTATGCACTCCTCCAATCACTTAGCCAGTGCTAATGCACTTATAAAATCACAGAGGCAATACCTCTACACTCTTCCAATCACTGAGGCACTACCACAGTATTACTCCTATCACCCAGGCAGTACCAATGCACTTTTAAAATCACCCAGGCACTTTCTATGTACTCCTGTAGTCCCCAGATATTATCTCTGAACTCATGCAATCACCAATGCATTACCTACACACTAGTTCAATCACCCAGGCAATACCGTTGCACTCCTATAATTACCTTTTGACGATCTATGCACTCATCCAATCACTTAGCCAGTGCCCATGCACTTATATAATCACCCAGACACTGCTTTTACACTCCTCCAATCACCGAGGCACTACCACAATAGTACTCTAATCACCTAAGCAGAATCGATGCACTTATAAAATCACCCAGGTTCTTCTATGTACTCTTATAATGTCCCAGATATTATCCCTTAACTCATGAATCACCCAGACATTACCTATGTACTCCTGTAATCCCTTAGACATTACCTCTGCACTCATGGAATCACCAGTGCATTAGCTATACAGTGGTTCAATCACCCAGGCACTATCCTTACACTCCTCCAATCAGCCTCTCAGGATCTATGCACTCGTCCAAACATTTAACCAGTGCCCATGCATTTATAAAATCACCCAGGCAGTACCTCTACAGACCTCCAATCACTGAGGTAGTACCACAATAGTACTCTAATCACCTAGACAGTATCGATGCACTTATAAAATCACCTAGGCACTTTCTATGTACTCATGTAGTCCACCAGATATTACCCCTGAACTCATGCAATCACCAATGTATTAGCTATACACTGGTTCAGTCACTCAGGCACTACCCTTGCACTCCTCCAATCACCCTGTCAGTATCTATGCACTCCTTCAATCACTCAGCCAGTACCTATATACTTATAAAATTACTCAAGCACTACCTATGCACTTATGCAATCACCCAGGCACTACCTTACTACGAATATACCTCGTTATCACGCAGTCTTTTTCCCCGCAGGGAATTACAACACGGTCGTTACAACGACTGCGTTGTAATTCCGCATACCATTACCCCGCAAGTCGTAACAACGACTTGCGGAGGGGGGGCGCTGGATGTTAGAATAGTATAATTTACTATTCCAACTCCAGTCTGTGCGGACAGTAGGGAAGGTGTTGGATTTTAAATCCAACACCTTCTCCCCCCTCCGCAAGTCGTTGTTCCGACTTGCGGAGTAATGGTATGCGGAATTACAACACGGTCGTTGTAACGACCGCGTTGTAATTCCCTGCGGGGAAAAGGTTTCGTGGTAAACGTTGTTTACCCCTTACTACACCTGCAATCACCAATGCACTACTCTCGTTCTCATAGAATCACACAGGCATTATCTCTGCAGTCATGCATTCACTTAGATACTACCTCTGGACACATGCAATTACCCAGGCATTATCCCTACACTCATGCAATCACCTAGGCATTATCCCTGCACTCATGCAATCAGACAGGCATTACAAAAGCAGTGCTTTAATCATCCAGCCACTACACATGCACTTATGTAATGACCCAGGCAGAACTCTTGCACTATACAATCACCGAGGTACTATCTATGCATTGTTCCAATCAGTCAGGCACTATCCATGTATTCTTCGATGCACCAAGGCAGCATCTGTGTAATAGTCTAATCATGCTGGCATTGTCTTTGCACTCATATAATCACCCAGGTATTACCTATGCAGTTCTTCAATCACTCAGACAGTACCCATGCCTTCCTCCAATCACCCAGGTACTACCCATGCAGTTATGGAATCATGTAAGCATTACCTATGCAGTTCTTTAATCACTCAGGTAGTACTCATGCAGTCCTCTAATTTCATAGACACTACACCTACACTCATGTAATCACTCAGGCACTATGACTACATAGGGTGTTGGGCCTAGTAAAAGATATAGCAGCAACCTTTCATATGTCTCTGGTGTAAGTCTCACAATGTTCTTAAAAACATGCATGCATATGTCTGTACTTTCTGTTAGTAGTATCATATATCATAGAAACATACAAATAGATGTTTAGTTGTGTTTTATATGTGTACTATGTTCAGATGTATAAGACATATCACAATAAATGTACAAGATCAGACATATCTTAAACAGAAGATCATGAAGACGTTAAAAGTTGAGAGAGTGCAATTCATATTTCAAAGAGACACTTAGATTTATTTAGTGCACTTCAAGTGAAGTTTTCTAGGGAGTCTTACAAAGTATTATAATCACTAATTTGTCACCTAATATATGTTAAACATTACTTTTCTGCTGCTGCTGCTGCTTTACCATTTTACTAGTAGTTAAGTATTGAACATAGTAAAAATAAATAAGTAAGAAGCAAGAGAAGTGCAGACAGAAGCAACAGAGGTACAGAAGGAGGCAAGAGAAGTGCACAAACAAGCAAAAGAAATGCAGAAAGATCAAAGAGCAGTGCAGAAGGAACCAACAGAGGTGTAGAAGAAGGCAAGAGGGGTGCAGAAGGATCCAAGAGAGGTGTAAAAATATGCAAGAGAAGTGAAGAAAGAAGCAACAGAGGTGCAGAAGAAGACAAGACAACTGCAGAAAGAGGCAAGACAGTTGCAGAAGAAGACAAGACAACTGCAGAAAGAGGCAAGACAGTTGCAGAAATAGGCAAGAGAGGTGCAGAAAGAGGGAAGAAGGATGTAGGAAGAGGTAAGAGGGGTGCAGAAAGGGTAATAGAAGTGCAGAAAGAAGCAAGAGTAGTGGAGAAAAAAGTAAGAGAGGTGTAGAAAAAGGGAAGTGGGATAGAGAAAGAGGAAGAGAAGTGCAGAAAGAAGCAAGAGATGTGTAGAAAGAGATAAGAGAGGTATAGAAAGAGGGGAGAAGGGTGCAGAAAGAGGCAACAGAGGTGCACAAAGAGGGAAGAAGAGTGCAGAAAGAGGTAACAGGGATACAGAAAAAAGCAACAGAGTTGCAGAAAGAAGCAAGAAAAGTTGAGAAGGAAGCAACAGAGATACACAAAGAGGCAACACTGGTGCAGAAAGAGGCAACAGAGATGCAGAAAGAAGCAAGAGAGGTGCAGAAAGAAGCAATAGAGGTGCACAAAGAGGCACAAGGGGTGCACAGAGAGGAAGAGAGTTGTAGAAACAAATTTAAGTAGTTCAGAAACATTCAAGAGGGGTGTAGAAACAGTGAAGAAAAGTGCAGAAAGAGAGAACAGGGGTGAAGAAAGAGAGAAGAGAGGTGTAGAAAGAAAGAAGAAGGATATAGAAAGGAGTAATAGTTAGGTATTGAGTATAGGTAAAAACAAACCAGCAACCCTTTACATGTTTTTGCTGTAATTTTCATTATCTTTTTGAAACCATGCATGTATGAGTCTGTGCTTTTTGCTAGTGTACTATATATAAAAAAGCATACAAATATATGTATACTTCTGTTTTATATGTAAAGCATCTTCAAATGTATAACACATATGAGAATACATGTGCAAGTAGAGACATACCCCAATCACAACATTATGCAGGCCTTAAAAGTTGACAGACTTAGATTTGATTTGGGTAGCAGTAGAGAAATCCTTTAGCTGTGCTCTGTGATTCTGTTGTATAGCTTGTGATTTGTTCTAATTGTAGGAATTATGGAATGCCTGATATAGTTTTGGGGTGCAATTAAAAATATTTCTTTATTTATACATAAGAATATTTGTATATAATTATTTTAATAATAGTAAATTATTTAACAAAACTTTTTTTTTAGATATTCTCCATAATTATTAAGAAAAATTCAGTATGTCAAGAAAAGTGCAAGAGAAAAGACAACAAAAAAACAGTACTATTTAAAGGAGAGAGAAAAGCAGAAATTAGTTGAAGTACAACATTTGACATTAAAGAAAAAAACGTCTGGTAAGAGAACTAAAGAGTTTGTTAAAAGAGTTTTTAAGAATGTAATGAATTTTCAAATCTCAATATGGGGTAATGAGAAAGAAAAGTTGTACAACCAATCAGAAGGAAACGAAAAAAGGACAAATTAATGGAAAATCAGGTTATGGGAAAACAATCTATATTGAAAGAAGGATGAAAGAATATAAAGACATTAGGAAGAGAATGTATAAAAGTAGAGTACTACAAAATGTATTGAAAGATTGCAAAAAATATAAAAGAAGATCAGCATTTTAGAAGAAAAAACAACAGAGTGAAAGTGTAGTCGAAAAGGCTTTTGAATTGAAAAGAAGATTGTTTATTAGGCCTGGGCGGTAAATTCCGTTCCGCTCGCGGAATTTGCGGAATTTGGGTAATTTCGCGTTCCGTCGAGAACGCGAAATTGCCAAAAATTCCGCGATCCGCGGAATTTTTGGCTTATTCGCGCTTTCAAAATGCGTGTTTGCGAGATATTTCTAACCGAGCATGCAAACAGCGTTCGCAAACAGGAAAAAAGCATCGCGAATGGGCGGAACAAGCAATTCCGCGTGTTCGGGGAACTTTTGCGTGCTCGCAGAGATTTTTTACCGTTTTGCAGAGCTTTGCGTAGCGCGACTACGCAAATTCCGCCCACCCCTATGTTTATATTAGTATTGAAGAGAATGAAGACATTGAATAAAACAATGCAGTTTATGAAGGAGAAAAGTAAAAGAAAAAGACTGGTTAATAGAACTGACTTTTGCAAAACATTTTCGGGTGAATGGAAGCACACTTCTAGTTCTGAACTTTTTTTTAATAAAGAAAGCTATTTTCAACAAATTACATTAGTTCATGCAGTTGATACCAGGGGTCGTTGTTATGAGGTTAAAAACGGTTGTCCAATTGAAAAAGAAAAGATGGTTCCTCGAAATGTGGAACCAGTAATAGCTGAAGAAGTTCAAGGGAGACGTACACAAGCTCCAGTGTATAAGTGGGATTGTAGTAGTATTTGTAGTATAAGACAGGAATTTATTGATATAGTACGAAATTTCTTACAAGATTATGGTAAAAAAAGTGTTAAACAAAAGATTTAGATGTTGCAAGGACTAGATCCTTGTAAAGTGAGAAAATAGAGGGGCATATTAGCAAGACCGGCGATAAAATTATCGCCGTTTTAGCGGCAGGAATTCTATTGGAATTCTATTGGAATTCTATAACGCATATTAGCAAGCCCATTATCGCCGTTTTAGCGGCAGTTTCCTGCCGCTAAAACGGCGATAATTTTATCGCCGGTCTTGCTAATATGCCCCATAGTAACTTGCAGGGTCATTCTCTGGCTTGTCTTTCTAGAAAAGTGTGTAGAAGTACTTTTCATCATTTAAGAATGTTAGCAGTACATCACTCAGAAAAGCGGAAGTTAGAGAGAAGATTGTACTATGTAGAATGTCCTGCATTATCTTTAAGTGAAATAAACACAGCTCTTTTGCATGGTTCAGTATTGGATGTAAAAAACATTTCTGATGATATAGAGTTTCTTCTGTCCTCAAGAGGAGTGTAGAGAAAGTGAGAGTTTGATAAGTGTAGGTGTTGAAGAAGAGGTGGAAGATAGTACTACTGAGAAGTTTGCAGAAGAAATTACAAAGTTTAAGGTAGTTTCTTGTGAAAAACCAAACTATGTTTGTATTTGTTGTCGACGTACTCACTATAGTCAAACTGGGAATGTTGATGTGTTTTTGAAAAGTGAAAAGGAAAACAATGATAAGTGGGAGCAATTTGGTGCTTATTTGTTGGTAGAAGGTCGTTTTGAGTTGGGTAGTGATCAACAGATTTGTAAATATTGTTACAACAAATTAGAAGAGAATAAAATGCCAGCTAGGGCTGTACATAACAACCTAGAGTTGGTAGTTATTCCTCTGGAACTGGTAGATTTAAAGACTTATGAGTCCAATCTTGTTCAATCTGTGCATCCGTTTAAGGCTATAGTTCATATGGAGCCTAAAACAGGTAAGCTGCCTCCAACAGATTTACAAAGAGGTTTAAAAGGGAGAGTTGTGTATTTACCTTTAGATTTTAAGAAAAATATTGAAACTGTTGGTATAGAGAGAGAGGAAACTAAACCTGTAGTTATTCGAGTTAATGGTGTACCAACAAAGAGTCGGAAACTATGGCAAGAGTTAGTAGATGTCACCAAACTTCAAAAGGCTACTTTATATCTTGTACAAGATAATATTTATTATAAAAATGTATATGTGGAAGAACAAGAATTATCTATAGAAGATGAAAGAGAAATTTCAACAGGCCACATAGAAAAAGTGGACAACTCGAGGAGAGAAGAAATTTATGAACATTATAGTATACATCCTCTACATTCAAATGAAGTGATAGGAAACACTATTGAATTATTCCAAATGAAGAATGCGACGGGAACTCCCATGAGTGTATGGGAAAAAGGTTTAGAAGCTCGTTGTTTTCCACAGTTCTTCCCCACTGGAAAAGGTGGACGATATGATGAACGACCAGTACAGATTCCAGCTTCAGAATATCGTACAACAAGATTGTACTCAGAAGATCCAAGATTTCGACAGTGTATTCCATATTTATTTCATCTTCTGTTTGAAAGTGACTTGTCTGGACTTTCATATGCAGTGAACCAAATATTAAAAACAGGAGTTAATCTTACACATCTTTCTGCAAAGGAATTTTTGGATAAAGTTCAACAAAGAGATGATTATTTAGAATCTCAGTTAATTAATTTGATGGCGTGTCAACGTGGTACTAATGAGTATTGGTATCGTCGTCACGGAGAACTTAAATGTACGTTAAGGAACTTAGGAACCCCTTCGTGGTTTGTTATCCTTAGCTTTGCTGAATACGCATGGGACGATTTACTTGAATTTCTATGAGAAGCAAATTCAAATGTAAAAAACATTGACTTGAAGACAGCTGGAGAACTCTGTTCTTTGGATCTTATAAATGTGTGCAGATATTTTAATCATAGGTTTCAAGCTATGATGTCTTTTATCTGTAATAAAAATTATCCACCTCTTGGTGAAGTTATTGATTTCTTTTGGAGAAAGGAGTCCCAAGCCGGAGGAGCTCCTCATATACACATGCTATTATGGATCAAGAATGCACCTAAATTTGGAACCGATTCTGATGAAACTGTTTTGTCTTTCATTGAAGACTATGTTACCTGTGCCATTCTAAAAAAAAGGAGGAGAAAACAGCTTAAGACAACAAGTTTTACGGTTTCAAAGTCATCAATGTGGAAAATATTGTCAACGGAAATACACGTCAAAGGGAAAATTTTATACAAAATGTCGTTTTGGATTCCCACGTCCAGTAATCTCAAAAGGAAGAGTCAGCAGTTTCATGTCAGCAGTAAGACATGCTATAACACGAAAATCTCCAAAGAATACTTACAACATAAAAAGAAGTGAAGATTCAAAGTATATTAATGACTACAATCCAGTGATTTTGTCAATGTGGAATGCAAACATGGATATCCAATATGTTGCAGATAATTCGATTGCTGTTGCTCGTTATGTTACATCATATATAACCAAATCTGAAAAGACGGAGTTGAAAGAAATGTGGGAAGAAATTTCACAAGAGAATACGCTTAGTAACAAATTGTACAGCTTTAGTTTGAAGATGCTTTTACATCGAGAGATTGGATCCTATGAATGTTCGGATCAGTTGACCTCTGCAAGTTTATATTCAAAGTCAAGAGGAATCATTTGGGTAAGTCTAGGTCTTGCTGCAACATGAAATCGAGTTTTGAAATCTATACAAGAAATTGAATACTTAGCATTGAATGAACCAGAAAGTACAGATATTGTTAAAACAAATATGCTGGATACGTACTATCCCAAAAGAAGTCCACATCTCGAAAACATATGTCTCTATGTAGTACTACAACATTATAGTTTTAAGAAAAATGTTACAGAAAATATAAATGAACAAAAATATGCAGTAATTGGATGTGATGGATGTTTGGTAAAACATGCCAAAGGAAATCTTATTAATCACAGAAAACTCAGTTGTGCAACTCCAGATAAAAGGGAATTTTTCTATTTAGCACTTCTGCAACTCTTCAAGCCTTGGCGCACTGAAATGGAATTACTTGGAGATTTTGACTGCTATGAAGATTCTTTTAATGCATGTAAAAATAGTATTCAATGCACAATTTTTGCAAATTATCTACAAATGTTAAATGAAGAGATTGAACAAGAAACTACTATTGCAGCTGAAATAGCTAGAGACAGTTCTCAAGATAGTCAAAGTTCTGCTCCTCTAAGTCAAGATCCATTAGGACAACCAATTCTTGAAAATGAAGCAGCAATAGCCATGAATGAAGTAGAAACGGCAATGCAACAAGCACAACAGGATATAATTGAGTTGGGAAACTTGGAAGACCAACTAAATTTTGAACAAAAAGAAATATATCAGCAAGTGACACAACAGATACAGCATGGTTTACTTCATGAAAAAAAGAGTGCAACTGCACATCATTTAAACCTATTCAAATGTATATCAGTGGTCAAGCTGGAACAGGGAAATGTTTCTTGATTAAAGTTTTGACCAGTCATCTACAGAAAACCACTGAATCACATTTATCTTGTGTTGTAACAGTTCCAACTGGGTTAGTGGCACACAACATTAAAGGGATTACATTACATCGTTTACTCATGCTACCAGTAGAACATGAAAATAAGTTGGAATATCATAAACTATCTGGAGAAGCTTGTTATGAAGTCTCAAGAGTACTAAAGAAAACGAAACTTCTAATCATTGATGAGGTGAGCATGGTATCAAACTTAATGCTTGCCGTTGTATATTTAAGAATGCAACAGATTTTAAAAATAGATTATGATGTTTTATTTGGAGGAAAACATGTAATTGTATTTGCCGATCTACAACAACTTACTCCTGTGAAAGGACAACCAGTTTTTAAAACTCTTGTCCATGAAGATACTAGGAAATCTTTGGGAAGTATTGGAAATGTAAACATTTGGTCTCATTTTGAATATAAAGAACTTATTAAGAATATGCAACAAGCAAATGATGAACACTATGGAAACATTCTTCAAGATATAAGAATTGGAGTTTTGACACAACATGGTAAAGAAGTTTTACAAAGTCGGCTACTAACGAATTTGTTTCCAAATGAAAACATTGCACCTGAAATAATGTACAAAAAATTGGAGAAAAAAAGTCTATAGTTTGCCTAATGCCAACACTGCAAGAGTGTTCTACATTCAATCATGAACTTTTGAAATTGGAAAAACAACCATTAGTGAAAATGGAAGCCATTGATAAAATGGAACACAAAGGAGTTGCTATTCTTCTCTCAGAGAAATTACAGACAAAATTGGATTCTTTGGAAAAGTCAGTGTCTAAGACTGCTGGTTTAGAAAAGACTTTATATGTATGTAAAAACTGTCGGGTAATTTTACGACGTAATTTGGATGTAGAAAAAGGTTTAGTAAATGTAGCAATGGGAAAACTTGTTGATTTTGTTAATTAACAGAACAGAGATGGAATTGAATTTTTGAAGATTAAATTTGATCAGATTGAAGAGGTAAAACAGATTGGACGTTGTGCTGTTCGTTTTTGCTTGTAAAATACTTGTATGTTCGTAGAAAACAGTTTCCTCTTTCTTTAGCATATGCAGTAACCATTCATAAATCTCAAGGTTTAAGTGTAGACAGTGCTTTGGTAAATTATGGAAGTACAGTGTTTAAAGAAGGCATGGCATACGTTGCATTGTCTCGAGTAAGAACATTATCTGGTTTGTATTTCGATTGATTTTGATGAGAAAAAGGTTAGTGCTGATCCAAATTGTGTAAGAGAGTTTAATCGGTTAAGAAGACTGTATGCTCCTAACTTTGGTGAATATCCCGTATATGAAAAGCGTGTAGTGTGTCCAAAACGAAAATATGACAAACATTCTAGTGAGGTTCAAAAAAGAAAACAATTCAAGAGAATGATGAAGCTACAAAGAAAATGAAAATGGACACTGTTGATGATATTGTAGGATACCAGGTAGAAAATAGTTCAGGTATCAACTGCTATGCTAATGTAATTGTGAATGTTGTGTTTTATCTGGAAGATCTTTATCTTGAAATTATGGAAAATTGAGAAAAAAGATTCTGTTCTTTACTACATAATGTTTTTCAAAAGTTGGTAAATGATAGAAGTAAAATCCATACTGCTTCTGGCATTCGGCATCTTTTGGATATATGTACTGGTTCTTCACAATTTACACTCAATATACAACAAGATGCACAAGAATTTCTTATGTTTATGCTTAGTGTATTGGAAGATGAAGGAATGGAAATTGAAAATTTATTTGGACTAAGTTACAGATGGGATCATAAATGTGAAGAGTGTTCATTTTCTTCCACCACTGGAATAAACACTGAACGATTCATATACTTGACGATACCAGATTGCAAATCAGTATCTTTTAACAAATTAGTAAAAACTGCCAATCAAAATATGAAATGCTCTTATTGTAAATCAGAAATGTTGTCAACGTTATATATAGAAAGATCTGGAAAATATGTCATTTTAATGCCACAACGTTACAACGTTGTAGAGCAAATGGAAGAAAATTGGAAACAAAAATTAAAAAGTTTGTGGCAAGTCAACTATCAATTTCAGGAAGAACTTTTAAGGCTGTGGCTATTATTTTCCATGATGGACCTACTACAACATCTGGACACTATACTGTGTATTTAAAGTGCAATAAAGGATGGACACATTGCAATGATGCCCATGTGCAATTTAAATGTAGGTTACCTTTCGGGGGGCGTGGCCTTCCGAGCTGCGAAATGGCCGCTAGCTAGGCGAGCTCCGCCGGCAGAGAATTTATCCTTACATTATCCGAACAACTGGAGAGCACTTGCTGCGCTGAAATGATCCCGAACACGGCCCGCGGTGTGGGGCACCGATCGAGCCGATTCCGGCCCCTGGATGAGCTTCTGAAGTGGAGAGGTGCGTCCCGGTACGAGAGGGCCTGAGAACGACCAGTGGAGGCAGGTGTGTGCGGCCAGCCGCTGTGGAACTCCAGTCCGGGGCGCCACTGGTGTGGTAGGCCGTGCCCTGCGGAGCAGATTGTGTGCTGCATTGGAGACCGGGAGAGGGGTGGAAGCCCTACCGATGACACCAAGAGGCACCAATTGACTCTCTGCAATAGGGGTCCGTCGCAGCAAAAATCGGTGTGACGGCCCCGGCAGGGAACTCGACATCCGGAGGCTGGTACGTGCAGGGCGGACCCGGAGGCCGTGTGGGTCACTGGCGGGTGCTCCATGTTAGCGCTGACACCCTTGAGGAAGTGCGAGGTACAGAGGCAGTGGGCGCCGAGTGTGGTGCTCCTATCTAGATAAGACTGGATGAGGATCGGCTGACCTGGAGTGGCAGTGCTGCTGCGAGGCCTTGTGCGCCATCTTGGGCTCCTGTGGAGATTTATGTCCGCGCTGTTAGGAGCGGTTGCAACTAAGAGACTGCTTTGGGTACATTGGAACTGCGGGCAGGGGAGAACACCTTGGGGGAGCACAAGTGAGCGAGGTGTGTGACTCCCCCTGTATATAGAGACTCGCCCGCGCTGGCTGGGACTGGGTATCCCGAGTACATTCCAGACACGATTACTAACTGCGGCCCAGCCCAGATACTAAAGAGACGCTGACAACGTGGCAGAGGAGGCGGCAGGCCCTAGTGGAGTGTGACCTGCATGCTGGATCAATGGCTGCGGTCGGGGAGTCCCCAGGTATATGGACAGCGTGCTAGCCACACCCCAGAGAAGGTTTTAACAGCAGACGAGTCGCTAGCGAGGTGGAACTGCGAATATCGAGCCCTGTGTCGACCGCATGAGCTGTGTCTTACCGGCGGACCGCACGAGGTAGCCCTGAGACGATTGACGAGACATGGGTAAGCAGGACGCGAAACAGCCGAAGTTGACCTTCGACCAGCGGAGGACCACGAGACTTACAGAGCAGGACCCGGAGGCGGGCGCGGAGTGGCCGTCGGAATCGCAGACGGAGGATCAAGATGAGGATCTGCGTACCCTGATGCTTGAAATGAGGTCCAGCCTCCGGAACATAGACACCAAGCTGGATGCGCTAACTTCCCAACTAGATGCTGTTAAGACGCTGGTGGGGTCGCATGAAACTAGGCTCGACGTGCTGGAGAACCGGGCCTCGGACTTTCATGAATTCCAAGTAGAAACAAAGGAACAACTACTACACATAGACAAGGTGCTTGGCATAATCCGCACCAAAAATGAAGATTTGGAGGCCCTGTCCCGCCGCAACAACCTTCGAATTACTGGTATACCAGAGACGACAGCTATCGACAAAATGGAGTCTTACGTAGCGGATCTGCTCCACGAACTCTTTGACCCGCACCTCTCCTCGGTTTTCGCGGTGGAGAGAGCGCACCGCGCTTTGGGCCCCAAACCTCCAGTTGGCGCTACTCCCAGACCCATCTTAGCCAGAATCCTGAATTATCAAGACCGAGATTTTATCATGCGCCTCGCCCGGGGTAAGGGGACCATCACGCATAAAGGTAATAACATCTCCTTTTATCCAGACTTTACACCAGCGGTGCAGGCGGCGCGGCGGGAGTTTCTCCCTGCTAAACGCCTTCTGCTGCAGGCCCAGGTCCCATACGCTCTTCTGTATCCCGCCAAGCTAAAGGTCACATACGATGGGTCTGTATATTTTTTCATGGACGCCAAATCCGCCCTCAAGTTTGCTAAACACATCGGAGGGAAGACATCCAAGCAAACTTCCAAAGCTGCGGCCTCAGCTGGGGACCGATTGAGTGACAATGACTGAGGGAGACTACGGCCCCGTTATGTTCCTGGTGTGCGATGTTGTTCCTTATGTTGAAGTAGTTCTGTATACGCTTGCCTGAGTTGGGAGGGAGATTTCTCTCCTCAGTTTACGGTGCCCGGTCTTATTTTCTGCAGAAATTGGTACTTATCCACATTATTGTTGGTTTCAACTTGGCTGACTATATATTGAACAGCGATTGATTAGGACTTATGGGATTCTTATCAGCTTGCAGTTCGCAGCCTGAATGTATTCCCGCTCTGCTGACTCTAGTGTGTTGGGGTTTTTTTATACACTAGTCTGTGGGATAGGTAAGGCTCTCCGCAGCGTTCTTGGCCACCCTGAGAAGTCAGGGGAGTATGCCGGCGGTACTACGCCCCCATGGGAGAGCTCCCACTTGTTGCTTTAGTCTTTACGATGTTAGGGGTGGGTATTCTGCAACCTGATTGGGGGGTTGGAGTGGGTGGAGGGGCGGGGGGATGTTATGTTTTGTTGTTTGCCAGATCATTGCTTTTCTTTTTTAATTCTTACCGCTATGTGAAACCACTTATGCCATTATGTTTCGCTCCTTCTGGCCCGCTGCACTATATTGTGATAGATGTCCTCTGACTAGTTTAAACTTTCTCACCTGGAACATCCGAGGGTTAAATGACGGTAGGAAGGCCAGGTTAGTCCACTCCTATTTGCTTAGACACCACATAGACATCTGCATGTTACAGGAGACACATCTCAATGTCCCCTCCTCCCCCAGACTGAGACATAGCAGGTGGGGATCGGTTTATTCCTCCATTTACTCAAACTACTCCAGAGGGGTCACTGTGCTGATCAGGCGGGGTCTGGATTGGAAGGAAGGTGACCTACAAATTGACCCGGAAGGCAGATATGTCATAATACTGGGCGTCCTGGGTGGGATTCCAGTGGTGTTGGTAGCAGTATATGGTCCTAATGCTGACTCCCCTGAGTTTTTTCAAGATATATGGGCCAAGGTGAGGGCGACGAATTGTGACACCATAATCTGGGGCGGGGACTTCAATGCCATCCTAGATGACGAGCTGGATAGGAAAGGGGTATCTAGAGCGCTGCACCCATCAGCTAGTGCTACACTGCAGGCCATACTCTCTGACGGGGACCTGGTGGACATTTGGAGACGTACTCACCCAACTGTTAAGGAGGGGACGTGTATTTCGGAGTACCATAAAGCGTGGTCACGTCTGGACTATTGGTTAGTGTCCCGGGATGTGGCTACATGGTCCAGGGAGGCCTCACACCTTCCTCGGTCTTTATCAGACCATGCGCCCAGTCTTTTGCGCTTGGAACTTCCCAACTCGATCCCACGGATGTATACCTGGAGGCTACCACAAGATGCCCTCTTAGACGAAGCATTTAAGGAGGAAATTAGGGGAGACATAACTGACTATTTTTCCATTAACACAAGCTCTGTAGATACTGAGGCTTCATTATGGGAAGCTTTGAAAACTGTTATAAGAGGCAATTGCATCGCCCGACAGGCTGGGGTGTTGAAGGCCATTCGAGGGACACTCGCGTCTCTCGAGAATCAGATTAAGGAATTGGAATCGCAGTTTTATTCCTCTGGTGAGCCTAAGATACTGGCCTCGCTGCTTGAATTTGAAGAGGCACACCGCGAAGTAAAATTTTGGGGTAAACATGCCCAGGCTAGGAGATATGGAGAGGGAGATCGGCCGGGGAGAACACTGGCGGCAATGATTCGAGCCCCCAGGTCCACAGCTTATGTAACTGAGTTGAAAGGCGCTAATCAGTCTGTCATTAGAGGTCAGAGAGATATCCTAGATGAGTTCTCCCGTTTTTACTCCGAGCTATACACCACTACGCAGGGATCTAGCCCGGAGGGCCTATTGCCCTTTCTTGATTCCCTGGAGTTGCTCTGGCTGAGTCAAAGGCATAGGGAGTATCTAGATTTCCCCTTTACGGTGGAAGATGTGGCTCAGGTCATCAACAGTTTGCCGTTAAATAAGGCCCCCGGTTCGGATGGTCTAACCACCGCCTTTTATAAAACTTAAGCCTGGGCGTAGTTCGCGAAGTAGCGCTACGCGAAGCTACGCAAAGTGCAGTTCGCACTACGCGAGCTACGCGTAGCACTACGCGAACTGCGTAGTGCACTGTTCGCAATGATTTCACAGTGCCGGATGCTTGTCCGCACTGTGCAATCATTGAAAACGGCATCTTGCACAGTGCGAGCTGTCTTTTACTGCCGCTCGAGTAGATTTTTACTCGAGCGGCAGCTTTCTCAACGCGGACTGGTAGTTTCTCATCGTGAGCGGTCGCGAGCATACGCGACCACTCGCAATGAGAAACCTGACCTCCCGCGTTGAGAATCTCGCCGGGAGGTTTATTTTCCACGCTCGCGATCGGCAACTTGATGTTGCTGATCGCGAACGAGAAAAAGTCTCGCCGGGATGTCATTTTGCTTGCTCGCGGTCGCCAACTTGACGTTGAGGACCGCAAGCAAGCAAAAAATGACCGCTGCACTACGCTACGCTACGCTACGCGTGTTTGCACTGTGCTACGTGCAATTCGCGTTGCGCGAAGTAGCGCAAACTTCGCAAACTACACGAGCGTAGCGTAGTGCTTTGCCCAGGGTTATAAAACATATGTTGAGGAGCTAGCGTCGCATTTATTAGAGCTATATGAGGAGGCTTGAGAGTTAGGCGTCCTTCCACCATCAATGCGTGAGGCGATAATAATCACCCTGTTAAAGCCTGGGAAGCCCGAAAATGAATTAGACTCTTATAGGCCGTTATCACTAATAAATGTGGATGTAAAGATTTTGGCAAAGCTGATTGCAAATCGGCTGCAACCTCTACTCCCGCTAATCGCTCGCCCAGATCAATCGGGGTTTATCCCTGGGAGATCTACTTCCCAGAATCTAAGAACTCTATTCTCAGTACTGCATTATTTACATCCCGAAGTACAGGCTGCCGCTGTATTCCTAGACGCTATAAAGGCATTTGATACTCTGGAGTGGCAGTATCTATTCGCCATCCTGAGTCGAATGGGATTTAGTCCGCTGTTTATCAATCTCATTCGCCTGCTTTATACTAAACCGTTGGCGCGTGTCAGGGTGAATGGACTCCTCTCATCACCTTTTGATATTTCGCGGGGTACGAGCCAGGGATGCCCACTATCCCCTCTACTTTTTGCAATCGCGATGGAGCCGATCGCAGCACGCATCCGGCAGCATCATACCGCCAAAGGGATCGGGTTTAGTGCCCGCAGTCTCTTAATCTCACTAGATGCTGATGACGTCACCTTATACGTGACTGACCTGGCGTCAAACCTCGATCCGCTACTGCTGGAATTTATTAGATTTGGCGGACTTTCTGGTATCTCAATTAACTGGGCCAAATCAGTTATTTTTCCTTTAACGGACGCCACCACCCGTGTTCCCTCTGAGTTCCCTCTTCAGTGGGCGGCCGAACCTGTGAAGTATTTGGGTATATGGCTCAGTAGGAATATACAGGACATATGGGACATGAACTACGGGCGCACCATAACCTGGCTGGAAGAGAAGGGCGTTGCGTGGGCTAGACTTCCGCTTTCTCTAGCCGGGAAGATAGCATTGGTTAAGATGGTGGTTTTGCCTAAATTCCTTTATCTGTTTGTTAACATTCCTCTCCCCCTCACACAGGCCTTTTTTAAATCTTTACGGTCCCTGCTGATCTCCTTGGTCTGGGCGGGAGGGCAGGCACGAGCCTCGTGGGATCTTTTAACACTCCGTTTACGTCAGGGTGGATTGGGGACTCCAGACATGCAACTGTACGCATGGAGCGCACAAGCGCAATTTTTACACCACTGGGTACACCCGACCCCTTTTCAGCCTCATGTGGCTGTGGAGACAGACGTTGCGGCGCCGGTTCCCTTGCAGGTCGCTCTGTTTCAGGCTTACAAGCGTCCTCGAGAAGACATAGACACAGTGGAGACCCTGCGTTGGGCTTGGAACGAGCTGCGAAAGAGAGCTGGCAGTCCTATTCTCTATGCCCCGTCCATGCCCGTGGAGCATAACCCAATGTTGTTCACTGCAGGTGAGGACATCAGCAAAGAACTGGCATGAAAAATGTGCCTCCGTACTTTCGCAGATCTCTACCCAGAGGGGACGTTTCAGCCACCTCCGACGGCCATGGAGGGACAGCCTGTGTCTTTCTCTGAATTATTTGTATATTATAAACTTAGAGCTGCGTGTCGGTCTCTACATTCTACTTTCCCAGATGCCCCGTCCACCTTGAATGCGCTAGAGAACGTGCTTAAATCGGCTTCACCCCGCCGACTCATCACCCAGATATATAATCATATACAATTATCGGCCCCTATGACACAGCCACGGGCGCTCCAGGCATGGAATGAAGAAATTCAACCTCCGCTTACTGAGGATCAGTGGACTTATTGCTGTTGCCAACTAACAGCATTGTCCCCTAAATATAAACTTCGTCTAATCCACTTCAAATTCTTACATAGATTTTATAGGACACCGTCCAGTCTGCATCGTATGGGTCTGAAAGAAGACGAAAGCTGTTGGAAATGCGGCTTTGCTCCTGCAAATTTTTTACACATAGCATGGAGCTGCCCGAGGCTGGCAATATACTGGTCCAATGTGGTTACTGTGATACACCAAATAACTGGGATAGTCGGGGATCCTGACCCTGTACAGGGACTGTTGGGATATGTCAAAGATACACCTGCTAAGGTCCGAAAGCTGCATGCCCTTTTACTCCTATTTGCTAAGCGCCGGGTTCCCTCTAAAAATGATTGGATAAGGGACGTCACCTTTGGCCACTCGCAATTGACCACGTTTTGGGAGTTGATGCCTTCAGTATCTCGGCCCAAAGACATTTGGGAACCTTTTGTTGTGTGGGCCCGTGAACACCAGGAGACAACTTTAGACACAACGGCATAGGGTGGCATGGGGGGGTCGGGGATGGGGGTATGGTCACGGCTCTTGGGGGGGGAAATATGTAGGTGTCTGATGCTGTGCTTAATCCACTACGAACCCTGCAACATGTTGCAGGGAACATTTCTGCAATGGTCCCTTGAGAGATGGCAGCTGTTCTGTTTTTTTTATGATAGGATGTACTCACCTTCTTTCAGATATGATGCGGGGGAGCGAACATGTATACAAGAATAATTGTACTTAACATGATGGTTTTATGTAAAGATGATTCTGTATCGAATAACAACTGGCTGTTTGTTTATACAGTTTGTAGCATTGTTTTAAAATACCAATAAATACATTTAAAAAAAAAAAAATGTAGGTTGCCTTTTCAATTACCAGATTCATATCTGATATTTTTGATGCCAAAGTTTTGAAAACATCATTCGGCCTATTGGGAAGATGTAAACACAAATACATCAGTTTATTTTGGATATTTTCAATGGAAATTGATTTGGAAACCTTATTCGGCCTATTGAGAAGGTGTGAAAAATTACTGTTTGGATTACTGTTTGAGCTAATTGTTATTGCATTTGCAAAATTGTGTTTGAAAGAAATAGTTTATATATTTGATCTTTATATTATATGCGATGTAAATGAGAATGTATATTTCAGAAATGTACTTCAGAGAAATAAATGGTTTTTTGTAGTGGAAAAATATAATTTAGAAACTGTAGATAGGTGAACAGATAGTTGAACTTGTTGTAAATATTTTCAACGCAGATTTGTTTTTTTTACAATCTCATTGATTGTATTTTTTCCCCGCTGTTATATGATGATCTACATTGAAATCACTGTGAATGGTGAACTTCAGTAGAATCTGAGAACAGCAAAAAAGGGAAACTGAATATGTTATGTAATTCTAAAATTATATTGTATTCTTAAAACTATAATATTATAAGCAATAACAGTTTTTTTCTTTTTTTACAGAAAGTAATACTGAAGCTTGAAAAGATTTTAAGTTCAGTTTACAATAAAACTACTGTAAAATAGTTTCACTGAGTTTGGTATCTACTTCAATAAAGAAGGTAAGATGAAATAATGTAATAAGCATAATAATATGAAGTAATGTTTACAGTCACTTTTATTGCAGTCATCCATTTTTTCAAACACTACCCATGCACTCCTCCAATCACACAGGCACTACCCATGCACTAATGCAATCACTAAGGCACTAGCCATGCACTCATACATGCACTCATGCACTTCTGCTGCACTTATGCAATCACTGAAGCACTACCCATACAGTCTTCCAATAATCCAGACACTACCCGTACACTCATGCAATCACGGAGGTACTTCTTATGCACTGCTCCAATCACCCAGAAACTACCCATGCACTCCTCTATGCACCCAGGCACTACCCATGCAGTCTTTCATGCACCCAAGCATTACCCATACACTCCTTGAATCACCTAAACATTACCCCTGCACTCATACAATCACTCAGGGAGTACCCATGCACTCGCCCAATTACCCAGACATTAGCCATGCACTCCTCCAATCACCCAGACATTATCTCTGCACTCATACAATCACCCAGGCATTACCAATGCACTCCTCCAATCACCCAGGCACTACTCATGCACTCATGCAATAACCCAGGCACTACCCATGCACTCATGAAATTTCCCAGCCACTTCTCATGCACTCCTCCAATCACTTAGGCAGTACCCATGCACTCCTCCAATCACGCAGACATTACTCCTGTACTCATGCAATAGCCCAGGCATTACTCATGCACTCATCCAATCACCCAGACATTACCTCTGCACTCATGCAATCACCCAGGCATTACCCATGCACTTACAAAATCACCGAGGCATTACCCATGCTCTTACAAATTCACCCAGGCATTATCAATGCACACCTTTAATCAGTCAGGCAGTACCCATGCACTCCTGCAAACACCCAGACATTACTCTTACACTCTTGCAATCTCCCAGGTATTACCCATGCACTCCTTTAATCATCCAGCCATTACTCCTACACTTATGGGATCACCCAGGCATTAGCAATGTACTTCTCCAGTCACTCAGGCACTATCCATGCAATCACTCAAGCATTACCCATGCGTTTCTTCAATCACTCGGGCAGTACCCATACACTCCTCCAATCACCCAGGCACTACACATACACTCATGCAATAACCCAGGCTCTACCCTTGCAGTCCTTCAATCATCCGGATATTACTCCTACACTTATGGAATCACACAGGCATTAGCCATGCACTACTTCAATCACTCAGGCAGTACCCATGCACTCCTACAATCATCCAGGCACTACCCATGCACTGCTCCAATAACCCAGGCATTACCCATGCACTCCTTCAATCACTCAAGCATTACCCATGCACTTACAAAATCACCCAGGCATTACCAATCAACACCTTTAATCACTCAGCCAGTACCCATGCACTCCTGCAATCACCCAGACATTACTCCTACACTCTTGCAATCACCCAAGTATTACCCATGCACTCCTTCAACCATCCAGACATTACTCCTACACTTATGGAATCACCCAGGCATTAGCTATGCACTTCTAAAATCACCCAGGCACTACCCATGCACTCATGCAATGACTCAGGCATTACCCATGTGTTTCTTCAATCACTCAGGCATTACCCATGCACTCCTCCAATCACCCAGACATTACCTCTGCACTCATCCAATCACCCAGGCATTACCCATGCACTTACAAAATCACCCAGGCATTACTCATGCTGTTACAAAATCACCCAGGCATTACCAATGCATACCTTTAATCACTCAGGCAGTAACCATGCACTCCTGCAAACACCCAGACATTACTCCTACACTCTTGCAATCCCCCAGGTATAACCCATGTACTCCTTCAATCATCCAGACATTACTCCTACACTTATGAAATCACCCAGGTACTACCCATACAGTTCTCCAATCACCCACGCACTACCCATGCATTCATGCAATCACCCAGACATTACTTATGCACTCCTTCAATCACTTAGGCAGTACCCATACACTCCTTCAGTCACCCAGACATTACCCTTGCCCTCATGCAATCACCCAGGCACTACCCATGCATTCATGCAATCACTCAGGCATAACCCATGCGTTTCTTCAATCACTCAGGCAGTACCCATGTACTCTTCCAATCACCCAGTTACTACCCATGCATTCATGCAATCACCCAGGCATTACCCATACACTCATGCAATCACTCATGCATTACCCATACACTCCTCCAATCACCCACACATTACCTCTCCACTCATGCAATCACTCAGGCACTAGCCATGCACTCCTGCAATCACCCAGACATTAGTCCTGCACTCTTGCAATCACCCAGGTATTACCCATGCACTCCTTTAATCATCCAGACATTACTCCTACACTTATGGGATCACCCAGGCATTAGCAATGCACTTCTCCAATCACCCAGGCACTACCCATACACTCATGCAATAACCCAGGCTCTACCCATGCACTCCTTAAATCATCCAGACATTACTCCTACACTTATGGAATCACCCAGGCATTAGCTATGCACTTCTCCAATCACCCAGGCACTACCCATGCACTCATGCAATGACTCAGGCATTACCCATGTATTTCTTCAATCACTCAGGCATTACCCATGCACTCCTCCAATCACCCAGACATTACTTCCACACTCATGCAATCACCCAGGCATTACCCATGCACTTACAAAATCACCCAGGCATTACTCATGCTGTTACAAAATCACCCAGGCATTACCAATGCACACCTTTAATCACTCAGGCAGTACCCATGCACTCCTGCAAACACCCAGACATTACTCCTACACTCTTGCAATCACCCAGGTGTTACCCATGTACTCCTTCAATCATCCAGACATTACTCCTACACTTATGGAATCACCCAGGTATTACCCATACAGTTCTCCAATCACCCAGGCACTACCCATGCACTCATGCAATCACCCAGACATTACCCTTGCCCTCATGCAATCACCCAGGGACTACCCATGCACTCCTGCAAACACTCAGGTATAACCCATGCATTTCTTCAATCACTCAGGCAGTACCCATGCTTTCATGCAATCACCCAGGCATTACCCATACACTCATGCAATCACTCACGCATTACCCATATATTCCTCCAATCACCCCCACATTACCTCTGCACTCATACAGTCACCCTGGCGTTACCCATGCACTTACCAAATCACCACGCACTACCCTTGCACTCCTCCAATCACCCACACATTACATCTCCACTCATGCAATCAATCAGGCACTAGCCATGCACACCTGCAATCACCCAGACATTAGTCCTGCACTCTTGCAATCACCCAAGCACTACCTTTGCACTCATGCAATCATTCAGGCATTACCTATGCACTCCTCCAATCACCCACACATTACCTCTGCACTCATGCAATCACCCAGGCATAACCCATGCACGTACAAAATCATCCAGGCACTAGCCTTGCACTCCTCAAATCACCCAGGCACTACCCTTGCACTCATGCAATCACTCAGACATTACCCATGCACTGCTCCAATCACCCACATATTACCTCTCTACTCATGCAATCACTCAGGCACTAGCCATGCACTCCTGCAATCACCCAGACATTAGTCATGCACTCTTGCAATCACCCAGGTATTACCCATGTACTCCTTTAATCATCCAAACATTACTCCTACACCTATGGGATCACCCAGGCATTAGCAATGCACTTCTCCAATCACCCAGGCACTACCCATACACTCATGCAATACCCCAGGCTCTACACATGTACTCCTTCAATCATCCTGACATTACTCCTACACTTATGGAATTACCCAGGCATTAGCTATGCACTTCTCCAATCACCCAGGCACTACCCATGCACTCATGCAATCACTCAGGCATTACCCATGCATTTCTTCAATCACTCAGGCATTACCCATGCACTCCTCCAATCACCCAGACATTACATCTACACTCATGCAATCACCCAGGCATTCCCCATGCACTTACAAAATCACCCAAGCATTACTCATGCTGTTACAAAATCACCCAGGCATTACCAATGCACACCTTTAATCACTCAGGCAGTACCCATGCACTCCTGCAAACACCCAGACTTTACTCCTACACTCTTGCAATCACCCAGGTATTACCCATGTACTCCTTCAATCATCCAGACATTACTCCTACACTTATGGAATCACCCAGGTATTACCCATACAGTTCTCCAATCACCCAGGCACTACCCATGCAATCACTCAGACATTACCCTTGCCCTCATGTAATCACCCAGGGACTACCCATGCACTCATGCAATCACTAAGGCATAACCCATGCATTTCTTCAATCACTCAGGCAGTACCCATGCCTTCATGCAATCACCCAGGCATTACCCATACACTCATGCAATCACTCACACATTACCCATATACTCCTCCAATCACCCACACATTTCATCTGCACTCATACAGTTACCCTGGCGTTACCCATGCACTTACCAAATCACCACACACTACCCTTGCACTCCTCCAATCACCCAGGCACTATCCTTGCACTCATGCAATCACTGAGACATTACTCATGCACTCCTCCAATCACCACACATTACCTCTCCACTCATGCAATCACTCAGGCACTAGCCATGCCCACCTGCAATCACCCAGACATTAGTCCTACACTCTTGCAATCACCCAAGCACTACCTTTGCACTCATGCATCACTCAGGCATTACCCATGCACTCCTCCAATCACCCACACATTACCTCTGCACTCATGCAATCACCCAGGCATAACCCATGCACTTACAAAATCATCCAGGCACTAGCCTTGCACTCCTCAAATCATCCAGGCACTACCCTTGCACTCATGCAACCACTCAGACATTACCCATGCACTCCTCCAATCGCCCACACATTACCTCATCACTCAGGCACTAGCCATGCACTCCTGCAATCACCCACACATTAGTCCTGCACTCTTGCAATCACCCAGGTATTACCCATGCACTCATTTAATCATCCAGACATTACTCCTATACTTATGGGATCACCCAGGCATTAGCAATGCACTTCTCCAATCACCCAGGCACTACCCATACACTCATGCAATAACCCAGGCTCTACCCATGCACTCCTTCAATCATCCAGACATTACTCCTACACTTATGGAATCACCCAGGCATTAGTTATGCACTTCTCCAATCACCCAGGCACTACCCATGCACTCATGCAATCACTCAGGCATTACCCATGCATTTCTTCAATCACTCAGGCATTACCCATGCACTTACAAAATCACCCAGGCATTACTCATGCTGTTACAAAATCACCCAGGCATTACCAATGCACACCTTTAATCACTCAGGCAGTACCCATGCACTCCTGCAAACACCCAGACATTACTCCTACACTCTTGCAATCACCCAGGTGTTACCCATGTACTCCTTCAATCATCCAGACATTACTCCTACACTTATGGAATCACCCAGGTATTACCCATACAGTTCTCCAATCACCCAGACATTACCCTTGCCCTCATGCAATCACACAGGGACTACCCATGCACTCATGCAAACACTCAGGCATAACCCATGCATTTCTTCAATCACTCAGGCAGTACCCATGCATTCATGCAATCACCCAAGCATTACCCATACACTCATGCAATCACTCATGCATTACCCATATACTCCTCCAATCACCCCCACATTACCTCTGCACTCATACAGTTACCCTGGCATTACCCATGCACTTACCAAATCACCACGCACTACCCTTGCACTCCTCCAATCACCCAGGCACTACCCTTGCACTCATGCAATCACTGAGACATTACTCATGCACTCCTCCAATCACCACACATTACCTCTCCACTCATGCAATCACTCAGGCACTAGCCATGCACACCTGCAATCACACAGACATTAGTCCTACACTCTTGCAATCACCCAAGCACTACCCTTGCACTCATGCAATCATTCAGGCATTACCTATGCACTCCTCCAATCACCCACACATTACCTCTGCCCTCATGCAATCACCCAGGCATAACCTATACACTTACAAAATCATCCAGGCACTAGCCTTGCACTCCTCAAATCACCCAGGCACTACCCTTGCACTCATGCAATCACTCAGACATTACCCATGCACTCCTCCAATCACCCACACATTACCTCTCCACTCATGCAATCACTCAGGCACTAGCCATGCACTCCTGCAATTACCCAGACATTAGTCCTGCACTCTTGCAATCACCCAGGTATTACCCATGCACTCCTTTAATCATCCAGACATTACTCCTACACCTATGGGATCACCCAGGCATTAGCAATGCACTTCTCCAATCACCCAGGCACTACCCATACACTCATGCAATAACCCAGGCTCTACCCATGTACTCCTTCAATCATCCAGACATTACTCCTACACTTATGGAATCACCCAGGCATTAGCTATGCACTTCTCCTATCACCCAGGCACTACCCATGCACTCATGCAATCACCCAGACTTTACTCCTACACTCTTGCAATCACCCAGGTATTACCCATGTACTCCTTCAATCATCCAGACATTACTCCTACACTTATGGAATCACCCAGGTATTACCCATACAGTTCTCCAATCACCCAGGCACTACCCATGCACTCATGCAATCACCCAGACATTACCCTTGCCCTTATGCAATCACCCAGGGACTACCCATGCACTCATGCAATCACTCAGGCATAACCCATGCATTTCTTCAATCACTCAGGCAGTACCCATGCCTTCATGCAATCACCCAGGCATTACCCATACACTCATGCAATCACTCACGCATTACCCATATACTCCTCCAATCACCCACACATTTCCTCTGCACTCATACAGTCACCGTGGCGTTACCCATGCACTTACCAAATCACCACACACTACCCTTGCACTCCTCCAATCACCCAGGCACTATCCTTGCACTCATGCAATCACTGAGACATTACTCATGCACTCCTCCAATCACCCACACATTACCTCTCCACTCATGCAATCACTCAGGCACTAGCCATGCACACCTGCAATCACCCAGACATTAGTCCTGCACTCTTGCAATCACCCAAGCACTACCTTTGCACTCATGCAAACACTCAGGCATTACCCATGCACTCCTCCAATCACCCACACATTACCTCTGCACTCATGCAATCACCCAGGCATAACCCATGCACTTACAAAATCATCCAGGCACTAGCCTTGCACTCCTCAAATCATCCAGGCACTACCCTTGCACTCATGCAATCACTCAGACATTACCCATGCACTCCTCCAATCACCCACACATTACCTCTCCACTCATGCAATCACTCAGGCACTAGCCATGCACTCCTTCAATCATATATACACTACCTGTACACTTCTCCATATATTCCACTTTTTTTTTAATACACTTACCACAATCACCCAGACATTAGTCCTGAACTCTTGCAATCACTCAGGCATTACCCATGCACTCCTTCAATCATATATACACTACCTGTACACTTCTCCATATATTCCACTTTTTTTTAATACACTTACCACAATTCATACAACACTTACAAATGTTTCTTTTTTAAACCAAATAGGCGGTTCTGAAAAGAACCATTTTTTTCTTCTTTTTTATCGTTTTATATTTTTTGGTGTTTTTTAACTCTTTTTTACATTTTTTTGGTGTTTTTAAAAAAATAAATGAAAAACTAAACAGAACCAACAGCGAAAATGATCAAAAAATTATGCAATTAGGAAGTCATTGCATTAGGAAAAAAAAATAAAAATAACAATAGTGGTTTCCTAATAGCAACCAGGACGGCATCCAGTGATTGCTCACCAAAACATAACATTTTGTGACATTTCACACAACGCTGCTCCACTTTAGCAAACTCATGGATGATGTTTGGAGTGCTAGTCGTGGTAGAACCAGATGATGTGCTTGGTCCAGCAGTGTTGTCCTCGGTTCTCTGCTTTTCTTCTTCCCGTCGATGCTGTTCTCTTGCGAGACGCCGAGGATGGATAGTCTGCAAATGTATTAACATCGACGATGTCCCGTGGTCACCAGTAGGTAGTTATAGTTAGGACCTTGTTTCTATTCAAAAAGCGTTTTTTCTTTTGCCAATATCTTTGGCGCCGTTTGACGATACTTCGCGAAATTTTCAAAACTAATGGTTCACTCAGGTCAGCTCATGTCTTGAAAAGTTTCAGGGTGATTCGTCAAGCGGGGGCCGAGAAAAAAGGGGGGTCCCAAAATGCGTTTTCCCCATGTTACTTTCCATAGGAACTTTAGACACGGCTACAGCCCGAAGTGCTGAACGGAAGTACACCAAGTTTGGCAAAAAGGTAGCTCTTGGTCCAGAAAGCGACCTTTTTTAAATGGTGTAAATCCGTTCAGTGGTTGCTGAGAAATTTAAAAAATAAAAATGTATATATCTGAGCACCGAGGAGGAGTCGTGACTCCTCCTGAGCACTAGCTGACTTCTGATTGGCTGCCAACACTCCAAACCAGAATGTGTTGGCAGCCATCTTGTGACTCGGTTACCATACAAAAAAGGTTAAAAACAAGAAAAGGGGGCAGGGTAGAAACACCCTGACCCCCTAAGCCTGCTCAGGGGGTCCCACAAGGACCCCTAGGGCCCAAAAAAGCATATATTTTTTTAAATCGCTGGGTGCACGAATCCGGCCGAGAAAATAAAAAAAAACGAAGCGCAGGATCCCGCGCTTCGTTTTCCTTAAGACCCCGGGTGGGCCATGTCCCGGGGGCAATGCCCAATTATGTGGCGGGGGCCGCCGCAGCCCCAGGGACCACCACCTCCTCGGGGCTTCATTCATGATGTGCGGGGGGCATGCGGCCCCCCCGTAGCCCTGGGGACCACCACCTCCACAGGGCTTTATTCATGATGTGCGGGGGGGCATGCAACCCCCCGCAGCCCTGGGGAACGCCACCTCCCTGGGGCTTCAGTCATGATGTGTGGGGGCACGTAACCCCCCCACAGCCCTCGGGACCACCACCTCCCCAGGGCTTATTTATACAAAAAATGCTGCGTGGGGAGGTGGTGGCCCCCCCACGCTGCCCCGTGGACCACCACCTCCCCAGGGCACTAATTATTTACATAGGGGTGTCCGTTGCGGACCCCTGGGCACCAACACATCCCCAGGGATTTAAAGAGTTGGGAGGGGGGCCACGCGGCCCCCCTCCTGGAGCCCTCCTTGTCCCTGGGGACCGCCACCCCCAGGACTGGCTCCTGCAATGTCCCGGGGTGCCCACCCCCGGGACATTGCTTTTTGCAGGGACTTCACTGCCCATCCAAGAGCGTGCCAGGGAGCACGTTTGCAGAGTGGTGGGCAAAGGGGGCATGGCCTGCTATGAGAACTTAGCAATCCTGCTGTGTGGGACTTACTGGAGGTAATAGGAGGGGTAGTTGGCCTCCAAGGATATCCTTGGGGGCCAACTACCCCTCTTGTTACCTCCAGTAAGTCCCACACAGTGGGATTGCTAAGAGGTCTTCGGAGGCCATGCACCCCTTTCTCCACCACTCTGCAAACGCGCCTCCTGGCAGACTACGGGATGGGGGATGAAGTCCAATTTTCTCCTGAGGGACTTTAGGGGCCAAGAAGCCCTCTTGGTACCTCCTGTAAGTCCTACAGAGCGGAATTCCTGAGCGCTGGTCGGAGGCCCAGCACCCTTTCTCCACCACTCTGCAAACGCGACTATTAGTTAAAGAAGTGTTTGCAATGTAATAGGTTTCGCATTTGTGAGAGTTAGAGCTATTGGCGTTGTAAATGTAAAAGTTTTTACTAATGTTTTTTGGAGTGGAGTGGATGTACGTTCTGTGTAATGGAATTATGTGGTATGTTGTGCAGTGAAATTATGTGGATAGAAAGTATGTGGTATTTAGTGTATAGGAATTATGTAGAGTGGGATTATGTGTTATGGAGATTAATTATGTGGTATGGTAGTCTGGGTTGTTGAGTGGTAACCTCAGGTTTAGTCTTCCTCGTTTCCATAGAAGCTCAACTATGAACTCAGTGAGACAAAAAAGAAGGAATCACTGAGGAGCACTTGTGGACCTAGTCAGAGGTATGTGCAGGGCCACTAGAATTATGCGACTGTTTGGCTGCACCAACTTTCGCACAATTATACGTTTTCCGCATTAGCCACATAATGTATCATCTGCTCCCTAATCTGCAGATTTGAACAAAAAAAGCCTTGTTTCTAGCTCAAACGGCTCAAACGTTACCAAAAATGCAGTGACAAGTGTTACAGCATGGTGGAAGGCCCTTTGCAAACCTAGAATGGTCACCTGTTACGTATTGCTAAATGTGGGTGTTAAATTGGTACTAATGGTGTGCAAGCCACTCTTGCTTCCTTCTGCGCCTCTCTTGCCTCTTTCTGCATTTCTGTTGCTTCTTTCTGCACATTTCTTTCTTTTTCTGCACTTCTCTTGCCTCTTTCTGCAAATCTTTTCTACTTTCTGCACCTCTCTTGCCTCTTTCTGCACGTCTGTTGCCTCTTTCTGCACCTCATTTGCTTCTTTCTGTACCCCTCTTGCCTCTTTCTGCACCCTTTTTGCCTCTTTATGCACCTCTGTTCCTTCTTTCTGTGCTTCTTTTGTTTCTTTCTCCACCTGTCTTGCTTCTTTCTGCACCCCTCTTGCCTCTCTCTCCACCCCTCTTCCCTCTTTCTGCACTTCTGTTGCTTCTTTCTGCACTTATATTGCTTCTTTCTGTACCTCCCTTGCCTCTTTCTGCACCTTTATTGCCTCTTTCTGCAGTTCTCTTGCCTCCTTCTGCACTTCACTTACCTCTTTCTGTAACTCTCTTGCCTCTTTCTGCACCTTTCTTGCCTCTTTCTGCACCTCACTTCCTTCTTTCTGCACCCCTTTTGCCTGTTTCTGCACCCCTTTTCCCTCTTTGTGCAACTCTCTTGCCTCTTTCTACACCTCTCTTCCCTCTTTCTGCACCACTCTTGCCTCTTTCTGTACCTCTGTTCCTTCTTTCTTTCTTCGCCTGTCTTGTCTCTTTCTGCACCCTTCGTGCCTCTTTCAGCACCTCTGTTGCTTCTTTCTGCAGTTCTCTTCCTCTTTCTGCACCCCTCCTGCCTCTTTCTGTACCCCTCTTGCCTCTTTGTGCACCTCTCCTACCCCTTTCTGCACCCCTCTTGCCTCTTTTTCCACCTCTGTTGGTTCTTTCTGCACCTCTTTTGCTTCGTTCTGCACTTCACTTGCCTCTTCCTGTACCCCTCTTGCCTCTTTCTGCACCTCTGTTGGTTCTTTCTGCACTGCTCTGGCTTCTACCTACACCTCTGTTCCAAACTTCTGCATCCCTCTTGCCTTTTTCTGCAACTCTCTTTCTGCACCTGTCTTGCCTCAGTCTGCCCACCTGTTTCCTCTTTCTGCATCCCTTTTGCCTGTTTCTGCAACTCTCTTGCCTCTTTCTGCAGTTCTCTTGCATCTTTCTGCACCTCACTTGCCTCTTTTTGCAACTCTGTTGGATCTTTTGCACTGCTCTTGCTTTTTTCTGCACTTCTCTTGCCTCTTTCTGCACCCCTGATGCTTCATTCTGCACTTTCCATGCTTCTTTCTGCACCTGTCTCGCTTCTTTCTGCACCCCTGTTGTCTCTTTCTGTACCTCTTTTGCCTGTTTCTGCAACTCTCTTGCCTCTTTCTGCACTTCTCTTGCCTCTTTCTGCACCCCTGTTGCTTCATTCTGCACTTTCCATGCTTCTTTCTGCACCTGTCTTGTTTCTTTTTGCACCCCTGTTGTCTCTTTCTGCACTCGTCTTCCCTCTTTCTGTACTTTTCTTGCCTGATTCTGCATCTCACTTGCCTCTTTCTGCACTTTTCTTGCTTCTTTCTACACCTCTGTTGCTTCTTTCAGCAATTCTCTTGCCTCTTTCTGCACTTCTCTTGCTTGTTTCTGCACCTCTCTTGCGTCTTTCTGCACCTCTGTTGCCTCTTTCTGCACTCCACTTGCTTCTTTGTGCACCTCTCTTGCCTCTTTCGGCACCTCTGTTGCTTCTTTCTGCACTTTACTTGCCTCTTTCTGCACACACAGGGCTACTTTTAAGCTACTTTTAAGCTGACCTCAGGCTCAGCAGTGCACACATGCAAGTGCAGAAAAGGGCTGCTGGCCTCTAAACTGCCATGCCCTATTATATGCTAGGGACTTAGAGGTAGTTTTAATCCCGCTGCCCTATTATGTACTAGGGCCTTACAGGGGAGGTCATGCCAATCACAGGGGTCCCCCAACCCATAGTGTACCCTAGTGTATGTAGGTGTTTTCACTGTATTCTAAGTGCCTATCAGCATAACACTGGCTCTGGGCCAGGTTAGTCAGAGTCAGTTGACTAACAAACTCTGTTTGTCTGTAGTTAGCAACACGTTGGGGGCACAGGATGATTTTGCAACAAGGCCTCTTTCTGCACCTCTGTTGGTTCTTTCTGCATATCTCTTGCTTCTTTCTGCACCTTTCTTCGTCTTTCTGGACTTCTGTTGCCTCTTTCTGCATTTCTCTTGCTTCTTTCTGCGCTTTTCTTCCTCTTTCTGCACATGTCCTACCTCTGTAGGCATAGTTAGAAATTAGCATTTAAAAAACCTTAGAAATTCACTGAAAAAACCATAGGTTTCAGGGACGTTATAGTTAGAAATTATCATTTATAAAACCTTTGAAATTCACTGAAAAAACCATAGGTTTCAGGGACGTTATAGTTAGAAATTAGCATTTAAAAACCTTTGAAATTCACTGAAAAAACCATAGGTTTCAGGGACGTTATAGTTAGAAATTAACATTTAAAAAACATTAGAATTTCACTGAAAAAACCACAGGTTTCAGGGACGTTATAGTTAGTTGGACATTTCACTCGTATAAAACCAGAGAAATTCGGCCGTTATAGTTAGTTCAGCTAACTATAACTCGCGCTCCTGCAATGGACTGCTGATGACATCACATATTACATCATTCATGACCTGGTCAGTGACATCACTGATGACAACACTGATGATATCTCAAATGACATCACTGATGACATCACTGATGACATCATCCAGTGAATGTGTGTTTCTGTAAAGTTTAAATATGTTTTATATATATATATATGCCAAGGTGTATTGAAGAATGAGTGGGTGTATAAGTGTCTGAATGGATGATTTAGTAGGTGCGTGACTGACTGTATAAGTGAGTGATTAATTGTGTCTTACTGAATGCATGGGTTAGTGACGAAACTGTCTGAATGTCTGTATTAGTCTGTCAGTTGGTGTGTAAGCGGCTGCATGGGATGGAGAGTAGCTACATGAGTGTCTATATGGGTTATTGATTGGTTGTCTGAGTATCTGTATGGGTGCCCGAGTGTCGATGTGGGTGGGTGGGGGGTGTGTGACTCTCTCCACGGATGTGTGAGTGGGTGATTCAGTGGGTGTATGGGTTCAAGAGTGCATTTGTGAGGGGCTGTGTGGGTGGGTGAGTGTGTGTATGGCTGTGTTGGTGCGTGAATGATGTCTCAGTGGTACATGTGGGAGTAACTACATATGTGAAAGGCAGTATATGTGAGTGTTGGAGTATATAAATGACTATATGTGAGAGTGAGTGATTGTGAGAGTGGCTGTATGGATGAGTGTGTGCTTGTATCAGTGATTGTATAAGAGAGTAAGTATGTGTTAGTATCTGTATGAATAAGTGAGGTGGTGTGTGTATAACTGTATAGGTGAGTAAATGGGAGTGTGATTGATTCTTTGCATGACTGACTAGGTGTGTGAGTAACTCTATGGATGAGTGGCGGTGTGTGAGTGTCTGTATAGGTGTATGAGTGCATATGATAGTGCTGTATTAATGAGTGACTGCATCTATGAGTGGCTGTACGGGTGAATGAGTGGACGTGTGTGTAGACCTAGGAATCAGTGAGTGGGTATGTAGTAACTGGTATTGGTGTGTCTATGGTTTCGAAAATGGTAGTCTGTATTTTAGAGTGGGTGTATCAAAGGTTATATTAGGGTGTGAGGAGGTACATCAGATTATCACGTGGATGATGTCATCAGTGATGTCATCAGTGATGTCATTTGAGATGTCATCAGTGATGTCATCAGTGATGTCACTGACCATGTCATGAATGATGTAATATGTGACGTCATCAGCAGTGCATTGCGGGGGCGCGAGTTATAGTTAGCTGAACTAACTATAATGGCCGGATTTCTCTGGTTTTGTACGAGTAAAATGTCCAACTGACTATACCGTCCCTGAAACCTATGGTTTTTTCAGTGAATTTCAAAGGTTTTTTAAATGCTAATTTCTAACTATTCCTACAGAGGTAGGACATGTGCAGAAAGAGGAAGAAACGCGCATAAAGAAGCAAAAGAAATGCAGAAAGATGCAACAGAAGTCCAGAAAGACGAAGAAAGGTGCAGAAAGAAGCAAGAGATATGCACAAAGAACCAACAGAGGTGCAGAAAGAGGCCTTGTTGCAAAGTCATCCTGTGCCCACAACGTTTTGCTGACTGGTACTGGTGGTAACTGACTCTGACTAACCAGGCCCGGAGCCAGTGCTGTCCTGAAAGACACTTAGAATACAGTGAAAACACCTACATACACTAGGGTACACTATGGGTTGGGGTACCCCTGTGATTGGCATGACCTCCCCTGTAAGGCCCTAGTACATAATAGGGCAGGGGGATTAAAACTACCTCTAAGTCAGAGGTGCAGAAATAGGAAAGAAGGAAACAGAAATTTGCAAAAGGGGTGCAGAAAGAGGCAAGAGAATTGCTGAAAGAAGCAACAGAGGTGTAGAAAGAAGCAACAGAAGTGCAGAAAGAGGCAAGTGAGGTGCAGAAAGAAGCAAGAGCAGTGCAGAATGAACCAACAGAGGTGCAAAAAGAGGCAAGAGGGGTGCAAAAAGAAGGAAGACAAGTGCAGAAAGAGGCAAGAGAATTGCTGAAAGAAGCAACAGAGGTGCAGAAAGAAGCAAGAGAAGTGCAGAAAGAGGCAAGAGAATTGCTGAAAGAAGCAACAGAGGTATAGAAAGAAGCAAGAGCAGTGCTGAAAGAAGCAAGAGAAGTTATTATTATTATTATTGTTAATTAATATTTATAGAGCGCCTGGCTACCCTTAGGCATCCCCGCGCTATCCGAGAATTGCTGAAAGAAGCAACAGAGGTGTAGAAAGAAGCAAGAAAAGTGCAGAAAGAGGCAAGTGAGATGCAAAAACAGGCAGGAAAGGTACAGAAAGAGGGAAGACGAGTGCAGAAAGATACAACAGGGGTGCAGAAAGAAGCAAATGAGGTGCAGAAAGAGGCAACAGATGTGCAGAAAGAGGGAAGAGAGGTGCAGAAAAAGGCAAGAAAAGTGCAGAAAGAGGCAAAAGAGGTACAGAAAGCGACAACAGGGGTGCAGAAAGAAGCAAGACAGGTGCAGAAAGAAGCATGGAAAGTGCAGAATGAAGCAACAGGGGTGCAGAAAGAGGCAAGAGGAGTGTAGAAAGGAGCAAGTGAGGTGCAGAAAGAGTCAACAGAGGTGCAAAAAGAGGCAAGAGAGGTGCAGAAACAGGCAAGAGAAGTACACAAAGAGGCAAGAGAATTGCTGAAAGAAGCAACAGAGGTGTAGAAAGAAGCAAGAAAAGTGCAGAAAGAGGCAAGTGAGATGCAAAAACAGGCAGGAAAGGTACAGAAAGAGGGAAGACGAGTGCAGAAAGAGACAACAGGGGTGCAGAAAGAAGCAAATGAGGTGCAGAAAGAGTCAACAGACATGCAGAAAGAGGGAAGGGAGGTGCAGAAAAAGGCAAGAAAAGTGCAGAAAGAGGCAAAAGAGGTACATAAAGAAACAACAGGGGTGCAGAAAGAAGCAAGACAGGTGCAGAAAGAAGCATGGAAAGGGCTGAATGAAGCAACAGGGGTGCAGAAAGAGGCAAGAGGATTGTAGAAAGGAGCAAGTGAGGTGCAGAAAGAGCCAACAGAGGTGCAAAAAGAGGCAAGAGAGGTGCAGAAACAGGCAAGAGAAGTGCACAAAGAGGCAAGAGAATTGCTGAAAGAAGCAACTGAGGTGTAGAAAGAAGCAAGAAAAGTGCAGAAAGAGGCAAGTGAGATGCAAAAACAGGCAGGAAAGGTACAGAAAAAGGGAAGACGAGTGCAGAAAGAGACAACAGGGGTGCAGAAAGAAGCAAATGAGTTGCAGAAAGAGGCAACAGACGTGCAGAAAGAGGGAAGAGAGGTGCAGAAAGTACAAGAGATTTGCAGAATGAGGTCAAGAGAAGTGCAGAAAAAAAAAGAAACGTGCAGAAAGAAGCAACAGAAATGCAGAAAGAGGCAAGAGAGGCGCAGAGGGAAGCAATACTGGCTTGCACACGATTAGTACCAATTTAACGCCCACATTTAGCAATAAGTAACAGGTGACCATTCTAGGTTTGCAAAGGGCCTTCCACCACGCTGTAACACTTGTCGCTGCATTTTTGGTAACGTTTGACCCGTTTCAGCTAGAAACAAGGCTTTTTTTGTTCAAATCTGCAGATTAGGATGCAGATGATGAATTATGTGGCTAATGCAGAAAATGTATAATTGTGCGAAAGTCGGTGCAGCCAAACAGTCACATAATTCCAGTGACCCTGCTCATACCTCTGACTAGGTCCACAAGTGCTCCTCAGTGATTCCATCTTCTTTTGTCTCACTGAGTTCATAGTTGAGCTTCTATGTAAACGAGGAAGACTAAACCTGAGGTTACCACTCCACAACACAGACTACCATACTACATAATTACTCTCCATAACACATAATCCCACTCTACATAATTCCTATACACTAAATACCACATACTTTCTATCCACATAATTTCACAGCATGACATACCACATAATTCCACTACACACAACGTACATCCACTCCAAAAAACTTTTGCATTTACAACGCCAATAGCTCTAATTCTCGCAAATGCGAAACCTATTACATTGCAAACACTTCTTTAACTAGTAGTCGCGTTTGCAGAGTGGTGGAGAAATGGTGCTGGGCCTCCGACCAGCGCTCAGGAATTCCGGTGCGTAGGGCTCACAGGAGGTACCAGTAGGGCTTCTTGGCCCCCAATGTCCCTCAGGAGTAAATTGGACTTCATCCCCCATCCCGTAGTCTGCCAAGAGGCGCGTTTGCAGAATGGTGGAGAAAGGGGGGCATGGCCTCTGAAGACGTCTTAGCAATCCCACTGTGCGGGACCCACTGTGTGGGACCGCTGTGTGGCCACCCTTCTTTTACCATTTTTGGGCCCTGGGGACCCCATCCCCCAGGGCCTGACCCCAATTTATTGAAAATATATATTTTTTTAAATGGGAAGGGGGCTGTGTGGCCCCCCTCCCGAGGCCAATTTCGGCCCGGGGAACCCATCCCCCGGGGCATGACCAGTTTTTTTTTATACTTGTTATGGCCCCGGGGACCCCATTATTATTATTATTACAGTTTATAGAGCGCACGGCTACCACCAACGGAAGTGTCCCGGCACTAACAACAGAAACAACAAATGAGGACTCACGGACTCCTGAAGGATCTCTAGGGTAGGCCAAAGAGCCAGGTTTTCAGCGCCTTTCTGAACAGTAGTTCAGATGTGGCCTTTCTGATGTGTACCGGCATGGCATTCCATAAAGAAGCGGTCTTTACTGCAAATGCTCGCCAGCCAATCCTGGCCTTTGCAAAGCGTGGAATCGCAAGCAGTTCCTGTTGATTAGATCTTAAAACCCTTGTCTGGCGGTATTTCAGCAGTCTCCGCTTCAGATACTGTGGGCCGGTATCTCCAGCTGTTCTGTAGGCCAGGGTCAACGCCTTAAATTCTAATCTTCTCTTTACCGGCAGCCAATGAAGACTACACAAGTGAGGGGAGATGTGATGGCGGAGAGGCACGTTTCTAATAAGCCTGGCTGCCGCATTTTGGATAATCTGCAGTTTCCTGATCAAATAAGCAGGACAGCCCAGATACAGGCTATTAGCATAGTCCAGCTGTGATGTAACTAGTGCGTGGACTATAGTTTTTCTACAATCCATAGGAAGGAGATGAAGAAACCTCCGTAAGGCTTTCAGCTTCCAAAAACACCGAGAGGAGACTTGACAGATCTGGGCCCTGCCTGTAAGTTTAGAGTCAAACTGGAATCCCAGGTTCCTCGTGGTAGTAACTGGGAGTGGAGGAGGATTTAACTCTGAAGGCCACCAGAGTTCTGACCGTGGAGGAGACGCTTGATTATAAAACAGCACCTCAGTTTTTTCGGTGTTCAACTTCAAACAGCTGTCCGTCATCCATGACGAGAGGTTAAGAAGACACTGCTTAAAATTGGTGAAAGCTGCCTCAGTGTGTTCCATAAAGGAGAACACCAGCTGGGTGTCATCAGCATATGAGACAACTTTCAAACCACATTGCTCCACCAACAACGCCAGGGGGGTGAGGTATATATTAAAAAGGGTTGGGCTCAAAGCCGAGCCCTGAGGGGCACCACACAACAGAGGTCTAGAGGAAGAGACATGAGGGTGAAGGGACACTTGCTGGGATCAGCCCTCAAGGAATGAGCGGAACCAAGTTAGGGTGGTTCCAGTCACTCCCAGGAGCTCGAGTCTTTCTAAAAGGATCCGGTGACATACCGTATCAAAAGCTGCGGAAAGATCCAACAGCACTAGCATTGCAAAGCTTCCCTGATCTACAGTAGGCAGGGGCCGGCCTTTCCATTTTTTTTATTTTATCTTTTTTTTTTTGCAGGGGAATGGGGCCGCGTGGCCCCCCTCCCGGGCAACTTCTGGCCCTGGGACCCCATCCCCCGGGGCCTGGCCTCATGGTTGGGGACCGTAGGGGGAGCCCCAATGCCCCCACGGTCCCACTGGCTCCCCACCTCCTGCGGGAGCCGGCATTGCTTTTGACATGCAGCTCCCCTTGCTCAAAAGCAATCCTGCTTTGCTTCATTGAAGCAAGAGCAGGTTTTCCTGCTCTCGCTTCAATGAAGCAAAGCAGAGTTTGCTAAGGCAGGGCGGGAGCCATGCTCCCCCCCTACCATAGCAAACAGCAATGTCCCGGGGTTGGGTACCCCAGGACATTGCAGGAGCTGGCCCTGGGGGGTGGCGGTCCCCAGGGCCATCAAGGGCTCCAGGAGGGGGACCGCGTGGCCCCCCTCCCTTCAAATACAAAGCCCCAGGGAGGTGGTGGTCCCCGGGGCCGGGTGGCTGTAACAGACTCCCGAATTTGCATATTTAGTGCCCCGGGGAGGTGGTGGTCCCTGGGGCGTGTGGGGGGCCTCAAGCCCCCCCACACACGTGTTTTAATAATAAAGAGAGCCCAGGGGAGGTGGTGGTCCCCGGGGCTGCGGGGGGCTGCGTGCCCCAGCGTTTAATTTGCAAAGCCCCAGGGAGGTGGTGGTCCCCAGGGCATGTGGGGGGGCTTGAGCCCCCCCCACACACATGTATTTTGTAAAATAAAGAGAGCCCCGGGGAGGTGGTGATCTAAGGGGCTGCAGGGGGGCCGCGCGCCCCCGTGTTTAATTTGCAAAGCCCCGGGGAGGTGGCAGGCCCACGCTAATTAAATTGGCATTGCCCCCGGGACCTGGCCCACCCGGGGGCTTAAATACAACGAAGCGCGGGAGCCCGCGCTTCGTTTTTTAAAATTTTCTCGGCCGGATTCGCGACCCCAGCGCGAATTTGGCTGATTTATTTTTGTAAAAAATGCTTTTTTTGGCCCTGGGGGTCCTTGTGGGACCCCCTGAGCAGGCCTAACGGTTCAGGGTGTTTCTACCCTGCCCCCTTTTCTTGTTTTTTAACCTCTTTTTCACTGTTTTCTTGTGACTTTCACAAGATGGCTGCCAACACTTCCTGGTTTGGAGTGTTGGCAGCCAATCAGAGCTCGTGCCCTGGAGGGTTCGCGAACCCTCCTCGGTGCTCAGATATCGATATTTTTCTTTTTTCTTTAATTTCTCTGAAACTACTGAACGGATTTACACCATTTAACAAAAAGGGCTCTTTCTGAACCAAGACCTACCTTTTTGCCAAATTTGGTGTAATTCCGTTCAGCAGTTCAGGCTGTAGCTTTGTCTAAAGTTTCCTATGGAAATTAACATGGGGAAAACGTGTTTTGGGACCCCCCTTTTTTCTCGGCCCCCGCTTGACGAATCACCCCGAAACTTTCAAGACAGGAGGTGACCGGAGCGGACCACTAGTTTTAAAACTTTCGCGAAGATTCGTCAACCGGCGCTAAAGATATTGGCAAAAGAAAAAACGCTTTTTAAATAGAAACGAGGTCCAAACTATAACTACCTACTGGCGACCGCCAGTAGGTAATATATATATATATATCAAAACTGCTGCTGCGCCATGCCGTTCCACTTCCAGCGAGGCCGGTGCCTGCGACGACAGCAGCTACCGTCAACATCTATTTCGAAAATTGGGGGTCTCACACAGGATAAGGTATTATTCCGACACAAAAGTAAGAAGAAGGATGAAACCATTGCCCAGAGAATGATCACCACATTCAGTAAAAGATCTAATCTAATCAAAAGAATCATGAAACACCACTGGAGTCTATTAGAAACTGATCCAGTCATTGGCAAATACATTGGCAAATTACCCCTGATCACATATAGGAAACCCAAATCACTAAGGGACCGATTAGTTCACAGCTACCAAGGAGAGCCCATCACTAACACTTGGTTTGGTTCATCTAAAGGCTTTGTCAAATGTAATTCATGCAAAGCCTGTAAAAACAGCAAAAATTGAGGTAACTATATAACCCACAAAAACAGGACCAGACAAATCACCAAATGTATCACATGTACCAGTGACTTTGTGGTATATGTATTGGAATGTCCCTGCGGTCTTAGATATATTGGAAGCACCAAATTGCAACTTAAAACTGTAATCTTACAACATATGCAAGCTGTGACCAATCGAGATTTTAGCTATCCTGTGGCTAGACATTTCTATGAGAAGCACAATAGCAGTAGCAGTCTGGTCCTTTTTTGCGGCATTGACATAATCCTGACACACCAGAGGGGTGGAGATAGAGAATTGCATTTCAAAATATATATATATATTTTCACTGAAAAAAACAAAGGTTACTGGGACGTTATAGTTAGGCTCAAGTTTCACTCGTACAAAACCAGAGAAGTTCAGTAGTTATAGTTAGCTGAGCTAACTACAGCTCGTGCCCCTGCAATGTACTGCTTATGACCTCACATATTACATCACTCATGACATGGTCAATGACATCACTCATGACATCTCAAATGACATCACTGATGACATCATCTAGTGACTTTGAGTGTTTTAAAAACGTTTAGGAGTGTTAAATATATATACCAAGGTGTATTGGTGAACAAGTGGGTGTATGAGTGCCTGTATGGGTGATTCAGTGGGTGCATGACTGACTGTATAGGTGAGTGATTATGTGTTTCAATGAGTGTATGGTGAGTGACCGGTTGTGTGAATGTTTGTATCAGTCTGGTAGTTGATGTCTAACTGGCTGTATGGCTGTATGAGTGGGTACGTGAGTGGCTGTATGCGTGAATGATTGGTTATCTGAGCACCTGTATGGGTGTCTGACTGTCTGTGTGGGTGGGTGAGGTGGAGTGTGACTGTCTGTATAGAAGAGTGAGTGGGTGAGTCAGTGGCTATATGAGTTAGTGAGGGTGTGTGAGGGGCTGTATGGGTGAGTGAGTATGTGTATGGCTGTGTGGGTGAGCGGATTTGTCAGTGGTATATTGGTGAGTAACTTGGTATGTGAAAGACAGCATAGGTGAGTGATGGTGTATATGAGTGACTGTATGAGTGAGTGAGTAAATATGAGTGGCTGTATGGGTGAGTGTGTACTTGTGTCAGTGACTGTATAGGTGAGTGAGTATGTGTTAGTACCTGTATGAGTAAGTAGGTAGATATGTGTGTGTAACTGTATGGGTGAGTAAGTGGCTGTGTGATTGACTCTATGGGTGAGTGATTAGGCGTGTGAGTAGCTCTATGGCTGACTGACTCAGTGCATGAATGGCTGTATGGGTATATGAGTGGACATGTCAGTGGCTATATTAGTGAGTGAGTGAGTGGGTGTATGAGTGGATGTATGGGTGAGTTAGTGGATTTGTGTGTAGATCTATGAATCAGTGAGTGGGGGTGTAAGCACTGGTATGGGTCTGTGATTGGGTTTGTGAATGGTTGTGTGGGAGTGAGTATATGAAAGGTTCTTTGGGGGTGTGAGCATGTGCATTAGTAATGTTGTGGATGATGTAATCAGTAATGTCATCAGTGATGCCATTTGAGATGTCATCAATGATGTCACTGACCATGTCATGAGTGATGTAATATGTAAGGTCATAAGCAGTGCATTGCGGGGGTGCAAGTTATAGCTAGCTCAGCTAACTATAACTGCTGAATTTCTCTGGTTTTGTACGAGTAAAACCTCAGCCTAACTATAACGTCCCTGTAACCTTTGGTATTTCCAGTGAATTTCTAAGGTGTTTTAAAAATCTTTTTCTAACTATAACGTCCCTGTAACCTTTGGTTTTTTCAGTGAACTTCTAAGGTTTTTTAAATGCTAATTGTTAACTATAACATTTCTGTATCCTTTGGTTTTTTTTCAATTTCTAAGTGTTTTTAAATTCTATTTCTTAATTTTAATGTCAATTTTTTTGTAAGTGAACCTGGAAAATGTGCTGATTTCATACGTCTTTATCAGAAAATACATTAATAACTGGTTTTATTTTTAACAATTTTGTAAGTCGACACAACATTGTTGCATTTACAGTAGAGATTCTGTCATCAGTAAATGTATTTCACCTAGGGAAAAATACACTTAAAGACATAAAAGTTTAACTCTAAATATTTAGTACAATATTCCTTTAACTTTTCTTTATATGATCAATTTAGAAGAAAGCCACCTTTCCAACAACCCAAAACGACTTTAAACTTATATTTTGCACTATCGCTTCACTGTGGTAACAGCGACTATTTCGGTCACCGTGAATATCACATGACCGGAAAGAAAGGAATATTATTGGATAAAATACTTTTCAACAAAATCAATGGGAAGTACACACCCACTGCTCCTTCTTGAATCTTTTTTCATAGAACTTCATTCTGAGCAGGTAGATTCATTTTGCTGTGCAAACATTTTGGTCTTATTTTTATATCAGAAATGGCAACACAGCAAGAGATGCGGGTTAGCAGGAATCACAACTGGACCAGGATGTGGAGGAGGCAGACAATGAAGATGTGGAAGAAGAGGGACCTCCACAAAAGAGAGCCATTGTGGCATGGGAATTTTTTACGATCCCATCAGGTGAATCAAAAACAGTGGCCAAACTTGTGCAATGCACAATCTGCAAGAAGACCCTCTTTAGAGAGAACAACAAGAAATATTCAAGTGGGACAACGCCCTTGTTATACCTTCTAAAAACCCATCATAAAACACCTCTCCAACTGGCGATCAAGCAGAGGGAAGCTGGACGACCATCTACTTCAGTGGCAGCAGCAACAATTCCTGGTCAAAAACTCCCTTCTGAGGTGAAGAGTACTGCAACATACATGGCTCCAGAGATGTCAAGAATGGCCACGTACTGCATGAACTGTAGTGTTGTCATAAGTGCTGGTGAGCAGTCTCTTACAGCTATTCACAATGCTGTTAAACACAGCATACATGCTAATTTTCTTTCCCTTTTATATGTTTTGTACATTTTTCAGTGCAGGTTTTTTCAATTCCTGCTGTCCCAGTTGCCATTTTTGTTATTATAAAAAAGAAAAAAAAAAATTTACTTTACGAAAGCCTTAAAAAAAAAAGGGTTCCTGTTGGAACCGCTTTTTACAGTTAAAAAAAAGATAAAGTATGTATATATGTTGGAATGAGTGTATGACTGGTATATGGATAATTGAATGAGTGCACAACTGGTGCATGCATGTTACAATGAGTGCATCAGTGGTGCCTGAGTAAATCTATGAGTGCATAAGTAGTGCCTGAGTGATTGGATGAGTCAAACATAAAGAATGGGTGATTGCATGTGTGCATGGGTAGTGTGTGGTTGAATGGATGAGTGTATATGTAGTGCCTGAGTGAATGAAAGAGTGGAACGGCAGTGCCTGAGTGAATGGGTGAATATATGAGTGCATGGGTACTGTCTGAGTAAATGCATGAGTGCATGAGTGAATGAAGGAGTGCAAGGTTAGTGCCTGGGTGATTGGATGACTACATGGGTAGTGCCTGAGTGAATGGATGAGTGCAGGGGCAGTGCCTGAGTGATTGGATGTGTCCATGGGTAGTGCCTGGGTTAAAGGAATGAGTGCGTGGGTAGTGCCTGAGTAAACAGATGAGTGCATGGGTACTGGCTGAGTGATTTGATATGTGCATGGTTAGTGCCTGGGCGAATGCATGAGTGAATGAGTGAATGGATGAGTGCAAGTGTAGTGCCTGGGTTATCAGACAAGTGTTTGGATAGGGCCTGAGTGAATGGATGAATGCATACATAGTGCCTGAGTGAATGAATGAGTGGAAAGGTAGTGCCTGGGTGATTGGATATGTGCATGTGTAGTGCCTGGCTGAATGGATGAGTACATGGATAATGCCAGAGTGAATGAATGAGTGCATGGACAGTGCCTGGATCATTCGATTAGTGTATGGGTAGTACCTGAGTGAAAGGATGAGCACATGCATACTGCCTGATTGAACTTATGAGTGCAAAAGTAGTGCCTGGGTGATTGGAAGAATGTATGAGTAGTGCCTGGTTGATTGGATGAGTGCATTAGTACTGCCTGGGCAAATGGATGAGTGCATGAGTAATGACTGGGTGAGTGGATGAGTGCATGGGTAATGCCTCAGTGAATGAATGAGTACAAGGGTAGTGCCTGGGTGATTGGGTGAGTGCATGGATAGAGCCTAGGTAATTGGGAGAGTGCATGGATAGTGCCTGAGAGGATGGATGAGTGCATGGGTACTGCTTGGGAGAATTGATGAGTGCTTGGGAAGTACCTCAGTGAATGGATAAGCACATGTGTATGGCCTCAGTGAATGGATGAATGCAAGGGTGGTGCCTGGGTGATTGGATATGTGCATGGGTAGTACATGGGTGAATAGATGAGTGCATGGCTAGTGCATGAGTGAATGGATCAGTGGAAGGGTATTGCCTGAGTAAATGAATGAGTGGAAGGGTAACACCTGAGTGATTGTATGAGTGCAAGGTAGTGCCTGGGTAATTGCATGAGTGCAAGGTTAGTGCCTGGTTGATTGGGTGAGTGCATGGATAGTGCCTGGGTGATTGGATGAGTGCATAAGTAGTGCCTCAGTGAATGGATGAGTGCATGAGTAGTGGCTGAGTGAATGGATGAGCACAAGCATAGTGCCCCAGTGAATGCAAGAGTGCAAGGGTAGGGCCTGAGTGAATGGATGAGTAGAAGGGCAGTGCCTGGGTGAATTAAATAGTGCATGGCTAGTGCCTTAGTGTATAGATGAGTGGAAGGGTAGTGCCTGGGTGAATGGATGAGTGCAAAAACAACAGTTGATGGACAGAATGCAGAGCAATGTCATACATTCACCCCAGTACAGAGATCTGGGCCTAAATCCATCGTTTTTTTGCTCGCTATGCCATTCCAGTTTGAACCCAGCCATATGCAAATCAGTCTTGACCCTGTGCCTCATGGGAACAGTCCAGCCCAAACTGCCAAGCCAGGTCCTCCCTGGACTGGAAACAAGCATCCTAGGACCGGTTTCGGGGTTTCACCCTCTTCAGCCAGGATAGCTTGATTCCAGTGGCATGGAGAGCACGGGACCCACGTCTGGGCATACCCGTCCCACTCGGGGTGACAAATGCAAAAACAACAGTTGATGGACAGAATGCAGAGCAATGTCATACATTCACCCCAGTACAGAGATCTGGGCCTAAATCCATCGTTTTTTTGCTCACCATGCCATTCCAGTTTGAACCCAGCCATATGCAAATCAGTCTTGACCCTGTGCCTCATGGGAACAGTCCAGCCCGAACTGCCAAGCCAGGTTCTCCCTGGACTGGAAACAAGCATCCTAGGACTGGTTTCGGGGTTTCACCCCTCTTCAGCCAGGATAGCTTGATTCCAGTGGCATGGAGAGCACGGGACCCACGTCTGGGCATACCCGTTCCACTCGGGGTGACAAAAGCAAAAACAACAGTTGATGGACAGAATGCAGAGCAATGTCATACATTCACCCCAGTACAGAGATCTGGGCCTAAATCCATCGTTTTTTTGCTCACCATGCCATTCCAGTTTGAACCCAGCCATATGCAAATCAGTATTGACCCTGTGCCTCATGGGAACAGTCCAGCCCGAACTGCCAAGCCAGGTCCTCCCTGGACTGGAAACAAGCATCCTAGGACCGGTTTCGGGGTTTCACCCCTCTTCAGCCAGGATAGCTTGATTCCAGTGGCATGGAGAGCACGGGACCCACGTCTGGGCATACCCGTCCCACTCGGGGTGACAAATGCAAAAACAACAGTTGATGGACAGAATGCAGAGCAATGTCATACATTCACCCCTGTACAGAGATCTGGGCCTAAATCCATCATTTTTTTGCTCACCATGCTATTCCAGTTTGAACCCAGCCATATGCAAATCAGTCTTGACCCTGTGCCTCATGGGAACAGTCCAGCCCGAACTGCCAAGCCAGGTCCTCCCTGGACTGGAAACAAGCATCCTAGGACCGGTTTCGGGGTTTCACCCCTCTTCAGCCAGGATAGATTGATTCCAGTGGCATGGAGAGCACGGGACCCACATCTGGGCATACCCGTCCCACTCGGGGTGACAAATGCAAAAACAACAGTTGATGGACAGAATGCAGAGCAATGTCATACATTCACCCCAGTACAGAGATCTGGGCCTAAATCCATCGATTTTTTGCTCACCATGCCATTCCAGTTTGAACCCAGCCATATGCAAATCAGTCTTGACCCTGTGCCTCATGGGAACAGTGAATGGATGAGTGCATGGATGATGGCTGGGTAAGTGAATCAGTGCATGGGTAGTGCCTGGGCGAATGGATGAGTTCAAGGGTAGTGGCTTGGTGATTGGGTGAGTACACAGATAGGGTCTGTGTGATTGGGTGAATGCATGGATACTATGCGAGACTGGGTGAGTACATGGGTACTGCCTGGGTGATTGGATGAGTCCATGAGTAGCGCCTGGGTGAGAGGATGAGTGCATGGGGAGTGCCTCAGTGAATGGATGAGTGCATACATATTGTCTGGGTGTTTTCATAGTCCAAGGGTAGCGCCTGGGGGATTGGATGAGTGCCTTAGTAGTGGCTGGGATATTGGAGGAATTCAAGTGCAGTACCTGAGTGATTGGATGACTGCTTAGGTAGTGGCTGGATGATTGGACTAGTGCAACTGTTGTGCCTGGGAGATGGGATGCGTACATGAGTAGTAACTCGATCAATCCATTACTAGATTAGCGATTTGACACACGTGAAAAAATAAAATAAGACAAACCTTTTTTTAGAATTTCATTTAGAACATTAGGCAACCAATTGACATATAATATTTTTTAAGCAAAACTTTAATTCATCATAGACAAATTTTTACAATTTTTTCCTGTTTTCAGTTTTTATACTTGTTCACTTTCAACAGTGCTTTGTATGAAAACTCATCATAAAACAGTGGGAAAAAACAATCAATGGATTGTAAAAAAATAGAAAAAATGCACAGTAGATCATTACAACTATGTCATACTGTTCACATCTGCTAATACTGGCTTCCTGATAGCTTACTACCTTAATGAAAACAACTATATGGTAAAATTGTTTCTGATATTATTATATCTGGTACAAAATGTCCAACAATTATGAAGCAGTCTTCATTTTTTAATATCCTTTTGTAAACATCGTCCCTCTTAGGCCAAATGATGTCTGAAATGTTCTTAGTCCTTGTATGAAAAACATAACTTATAGTACTATGTAGAAGTTGCTGTAGCAGAAAGAAAAGGGGAATTTTTTTTAGTGGTGGAGAGACTTTTTACATGCAACTTAAGGCTACTGGTATTATAGTACCTCAATTTACTTTTTATCTGTAGTAACACAATGTAGTCCTCAAATATTTATAAATTCCTTTCCGGCAGTTAAAAAGAGTCCTTTTTTCTAACAGCTTGCTGTAGACAGTACCCCCAAAAGGCTGAATAGTGTCTCATAAACACATACTCCATATATATATCAAAACAATACCACATTTTCTTATCTTAGATTCTACTTAGAACTTCGGTTCTAGAAACATCAGATATGAGTTTGGTAACTTTTTGCGTAGTCTTGATTTGAATGTCACTTGTATGTCATTGCACTCTGTCCATCCTTTTTGACATCTTAAATATATTGTGTAGTGCCCAGAGGTTATCTTAACTCCTTCATGAAATATGATTGCTATAGTTGTGAAAGTTCTTTTGAGATGGAAATTTGTGCAGCTTTAAAGTTTGTAATTTCAGTTCCTAACTTAGTGCCATCCACTCTGCATCAATGTAGCATGACTATTATATATTTTCCATACTTCTGTAGAAACAACGCTGACCTAAGTTCTTATCTGCAGTTTGGACAGGTCATATCTTGATAGGCGTTTGTAGTTAAATCTTCGAATGGCACAGCTTTACAATCTGGTAATGTCAAGTAGAGGAATCGTTCTGAATTGATTTCAGTGCTAGATGTAAATTCACAATCATCAGAGTTATGGGTCCATTTATAAGTTAAACTAAATAATTCATTTATATTCACATTGTCAGTGAAATTGCTCTCCCACCCTCGCAACTCCACCATTAAGTGAGGCCTGCCCCTGCACTCTCGAGTGTTGGTGATCGAGGCCCTCCTCCACCCGCAGGTTTCCCTGCGCCTCATCCCTGGTGGTCCAGTGGACCTCTGTCTCCTTCCTCTAACTCTGCTCTTTCACTCGCTTTTCTACCCTTTTTTATCTTTCACCTTTCTGCACTTTTCTGCATCTCTGCTCTTTTGTGCCTTATTTCTGCTCATCTTCCCTTCCTCTCGCTCTGCCCTTTCACTTGTTTTTCACTCGTTTTTCTACCCTCTTTTATCTTTCACCTTTCTGCACTTTTCTGCATCACTGCTCTTTTGTGCCTTATTTCTGCTCATCTTCCCTTCCTCTCGCTCTGCCCATTCACTTGTTTTTCACTCGTTTTTCTACCCTCTTTTATCTTTTACCTTTCTGCACTTTTCTGCATCTCTGCTCTTTTGTGCCTTATTTCTGCCTATTTTCCCTTTTTTCTTTATCCCTTATTTCCTCCCTTTACCTATCCCCGCCGCTGCTGCCCCCATGGCCCCTCCCCCCCAGCGCGACCGGCCCAATCCAGCTCCCCTCCCCACCCCCCAGCTGTCCAGCCCTCCCCGACCCCTACTTAATGGCGGCCACTGCGGGGACAGGCGAGCAAGACCACTGACTCATTGTCAGTGAAATTGCTCTCCCACCCTCGCAGCTCCACCATTAAGTGAGGCCTGCCCCTGCCCCTGCACTCTCGAGTGTTGGTGATCGAGGCCCTCCTCCACCCGCGGGTTTCCCTGCGCCTCATCCCTGGTGGTCCAGTCCTCATCCTGGGCTCATCACCCTCCACCTGGGACGACTCTTGGTGGCCCCCGGCCCTGGGCACCGCGCCCAAGCCAATGGACCACGCACGCAACCTGGGCTTCATCCTGGACTCCTCCCTGTCGATGACCAGACAAGTCAACGCCGTCTCATCTTCGTGCTTCAACACCCTGCGCATGCTCCGCAAGATCTTCAGATGGATCCCCACTGAAACCAGGAAAACCGTCACCCAGGCACTCGTCACCAGCCGACTGGACTATGGGAACACCCTCTACGCCGGAACCACAGCCAAACTTCAAAAAAGACTCCAGCGCATCCAGAACGCCTCCGCACGACTCATCCTGGACATCCCCCGACACAGCCACATCACCGGACACCTGAAAGACCTGCACTGGCTCCCCGTCAGCAAGAGAATCACGTTCAGACTCCTCACCCACGCACACAAGGCCCTCCACGACCTGGGCCCAAAGTACCTCAATGACCGCATGACCTTCTACACGCCCACCCGCCAGCTACGATCAACCAGCCACGCCCTCGCCACCGTACCACGCATCCGCAGAGCCACCGCCGGAGGAAGATCCTTCTCCTACCTGGCAGCCAAGACCTGGAACTCCCTCCCCACTCACCTTCGGCGAACCCAGGACCATCTCTCCTTCAGGAAACAGCTCAAGACCTGGCTGTTCGAGCAGTAACTTACCCCCTCCCCCAGCGCCTTGAGACCCTCCCGGGTGAGTAGCGCGCTCTATAAATGCAGTGATTGATTGATTGATTGATTGATTGATTGATTGATTGAGTGGACCTCTGTCTCCTTCCTCTAACTCTGCTCTTTCACTCGTTTTTCTACCCTTTTTTATCTTTCACCTTTCTGCACTTTTCTGCATCTCTGCTCTTTTGTGCCTTATTTCTGCTCATCTTCCCTTCCTCTCGCTCTGCCCTTTCACTTGTTTTTCACTCGTTTTTCTACCCTCTTTTATCTTTCACCTTTCTGCACTTTTCTGCATCTCTGCTCTTTTGTGCCTTATTTCTGCTCATCTTCCCTTCCTCTCGCTCTGTCCATTCACTTGTTTTTCACTCGTTTTTCTACCCTCTTTTATCTTTCACCTTTCTGCACTTTTCTGCATCTCTGCTCTTTTGTGCCTTATTTCTGCCTATTTTCCCTTTTTTTCTTTATCCCTTATTTCCTCCCTTTACCTTTCCCCGCCGCTGTTGCCCCCGCGGCCCCTCCCTCCCAGCGCGACCGGCCCAATCCAGCTCCCCTCCCCGCTCCCGCCTCCCAGCTGTCCAGCCCTCCCCGACCCCTACTTAATGGCGGCCACTGCGCGGCCGCGCAGCGTCCGCGGGCGCGACGCTGGCGCGCCAAAGGCGCGTCAAAGGCAAGCCCGTCTGCGCCCGTCCGCGACCCGACCGCGACCAGCGCCAGGAACCCTGGACCTCCACCCCGCCAACGCTACGACCCAGCAGCACTCCACGCACTCAACCCAGGCCGCAACAACAACTGCAAGCTAGCATCACCAGCCGACTCCCACGGACCCTTCAGCTGTCACCGCTGCCGGCACACCTGCAGCACCGCCAAGAACACGGATCCAGCACAAACCGCCCACAAGAACACAACTGAACCGAAGACCCTGCAATGCATCCTCCTCAACGACCAATCCCTCCACAAACACGCCACAGAAATCTGGGACCTCCTCGACAGCACCACCCCGGATGTAGCGTTCTTCACCGAAACCTGGACCAACACCACCTCGGGACCGGACATCGCCATCCCCCAAGGATACAAGATCTCCAGGAAGGACCGCCCCACCCGCCCAGGAGGAGGAATCGCCATCATCCACAAATCCAGCCTCCGCCTGAGCACACTCCCTGACGAGCCCACAGAACTGATGGAACACCTTCACTTCAAGATACTGGCCAGCCCCACCACCACCCTCCGAGGAACCCTCATCTACCAACCCCCTGGACCCCGCAGACCCTTCACCAACTCCATCACGGACATTATCTCCCCGCAGGCCATCGCATCCACCAACTACACCCTGCTGGGAGACCTCAACTTCCACCTCGACAACCAACTGGACCCCAACACCACATCCCTCCTGGACAACCTCCACAACATTGGACTGCGCCAGATCGTGACCGAGCCCACGCACTCAGCAGGACACACCCTCGACCCCCTCTTCACTACAGGAAACTCCATCACCTTCAGCCACACCACCGAACTCCCATGGACCGACCATCGTTGCGTCCACTTCACCTTCAGAACACCCACCATCCACAGACACCAGCACCTGCTTCCACGAAGAAAAAGGACCAAAATCACCGACGACCAGCTCACCTCCTCACTGAACAACTCCACCCCAACCATCACGGAAAATGACGACCCCAACACCGCAGCCCGAACCCTGCATAGATGGATCTCGGACAGCACCAACACCATAGCCCCCCTCAAGAAAAACAACAATACCCCCGCCAAGAAAGCCAGATGGTTTACCACCGAACTTCGAGAGTCCAGAAGCACATGCCGCCGCCTCGAAAAGGCCTGGAGGAACACCAAATCCACAGAAGCCCACGACAACTTCAGAGCCGCCACCAACGCCCACCATCAACTCATCAGAGAAACGAGGAAAAAAGCGATTGAAGACAGAATCTCCACCCACGCGCACAACAGCAAGGAACTCTTCAGCATCATCAAGGAGTTCGCCCAACCCACTAGCGAGTCTACCGACATCCCTCCCTCACAAGACCTCTGCGACAAACTCAGCACCTTTTTCCACCACAAAATCAAGAGCATCTACGACAACTTCGACGAAGACAACCAACACACTGAACCCTCAAGAACCACCCCCGACACCCGGAAACCAGCGATTGATGACTGGACAGCCCTCACCACCGAAGACACACTGAAGACAATGAAGTCAATCCACTCAGGGGTCCCCACGGACCCCTGCCCCACCACATCTTCAACAGAGCCGCCGACACCATCGCGCCCATGCTCCGCCACACCATCAACTGCTCCCTGGCGACCGCCTCGTTCCCCGATGACTGGAAACACGCCGAGGTCAACCCCCTCCTAAAGAAACCCTCAGCGGACCCCACCGACCTCAAAAACTACAGACCCATCTCCCTGCTCCCGTTCCCAGCGAAAGTCACCGAGAAAGCCATCAACAGCCAGCTCACCACATTCATTGAAGAACACAACATCCTCGACTCCTCCCAATCCGGCTTCAGAAAAAACCACAGTACGGAAACAGCCCTCCTCGCCGCAACAGACGACATCCACACCCTACTGGACAAAGGAGAAACAGTAGCCCTCATCCTCCTCGACCTATCAGCGGCGTTCGACACAGTCTCCCACCGCACCCTAATACGCAGACTCTACAACGCAGGAATCCAGGACAAGGCCCTCGACTGGATCCGCTCCTTCCTCTCCGGCAGGACGCAGCGGGTCAGACTCCCCCTTTCCTCTCGGACCCCACACCTACCACCTGCGGAGTCCCCCAGGGCTCCTCCCTCAGCCCGACGCTCTTCAACGTCTACATGGCTCCACTCGCCCCCATCGTCTGAACCTACGGACTCAACATCGTGTCATACGCAGACGACACCCAGCTCATCCTCTCCCTATCCAACGAGCCCAACACCACCAGACGCAACTTTCGAGAAGGCATGGAAGCCGTCGCCAAATGGATGAAAAACAGCTGCCTACAACTAAACACCAACAAAACAGAAGTACTCATCATGGGCCCAAACCCCGATGCCTGGAGCGACACCTGGTGTCCCCCCCCTCGGAAACCCGCCAACCCCCACGGACCACGCACGCAACCTGGGAATCATCCTGGACTCCGAGCTCAAAATGGACCGCCTGATCAACTCTGTCTCGTCTTCCTGCTTCCACACCCTCCGCCTCCTTCGTAAGACCTTCAAATGGATCCCCCTCGAACACCGAAAGACCGTCACTCACGCCCTGGTCACCAGCAGACTCGACTACGGCAACGCACTCTACGCCGGAATAAACAAAAACCTCACCCGCAAGCTACAGAACATCCAGAACGCCGCCGCAAGACTGGTCCTCAACCTGCCAAAACACTGCCACATCTCCCAGCACCTGCGCACACTCCACTGGCTCCCTGTCGAGGCGAGAATCACCTTCAAGATGCTCACCCACGCACACAAGGCCCTCCACGGCACCGGACCAGTATACCTGAACAGCCGACTCAAATTCCACGCACCCCAAAGGACCCTACGATCAGCCCAGCTCTCCTACGCCGTGGTCCCCCGCACCAGAAAGACCATATCGGGAGGCTGCTCCTTCTCCTTCCTCGCGGCCAAAGCATGGAACGCCCTTCCGCTCCACCTCAGACAGACAACATCGCTCCCCATCTTCGCAAGAAACCTCAAAACCTGGCTCTTCGACAGACCCCCTCCTTGATGGATGGAACCTGCACCCCCCCCACCCCTAGCGCCTTGAGACCCTTACGGGTGAGTAGTCGCGCTTTAACAAACCCCTGATTGATTCTTCAACTAATAGTCCTAGCATTACCATTAGAAATTCTTGAGCATCCTGATGAAGATTTTGAGAGAACACCACAGATCCAGTACAGTCGTCAGTGAGTTTTCTTATTCCAGTAGCAGAATGTATAACAGTTCTATCACTTCTTAATTCTTCAAGTAAACTACACAGTGGTGAAGACATTGTTTTATCTACCTTTTCTTTAATAGAATTTGTAAAATGAGGCAAATGACATAGTCCATTTAACACACATTTGCATAACAGTTGACTCCAGATTTATTATCAAAGCGATAGCCTTGTATTTCGTCATTGTGCTCTAGTTTTCTATTCTTTCCTCCTTTTTGATTTTCTTTTTGTTCATCTTTCTGTTCAACTGTGATAGACTGTTTAGATATTTTCACTTTGGACACAGTATTGCTTTTTGAACCACAGGATACTGGCCTAAATGAGGTGCATTCTGAGCTCTTAACTGATTATACTCCATTACACAGCTCACAACAGCACTTACTTTCTTGTCATCAATCAGAAAGAAACCAGCCAATTTTCTAATTTATGACAAAGCAACATTTGACATTGCATCTGTGAATACACTACTACCAATATTAACAAGACCCGTATCTACACTTAGACCTTGCGATTTATCAATAGTTACTGCAAACACTAAAGCCACTGGGAACTGCTTTTGCTGGACATACAAGTCTTTCACAAGTAGGAAATGGACAACACATCTACCAATCTGCTTAACTTTACCAATATCATCAAATTTTATGGCTAAGTATTCCACATAATTTCTGTTTGGATAATTAACAAATTTCTTAACTTTACCCATTGCACCATTCACTAGCCCTTCTTCAACATTTAAATTACAACGCAAGATTACACAACAATTTTTACAGATACGTAACTGTTTTTTAATCTTGCAGTTTTCGACAGAGGCATTTCTAAACTATCCAATTTCGATTGCAGTTGTTCTGTTAGTAGCACTGTAACCTCTTGATGTTCTATTTTATCATTTGCTCTAATTTCAACAATCTCTTCTGTTTCTAGGTGCAATAATTGTTCATTGAATTTACTACACTCATCAAGAGTTGGTATCAAACTAACAATAGACTTCGCTTCCTTAACAAAATTGTACATTACTTCAGCAGCTGAAACATTACTTGGAAGCAAATTTTTGATGAAACGGGTTTGTAATACTGTCTTTCCCTCTTTTGTGAGGACTATCACTCTTAAATCCTTTAGTATATCTGCATAATGCATATCTGATGCTTGGTGCATATTTTGGATTAACTCTTTGTATTGAAAGTTTTCCCAAATGCTTACATTTCTAATATTTCCTAGTGAATTCCATGTTTCATTATGTAGCAGTTTCTTGAATACAGGTTGTTTTTTTTACGGAAATTAGTTGTAGCAGGTCTCCAAACACTATTTAGGGCCTGATTATGATGTTGGTCAGAAAGCCTCCAACCGACATTCAGATTCTCCTAGACCGTGTCGGAACCCATCTGCGCGACATGGTCGGAAACAATTCCGACCAAGCGATTACGATGCGCATGGTCGGAAGGGAAACCGTTTCCGACCGACATCGTAATCGGGCCCTAAGTGTATTCCTCCAAAAAGTACATCATAGTCAGTTTTTAATATTTGCTACATTCAAGTCAAGAATACTTTATTCGACTATAGAAGAGCCATAAAAGATTGCAAATACATGTTTTCATTTACGAGACAGCAAATCCACATACACGGAAGTTACAGGTTATAAAAATAATAACTAATATTTACTACGAATCTTAAAAACAGTAAAAACATAGTTTAAAATGCAATACATAATCTCATTTGTTCCTAGGGAGAGTAGGTATTCCATTGCCAGTTTATAATTTCAAATCCCTGCTGCAAGTAATATTGGGCGAATGAACTGCTTCCTCTGGGGGGTATAAAATCTACAAAATAAAATAAAGTGCGTAGTGCTTTGGCATGAGCAACTGTCACAAGGACAGACAGGGAGTGATGCAAACCATGAGCCTTGAATAGGGAAAGCAACTAAGAAATGTATAGTTTTTAGACGCAGCCTAGTCAACAGAAAGTTTCGCCTTTCATTTAAATCGATTTGCAGATAGAGGGCAGGTTCTCTTTGTGGCTGAGAGAAAGGCTCTGGGTGACCAGTCGAATTACATTTGGGGCCTGTCCGCTCATTACTTTGGTAGAAAAGTGATTTAATAGTGGCAGACAATACATTTTTTACGGTGTCGGGGTTTGTATAATATTCTGTGACACCCATTTTGGCAAAACTCATTTTGACATACCTTAACCAAGGTATATCTAGGCTATTATCCAACTTCATACAATCTGCCAGTATTGTCCTACAAAGGGCGGCCTCTGGATTCTTCCAGGTTTTTATCCAGAGCAACAGTGGTTGTAATGCAATATGGTCTTTCAAATAACTCAGACCAACTTCCTCATGGCAGAAAGAAACAGAGGAGCTCTGGGGCACTGAGAGAAGTCTTCTTAAAAACGTATTTTCTATTATTTGAAGTGATTTACAGTTTACATGTCCCCAAACCCCGGCCCGAAAAGTTACCACTGAAAGGCTTTTACTCTTGCAAATACATAAAATCTCTTTAGTTGGCTTGTGACCCAATCTTTTAGCAAATCTATAAATGGCATTATTCGATTTCTGAAATTGCATGGTTCTGATATTTAGAGCATGTTTCCAATTAAAATCAACATCAAATGGTACCCCCAGGTAGGTAAAATGCGGGTCTTTCTTCTTCACCCCCCAATAAAAAACTCCTTGGTTTGGATTTTTTTGGTCCACATTTCATTATAAATGATTTAGTGCGATTAACTTTTAGTCCCAGATCATTCATAAAAACATTAAAAGAATCAAGCAGTATTTGTAGGCCATTTGCTGTCCTAGCTATCAGGACAGCGTCGTCAGCATATAGTAGTACGGGGATTTGGCACAAGTTAAATCTTGGGGTGTCCCTCCCCACCTTACATAATTGGTCTCCCAACCCATTAATACATTATAAAAAGAGGAATGGGGCCAGGACACAACCCTGCCTTACCCCAATATCAGAGTTGGAATTCTTCAGTCAAATCTCCCTTACTACTATAGCGTACTGAGGCTGAGGTGTGTTCATGAAGCCTGCTGGGCAAGGTGATAATTGCTCCATCAATCCCCATTTGTAACATTATGGACCATAATTGACTGCGATTCACTGTGTCAAAAGCACAGGTTAGGTCCATAAAGGCTAGATGAACACAGCCCTTTTGTACTTTGGTATACTTTTGGAGAGTTAATGCCAGATTTGATGTTTGTTCCACAGTTCCAAGTTCAGGCCAAAATCCGAACTGATAGATCTAGAGTGCCTGATGTTCAAGCGCCCAAAGTTCTGTTTCTGCACTTCTCTTGCCTCTTTCTGTACCCCTGTTGCTTCATTCTGCACTTTCCATGCTTCTTTCTGCACCTGTCTTTCTTCTTTCTGCACCCCTGTTGTCTCTTTCTCCACTTGTCTTCCTTCTTTCTGTACCTTTCTTGCCTGTTTCTGCATCTCACTTGCCTCTTTCTGCACTTTTCTTGCTTCTTTCTACACCTCTGTTGCTTCTTTCAGCAATTCTCTTGCCTCTTTCTGCACTTCTCTTGCCTCTTTCTGCACCTCTCTTGCCTCTCTCTTGCCTCTTTCTGCACCTCTCTTGCCTCTTTCTGCACCTCACTTGCTTCTTTCTGCACTTCTCTTGCCTCTTTCTGCACCCCTGTTGCTCCATTCTGCACTTTCCATGCTTCTTTCTGCACCTGTCTTGCTTCTTTCTGCACACCTGTTGTCTCTTTCTGTACCTCTTTTACCTGTTTCTGCAACTCTCTTGCCTCTTTATGCAGTTCTCTTGCCTCCTTCTGCACCTCTGTTGCTTCTTTCTGCACTTCTCTTGCCTCTTTCTGCACCCCTGTTGCTTTATTCTGCACTTTCCATGCTTCTTTCTGCACTGCGTCTTCCCTCTTTCTGTACCTTTCTTGCCTTTTTACACATCTCACTTGCCTCTTTCTGCACTTTTCTTGCTTCTTTCTACACCTCTGTTGCTTCTTTCAGCAATTCTCTTGCCTCTTTCTGCACTTCTCTTGCCTGTTTCTGCACCAGTCTTCCCTCTTTGTGCAACTCTCTTGCCTCTTTCTACACCTCTCTTGCCTCTTTTTGTACCTCTGTTGCTTCCTTCTTCACTTCTCTTGCCTCTTTCTGCACCCTTCGTGCCTCTTTCAGCACTTCTGTTGTTTCTTTCTGCACTTCTCTCCCTTCTTTCTGCACTCCTCATGCCTCCTTCTGCACATCTGTTGCTTCTTTCTGCACTTCTCTTACCTCTTTTTGCACCTCTGTTGGTTCTTTCTGCACTGCTCTTGCTTCTTTCTGCACCTCTCTTGCCTTTTTCTGTACCCCTCTTACGTCTTTCTACACCTCTGTTGCTTCTTTCAGCAATTCTCTTGCCTCTTTCTGCACTTCTTTTCCTTCTTTCTGCACCCCTCCTTCCTCTTTCTGTACCTCTCTTGCCTCACGTGGATGATGTAATCAGTGATGTCATCAGTGATGTCATTTGAGATGTAATCAGTGATGTCATCAATGATGTCACTGACCAGGTCATGAATGATGTAATATGTGACGTCATCAGCAGTCCATTGCAGGGGCACGAGTTATAGTTAGCTCAACTATCTATAATGGCCGAATTTCTCTGGTTTTGTACGAGTGAAATGTCCAACAAACTATAACGTCCCTGAAATCTGTGTTTTTTTCAGTGAATTTCCATGGTTTTTTAAATGTTAATTTCTAACTATAACGTCCCTGAAACCTATGGTTTTTTCAGTGAATTTCAAAGGTTTTTTAAATGCTAATTTCTAACTATAACGTCCCTGAAACCTATGGTTTTTTCAGTGAATTTCAAAGGTTTTATAAATGATAATTTCTAACTATAACATCCCTGAAACCTATGGTTTTTTCAGTGAATTTCTAAGGTTTTTTAAATGCTAATTCCTAACTATAATGCACCTGGAACCTATGGTTTTTTCAGTGAATTTCAAAGGTATTTTAAATGTTAATTTCTAACTATGCCGACAGAGGTAGGAAATGTGCAGAAAGAGGAAGAAAAGCGCAGAAAGAAGCAAGAGAAATGCAGAAAGAGGCAACAGAAGTCCAGAAAGACGAAGAAAGGTACAGAAAGAAGCAAGAGATATGCAGAAAGAACCAACAGAGGTGCAGAAAGAGGCCTTGTTGCAAAGTCATCCTGTGCCCACAACGTTTTGCTGACTGGTACTGGTGGTAACTGACTCTGACTAACCAGGCCCGGAGCCAGTGCTATCCTGAAAGACACTTAGAATACAGTGAAAACATCTACATGCACTAGGGTACACTATGGGTTGGGGTACCCCTGTGATTGGCATGAACTCCCCTGTAAGGCCCTAGTACATAATAGGGCAGGGGGATTAAAACTACCTCTAAGTCAGAGGTGCAGAAATAGGAAAGAGGGAAACAGAAATTTGCAAAAGAGGTGCAGAAAGAGGCAAGAGAATTGCTGAAAGAAGCAACAGAGGTGTAGAAAGAAGCAACAGAAGTGCAGAAAGAGGCAAGTGAGGTGCAGAAAGAAGCAAGAGCAGTGCAGAATGAACCAACAGAGGTGCAAAAAGAGGCAAGAGGGGTGCAAAAAGAAGGAAGGCAAGTGCAGAAAGAGGCAAGAGAATTGCTGAAAGAAGCAACAGAGGTGTAGAAAGAAGCAAGAGCAGTGCTGAAAGAAGCAAGAGAAGTGCAGAAATAAGCAAAAGAGGTGGAGAAATAGGGAAGGGGGTGCAGAAAGAGGCAAGACGGATACAGAAATTAGGAAAAGAGGTGCAGAAACAAGCAAGAGAAGTACAGAAAGAGACAAGAGAATTGCTGAAAAAAGCAACAGAGGTGTAGAAAGAAGCAAGAAAAGTGCAGAAAGAGGCAAGTGAGATGCAAAAACAGGCAGGAAAGGTACAGAAAGAGGGAAGACGAGTGCATAAAGAGACAACAGGGGTGCAGAAAGAAGCAAATGAGGTGCAGAAAGAGGCAACAGATGTGCAGAAAGAGGGAAGAGAAGTGCAGAAAAAGGCAAGAAAGAGGCAAAAGAGGTACATAAAGAGACAACAGGGGTGCAGAAAGAAGCATTACATGTGCAGAAAGAAGCATGGAAAGTGCAGAATGAAGCAACAGGGGTGCAGAAAGAGCCAAGAGATATGTAGAAAGGAGCAAGTGAGGTGCAGAAAGAGCCAACAGAGGTGCAAAAAGAGGCAAGAGAGGTGCAGAAACAGGCAAGAGAAGTGCACAAAGAGGCAAGAGAATTGCTGAAAGAAGCAACAGAGGTGTAGAAAGAAGCAAGAAAAGTGCAGAAAGAGGCAAGTGAGATGCAAAAACAGGCAGGAAAGGTACAGAAAGAGGGAAGACAAGTGCAGAAAGAGACAACAGGGGTGCAGAAAGAAGCACATGAGGTGCAGAAAGAGGCAACAGACGTGCAGAAAGAGGAAAAAGAGGTGCAGAAAAAGGCAAAAAAAGTGCAGAAAGATGCAAAAGAAGTACATAAAGAGACAACAGGGGTGCAGAAAGAAGCAAGACAGGTGCATAAAGAAGCATGGAAAGTGCAGAATGAAGCAACAGAGGTGCAGAAAGAGGCAAGAGAAGTGTAGAAAGGAGAAAGTGAGGTGCAGATAGAGCCAACAGAGGTGCAAAAAGAGGCAAGAGAGGTGCAGATACAGGCAAGAGAAGTGCACAAAGAGGCAAGAGAATTGCTGAAAGAAGCAACAGAGGTGTAGAAAGAAGCAAGAAAAGTGCAGAAAGAGGCAAGTGAGATGCAAAAACAGGCAGGAAAGGTACAGAAAGAGGGAAGACGAGTGCAGAAAGAGACAACAGGGGTGCAGAAAGAAGCAAATGAGGTGCAGAAAGAGGCAACAGACGTGCAGAAAGAGGGAAGAGAGGTGCAGAAAAAGGCAAAAAAGTGCAGAAAGAGGCAAAAGAGGTACATAAAGAGACAACAGGGGTGCAGAAAGAAGCAAGACAGGTGCAGAAAGAAGCATGGAAAGTGCAGAGTGAAGCAACAGGGGTGCAGAAAGAGGCAAGGGAAGTGTAGAAAGGAGCAAGTGAGGTGCAGAAAGAGCCAACAGAGGTGCAAAAAGAGGCAAGAGAGGTGCAGAAACAGGCAAGAGAAGTGCACAAAAAAGCAAGAGAATTGCTGAAAGAAGCAACAGAGGTGTAGAAAGAAGCAAGAAAAGTGCAGAAAGAGGCAAGTGAGATGCAAAAACAGGCAGGAAAGGTACAGAAAGAGGGAAGACAAGTGTAGAAAGAGACAACAGGGGTGCAGAAAGAAGCAAATGAGGTGCAGAAAGAGTCAACAGACGTGCAGAAAGAGGGAAGAGAGGTGCAGAAATAGGCAAGAAAAGTGCAGAAAGAGGCAAAAGAGGTACATAAAGAAACAACAGGGGTGCAGAAAGAAGCAAGACAGGTGCAGAAAGAAGCATGGAAAGTGCAGAATGAAGCAACAGGGGTGCAGAAAGAGGCAAGAGAAGTGTAGAAACGAGCAAGTGAGGTGCAGAAAGAGCCAACAGAGGTGCAAAAAGAGGCAAGAGAGGTGCAGAAACAGGCAAGAGAAGTGAACAAAGAGGCAAGAGAATTGCTGAAAGAAGCAGCAGAGGTGTAGAAAGAAGCAAGAAAAGTGCAGAAAGAGGCAAGTGTGATGTAAAAACAGGCAGGAAAGGTACAGAAAGAGGGTAGACGAGCGCAGAAAGAGACAACCGGGGTGCAGAAAGAAGCAAATGAGGTGCAGAAAGAGGCAACAGACGTGCAGAAAGAGGGAAGAGAGGTGCAGAAAAAGGCAAAAAGTGCAGAAAGAGGCAAAAGAGGTACACAAGGAGACAACAGGGGTGCAGAAAGATTCAAGACAGGTGCAGAAAGAAACATGGAAAGTGCAGAATGAAGCAACAGGGGTGCAGAAAGAGGCAAGAGGAGTGTAGAAAGAGGGAAGAGAGGTGCAGCAAGTACAAGAGATTTGCAGAATGAGGTCAAGAGATGTGCAGAAAAAGAAAGAAACGTGCAGAAAGAAGCAACAGAAATGCAGAAAGAGGCAAGAGAGGCGCAGAGGGAAGCAAGATTGGCTTGCACACCATTAGTACCAATTTAACACCCACATTTAGCAATAAGTAACAGGTGACCATTCTAGGTTTGCAAAGGGCCTTCCACCACGCTGTAACACTTGTCGCTGCATTTTTGGTAACGTTTGACCCGTTTCAGCTAGAAACAAGGCTTTTTTTGTTCAAATCTGCAGATTAGGGTGCAGATGATGAATTATGTGGCTAATGCAGAAAATGTATAATTGTGCGAAAGTCGGTGCAGCCAAACAGTCACATAATTCCAGTGGCACTGCTCATACCTCTGACTAGGTCCACAAGTGCTCCTCAGTGATTCCATCTTTTTTGTCTCACTGAGTTCATAGTTGAGCTTCTATGGAAATGAGGAAGACTAAACCTGAGGTTACCACTCCACAACACAGACTACCATACCACATAATTACTCTCCATAACACATAATCCCACTCTACATAATTCCTATACACTAAATACCACATACTTTCTATCCACATAATTTCACAGCACAACATACCACATAATTCCACTACACACAACGTACATCCACTCCACTCCCAAAAACATTAGTAAAAACTTTTGCATTTACAACGCTAATAGCTCTAATTCTCGCAAATGCGAAACCTATTACATTGCAAACACTTCTTTAACTAGTAGTCGCGTTTGCAGAGTGGTGGAGAAAGGGTGCTGGGCCTCCGACCAGCACTCAGGAATTCCGGTGCGTAGGGCTCACAGGAGGTACCAGTAGGGCTTCTTGGCCCCCAAAGTCCCTCAGGAGTAAATTGGACTTCATCCCCATCCCGTAGTCTGCCAGGAGGCGCGTTTGCAGAATGGTGGAGAAAGGGGGGCATGGCCTCCGAAGACGTCTTAGCAATCCCACTGTGCGGGACTTACTGGAGGTAACAAGAGGGGTAGTTGGCCCCCAAGGACAACCTTGGGGCCAACTACCCCTCCTATTACCTCCAGTAAGTCCCACACAGCAGCATTGCTAAGTTCGAAGAGCAGGCCACGCCCCCTTTGCCCACCACTCTACAAACGCGCTCCCTGGCGCACTCTTGGATGGGGATTGAAGTCCCCTTCGCTGCTGGGGGTCCTTTAGGGGCCAACTAGCCTACCTCTTACCTCCAGTAAGCCCCACAGAGTAGGATTGCTGAGAGGTGGACAAAGGCCACGCCCCCTTTCTCCACCACTCTGCAAACACACCCCCTGGCATGTTCTAAGTTGATGGATTAAGTCCCCTTGAATACTGAGGGTCCCTGGGGGCCAACCAGCCCACCAGGTACCTCCAGAAAGCGTCACACAGCTGGATTGCAGAGAGGTGGTCCGAGGCCACGCCCCCTTTTTACACCACTCTGCAAATGCACCTCTTGGCTCACTGCTGCTCGGGGGATGAAGACCACTTGTGTTCTGAGGTCCTCAGGACAAAAGAGGACCTCATCGTCCCACAATCAGTGCACCAAGAGGCGTGTTTGCAGAGTGGTGTAAAAAGGGGCGTGGCCTCGGACCACCTCTCTGCAATACATCTCTGTGGCGCATACTGGAGGTACCTGGTGGGCTAGTTGGCCCCCAGGGACCCTCTGGATTGAAGGGGACTTAATCCCCCAAATTACAACCCGCCAGGGGGCCTGTTTGCACACTTGTTATATCAGGCCCAACCCCCTCCCTGCACCACTGTGCAAATGCACCCCCTGGTGCATTGTAACTTGGGGGATTAGGTCCCGTTGAATCCTGAGGGTCCCTGGAGGCCAACTAGCCCACCAGGTACCTCCAGTAAGCACCACAGAGCTGCGTTGCAGAGAGGTGGTCCGAGGCCACGCCCCTTTTTACACCACTCTGCATACACGGCTTCAGTGCGCCAAGAGGCGTGTTTGCAGAGTGGTGTAAAGGGCGTGGCCTCGGACCACCTCTCTGCAACGCAGCTCTGTAGCGCTTACTGGAGGTACCTGGTGGGCTAGTCGGCCCCCAGGGACCCTCAGGATTGAAGGGGACTTAATCCCCCAATTTACAACGCGCCAGGGGGTGTGTTTGCACACTTGTTATATCAGGCCCCGCACCCTCCCTGCACCACTGTGCAAACATGCCGCCTGGTGCGTTGTAAGTTGGGGGATTAAGTCCCCTTGAATCCTGAGGGTCCCTGGGGGCCAACTAGCCCACCAGGTACCCCCAGTAAGTGCCACAGAGCTGCATTGCTCCCGCCCTGCCATAGCAAACAGCAATGTCCCAGGGGTGGGCACCCCAGGACATTGCAGGAGCCGGCCCTGGGGGGTGGCGGTCTCCAGGGTCATCAAGGGCTCCAGGAGGGGGGCCGAATGGCCCCCCTCCCTTCAAGTAAAAAGCCCCCATGGAGGTGGTGGTCCCCAGGGATGGGGGTCCATAACAGACCCCCGAATTTGCATATTTAGTGCCCCGGGGAGGTGGTGGTCCCTGGGGCATGTGGGGGGCCTTTAGCCCCCCCACACACATGTTTTAAAAATAAAGAGAGCCCGGGGAGGTGGCGGTCCCCGGGGCTGTGGGGGGTCTGCGTGCCCCCGCGTTTAATTTGCAAAGCCCTGGGGAGGTGGTGGTCCCTGGGGCTGTGGGGGCCCCCGCGGGCCCCCGCTAATTAAATTGACATTGCCCCTGGGACCTGGCCCACCCAAGGGCTTAAATACAATGAAGCGCGGGAGCCTGCGCTTCGTTTTTGAAAAATTTTCTCGGCCGGATTCGCGACCCCAGCGCGAATTTGACTGATTTTTTTTTTTAATGCTTTTTTGGGCCCTGGGGATCCTTGTGGGATCCCCTGAGCAGGCCTAGGGGGTCAGGGTGTTTCTACCCTGCCCCCTTTTCTTGTTTTTTAACCTCTTTTTCACTGTCTTCTTGTGACTTTCACAAGATGGCTGCCAACACTTACTGGTTTGGAGTGTTGGCAGCCAATCAAAGTGAAGCTCGTGCCCAGGAGGGTTCGCGAACCCTCCTCGGTGCTCAGATATCGATATTTTTCTTTTTTCTAATTTCTCCGAAACTACTGAACGGATTTACACCATTTAATAAAAAGGGCTCTTTCTGAACCAAGACCTACCTTTTTGCCAAATTTGGTGTAATTCCGTTCAGCAGTTCAGGCTGTAGTTTTGTCTAAAGTTTCCTATGGAAATTAACATGGGGAAAATGTGTTTTGGGACCCCCCTTTTTTCTCGGCACCGCTTGACGAATCACCCTGAAACTTTCAAGACAGGAGGTGACCGGAGCGGACCACTATTTTTAAAAATTTCGCGACGATTCGTCAATTGGCGCCAAAGATATTGGCAAAAGAAAAAACGCTTTTTAAATAGAAACGAGGTTCAAACTATAACTACCTACTGGCGACCGCCAGTAGGTAATATATATATATATCAAAACTGCTGCTGCGCCATGCCGTTCCACTTTCAGCGAGGCCGGTGCCTGCGACGACGGCAGCTACCGTCAACATCTATTTCTAAAATTGGGGGTCTCACACAGGATAAGGTATTATTCCGACACAAAAGTAAGAAGAAGGATGAAACCATTGCCCAGAGAATGATCACCACATTCAATAAAAGATCTAATCTAATCAAAAGAATCATGAAACACCACTGGAGTCTATTAGAAACTGATCCAGTCATTGGCAAATACATTGGCAAATTACCCCTGATCACATATAGGAAACCCAAATCACTAAGGGACCGATTAGTTCACAGCTACCAAGGAGAGCCCATTACTAACACTTGGTTAGGTTCATCTAAAGGCTTTGTCAAATGTAATTCATGCAAAGCCTGTAAAAACAGCAAAAATTGAGGTAACTATATAACCCACAAAAACAGGACCAGACAAATCACCAAATGTATCACATGTACCAGTGACTTTGTGGTATATGTATTGGAATGTCCCTGCAGTCTTAGATATATTGGAAGCACCAAATTGCAACTTAAAACTGTAATCTTACAACATATGCAAGCTGTGACCAATCGAGATTTAGCTATCCTGTGGCTAGACATTTCTATGAGAAGCACAATAGCAGTAGCAGTCTGGTACTATTTTTCGGCATTGACATAATCCTGACACACCAGAGGGGTGGAGATAGAGAATTGTATTTCAAAATATATATATATTTTCACTGAAAAAAAGAAAGGTTACTGGGACGTTATAGTTAGGCTCAAGTTTCACTCGTACAAAACCAGAGAAGTTCAGCAGTTATAGTTAGCTGAGCTAACTACAGCTCGTGCCCCTGCAATGTACTGCTTATGACCTCACATATTACATCACTCATGACATGGTCAATGACATCACTCATGACATCTCAAATGACATCACTGATGACATCATCTAGTGACTTTGAGTGTTTTAAAAACGTTTAGGAGTGTTAAATATATATACCAAGGTGTATTGGTGAACAAGTGGGTGTATGAGTGCCTGTATGGGTGATTCAGTGGGTGCATGACTGACTGTATAGGTGAGTGATTATGTGTTTCAATGAGTGTATGGGTGAGTGACTGGTTGTGTGAATGTTTGTATCAGTCTGGTAGTTGATGTCTAACTGGCTTTATGGCTGTGTGAGTGGGTACATGAGTGGCTGTATGCATGATTGATTGGTTATCTGAGCACCTGTATGGGTTTCTGACTGTCTTTGTGGGTGGGTGAGGTGGTGTGTGTGACTGTCTGTATAGAAGAGTGAGTGGGTGAGTCAGTGGCTATATGGGTTAGTGAGGGTGTGTGAGGGGCTGTATGGGTGAGTGTGTGTGTATGGCTGTGTGGGTGAGCGGATTTGTCAGTGGTATATTGGTGAGTAACTTGGTATGTGAAAGACAGCATAGGTGAGTGATGGTGTATATGAGTGACTGTATGAGTGAGTGAGTGAATGTGAGTGGCTGTATGGGGGAGTGTGTACTTGTGTCAGTGACTGTATAGGTGAGTGAGTACGTGTTAGTACCTGTATGAGTAAGTAGGTAGATATGTGTGTGTAACTGTATGGGTGAGTAAGTGGCTATGTGATTGACTCTATGGGTGAGTGATTAGGCGTGTGAGTAGCTCTATGGCTGACTGACTCAGTGCATGAATGGCTGTATGGGTATATGAGTGGACATGTCAGTGGCTATATTAGTGAGTGAGTGAGTGGGTGTATGAGTGGATGTATGGGTGAGGTAGTGGATTTGTGTGTAGATCTATGAATCAGTGAGTGGGGGTGTAAGCACTGGTATGGGTCTGTGATTGGGTTTGTGAATGGTTGTGTGGGAGTGAGTATATGAAAGGTTCTTTGGGGGTGTGAGCATGTGCATTAGTAATGTTGTGGATGATGTAATCAGTAATGTCATCAGTGATGTCATTTGAGATGTTATCAGTGATGTCACTGACCATGTCATGAGTGATGTAATATGTAAGTATTAGAAGAAGAAGGTTATGCTGTTCCTCAAGAGTGTACGAGCAAGGGAAATTGACACCACCCTGAACGTTTGGGTTCAGAGTTGGGAGTCCATATATTGGATTGTAATGCCCTCACACACCCAATTGGGTGTCATGCTTCATCATCTGGCTGCTCCTCGTCGGGTCGGCGGTGCAATACCCAACGGGCTCCCTGTAGTAGGGGCACTTTGGCGGAGATCTTTTTCCAATAGCCGTATGGTGAAGTGGGGGTGAGGGGCAAGAACTGTGTAGATGTATGTGTGTGATTTAAAATAAGGTACGGAGTATCCGTGAAGACAATTTTTAATCAGTGGGTCTCCTACCCTAGTTAAAAATATAAACAATGCAGTGCTTGGCTAAGTATTATGTCTTAGGTCTAAGCGTCGCTATTGGTGCAAATGAGGTCAACATGTTTCTCGCTCACTGTAATAGTCTACATGCGATTCATCAGGACCTATATTGTGGAAACTATCTACACTTAAAATTGGCTACGTGGCAACAAACTCACATCAACCAGGTAACTACCTAAATCGTGTACCTGTCAGACCTGGTCCTACCCATTGTTGTAAGCTAACCAGTCGGCATCAGTACCCGGTAGGTCAAACTAGAGGAGTTTCTCACGAGTTTTGTGCTGTTGTCACGTATTGAGTCGACCTACCCACATCTACCGGTTCCGGGCCCGGTAGATGTGGGTAGGTCGACTCGATACGACGAGGAGCAGCCCAGATTATGAAGCATGACACCCGATTGGGTGTGTGAGGGCATTACAATCCAATATATGGACTCCCAACTCTGAACCCAAACGTTCAGGGTGGTGTCAATTTCCCTTGCTCGTACACTCTTGAGGAACAGCATAACCTTCTTCTTCTAATACTTCAATTAGGGCACCTATGCTGGACCTCCCTCGACACTGATAGAGGAAAAAGCCCTGTAGTCTGTATACTGATGTAATATGTAAGGTCATAAGCAGTGCATTACGGGGGTGCAAGTTATAGCTAGCTCAGCTAACTATAACTTCTGAATTTCTTTGGTTTTGTACGAGTAAAACCTCAGCCTAACTATAACGTCCCTGTAACCTTTGGTTTTTTCAGTGAATTTCTAAGGTTTTTTTAAAATCGATTTTCTAACTATAACGTCCCTGTAACCTTTGGTTTTTTCAGTGAACTTCTAAGGTTTTTTAAATGCTAATTGTTAACTATAACGTTTCTGTACCCTTTGTTTTTTTTCAATTTCTAAGTGTTTTTAAATTCTATTTCTTAATTTTAATGTCCATTTTTTTGTAAGTGAACCTGGAAAATGTGCTGATTTCATACATCTTTATCAGAAAATACATTAGTAACTGGTTTTATTTTTAACAATTTTGTAAGTCAACACAACATTGTTGCATTTACAGTGGAGATTCTTTCATCAGTAAATGTATTTCACCTAGGGAAAAATACACTTAAAGACATAAAAGTTTAACTCTAAATATTTAGTACAATATTCCTTTAACTTTTCTTTCTATGATCAATTTAGAAGAAAGCCACCTTTCTAACAGCCCAAAACGACTTTAAACTTACATTTTGCACTATCGCTTCACTGTGGTAACAGCGACTATTTCGGTCACTGTGAATATCACATGACCGGAAAGAATGGAATATTATTGGATAATATACTTTTCAACAAAATCAATGGGAAGTACACACCCACTGCTCCTTCTTGAATCTTCTTTCATAGAACTTCATTCTGAGCAGGTGGATTCATTTTGCTGTGCAAACATTTTGGTCTTCTTTTTTATATCAGAAATGGCAACACAGCAAGTGATGGGGGTCAGCAGGAATCACAACTGGATCAGGATGTGGAGGAGGCAGACACTGAAGATGTGGAAGAAGAGGGACCTCCACAAAAGAGAGCCAGTGTGGCATGGGAATCTTTTACGATCCCATCAGGTGAATCAAAAACAGTGGCCAAACTTGTACAATGCACAATCTGCAAGAAGACCCTCTTTAGAGAGAACAACAAGAAATATTCAAGTGTGCCAACGCCCTTGTTATACCTACTAAAAACTCATCATAAAACACCTCTCCAACTGGCGATCAAGCAGAGGGAAGCTGGACGACCATCTACTTCAGTGGCAGCAGCAACAATTCCTGGTCAAAAACTCCCTTCTGAGGTGAAGAGTACTGCAACATACATGGCTCCAGAGATGTCAAGAATGGCCACGTACTGCATGAACTGTAGTGTTGTCATAAGTGCTGGTGAGCAGTCTCTTATAGCTAATCACAATGCTGTAAAACACAACATACATGCTAATTTTCTTTCCCTTTTATATGTTTTGTACATTTTTCAGTGCAGGTTTTTTCAATTCCTGCTGTCCCAGTTGCCATTTTTGTTATTATAAAAAAGAAAAAAAAACGTTTTAGTTTACGAAAGCCTTAAAAAAAAAAGGGTTCCTGTTGGAACCGCTTTTTACAGTTAAAAAAAGATAAAGTATGTATATATGTTGGAATGAGTGTATGACTGGTATATGGATAATTGAATGAGTGCACAACTGGTGCATGCATGTTACAATGAGTGCATCAGTGGTGCCTGAGTAAATCTATGAGTGCATAAGTAGTACCTGAGTGATTGGATGCGTCAAACATAAAGAGTGGGTGATTGCATGTGTGCATGGGTAGTGTGTGGTTGAATGGATGAGTGTATATGTAGTGCCTGAGTGAATGGAAGAGTGGAACAGCAGTGCCTGAGTGAATGGGTGAATGAATGAGTACATGGGTAGTGCCTGAGTGATTGGATGAGTGCATGGATATTGCCTGGGTGAATAGATGAGTGCATGAGTGTTGGCTGCGTGAATGTAGGAGTAAAAGGGGAGTGCCTGGATGATTGGATGTGTGCACGGGCAGTGCCTCGGTGAATATATGAGTGCATGGGTACTGTCTGAGTAAATGCATGAGTGAATGAAGGAGTGCAAGGTTAGTGCTTGGGTGATTGGATGACTACATGGGTAGTGCCTGAGTGAATGGATGAGTGCAGGGGCAGTGCCTGAGTGATTGGATGTGTCCATGGGTAGTGCCTGGGTTAAAGGAATAGTGCGTGGGTAGTGCCTGAGTAAACAGATGAGTGCATGGGTACTGGCTGAGTGATTTGATATGTGCATGGTTAGTGCCTGGGCGAATGCATGAGTGAATGAGTGAATGGATGAGTGCAAGTGTAGTGCCTGGGTTATCAGACAAGTGTTTGGATAGGGCCTGAGTGAATGGATGAATGCATACATAGTGCCTGAGTGAATGAATGAGTGGAAAGGTAGTGCCTGGGTGATTGGATATGTGCATGTGTAGTGCCTGGCTGAATGGATGAGTACATGGATAATGCCAGAGTGAATGAATGAGTGCATGGACAGTGCCTGGATCATTCGATTAGTGTATGGGTAGTACCTGAGTGAAAGGATGAACGCATGCATACTGCCTGATTGAACTGATGAGTGCAAAAGTAGTGCCTGGGGGATTGGAAGAATGTATGAGTAGTGCCTGGTTGATTGGATGAGTGCATTAGTACTGCCTGGGTGAATGGATGAGGGCATGAGTAATGACTGGGTGAGTGGATGAGTGCATGGGTAATGCCTCAGTGAATGAATGAGTACAAGGGTAGTGCCTGGGTGATTGGGTGAGTGCATGGATAGAGCCTAGGTAATTGGGAGAGTGCATGGATAGTGCCTGAGAGGATGGATGAGTGCATGGGTACTGCTTGGGAGAATTGATGAGTGCTTGGGAAGTACCTCAGTGAATGGATAAGCACATGTGTATGGCCTCAGTGAATGGATGAATGCAAGGGTGGTGCCTGTGTGATTGGATATGTGCATGGGTAGTACATGGGTGAATAGATGAGTGCATGGCTAGTGCATGAGTGAATGGATCAGTGGAAGGGTATTTCCTGAGTAAATAAATGAGTGGAAGGGTAACACCTGAGTGATTGTATGAGTGCAAGGTAGTGCCTGGGTAATTGCATGATTGCAAGGTTAGTGCCTGGTTGATTGGGTGAGTGCATGGATAGTGCCTGGGTAATTGGATGAGTGCATAAGTAGTGCCTCAGTGAATGGATGAGTGCATGAGTAGTGGCTGAGTGAATGGATGAACACAAGCATAGTGCCCCAGTGAATGCAAGAGTGCAAGGGTAGGGCCTGAGTGAATGGATGAGTGGAAGGGCAGTGCCTGGGTGAATTAAATAGTACATGGCTAGTGCCTTAGTGTATAGATGAGTGGAAGGGTAGTGCCTGGGTGAATGGATGAGGGCATGGATAATGGCTGGGTAAGTGAATCAGTGCATGGTTAGTGCCTGGGCGAATGGATGAGTTCAAGGGTAGTGGCTTGGGGATTGGGTGAGTACACAGATAGGGTCTGTGTGATTGGGTGAATGCATACTATGCAAGACTGGGTGAGTACATGGGTACTGCCTGGGTGATTGGATGAGTCCATGAGTAGCGCCTGGGTGAGAGGATGAGTGCATGGGGAGTGCCTCAATGAATGTATGAGTGCATACATATTGTCTGGGTGTTTTCATAGTCCATGGGTAGCGCCTGGGGGATTGGATGAGTGCCTTAGTAGTGGCTGGGATATTGGAGGAATTCAAGTGCAGTACCTGAGTGATTGGATGACTGCTTAGGTAGTGGCTGGATGATTGGACTAGTGCAATTGTTGTGCCTGGGAGATGGGATGCATACATGAGTAGTAACTCGATCAATCCATTACTAGATTAGCGATTTGACACACGTGAAAAAATAAAATAAGACAAACCTTTTTTTAGAATTTCATTTAGAACATTAGGCAACCAAATAACATATAATATTTTTTAAGGAAAACTTTAATTCAACATAGACAAATTTTTACAATTTTTTCCTGTTTTCAGTTTTCATACTTGTTCACTTTCAACAGTGCTTTGTATGAAGACTCATCATAAAACAGTGGGAAAAAACAATCATTGCATTGTAAAAAAAAAAAGAAAAAATGCACAGTAGATCATTACAACTATGTCATACTGTTCACATCTGCTAATACTGGCTTCCTGATAGCTTACCACCTTAATGAAAACAACTATATGGTAAAATTGTTTCTGAGGGGGCGTGGTCTCGTTGCGGAGGAGATGGGACGCATGCCTTGAGCGCTCCAGCTGGCCGCTGCTATCTTCAGCCTTCACAGCGGTGCTGGGGGGGCATTGCGGATCCGGTCATACCTGTATGGGCGGCGGAGCTGAGGGGGCAACTCCTGACAAGACACTGCGGCGCTGGGTCGGCCCGCTGCAGGGTTAGTCCCGGCTCCTCTTTGCTGCGGCGGCCGGAGTCTGGCGGCCGCCATTTTGCCTGTGCCGGGCCTCGGCCTCTCTTTGCTGCCGGAGGCCGCTGAGGCCCCTGCTTGCTGCCTCCGCTTGCTGTCTCCCACCATTGGGGCCTTGGTCTCCAGAGCAGATGGCCGGTGTGCCTAGGGGGCAGCTGCTGGATGGGGCCCTCCTGCGGTTCTGGCCCCGGCGCCCGCCATTTTGAATTTCCCGCCCGTGATCTGAGGGCCTGGGCGGTTGGTGGCTCCTGTTGATGTAGTGGCCCGCTTGGGGCGCGGGGCACCCCTGAAGCTGGAGGGGGCTCTGGGCGGCACGGGAAACCCCCCCTCGTGCCTAGACTTGCCCACGGCTGGATGGGCCCAGCGGATGCCGGCTTGGAGAGAGGCCTACCCTTGCGAGCACTCCGGACCTGGTGAGCCCCCTGCTGTGTGGGGATCTTCTGTTTTTTCATCACGTCTTGCCTGGGTGCGCACTGCTCACTTTTGGGCTGGGGGACGCCGCCTTTGGCCTGAATTTCTGCGGGGTGTCCCCCTGTGGGTGGGCTGGTTTGGTGGTGGGGTGCATCCAACTTTGGCAGCCTTGGGGAGTGCCTGACGGGATCTCTTGGCGCCCCCTGGCACCCGCACCCGCAGTGGTGATCCTTTTTTCCCCCACCTGCCATCCTACGGTGGACTTCTCCTCCTGCACGCTGGTGTTGCCCTGTCCTTGATGTGAGAGAAGGGCCCACACACTTCTGATCCCATGGCGGCGGTGTGGGGCACGAGCTGAGCCTGCCTCCTACCTCTGCGCCCTACAACGTGGGAGCCCTGTGTGCCTTGCTTGGGCCTCCGAACTTCCTCCCGCCCCCCGTGGCGCAGGCCCCATAGCATTTTGGCCTGTGGCGCTGGTCCCTGCCGGGGGGTCAGCCTTTCTCCATCTGCAGCAACAGCGCTATTTCACGTGGCCATTGCCCTTTTCCCCCTGGGGGGGTTCTGGCGGACTGCTGAGGCGTGCCTGTGGGGGCTTTGGACTTTGGGAGGACGGTGCCTGTGACTGGGGTGTGGTGGCCTCTTGAGGGGTCTCTCATCGCTCGAGTGGCGCCCCGCCGGTCAGTACCTCCCCTCTTGACCGCTCCGAGTTGCCTTCTCCTGCGGGCCTGCATCAGAGTGTCCTCACCATGTCTTAGGGGCTCGTGGCTCCTCTGGTTGCTCCTGGCCTTCCACGCTGCCTGTCTGTCCTGGGTCCTGTGGCTGGGGGCATTTTGAGGTCATGACTCGCACAAAAGCTGTCAAGGACATAGTGATCCCCTCTAAGGACAATCCTGTTGCGGCACTGTGGAACAAGCCTGGCCATACTGGCGCTGGTGACATGTCGTCCTCGGCAGGGGGAGCTTCTGAACCCATCACGCAGTCCTTCATGGCGGGCTTTATGCAGGAGCTGAAATCCGAAATTGGTTCGCTCCGCTCGGAGGTCCACTCATGTGTCCGAGTACTAAGGAGGGAGGTCACGGCGATCGGTGAAAGGATTGACGACCTTGAGAAGACGGTGGATGCCCGCACGGAGGAGCAGGAGCAATTGTGGCAGCGCATGGCCACCCTGGAGGAGCAACACCTTGACCTCCAACTCAAGCAGGAGGATTTGGAGAATCAGGGGTGCCGTAACAACATACACCTCCGAGGGGTGCCAATCGGAGCCGAGGGAACGGACATTATGACTTTTGTCACTGAACTACTCCAGGACATCAGGGGTGACGACGACCTCTCCCCCGGCACTTGACCGTGCGCATCGTGTCTCGGGCCCTCCTGGACGTTCCGGCCTGATCCCTGACATCCTGACTCGGGTCCATTTCTTCACTGAGAAGGAGGCGATCCTCAAAGCTGCACGCTCTAAACCCGAACTTAAATGCTACGACGCCAAGATACAGCTCTTTCAGGACCTTGCACCTACTACGTTACGGCATCATCGGGACTTCAGGCCCATCACGGACAAGTTGAGAAGTTTGGGCATCCAATATCAGTGGGGCATTCCTTTGCCCTTATCTTCCAATGGGAATCCCGGTGCAGGGTGATACGCTCTTTCCAGGAAGCTGCGCAGCTGCTTCGTCTCTCCCTTACGCCGCCGCATAGCCCCACCGGATTGCCTCCCCTGAAGAGGGAACCAGCGAAAACGTAGTGGTCACAGATACGTCGCCCTCGCCGTTTGTCTCGCCCCGATGATCAGACCTCCTCGCAGGCCCGACAGGATATCATCCAGCACATCCGCTCGATGGAAGAGGGGTGCTCCGCCTCCAGTTCTCGCCCTACAACACCTTAACAGGCAGCCTCTTGCCTAGGGACCCTATACTCTTGCCGGATCTTTCCAGTGGCCTTCCATGATGGCGGCGATAGGCCAACATGCCCTTCCATGGCCTCACCCCGGCACTGTCAGCACCCTGGTAGCGGCCTCGGAGCACTCACTAGGAAATGTTTCTTCACCAGGAGACCCACCCCCTTACCTGCTCCATGGAGAGTGACTTCTCCGGGATGGCTTGTGCCGGAGAGCCTAGCCTACTCCCTTTTCGGAACAGGACTCTATGGCCCGGTTGGCCGAGAAGGTTTCGTCTGTTCTTGGACTCTTTATGTTTTTTTCTCTATCTCTCTGGTTTTCTTCCTCTTCTCTCTTTCTGTCGGGAGGACGGCACTTGGTGGCATGGGACCATGCCTCTGTATTTGGACGGCCCCTCCCTCTCCTCTCCCCCCTGTCTCATGCTGTTTCATCCGCTGCTGCATGCGTCTGGTCCCCCCCCTTGCCCGACATGTCCAACACACCCTGCCTGAAACTCTTGTCCCTTAACGTGAAAGGGTTTAACTCACCTAATAAGCGGCGCCAGGTGTGGCGCTATCTCCTGCTGCTGAGTCCGGATATAATTTTTCTCCAGGAGACTCACCTGGTTAAGGCAGACACAGCTCGCATGGCTCATCCTCGCTATCCGCTCCAATTCTGGGCTTCTGCCCCTTCAAAAGTTGCTGGAGTGGCAATCCTGTGTCGGGCTGGCCATCAACAGGGGGAAACCAAGGCAATTTGCAAACCTGATGGCAGGTTTCTCAAAGTGGCGGTCAGAATGGGCCATAGGACCATCACTCTCTGCAATGTTTACGCGCCCAATCAGGCTCAAGACCTTTATCTTCGGGAGACGTTGCAGGAGCGAGTGTCATGTGCGGACCCCTCTCTCATTCTCGGGGGTGATTTTAATTTGGTATGGGACGCTAACGTGGACCGTAGTGACAGCTCCTTCCATGGGGCGGGGGCTATGTCTTCCACCCTTAGAAAGCAATTGGCGGACTTAGGCTTAATAGATGCCTGGCGTTATCACTTTCCTAATATCCGTGTTTACTCATATTATTCTCATGTCCATCGCTCTTATTCGCGCATCGACTATTTTTTCGTCTCGCACTCTCTAATCGGAGAGACGCTCGCGGCCTCGATGTCGGATATCTTGATTTCTGATCACGCTCACATTGAACTTCTCCTGTGGGACCCGTCCATACACCCTGGTCGCAAACCGCGGTGGCGGCTCCCTCCCCACATACTTCGGGACCCGGTTAACATCGCGGAATCTAGAGCTGCCATTATCTCCTACTTTGAGATGAATGATCTGCCCGAGACACCTTTTCCCGTGGTCTGGGACGCCTTCAAGGCCACTATCCGCGGGCACATTACATCCATAGCGAGTGCCCGGGCTCGGGAGTCGCGCCTTTTCGAATCCACTCTCTCCCGCGATATAAAGGCACTTGAGAAGCTGGATCAGGACCAGCCACGGGTCACTCACAAACAGCGCTTGGCCATGCTTCGGGGCCAGCTGCGTGCCCATCGTACCAACAAGGCGGAGGGGGCTCTGTTAGCTCTCAAACAACGTTACTATGAAGGAGGGGAAAAAGTGGGTACGGTGTTAGCTCGCAGACTACGGACACGGATGGCCAAAGCACACATAGCCAATGTCAGGCGCCTTGACGGTACTCGAGCCACCATGGAGGCGGCTAAGCTTGAAGCTTTCCATGCCTACTACTCTTCTTTATACGTTCAGGAGACGCCCCTCCCGGAGCAGATTCAGGCCGTTTTAGACAACTGCCCCTGACCCCCGATAACTTCGTACCATGCGCAATTGCTGGAGGAACCTCTCTCCCAGAGTGAGCTTGTGGGTGCTTTGAAGGACCTCCCTCTTGGGAAATCGCCGGGTCCCGATGGATTGCCACTTTCCTTCTATCGTGTCTTTTTTCCACAGCTTCAAAAGTATCTTTTGCGACTTTTTAACTCCTTCACGGACACCATAGGTTCTTCTTCACCCATGGGTCTGGCTGAAATAGCCCTTCTTCCCAAACCCGGTAAGGACCCCACTCTCTGCTCCTCTTTTCGCCCTATTGTGCTTCTCAACACGGATCTCAAATTATACACCAAAATCATAGCCAAACGCCTAGACCCCCATCTCCCTGGTCTTATTGATCCCGACCAGGTCGGCTTTATACATCAGCGACAGGGGGCTGATAACGTACGTCGAGTAGCGCATCTTGTGGGGAAAGCCCATCACTGGAATATCCCCGTCTGCCTGCTCTCTCTTGACGCGGAGAAAGCATTTGATCGCGTAGATTGGACCTTTCTCCGAGCGGTTCTTTGCAAGATCGGGCTAGGTCCTTTGATGGTGTCCCGCATTGATGGAGCAAGGACTCACAATGAGACTTGCTCGTAAGCAATCCACTCACAATATTAATTAATTAAACTTTGTAATGTCTTTATTAATAAGTGCATACACAAACACCGTATCTGAGAGACGCTTGCCTATGTGTTTAAAACTAATAAGTAATCCTTGTCTAATCCAAAATGGCCGCTAAAGCGCGGGAACTCCATTGCGCATGTGTCAACCATATCACGTGGTATGACGTCTTTCTTTGCTTGGAGGGAATCTTTGCTTCTGCGCAGTGTGTGCTAAAATGGCTGCTTGATGTTCTCACATGCTAAAGCTTACGCATTTGCTGCAATTAATAATGTGGTATTTCTAACGCTACTAATGCGGGATTAGATTTTAATTAAATGGGAATAGAGTAGAAGTAGGAGGTATACATTGAAAACAATTATTTTTGATTTTAATATGTTTCTTCTTTGATTTTCTATTAGTTCGTAAACTGGGCCTGGGTTAACTGAACAGCAGCTCAAGAGCTATGGAATGTGCGCATGCTCTCTGAAAATAACAAGACAAAGCGATGAAGTCAACTTGGAAATTATCCAAGGACACGACCCATTGGTCACCTCTACTGTACATATGAGATGTTCTATCAATCGCAACAATGTATATACATTTTGTATTAAACTTTGTCGTGAGACTGGTGGGAAATAAAGCAAATGTATTAATTGTGAGGGGCGGTATTTTAAAACAATGGGCTTAAAGAAATTGAACTATATTGTCATGGTGTGAGGATCAACCCCCTGTCCCTGTCCAATCAGAAATAGTGGGCCCATCATTTTGAAACATTAATGGGAGGTACCTGGGTGTAGAAGGGTATAATAGATATAGAATTAGCTAATTAGTTAGCACAGGGTGCAGAGCGTTGAGGCTGTCAGCTTGGAGGACCACAGAACGAGCTGATCGATTGCAGACTGAACCGCTGTCCAGAGAGGTCCTGAGGTGGGGGCGGCGGATTCCATTAGAAAGAAGACACAGAAGAATCGAGGAGGAACGAAGTGTCAGAGAGGGGAACGATGCAGGCGTCGTTGGTAGAGAGGTCACCTGTCCTGTCTTGAACCTGGTCCGGAGGTCTTGGTCTTCATCCTTCCTGGGACCCTTTCCAACTCCTTGGCCAAGGGGTTTGGTTCTCACACTATTAGGTAACTATAAGCATAACCTTTAGTATGTACTGCTGTCTCTATCTTCTCTTTTCTGAGGGACCGTCATTTGAAGCTTAATAGGTGATATTATAGTATATTTCCTCCTTGATATGCGATCAAGTACTATGTGGTTTGTAATTTACTCTGCTAAAGAATTTTAGATAAACATTTTTAAAACTTCCTGAGTCAGTGATTATTTCAGGTTTATGAATTGTATTATATATTCTCATTTTAAACTTCCCAGTTATCAAAGGGTCCATTGGTAAGTCATTACTCTTCAATCAGAAAGGTAATTGGTAGCAGGGATTTTGATAAAGAGTACAACTGATTCCCACCAGCGGTAATTATTAGTTAGCATGAATGAATGGGCCCAGGTGAGTATTTAGTATATGAATGCTTGTTGCTAGTAACCCACTGGATCAGTTTTCTGGTAGCAGAGGATGGTTTTGGTTTTACTTTGTTAATTGGGTAATGAAAATTTTATTTTTATGAACTAACATCCGTTTGTTTAAAAGTTTGTTTTATGCTGTCTAGAATACCAGGGGAATTTGAATAGCGGATGGTAAGTGGAAGCCATACTGCAGTGAGGTTATCTGTCAGGCAGAAATAGTACTGAAAAGTTAAGCAGGGCTATCAGTACTGGTTAGGGACTTTGTGAATGTATGAGTGCCAGCAAAGGAATACGCTGGTGAAATTTTGATGTTATATCACCTTGAAAGGGTAACATTGAAGGAATAGCAGGTATTTCCAAAGCTTATGTGAAGAGTAAAACGGAAGGGTTTTTACTCGTACTATATGTTAGTAAACGGAAGGGTTACTAAGAAGTGAGAGAAATCTATCTTTTCCAATTTAGAGAAACTGGCACGATAGCGAATGTTTTATGTTGTTACTGAATTTTATTAAGAAGCGTTGAAAATAGTGTACGATTTTTGTAAAGGGAGGGTCAGATGTCGGAGTAAAAGCTGACGTCACAAACGCCGCGCTGGGATTGGTCGACACAGCGGGCGTGGAGCGAGCTTGTAAAGGAGGGGTCAGTAGTCAGGAGTAATACTGACGTCATAGGTACCGCGCTGGGATTGGTTGGAACAGCGAGGGACAGAGAAGCGCAGATTGTAAAGGAGGGGTCGTCAGACGAACGTTACAGAAAAGCCATGCTAGGATTGGTCCGAGACAAATGTTAGCTGAAGTTTGATTGGTTGTCAGCATAGAAGTCGAAATCTTAGTGGACAGTGTATATTGTATGTGGCAACGCGATCCGACTTTGACAGGAACCTGTCCAGACAGAAGATTCCTAGGTTTTGCAGAATATAATTCGATACATAGATATTTACCCAAAATGTACGGAGAAAAGAGAAAAATGTCATTTTTACAGAAGATTAAGAATTATTTTAAGAAGGATAAGCCAATCAAAACTAGGGAAGGAATTATCATTCCACCAGCAAAAACGCCCGCCTCATTTATGATGATTGAGAGGGGTTATCATACTTGCGTATGGTTAGAAAATTGGATAGAATATACAAAAGATGACGGAATATTAGCTTTCCCAGAGAATGGTACTTTCAATGGGAGAATTCTTCAAAATTTACGAATAAGAATGAATGAATTAGAACCCAGACCAAGATTAACTCAATACGAAGCCCTAGAAGAATGGGAAACCGAGGCATTTGAACATGATAGACCCAGAAGCAATAGGGGTTATAGGGGATTGTTCCCTAGACACCAAAATGAGACACAAGAGAGTCAGATGAAACAGTGGAGAAGAGCGATGCTTACCGAGGGTTTGTATCCAGTTTTCATGACAGATGAGCCGTTAGGGAGCAAATGCAAAGAAAAGACAAAACATTTGACAGGGTTTGGAGAATCCGAAGATGAATTTATGGAAGAAATACTAAAGAATCCTCCACCATACCAAGAGGGGCTGGGTGGATGTTCCCCAAGTGCACCAATTTTCAGAACACCATTGGTACCGCAAGTATTGCATGATCCACCAGTTAATAGGGTACTTCAGGATAAGGAAAAAGAGGCTATAGACAGAAACAGAGCAGAATTGATACAGAAAATAACACAGTTGAATGTACATCCTGATTCCTTGACAATACCTGTAACCATTGGTCCCGTGGTCCCTTTATATGGTGACAAAGTAAATTGTCACCATATAACCCCTAGTTATGCCTACACCTGTGGAGATTCCAAAACACGAAGCAGTAATAATTGATGACCATATCAGCGATTGTGAATCTATGATTTCACTAATGGATTTACCTAATCGAGACTCCGTAAATAGCACCCCTAGAAGAGTCCCACCTGGTTGCTCAATGGATGTGAATATTATAACATCTTCAGGAACTAAGAGTGCAACAGTAGTAACCCCAGAAGACTTAGAGAGATGGGCACAAGGAATAGACAGACAAAGTTCACCACCAAAGATTTTGGACATTTATAAATTAAAAGTCGAATTAGAAGAAATGATAGCAGGCAATGTAGGAGTAGATTGTTTAAATACCTACAGTGAAGAAGAACTATTGTTCGTATGTAGGAGCATAACAAGAAATGTAAAGATATTCCATGAAAAATTGACGGATTTGGCCTCAGAAATGGGAATTGAAATAAGAAAGTCAAAAGTACTACAGAAACCATATAGAGCAGACTTTACTGACAAAGATTTAGAAAATATGAATTCATCTGGTAGGAAATTACAAGTGAAAGAATTAATGTCAGTATTGTGGAAATGAGGAGAACTAGATAAATGGAAAACGAGATGGACAAAGAAAAAGGAAGAGGTACGTTACAGTAGAACGACTTCTGAATATTTATTGAAGGAAAAAGGGAAAGTAGATCAGTTGTACCCGATGCGGGAGGTTCCAGGAGGAGGTTATGTTCATGTCCCATGGAGCAGGCAAGATATTTTGTCATTTACAAATGATTTTCCAAAGTTGAGGGAAAAACCGATTGAATGGTACAAGCAGGTCGAGAGGTTTGTGAAAGTCTCAAAGGTATTGTTAAAGGACTTAGATGGTTTGTTTGACATAGTGGTACCTGCCGATTTATGGACAGATTGTAAAATTACAATCGACTGGCCGAGTGAAGAGTATCCTAGAGATGCAAAGAGAGGTGCACCATCAAATGATGTGATGAAAAAGTATCAGCAGGTAATAACTTATTTGAAAGGGAAAATACCACCAAAAGAAACAGATTGGGTGAAAATAGACAGGACTACTCAAGAAGCAAGTGAATCGGTACATGCCTATTATGAACGTCTATTACAGGTGTTCAAACAGTATAGTGGATTTGAGGATATTGGAGACAAAAATATGAGTCCGTTTGTCTATCGATTTGTTTATGGTCTAAAACCAGAGATTTGTCAGATGATTAAGCAGCATATGTTATGCTGGCAAGGGAAGCCTATTGACGAAATGTTGAAATATGCTAAATATTGTGGAGACGACATTGAGGATAGGCACAAGAAACTACAAGAGAAAGTGATGTGGGCTCAAGTGAAGATGGCTGAGCGACAGGGAATTAATTTGGATAATCCAACAGAAAGTCAGGGAAAAGATTCTGGAATGACTGGTGACACAGGGAATGGTGGAAAAGTGAGAGGACGAATGAGTAGAGAAGAGGCTAAAAAGAAATTTCCTTGTCATGGATGCAGAAAGTTGGGACATTGGAAGAACAAATGTAAAAAGATTCAAAATAATAATGGCCCAAATCATAATTTAAATCCACAGACGCAGAATGACTCAAAGCAGGGTGTAAACCCTCAGAGTCATTTGCCACCTGCCCCTATACAGGGTAATGTAAGCAGAGCAAAGCACGGTACAGACGTCGGATATCAAGGAGGAAGTGGTAATAATGATTATGTAACTTCACAGTTTCTTTTACAGGACGAATTTGATCCATATAGTCATCAATGACGGTGCCTAAGAGAGGGGGAGAAGGAGTGCGTACTTGGCGCATCCTTACCGGTAGATCAGTCAGGTCCATATGTTGAAGGGAAAGTAAGAGGTAAGGATATCACTTTCCTTTTGGACACTGGTGCTACCCGTTCTACTGTAAGAACAGCAGACATCCCAGACCTCCCTCTCTCTGGAGAAGCTATCCAAGTTGTAGGTGTAGCAAATCAAAAGATCAGAACACCTCTTACTGAGCCTATGGAAGTAAAGATAGGAAACTTTAGAGAAATGCACCAATTTGTGGTGTGTGATTCCAGTCCAGTAAACTTATTGGGTAGAGACTTACTGTGCAAAATGAATTGCACAATTTTTTGCACACCGGATGGTGTTGCGGTACAGACCCCGGATGAAGATCATGTTTATAAGTTCATGCTAGCCAAGCAAGGTACTGAAGTGGATGAGATGTTCTCCTTGATAACAAAAGACGAATTACCAGAAGAACTAAGAACTACAGTGAGCTCTAAGGTATGGGATTTTACGGGAAAAGAAGTAGGACTTATGGCAAAAATAGACCCAGTAAAGATCACTGTAAAAGAAGGCGCAATTTTCCCAAATACCAGACAGTACAAAATGAGTGCAGAAGTAAAGGCAGGAGTTGTTGAGGAAATTAGCAGAATGGTGAAACAAGGCATATTAAAAGAAGTTATGAGTAGTCCTTGTAATTCACCAATAATGGGTTTGAAAAAGCCTAGTGGAAAGTATAGGATTGTTCAGGATTTGCGGAAAATTAATAAAATCGTGGTACCTTGTTGTCCTATAGTACCAAATCCTGCAGTAATCCTATACCAGATACCCTGGAGTGCAGAATGGTTTACAGTGATTGATCTATGCCAAGCATTTTTCTCAATACCATTGCACCCAGATAGCCAATATCTGTTTTCGTTTAAATTTGAAAACCATGTCTATGTGTGGAATCGTGTTCCTCAAGGGTACACAGAAAGTCCCTCCATTTTTAATCAAATACTGAAAGGGTGTCTAGAAAAATTAGTACTGCCCAGGAGCTCAGTCCTGGTGCAGTACATTGATGACTTATTGGTAGCATCCAAAACTCATGATGATTGTGTTGCAGATTCAATTGCATTACTCAATCATTTGGCTGAAGAAGGACACAAAGTATCACCTGAGAAGCTGCAGTTTTGTACAACGGCAGTTAAATATTTGGGACACCAAATTGAAAGGGGAACAAGAAGGATAACATCTGACAGAATAAAAATAATCAAGAAAATGAAAATGCCAGTAACACAAAGAGAAGTGAGAATGTTTCTTGGAATAGTAGGATACTGTCGACAATGGATTATAGGGTTTTCACTACTAGCAAAGCCTTTAATTCAGTTAACCAAAAAGACAGCAAATGATCCAGTTGAATGGGATGATGAAAGTGCTGGTGCATTTGTAAAATTAAGAAATGCTTTGTGTGAGGCACCTGCCTTGGGCATGCCTGACTATACAAGAGAATTCACACTGTTTTGCTATGAAAGAGAAAATTGTGCACTTTCAGTGTTAACCCAAAGACATGGACTAGACAGGCGTCCTATAGCATATTTTTCTGCTACATTGGACCCAATGGCTGCAGCATTGCCAGGCTGTTTAAAAGCAGTTGCTGCTACCTGTATGAGCATTGAGCAAAGTGAGTCAATAGTAATGGGATATCCTGTTAAAGTGTTTGTCCCACATGCAGTTGTGATCCTGTTGACAAGAACTAGAACTCAGCATCTCACGCCTAGTCGGATGACAAGGTATGAACGAATAATTCTAGGAGCTGGAAATGTGACCATAGCTAGGTGCACAGTTGTAAATCCTGCTACATTATTGCCAGATCAATATTGTGAAGAAGTTAAGGACGATCCAGAACATGATTGTTTACAGGTCACAGAATTGTGTACAAAACCGCGTCCCGACATACAAGAAATGCCCCTAAAAGACCCAGACAGTGAGCTGTTTGTAGACGGCTCATGCCTAAGGCATGAGGATGGCAAATTGAGCACAGCCTATGCTGTATGTGAACTATCTGGAATAGTCGAAGCATCCTATTTACCAGGAGTCAAATCTGCACAAGTAGCTGAATTACTTGCTTTGATCAAAGCCTCCAAAATTGGGAAAAATTTAAAAGTAACCATATTTATGGACAGTCAATATGGGTACGGGGTTGTGCATGACTTTGGCCAACTGTGGATGCAGACGGGTTTTCATGACTTCTTCAGGATCCCCAATCAAAAATGGGCAGTTTGTAAAGGAACTATTGGAGGCAATACAATCACCAAAAGAATTGGCAGTGGTGAAATGTGCCGCACACCAGTCAGGAGATGACTGGGTGGTAGCCGGTAACAGATATGCAGACCTAGTTGCTCAACACTGTGCCAGAAACATATTGGCAGTAAACAGAAAGTTGAAAAGATGGGAATCAGCTGCCAACTTATGCTATGTTCAACACCTGAAACATGGAATGATGTGAAAAGATTGCAAGATGATGCTGAGGAGAATGAAAAGGATGTTTGGATAAAAATAGGGTGGACTCGAAGAACAGATGATGAGGTATGGGTATATTCAGATGGCAGACCAGTCATGCCCGACTGTTTGATTTCACAAATGGCCAGAATGTATCATGGAGACACACATGTAGGGAGAGATGCCATGATTAGACTTTTCAGACAAAGTTGGTACAATCCAAAGTTTAGGGCTGCAGCAGAAAGTCTTTGCCAGAGGTGTTTAACTTGCCAAATGAATAATCCAGGAAGGAGAACAGTAATTGGTTTGGGAAAAATTGGAAAGGCTGAGGGTCCCTTTGTGAGATTGCAGTTAGATTTCATTCAGTTACCACCATGTAAAGGACTGAAATATGTACTTGTCATAGTGTGTCTGTTTTCAAGGTGGGTGGAGGCTTACCCTACTAGAAGGAATGACAGCATTACAGTCGCAAAACTATTGTTACAAGAACTCATTCCTAGGTTCGGTTTCCCAGTAACTTTGGAATCAGATAGGGGAAGTCACTTCAATAACGATGTAATTCGAATAATCTGTGAAGCATTTAAAATTGAACAAAAATTGCACTGTGCGTACCGCCCAGAGGCTTCTGGAGTGGTTGAACAAATGAATGGCACATTAAAATCAAGATTGTCAAAAATGTGTGCATCTACATCGTTAGATTGGCTAGATGCATTGCCCCTTGTCTTAATGGGACTCAGAAGCATTCCTGATAGAAATACAGGATTGAGCCCACATGAAATCATCATCGGCAGAGCAATGAGACATGCACATGTTCCTGGAAATAAACTGCTGAACATAACTGATGATATGGTTCTAGATTATTGCAAAGCATTGGCTGACCTCGTGCATTCTGTCTCTCACCAGTTTGGAGAAGACGCAGTTTCCAGGCAGCCTGAACAAGAGCATGATCTAAACCCCGGAGACTGGGTGGTAGTGAAGCATCACACCAGAGAAACGTGTTTATCACCCAGGTGGGGCGAACCTTGTCAGGTTATATTAGTTACAAACACAGCAGTGAAATGTGCAGGATTGCCTAATTGGATTAATGTAAGCCACACCAAAAAGGTGCCAGCTCCTGAAGGAAAAGATCCTCAGTCAGCATCAATAGCTGAGGAAGCTGAAGGTTGGCCAGTTGAAGAATCCCAGGTGAGAGATTCTGGAGAAGCTGAAGAAGAACAACCGAGCACAAGTCAGGACTGGATACCAGTGGTCGACATACCAGAAGTTTACAACAAAACAAGAAGTTGAGCAAGATTAGAGGAAATTAGTTTGGATCAGATAGGTGAAGAAGAAGCAGCTCAGGATAGGGAGAACGAAACAATAAGAGAACCTGAGCAGGCCCAGATAGGGAGAGGAAATTGGGCTCAAATCGACAACGAAACAACAAAATTTGAGCAGGGACAGATAGGTTTAGAAGAACGCGTCAGGCTGCAGAAGTACAAAGTGCAATAAGCCCTGATCAGAACCAGTTAGAACAAGAAAAATACGTTCAGGGAGAAGAAAACCAAGAAAACAACGAGCAAGAAAGCCTCAAGCACGAAGACGTAAATCCTGAACAGGGTCAGTTACTAGAAACTCACACACAGGTGACTGAAGAAACCACAACAAGACCTGAACAAGAGCAGATAGAAGAAGAAACTGAAAACGAGGAAAATCAATTTGTGCCACACTTTGAAAATAAAAGAGATCTTGGAAAAGACTCAGAAGGTGAAGATACAGTGCACCCAAAGAAAGTCAGAAAAGGAGATCATTGGCCTGGTGTCATTAAAAGAGTAAAATACCATATAGAAACACGAAGCGAAGATCCAGAACAAGTAAATGAAGTAACAAGCTTATCTGGACAAACAAGTGGAACTGAAAAATGAAAAAGCAAAAGATTGAAACTTGTGAACAATAAATTTAAAGGTCCTGACTGGACTTATATAATCCTTGAAGACTACGAAAGTTCAGAGTCCAGTGAAAGTGGGGACGAAGGAACAAGTGCAGAACTGACTTATGAAAAAGAAGTGAAACCACCTTGATAACGTAAAAGTCTTGAAAGAAAAAGAAAAGAAGAAAAAAATCTTCTTTTGTCAAAATGGCTGACGACAGAGTTTCTGGGAGACCGAAACGGAAATGTTGTAAAAGATGCTGTGCTATATGCATATGTAGTCTGGTAGTGGTGCTTATAGTGTGGTTAGTCGTGATTGTAGCAATTCCTTACCTTATGATAATGGACAAAAAGATTAACAACGAAACAAAGGGAAGGATAGATAACTTGAAAAGTGATAGAGTAAAAATAGAAGCAGAAGATGAACCAGAGTTTCATCACGTGGTAACAGATAACGATACTAGTTTAAATGTTTTCACTAAATTATTGTTTCAATATGTAGATACAATGGAAATTAGTGATTGTTATGTCTGTATGAAGTTACCTGAATCAGTAGCAGAAGGGTTAACATATCATCATTTGCCTCTAACTTATGGCATATCATGTAGTGTATTAACTAGTTTATTTTATAGAACAGGGAAACTTCAGTATTATTATTCAAATATAGATGTGATATTTTCAGAGGTTCCTATTCAAAAGAATATGAACCCAGTGCTTAGTAGTCAAGATGCACAATTTATGGGAGAGTTTTTCTTAACAATGAAGTCGATAGACATAACACATGCACATAGAAGCAATCTAACATGTTCATTACATGAAGAAGAAAAGATATTTTTGAACTTAGTTGAGAATAGAAGACAAAATTTCCAAAAGAAAGCGTCTGAGCATAAAGCTCAGCTTCCACCTTGGGCTGAGAAAGAGGGTATTTACACACCTGGCAAAGCTCAAGCTGCTATGGCTCTGGATTTTGTAAAGACAGGGAAAATTTGTCTACATAGGTTAAAGACTGATTATAACAATATTTTCATCGGTACCAGTGAGTGTGAACATAATTTCTTAATTCTTGGAGGTTGGGGACTAAAAGGAGGAACAGATTCAGTTTTTCCTGGAATTTATTATGTGTGTGGGAATAAGGCTTACTTTAGGCTTCCTGCACGGTGGTATGGAAGTTGTTATTTTGGAATAGTTTTTCCAAAGGTATACCACGTAAAAAGAAACACTGGGAGCAATGAAAATAATAAGGAATTAACCCGTAGTAAAAGAGCTAGTTTTTCAGAAATTGTAGGTGACGTATTTGGTGCATTGATACCTTCAGTGGGAATAATTCTGAACTCAAGGAAAATATGAAATTTATCTACAGTGGTTGATCGTTTATCAACGGATACTGCTGGAGGATTTCTAATGATTAATGCGGAAATGGTTGCGATTAGATCTATGGTTATGCAAAATCGACTTGCTCTTGATATAATATTAGCAAAAGAGGGCGGAGTCTGTAAATTGTTGAAAACTAAACATTGTTGCACGTATATTCCTGACAAAAGTGCAGAAATTGGAATGTATATAAAGAATATAACAAAACTTGAGAATGAACTGAAACCAGTGGAAGTTGATAGTGTATGCGAAAGATTGACAAATAGCATTGCGTCAATTGGTACCTGGTTTACTAATGTAGGAAAGGGACATATAGGTCAAATAATAGTACCCTTAGTAGGGATAGCAATAATAGTACTGTCAATAATGATATGGTGCAAATGTTGTAGAAAGAATGAAACATATAGAGTGACAGGAAAAGGCAAGAAACGAAAATTTGATGAAATTGAATTAGAAGATCTGAAAAGTGAAATATACAAGAAACTGAAAGGAGAAGATAAAAATAGAAAATGTAAAAATGAGACTGAGACAAAAATATGCTAAGAAGTTGGCATCTGGTTGTGGGTAGTTTTTTTTGATGGCTCAGAAACGCCATCAGAGAGGGGATTGATGGAGCAAGGACTCACAATGAGACTTGCTCGTAAGCAATCCACTCACAATATTAATTAATTAAACTTTGTAATGTCTTTATTAATAAGTGCATACACAAACACCGTATCCGAGAGACGCTTGCCTACGTGTTTAAAACTAATAAGTAATCCTTGTCTAATCCAAAATGGCCGCTAAAGCGCGTGAACTCCATTGCGCATGAGTCAACCATATCACGTGGTATGATGTCTTTCTTTGCTTGAAGGGAATCCTTGCTTCTGCGCAGTGTGTGCTAAAATGGCTGCTTGATGTTCTCACATGCTAAAGCTTACGCATTTGCTACAATTAATAATGTGGTATTTCTAACACTACTAATGCGGGATTAGATTTTAATTAAATGGGAATAGAGTAGAAGTAGGGGGTATACAGTGAAAACATTTATTTTTGATTTTAATATGTTTCTTCTTGAATTTTCTATTAGTTCGTAAACTGGGCCTGGGTTAACTGAACAGCAGCTCAAGAGCTATGGAATGTGCGCATGCGCTCTGAAAATAACAAGACAAAGCGATGAAGTCAACTTGGAAATTATCCAAGAACACGACCCGTTGGTCACCTCTACTGTACATATGAGATGTTCTATCAATCGCAACAATGTATATACATTTTGTATTAAACTTTGTCGTGAGACGGGTGGGAAATAAAGCAAATGTATTAATTGTGAGTGGCGGTATTTTAAAACAATGGGCTTAAAGAAATTGAACTATATTGTCATGGTGTGAGGATCAACCCCCTGTCCCTGTCCAATCAGAAATAGTGGGCCCATAATTTTGAAACATTAATGGGAGGTACCTGGGTGTAGAAGGGTATAATAGATATAGAATTAGCTAGTTAGTTAGCACAGGGTGCAGAGCGTTGAGGCTGTCAGCTTGGAGGACCACAGAACGAGCTGATCGATTGCAGACTGAACCGCTGTCCAGAGAGGTCCTGAGGTGGGGGCGGCGGATTCCATTAGAAAGAAGACACGGAAGAATCGAGGAGGAACGAAGTGTCAGAGAGGGGAACGACGCAGGCGTCTTTGGTAGAGAGGTCACCTGTCCTGTCTTGAACCTGGTCCAGAGGTCTTGGTCTTCATCCTTCCTGGGTCCCTTTCCAACTCCTTAGCCAAGGGGTTTGGTTCTCACACTCTTAGGTAACTATAAGCATAACCTTTAGTATGTACTGCTGTCTCTATCTTCTCTTTTCTGAGGGACAGTCATTTGATGCTTAATAGGTGATATTATAGTATATTTCCTCCTTGATATGCGATCAAGTACTATGTGGTTTGTAATTTACTCTGCTAAAGAATTTTAGATAAACATTTTTAAAACTTCCTGAGTCAGTGATTATTTCAGGTTTATGAATTGTATTATATATTCTCATTTTAAACTTCCCAGTTATCAAAGGGTCCATTGGTAAGTCATTACTCTTCAATCAGAAAGGTAATTGGTAGCAGGGATTTTGATAAAGAGTACAACTGATTCCCACCAGCGGTAATTATTAGTTAGCGTGAATGAATGGGCCCAGGTGAGTATTTAGTATATGAATGCTTGTTGCTAGTAACCCGCTGGATCAGCATCATGGCCCCCTATATCTCTCCCACGACCCAGGTCCGAGTCAATGGTCAACTCACCAACCCTATCTCAATACATCGAGGCACGCGGCAGGGGTGTCCTCTCTCCCCTCTCTTGTTCGCCCTTGTTGTGGACCCTCTAGCCATCATGATTCGTCAGGCGCCGGACATACATGGAATCCCCCTGGGAGGTCATCAGCACAAGGTAGCATTATTTGCGGACGACCTCCTTCTTACGCTATCGCATCCGCACGAGTCCCTCCCGGCCCTCTATCATCTCTTACGCTTATTCGAGCACGCATCGGGCCTTAAGGTTAATCACGAAAAATCCTGGCCCTTGAATCTCACCATCCTGGTGGACGAGCTCCCAACGCTCCAGGCGCTGGTTCCCTACAGGTGGGCCTCTCATTCCATCAGGTACCTAGGACTTAATTTGACTCCTACCCTTGCCACATGGACGGAGGCCAATTGGCAGGAATGCAGACGGTTTGTGCTCGAGGACCTGTGAACTTGGAAGCCTCTCTCCCTCTCGTGGCTGGGCCGTCTCCAAGCCCTCAAAATGTCCATCCTACCCGAAAATTTCATACGTATTTCAATCGCTTCCCACTCCCATCCCACAACATCAGATTCGAAGCATGCAGCGAGAATTCACCAGGTGTATCTGGGGGGGCCGCAGGCCGCGCTTCTCTACTAAAATCCTCATGTTGCCCCGGGACCGGGGAGGACTGGCCTATCCCAATCTGCTAGAATACTACTGGGCATCGCATCTCCGCTTCATTTCCGAATGAATGGCATGGGAAAGCGAGAAGGTGTGGTTTCATATGGATAGGGCGGTGACCGGGCGTTCTATATGGGATCTGCCGTGGCATAATCGGGCCTCTCGCTCTCGCAGTGCGTACATAGCTCTCCCTACCAGGACAGTTCTGGACATTTGGGATAAGGTAGCAGTGCCCAAAGGCCTCACTACCTTCCCCTCTCCCCTCACTCCTATAGCTGGCAATTCTCTCTTCCCACCTGCCTTGCACTCCCCTGTCTTCACCGAATGGCTTGACGGCGGGTGCAGAACGATTAGGGATCTTTACGTAGGGACCGCCATTAAGACCTTTGAGCAATGTAAGCAGGAGTTCCAACTTCCCGACGGAGCTCGTCTTCAATATTGGCAACTTCGACACTGGTTGTGTAATGACACTCTGCTGCAGGCAGCCACACGTGTGCTTACTCCCTTCGAGCAGCTGGTCTGCTCGTTTGATAATTCTAGGGGCCTTATCTCCTGAACGTATCACATCCTCCAACGCCCTTCGCGGATAACACCGCATTCCTATCAATCCTGATGGCAGTCCGACTTGTCTACAGACATCACACCCATGCAATGGGATCGGTTATGGCGTGACATCCCAAAGGTCTACCGCTGCTTCTCTCAGCGGGAAACCTTTTATAAGGTGATGACTCAATGGTACTACACCCCCCATAGGCTGCATAAAATGTTCCCCTCATCCTCCCCCCTTTGTTGGCGGTGCTCGAATTCCCTCGGAGATTTCCTTCACATCTGGTGCACTTGCCCATTTCTGGCCACCTACTGGAAAGAGATACTTAGTCACATCAAATTGGTTCTTGGTTTCCCCCTGCCTGAGACTCCAGCCGTGATCCTCTTGGGCATCAAGCCTGACAACTTACGCGCGCTGACCCGCAAGGATTGGCACATCTGTCTTCACATGTTGGGTGTGGCTAAACAACTCATAGCCCTCTATTGGAAGAAAGCGGAGGCCCCCCCAGTTGCTATTTGGTTCACTCGCTTGTGGCACACCATGGCGATGTAACTGCTCACAGCGCGATTACAGTCTTGCGACACTCATTTCACTAAACTCTGGCAACCACTAATTGACTATTTTTGCAAAATAGAACACGCCCGCATGCAGCCCCCGAAGTTTCGGGCCTTACGTCTTTTTGAAGACGCCATACTACACCCCATATCTGACACGCTCCCCTGACTCCACTGTTCCCGCTCTGCAACCCGTCCTCCCGCCCATGATCCTTGTTCTCATTGCCTTTCTGGCCTCTTCCCCCCGTTCTCTCCTTTCTCTCTGTCTGTCTCTTCGTCTCATCCCTCTTCTGTCTGTCTCCTCTCCTCCCACTCTATGCTCCCTTAGAGCTGTGGGGCCTATTCCCTTCTTTACCTTTGCCTCTTCTATCGTTTGTTTATTGCTCTTCGATTGAGCTAATTGATTTGTTATGGTTCTTTCTACTTGGAAATGCCCTACAATCTGCAATCCTTACGTTTGACTGTCACATCACGCGGCCGGCCCTGCTTGGGTTGTAGGCGACTTGCTGTGTAAACTCATTTCTATGCATAGTCCTCTAACGCCATACCCTTGCTCCCTGATTGGTCACCTCATAATGCGGCCGGCCCGCTGAAGGGTTGTAGGCGACATGCTGTGTACATGTTGACTTCTTGACTCCTCTTTAATAAAACAGTTTTATGTCAAAAAAATTGTTTCTGATATTATTATATCTGGTACAAAATGTCCAACAATTATGAAGCAGTCTTCATTTTTTAATATCCTTTTGTAAACATCGTCCCTCTTAGGCCAAATGATATCTGAAATGTTCTTAGTCCTTGTATGAAAAACATAACTTATAGTACTATGTAGAAGTTGCTGTAGCAGAAAGAAAAGGGGAATTTTTTTTAGTGGTGGAGAGACTTTTCACATGCAATTTAAGGCTACTGGTATTATAGTACCTCAATTTACTTTTTATCTGTAGTAACACAATGTAGTCCTCAAATATTTATAAATTCCTTTCCGGCAGTTAAAAAGAGTCCTTTTTCTAACAGCTTGCTGTAGACAGTACCCCCAAAAGGCTGAATAGTGTCTCATAAACACATAATCCATATATATATTAACACAATACCACATTTTCTTATCTTAGATTCTCCTTAGAACTTCGGTTCTAGAAACATCAGATATGAGTTTGGTAACTTTTTGCGTAGTCTTGATTTGAATGTCACTTGTATGTCATTGCACTCTGTCCATCCTTTTGACATCTTAAATATATTGTGTAGTGCCCAGAGGTTATCTTAACTCCTTCATGAAATATGATTGCTATAGTTGTGAAAGTTCTTTTTGAGATGGAAATTTGTGCAGCTTTAAAGTTTGTAATTTCAGTTCCTAACTTAGTGCCATCCACTCTGCATCAATGTAGCATGACTATTATATATTTTCCATACTTCTGTAGAAACAACGCTGACCTAAGTTCTTATCTGCAGTTTGGACAGGTCATATCTTGATAGGCGTTTGTAGTTAAATCTTCGAATGGCACAGCTTTACAATCTGGTAATGTCAAGTAGAGGAATCGTTCTGAATTGATTTCAGTGCTAGATGTAAATTCACAATCATCAGAGTTATGAGTCCATTTATAAGTTAAACTAAATAATTTATTGATATTACATCTTCTTCAACTAATAGTCCTAGCATTACCATTAGAAATTCTTGAGCATCCTGATGAAGATTTTGAGAGAACACCACAGATCCAGTACAGTCGTCAGTGAGTTTTCTTATTCCAGTAGCAGAATGTATAACAGTTCTATCACTTCTTAATTCTTCAAGTAAACTACACAGTGGTGAAGACATTGTTTTATCTGCCTTTTCTTTAATAGAATTTGTAAAATGAGGCAAATGACATAGTCCATTTAACACACATTTGCATAACAGTTGACTCCAGATTTATTATCAAAGCGATAGCCTTGTATTTCGTCATTGTGCTCTAGTTTTCTTTTCTTTCCTCCTTGTTGATTTTCATTTTGTTCATCTTTCTGTTCAACTGTGATAGACTGTTTAGATATTTTCACTTTGGACACAGTATTGCTTTTTGAACCACAGGATACTGGCCTAAATGAGGTGCATTCTGAGCTCTTAACTGATTATACTCCATTACACAGCTCACAACATCACTTACTTTCTTGTCATCAATCAGAAAGAAACCAGCCAATTTTCTAATTTGTGACAAAGCAACATATGACATTCCTTCTCTGAATACACTACTACCAATATTAACAAGACCTGTATCTACACTTAGACCTTGCGATTTATGAATAGTTACTGCAAACACTAAAGCCACTGGGAACTGCTTTCGCTGGACATACAAGTCTTTCACAAGTAGGAAATGTACAACACATCTACCAATCTGCATAACTTTACCAATATCATCAAATTTTATGGCTACGTATTCCACATAATTTCTGTTTGGATAATTAACAAATTTCTTAACTTTACCCATTGCACCATTCACTAGCCCTTCTTCAACATTTAAATTACAACGCAAGATTACACAACAATTTTTACAGATACGTAACTGTTTTTTAATCTTGCAGTTTTCGACAGAGGCATTTCTAAACTATCCAATTTCGATTGCAGTTTTTCTGTTAGTAGCACTGTAACTTCTTGATGTTCTATTTTATCATTTGCTCTAATTTCAACAATCTCTTCTGTTTCTAGGTGCAATAATTGTTCATTGAATTTACTACACTCATCAAGAGTTGGTATCAAACAAACAATAGACTTCTCTTCCTTAACAAAATTGTACATTACTTCAGCAGCTGAAACATTACTTGGAAACACATTTTTGATGAAACGGGTTTGAAATACTGTCTTTCCCTCTTTTGTGAGGACTATCACTCTTAAATCCTTTAGTATATCTGCATAATGCATATCTGATGCTTGGTGCATATTTTGGATTAACTCTTTGTATTGAAAGTTTTCCCAAATGTTTACATTTCTAATACTTCCTAGTGAATTCCATGTTTCATTATGTAGTAGTTTCTTGAATACAGGTTGTTTTTTTACGGAAATTAGTTGTAGCAGGTCTCCAAACACTATTTTGCGCCTGATTATGATGTTGGCTCCAACCAACATTCAGATTCTCCTAGACCGTGTTGGAACCCATCTGCGCAACTTGGTCGGAAACAATTCCGACCAAGCGATTACGATGCACATGGTCGGAAGGGAAACCATTTCCGACCGACATCGTAATCGGGCCCTAAGTGTATTCCTCCAAAAAGTACATCATAGTCAGTTTTTAATATGTGCTACATTCAAGTCAAGAATACTTTATTCGACTATAGAAGAGCCATAAAAGATTGCACATACATGTTTTCATTTACGAGACAGCAAATCCACATACACAGAAGTTACAGGTTATAAAAATAATAACTAATATTTACTACGAATCTTAAAAACAGTAAAAACATAGTTTAAAATGCAATACATAATCTCATTTGTTCCTAGGGAGAGTAGGTATTCCATTGCCAGTTTATAATTTCTAATCCCTGCTGCAAGTAATAATGGGCGAATGAACTGCTTCCTCTGGGGGGTATAAAATCTACAAAATAAAATAAAGTGCGTAGTGCTTTGGCATGAGCAACTGTCACAAGGACAGACAGGGAGTGATGCAAACCATGAGCCTTGAATAGGGAAAGCAACTAAGAAATGTATAGTTTTTAGACACAGCCTAGTCAACAGAAAGTTTCGCCTTTCATTTAAATCGATTTGCAGATAGAGGGTGAGTTCTCTTTGTGGCTGAGAGAAAGGCTCTGGGTGACCAGTCGAATTACATTTGGGGCCTGCCCGCTCATGACTTTGGTGGAAAAGTGATTTAATAGTGGCAGACGATACATTTTTTACGGTGTTGGGGTTTGTATAATATTCTGTGACACCCATTTTGGCAAAACTCGTTTTGACATACCTTAACCAAGGTATATCTAGGCTATTATCCAACTTCATACAATCGGCCAGTATTGTCCTACAAAGGGCGGCCTCTGGATTCTTCCAGGTTTTATCCAGAGCAACAGTGGTTGTAATGCAATATGGTCTTTCAAATAACTCAGTCCGACTTCCTCATGGCAGAAAGAAACAGAGGAGCTCTGGGGCACTGAGAGAAGTCTTCTTAAAAACTTATTTTCTATTATTTGAAGTGATTTACAATTTACATGTCCCCAAACCCCGGCCCCAAAAGTTACCACTGAAAGGCTTTTACTCTTGCAAATACATAAAATATCTTTAGTTGGCTTGTGACCCAATCTTTTAGCAAATCTAAAAATGGCATTATTCGATTTCTGAAATTGCATGGTTCTGATATTTAGAGCATGTTTCCAATTAAAATCAACATCAAATGGTACCCCCAGGTAGGTAAAATGCGGGACTTTCTTCTTCACCCCCCAATAAAAATGTCCTTGTATTGGTTTTTTTGGTCCACATTTCATTATAAATGATTTAGTGCGATTAACGTTTAGTCCCAGATCATTCATAAAAACATTAAAAGAATCAAGCAGTATTTGTAGGCCATTTGCTGTCCTAGCTATCAGGACAGCGTCGTCAGCATATAGCAGTATGGGGATTTGGCACAAGTTAAATCTTGGGGTGTCCTTCCCCACCTTACATAATTGGTCTCCCAACCCATTAATACATTATAAAAAGAGGAATGGGGCCCGGACACAACCCTGCCTTACCCCAATATCAGAGGGGAATTCTTCAGTCAAATCTCCCTTACTACTATAGCGTACTGAGGCTGAGGTGTGTTCATGAAGCCTGCTGGGCAAGGTGATAATTGCTCCATCAATCCCCATTTGTAACATTATGGACCATAATTGACTGCGATTCACTGTGTCAAAAGCACAGGTTAGGTCCATAAAGGCTAGATGAACACAGCCCTTTTGTACTTTGGTATACTTTTGGAGAGTTAATGCCAGATTTGATGTTTGTTCCACAGTTCCAAGTTCAGGCCAAAATCCGAACTGATAGATCGAGAGCGCCTGATGTTCAAGCGCCCAAAGTTCTAATTTGGCCAAGATTACCCTGCCCAAGATTTTAACTGAGCTGTCGAGCAGGGAGATTGGAAGGTAGCAGTGAGGTTGGGTTTTATCCCACTTTTTCAAAATTGAAACTATAATGGCTTCTTGACTAGTGGGCCCAGTACTGCAGCCTTTAGGACATTTGTTATCAAAGGGGCACAAAAATCTGGTAAAAACTTGTATAGATCAACCGGGATTCTATCCGGGCCCAGGGCTTTCTCTGGGCTACTATTCTCTATAGCCAACAGTACCTCACTCACCTCTATTGAGTTGCTTAGGGCCTGAGCTGATCTTATATCACAGGAGCATTTTAGGGCAAAAGATCTGTTTAATATCCTTGGTTTCGGAGAAAAAAATTCCGAAAAATGATTTACCCAGGCTTCAGCTGGGACTATGGTATGTAGTTTGGGCATTTCATCACCAGTCATAGAGATTGAGTTTACCACCTCCCAGAAAGCACGCAAGTCTTTTAGGGTTGAAGCAATTATTAGATCTTCCCAGGCCTTATCCTTCAAGTACTGTTTCCTTTCCCCAATTACCTTTCTATAATCTTTCCTGGCTTTTGTTATTTCATCCTTATTCCTCGGAGTCTTTTGTAAGGCAGACCATAGCATCGTATGTGCTTCAGAGCAGATCTTATTAAACCATCTTGGGTTTTCAGGAGCTTGTCTGCTACATTTAGGTAATTTATCTGCCATGAGGCGATTTAAATTTGTAAAGGCCACTATGATGTTCTCCGATGAGGCGGAATCTGAGAGCACTGTCTCAATATCAGCAGTGTTATTTGTCATAAGGTCTGTGAGAAAGGCCATCTTATCAACTTTTTCCCATTTAATATTAATGCCCTTATTTCTGTTATATGCTACCCTGTGCTGTGTTTTCTTGTCCCTTTCCGTGCTCACAGGTAGGTTTAGAGTTAAAACAATAGGGTTATGGTCACTCATACAACTCACATTAACTACACATCCCTGGTAGAATTGTGCTAGATCTTCGCTAATTAAAATATGGTCAATGGTCGAAGACGATATGGGACCCACGTATGTTGGAATCTGGGGAGAGATAGCCACATCCAGGTCTTGTGCAAATTTCAGATTTTTAGCAAAGGCAACTCTGTTCAATGAGTCCCCATATGGCGTATGTTTAAAATGCTTCAGAGGCTGATCCTTCTCATCGCAGATGCCACAAGATTCCTGAACCCTGGGGTCACAAATTCCTATATTAAAATCCCCCACCCAAATTATTTGCAGATCCTTTATATGATTATTCTGGGCTTGGGTTGTAATATCCTCTATGTCATCTATGATGTTTGTCACAGTTGATTCAAAAACATTGTAATAGTAGTTAATTAAAAGCAAATCAAATACCTTTGGCGTGATAATTAGAAACAACTGAAAATATTAGGATTTACACAATTCTGTAATTGAGATATCTGTCACTGCCACTGATATAAAAGTGACTAAGCCCCCTTTCGATCGGCCCGATCTTGATGGGACAGAAGGTACATAATAAGAGGCATATCTGTCAATATGTAAGGAGTCCATTGTCCAAGTCTCTTGGCAACAAACAATTTGGTGTTGTTCAAGCAACATTTTCCAGTCCGATTATCAATCTTGGAACGAAGACCCGCAATGTTCCATGAGACAATACTAAGAACCTCTTGTCGAATGGGTTCAATGTTAGTCGCAGGGTGAGGTGACGCAGAAAATACCATACAATGCTCTTTTCATATTACTGTGTCCTCTGACACCAATAACTGTCAGTCTTGTGCTTCCAGGTCTGATAGGGCTTCAAATCAATTTGAAAGAGGGAGGTTATTTGTCAATCTCGGGGAGGCAACTTTGTCTATTTTGACCTATTGGTGTACAAGCTTTTGTTTGGTAAAAGAAACCTAAAGGTTGTGCTCTAATACCCTCGACGTAAAAGGAGTTTTTTTGCACGACTATGAAAGACATTTTTGACCAGGCGCGGATTCCTGAAGTTGACAATTATGCAATCCCCGTAGGATGACTTTGGTCCTGGAGCCACCCAGTTAACTCTTCTTGTAGAGATGATTTCCCTTGATAAGTCATAAGATCAGTTGGAATTTGTCTTCAGCCAGAAAGAGACTTTATTCACTAGGGATCCATGAGATTCATATTGTGCCTGCCGGAGTGGGGGAACGTTTTCCAAAACTACTATGTAAGGAGTACACTCGGGTGGGATATGCGGTTGTATATTATTTTGATTAAGTTGATTGGTGCCACTGGTACCTTTAGACACCCTGTGGTTAGTGTCCCGTAAGTCTTGAGCCGTTTGTTTATCCAATGGCAGCCCAAGTGGCAATGATGTTTCAGGCCTTAGGGGTAATATTTGTTTTAATTCTTCTCTCTGTAGGTTAGCATGTGCTTTGTGTACAGTATTAGCCCTTTGGGACCCGTTAAAGTTCCCCTGCTCTTCAGAGGCACCCACTCTTCTTATGAGCCTTTCTTGGGCCAAGATTACTTCCTCGATCTTTCCCTCTAGGAGAGCTCATTTTTCAAATGTCCCGGAGCATAATTTGAATTTATGCTCACACAGTTGATCACACAGTTTATCAAAGCTGACAGTATTGTTCACACCCAATTTTTTCCTGGTAGGCTCCCCCTTGAGAGTCTTTCTTGTGGACTTTTTCCCTGGGCCTTTCTTTTTATTTGTGCCTTGTGTAACTAAAGGGCAAGGGATTAATTCCTGTGAGATCAATTTTGGCAGCTCTACTATATTTAGATCTTGCCTGCTTTTTTTGCAAGGAGGACTATCCAACCGTGATATAATTTCTAATGCGGCTAATGATTGCGTATCTGTAATCACACAGGGGTTAGAGGTCAGACAAGGAGAACGCTCCGAGGGCTTTCTTAAGGGTAATGATCCCACTTTCTTTGAGGACTTGGGTGTTAATGGAGTCTGACTATCATGTTCTTTCTGTGCTTGTTCAGTATAGATAGATTTAGCAGCAATAGGGCCGGATCTTTTTATTACTGAGTCCATCCTAGCTTCAACTTTGCCTATCTCATTTTTGATTGCACCCATTACGAAAGTCAGGTAGCTATTAATTGAATTGCTTTGTGCGTCACCCTTCTCCCTTATTGGGTCTAAGTGACTCCCCTTTCTTTTTCCCATCGTGAGATTACAGTAGGTTACAACAGAGTTACCTTCCGGAGCTCTTCCGGGTCTTAGACGACCTCTTCACAGATAGTCTTTTGAAGCCCAATTGTCAGTTATCCACTGTAGAGACACCAGAAGAAAATAAAACCAAGAGACCGGGCCCAGCCCAGCCTCTGTCAGCCACTGACGGGTGCAGATGGGTCTGCCCTTGACCCAGGAATGCCCGCGCGCGATCTGCCTTTATACGCTTGGGGTGAATGTATGACATTGTTCTGCATTCTGTCCATCAATTGTTGTTTTTGCATTTGTCACCCCGAGTGGAACGGGTATGCCCAGACGTGGGTCCCGTGCTCTCCATGCCACTGGAATCAAGCTATCCTGGCTGAAGAGGGTGAAACCCCGAAACCGGTCCTAGGATGCTTGTTTCCAGTCCAGGAAGGACCTGGCCTGGCAGTTCGGGCTGGACTGTTCCCATGGGGCACAGGGTCAAGACTGATTTGCATATGGCTGGGTTCAAACTGGAATGGCATGGTGAGCAAAAAAGGATGGATTTAGGCCCAGATCTCTGTACTGGGGTGAATGTATGACATTGTTCTGCATTCTGTCCATCAATTGTTGTTTTTGCATTTGTCACCCCGAGTGGAACGGGTATGCCCAGACGTGGGTCCCGTGCTCTCCATGCCACTGGAATCAAGCTATCCTGGCTGAAGAGGGTGAAACCCCGAAACCGGTCCTAGGATGCTTGTTTCCAGTCCAGGGAGGACCTGGCCTGGCAGTTCAGGCTGGACTGTTCCCATGGGGCACAGGGTCAAGACTGATTTGCATATGGCTGGGTTCAAACTGGAATGGCATGGTGAGCAAAAAACGATGGATTTAGGCCCAGATCTCTGTACTGGGGTGAATGTATGACATTGTTCTGCATTCTGTCCATCAATTGTTGTTTTTGCATTTGTCACCCCGAGTGGAACGGGTATGCCCAGACGTGGGTCCCGTGCTCTCCATGCCACTGGAATCAAGCTATCCTGGCTGAAGAGGGGTGAAACCCCGAAACCGGTCCTAGGATGCTTGTTTCCAGTCCAGGGAGGACATGGCCTGGCAGTTCGGGCTGGACTGTTCCCATGGGGCACAGGGTCAAGACTGATTTGCGTATGGCTGGGTTCAAACTGGAATGGCATGGTGAGCAAAAAAACGATGGATTTAGGCCCAGATCTCTGTACTGGGGTGAATGTATGACATTGTTCTGCATTCTGTCCATCAATTGTTGTTTTTGCATTTGTCACCCCGAGTGGAACGGGTATGCCCAGACGTGGGTCCCGTGCTCTCCATGCCACTGGAATCAAGCTATCCTGGCTGAAGAGGGGTGAAACCCCGAAACCGGTCCTAGGATGCTTGTTTCCAGTCCAGGGAGGACCTGGCCTGGCAGTTCGGGCTGGACTGTTCCCATGGGGCACAGGGTCAAGACTGATTTGCATATGGCTGGGTTCAAACTGGAATGGCATGGTGAGCAAAAAACGATGGATTTAGGCCCAGATCTCTGTACTGGGGTGAATGTATGACATTGTTCTGCATTCTGTCCATCAATTGTTGTTTTTGCATTTGTCACCCCGAGTGGAACGGGTATGCCCAGGCGTGGGTCCCGTGCTCTCCATGCCACTGGAATCAAGCTATCCTGGCTGAATAGGGGTGAAACCCCGAAACCGGTCCTAGGATGCTTGTTTCCAGTCCAGGGAGGACCTGGCCTGGCAGTTCGGGCTGGACTGTTCCCATGGGGCACAGGGTCAAGACTGATTTGCATATGGCTGGGTTCAAACTGGAATGGCATGGTGAGCAAAAAACGATGGATTTAGGCCCAGATCTCTGTACTGGGGTGAATGTATGACATTGTTCTGCATTCTGTCCATCAATTGTTGTTTTTGCATTTGTCACCCCGAGTGGAACGGGTATGCCCAGACGTGGGTCCCGTGCTCTCCATGCCACTGGAATCAAGCTATCCTGGCTGAAGAGGGGTGAAACCCCGAAACCGGTCCTAGGATGCTTGTTTCCAGTCCAGGGAGGACCTGGCCTGGCAGTTCGGGCTGGACTGTTCCCATGGGGCACAGGGTCAAGACTGATTTGCATATGGCTGGGTTCAAACTGGAATGGCATGGTGAGCAAAAAAACGATGGATTTAGGCCCAGATCTCTGTACTGGGGTGAATGTATGACATTGTTCTGCATTCTGTCCATCAATTGTTGTTTTTGCATTTGTCACCCGAGTGGAAAGGGTATGCCCAGACGTGGGTCCCGTGCTCTCCATGCCACTGGAATCAAGCTATCCTGGCTGAAGAGGGGTGAAACCCCGAAACCGGTCCTAGGATGCTTGTTTCCAGTCCAGGGAGGACCTGGCCTGGCAGTTCGGGCTGGACTGTTCCCATGGGGCACAGGGTCAAGACTGATTTGCATATGGCTGGGTTCAAACTGGAATGGCATGGTGAGCAAAAACGATGGATTTAGGCCCAGATCTATGTACTGGGGTGAATGTATGACATTGTTCTGCATTCTGTCCATCAATTGTTGTTTTTGCATTTGTCACCCCGAGTGGAACGGGTATGCCCAGACGTGGGTCCCGTGCTCTCCATGCCACTGGAATCAAGCTATCCTGGCTGAAGAGGGTGAAACCCCGAAACCGGTCCTAGGATGCTTGTTTCCAGTCCAGGGAGGACCTGGCCTGGCAGTTCGGGCTGGACTGTTCCCATGGGGCACAGGGTCAAGACTGATTTGCATATGGCTGGGTTCAAACTGGAATGGCATGGTGAGCAAAAAAACGATGGATTTAGGCCCAGATCTCTGTACTGGGGTGAATGTATGACATTGTTCTGCATTCTGTCCATCAATTGTTGTTTTTGCATTTATGCGCCTCCTGGCGCAGGTGACAGACGTTGGCGTCTCCTGGCACAAGGCCTGTTGGGGAATGGAGTCCCCAGGAAAGTGCTGGTGCCGGTATGCGATGACGGGCTCCCGCACTGCAGGAGCCCCGAGCTGCCTTCATGAACCTCCTGGCGCAGGTGACACGCGTTGGCGCATCCTGGCGCAAAGCCTGTTGGGGAATGGAGTCCCCGTGAAAGTGCTGGTGCCGGTATGCGATGATGGGCTACATTCTTAAATATATAAAAGCTAGCATTAGGTTAAACACCATACTGACTTCATCAATAACTAGTAGCTTTAATTTCTTTAGTACTCTTCCCATTTTCTGACAAGCATCACCAGATAATATGTTGTATTGTACTTTGTTGTCATGTTCACCAGGCAGCATTAACAAACGAAGAAGGGTAACTCCTTTAACATTATGAGCAGCTAAGCATGTTGGTGCAGTGACTACACATGAGATGTTGGACTCTGACGTCTTCTGTAGGTAACGTGTCAGTACTTTAATGAAGAAGCTTTTTCCAATTCCAGCTTGACCACTTATGTACAATAGAACTGGTTTATATGTTGAACAGGCACACTTTTTACTCTCATGCAGAAACCCATGTTTTACTTTCCCTTTTACCTCTTCAAAAATGTATTTTTGATCTGTATTCAATTGCTGTATTAGTAGTTCTAGATCCACAGTTTCTTGTCTTACTTGATGCATTGCATTCGCAACCTCATTCATAGCTATTGCAGCTTCATTTTCAATTACTGGCTGTCCAAGAGGATCTTGACTTCCAGGTGCTGAACTTTGACTGCTCGGAGAACTCTCTCTTGCTATCTCAGCAGGAATTATTTCTTCTTGTTCAATCTCATCTCTCAATATTTGACAGCATTGAAAGAGTCTTCATAACAGTCAAATTCTCCAAGTAGCTCACTTTCAGTTCACCATGGCTTAAACAACTGTAACAAGGCTATATAAAAAAATCTCTTTTGTCTGCAGTTTGGCAGCGTAGCTTTCGATGGTTGATTAAATGTACTTTGTTATGTCTCACCAAACATCCTTCACATCCAGCCACAGCAAATTTACCTTCATCTATGTTTTTACTGACATAACTTCTGAAAGTATAATGTTGAACCATTTCATAAAGACACACCCTTTCCAGATGATGTCTTCTTCTTGGATAGTATGTATCCAGAATGTTACTCTTCAGAATATCAGGAAAAGACTTCAGTACTCTGTTACAAGTATAAGCAAGCCCTAAACTCACCCATAGAACTCCTCTAGATTTAGTAAACAAACTAGCTGAGCTTAACCAGTACACACATTCATAGGAGGCTATCTCTCTGTGAGAAAGTATTTTCAAACTAAAACTGTACAATTTCTTCATAAGACACTTTTCTGCTGAAATCTCCTCCTACATCTCTTTCATCTCAGTTTTCTCTGACTTTGGTATGTAAGATGTAACATACCGAGAAACAGCAATTGAGTTGTCTGCAACAAACTGCACATCCATGTTTGCATTCCACATCTTCAGAATCACAGGGTTGTAGTCATTAATGTACTTCGAGACCTCTGTTCTTTTTAGGTTGTATGTATTTTTTGGTGATTTCCTTGTAAGTGAATGTCTGACTGCAGACAAAAAGCTGTTGACTCTTCCTTGTAAGATGACAGGTTGTGGGAATCCAAAACGACATCTTGTATAAAATGTCTCCTTTGCTCTGTATCTTCGCTGACAGTATGTTTCACATCTATGATTTTGGAGTCATAGAACTTCTTGTCTTAAAATGTTGTCGCTACTCTCCTATGGGATGGAGCAAGTTACATACTGCTCAACAAAAGGCAACACAGACTCATCACTGTCTGTTCCAAACTTTGGGGCATCTTTTACCCACAACAGCATGTGAATATGGAGAGCACCTCTGGCTTGGTACTCTTTACGCCAAAAGAAATCAATCACTTCACCAAGAGGAGGTTTTGTTTTGTTCAAGATGAAAGCCATCATTGCTTGAAATCTGTGATTAAAATATCTGCAAACATTTGCAGGGTCTAGTGAGCACAGTTTGCCTGGCGTCTTCAGATGAATGTCTTTTATATTTGTATTTGCCTCCTGCAAGAATTCTAGCAGGTCATCCCAAGCATATTCAGTACAACTTAGCGTCAAGAACCAAGTAGGTGCTCCAAGGTTCCTCACCTTGCACTTAAGTTCACCATGACACCGATACCAATATCCATTAGTCTCACGCTGACATGCCATTAGGTTTATTAAATTGTATTCCAAGTGCTCATCTTTTCCTTGACAAACGTTCTCTTGCTGATTTATTATGCAAATTAACTCCTGTTTTTAGAATATGATTCACAGCTAATGAGAGGACAGACAAGTCACTCACAAATGATAGGTGAAATATATATGGAATACACTGACGAAATCTAGGATCTTCTGAATAAAGTCTACTACATATATACTCAGCTGCAGGTATTTGCACAGGCCGCTCATCATAACTGCCACGTACTCCAGTAGGAAAATTATTTGAGAAACACTGAGCTTCTAAACGTTTTTCCCACACACTTAATGGAGCTCATTTTGCTTCCTTCCTTTGAAACAGCTCAATGGCATCACAAATAACCTCTTTAGAATGCAACGGGTGGATGCTATAATGTTCATAAATTTCTTCTGTCCTAGACTGATCCACCTTCTCAATCTGACCTGTAAATAGAAATGTCTGATCTACCATATGTGTGATGTCTTGTAGGCTTTCCACATTTCTATAGTAAACAAATTCTCGATCCCCACTGCACAGATTACCCCCAAACTTTCCCAATCAATAGTACCCACCGTGATACTTCTTTGGCAAAATTTCATGCAGATTGGTCAAACAACGCCAAAGTTATAGCCAAGTCAAAAAATGCTTTTCCTATGAAAACTAGGTCCTAGCTTTAAGCACCTACTGGCGTCTGCCAGTAGGTAATATATTTATATATATATATATATATATATATACAACCAAGCACAGCAAGAGGCTGCTGCCAGGAGCGGACCGTGACTTTACGGTGAGGCATAATCACTGTATTGATGTTTCACGGCCCTGCTGACGCTTGTGATTGCGGCTGGGCGTTTGGGGACACAGGAAAGTTCCAGGCTATTGAAAATTGCGGGACTTTTATTCTCACACAACAGCCTTTTTGCTCGCATTACCAGTGCATATTTACAACCATGAGGGGCCCGTTGGAGATACTTACCCAGTAGTGGTGCCTGCTGGGAGCTGTAGTTTATCACCCAGAAACTACAGCCTCACTCATAACAACGAATTGGGGCCATCTGGACAATCACCAATGGGAGTGCTGTGGGACTTTCAAAAAGGTTGATTGGGGCAGTTTACCTGCATCAGCGGCATGTGACAAAGGCACAAATTGCCGAAACGCGTTGCCAAAGCTGTTTTAATAAATTGGACTTACTGTTGTTCCCCGTTGTGTCCTCCGATTGCTTTTTACTGAAGTGGTCTTTTTTGGGCTATATATATATACATATTCACTGAAAAAAGTTACAGGGATGTTATAGTTAAACTACAACCTATGCAAAAGTCCTTCAATAATAGTAAAAATTGAAAATTCAACAAAAAGACTCCCTAAGGACTTTCTTTGCATGGAATATTAAGAATGGACAATTAATGAGCATACTGCTCAGAATTTTTACTATTATTGAAGGACTGATGAATTGCATGCTCCTTTTGCATAGGTTGTAGTTTTGTTGTACGTAGCCCAGTGGCGGTGGGACCACATAAAGTAAAGTGTGATTGGAGCTTTGTAATAAACTTGCCGGATATCACACCAGTGCGCACTTTGTTTACTGCCCTCACCACTAGCAAGTTGTTTAATTGATGTCATAGTTAAGCTTAGGTTTCACTCATACAAAACCAGTGAAATTCAGCAGTTATAGTTAGCTGAGCTAACTATAACTCGTGCCCCCACGATGGACTGCTTATGACATCACATATTACATCACTCATGACATGGTCAGTGACATCACTGATGACATCTCAAATGACATCATCCACAGAGTCACTGACACAGCCATTCACACACCCATAGAACCTTTCATTCATGCACTCCCACACAACCATTCTCAGACCCATACCAGTTCTTACACACCCACTCATTGATTCATAGATCTACACACACATCTACTCAGACACCCATACAGTCACTCATATATCCACTCACTCACTAATACAGCCACTGACATATCCACTCATATACTCATGCAGCCCCTCACATACTGTCAGTCACCCATAGAGCTACTCACACACCTAGTCACTCACCCATACAGTCAATCACACTGGCACTTACTCACTCATAGAGATACACACATACCCACTCATTTACTAATACAGATATTAACACTTATTCACATACCTAGTTACTCACCCATATACCACTGACACATCCACATAGCCATACAAACACTCACTCACCCATACAGCCCCTCTCACATGTACCCAATAACCCATACAACCACTAACTCACCCACTCACTCATCCATACAGGTACTCACACACCCGCTCACCTTCCCACAAAGACACTCATACAACCATACAGGTACTCAACCAATCACTCACCCATACAGCCAGTCATGAACCTACTCAGATACTCATACAGTTACTTATACACCAACTGAGAGGCTGATGCAACCACTCACTCACCCATGTATTCACTGAGACACCTAATCACTCACTTATACAGTCGGTCAATCATACAGGCACTCGTACACTCACTTATTTACCAATATACCTTGGTATATATATTTTACACACATAACATATTTAAAAACACATACAGTCACTGGATGATGTGATCAGTAATGTAATTTGAGATGTCATCAGTGATGTCATTCACCATGTCATGGGTGATGTGATATGTGAGGTCATAAGCAGTGCATTGCGGAGGTGCGAATTATAGTCAGCTCAGCTAACCATAACTGCTGAATTTCACTGGTTTTGTATGAGTGAAACCTAACCCTAATTATAGCGTCCTTGTAACCTTTGTTTTTTTCAGTGAATTTCTAAGGTTTTCCAAATTCTATTTCCTAACTATAATGTTCCTGTAACCTTTGTTTTTTTAAGTGAACTTCTATGGTTTTTAACAAATAGTCACATTTGCAAAGTGGTGGTGAAAGGGGGCGGGCCTCCGACCACTTCTCTGGAATACTGCCATGTCGAACTTACTAGAGATGATAGAGGGCCTCTGGGCCCCACCAGAACCCTCAGCATCCAAGAGGACTACATCCCCCAATCAGCAGTGCACCAGGAGATACATTTGCACAGTGGTGGAGAAATGGGCCATGCCTTCTGAAGTCCTCTCAGCAATCGCATTCTGTAAGACTTACTGCGGGCAACAGGAGGTCTAGTTGGCCCCCAAGGACCTTTTGGAGCCAAGAGGACTTCATCCCCCAATCAGCAGTGCACCAGCAGGTGCGTTTGCAGAGTGATGGAGAAAGGGGGCGTGGTACGCTGCTGACCTCTCAGCAACCCTGCTGTGTGGGACTTACTGGAGGTAACAGGAGGACTTGTTGGTACTCAAGGACCCTCTGGAGCCAAGGGGACTTCATCCCCCAAGCAGAATTACGCCAGGAGGTGCATTTGCACAGTGGTGGTGAAGGGAGCATGGCCACCAGTGACTTGCAGAGGTTTTTAAAAAAAGAATTTTAAAGGGAAGCAGGCTGTCTGGCCCCTATTCCCTGGGCCATTTTTGGCCCCAAGGACCCCATCCCCGGGGCCAGTCCTATTTTTACAATTTAAAAAGGGACAGGGGCCGAGAGGCCCCCTTCCTGGGCCAATTTGAACGCTGAGGGCCTTTGCCTTTTTTTGAAAATAATGCCAATTTTGGCCCAGGGGACCCCATTGGCCCAGAGACCCAACTTTTAGTGTGGGTGCTCAGGTCCCACCCAGGGTACCCACTTGGCAATGTTGAGGACCGCGGGGGAACCTCAAGGCCCCTGCAGTCCCTGCCAGCTCTCTGCCTCCTGTGGAAGCCGGCATTGCTTTGACAAAGAGGGAGCTGCTAACATGCAGCTCCCTCTCTGTCAAAGCAATTGCGCTCGCATTCAGCAAGGGAGTGCTTTTTCAATGCTCTCACTTGTTGAAAGTGAGCACAGCTTGCTATGGCTTGAAGGGAGCAGTAAAGGTCCCGCTAAGCCATAGCAAAAAGCGACCTCCCAAGAGTGGGCACCTCGGGAGGGAGCAGGAGCTGGCCCTAGGGGGTGGTGGTCCCCAGGGCCATCTATGGCTCTAGGAGGGGGGCACATGGTCCCCTCCATTACAGATCACAGCCCCATGGAGGTTGTGGTCCCCGGGGCTATGGGGGGCCACATGTCCCCCAATTGTAAACATAACTATTTGCCCCAGGGAGGTGGCGATCCCTGAGGCTGTGGGTGGGTCAGGCCTCATTAATATTTCATTTAGCCCCAGGGAGGTAGCAGTCCCTGGGGGTGCCGAATTGCCCCCCGCATTTCTCATTTTTAGCCCCGGGGAGGCAGCAATCCCCGGGACTGCAGGGAGCAGCGTGGGCCCCCCGCTTTCAATCATATATAGTCATATATAATTTAAAGAAAATGCCTCTGGAAGGTGGCGGTCCCTGGAGCTTTAAGGCTTGAAGGAGGGAGGCTCACTGTGCCCGCCTCCTACATATTTTACACTTGCCCCGGGACCTGGCCCACCCGGGGGCCGATTGAAAAAAAAAAGTGAGTCAAGTGCAAGACATGTGCTTTGTTTTTTTAGAATTTTCAGCAGGAGTCACAGATCCAATGTAATTCCTGCCAAATTTATTTTTAAAAAATGCTTTTTTGTCCCTGCAGGGACTGCCCCAAGAGGCCTAGGGGTCAGGTTGTTTCTACCCTGCCCACTTTTATTTTTTTAACATTTTTTATGTGACTTGGTTCAACAAAATAATATGATGGCTGCCAACACTTTGGTTTGAAGTGTTGGCAGCCAATCACATATCAGCACGAGATCTCGATATATGTTCAAATTCTTTAAATTTCTCCACAACTACAGAATGGATTTACACCATTTAACAAAAAGGTTGCTTTCTGTACTAACAGCTACCTTCCAGACAAATTTGCTGTACTGCCGTTTGGCAGTTCGGGCTCTAGCCATGTCTAAACTTTCCTGTGGAAATTAACATGGGGAAAAAGCATTTTGGGACTCCCCTTTTTCTCGGCCACCGCTTGGCAGATTACACCGAAATTTTCAAGACAGCAGCTGAAGTGAGCGTCAAACTAGTTTTGAACATTTCGTGAGTATTCATGAAATGCCGCCAGAAGGTTTTGGAAAATCGAAAAATGCTGTTCCTATGGAAACTATGTCCTAACTGTAACTACCTATTGGCGGCTGTCAGTGGGAAAAAAGGTGATATATATTTTATATATATATATATATATATATATATATATATATATATATATATATATATATATCACCTTATATTTTACCTTATACGTTATTTTTATATATATATATATATATATATATATTCACTGAAAAAAACCATAGGTTTCAGGGACGTTAGAGTTAGAAATCAGCATTTACAAAAACCTTAGAAATTCACTGAAAAAACCACAGGTTTCAGGGACGTTATAGTTAGTTGGACATTTCACTCGTACAAAACCAGAGAAATTTGGCCGTTATAGTTTGTTGAGCTAACTATAACTCGCGCCCCCGCAATGCACTGCTGATGACGTCACATATTACATCATTCATGACATGGTCAGTGACAGTTATAGTTATAGTTAGCTCAACTAACTATAACGGCCGAATTTCTCTGGTTTTGTACGAGTGAATTGTCCAACTAACTATAACGTCCCTGAAACCTGTGGTTTTTCAGTGAATTTGTAAGGTTTTTAAATGCTACTTTCTAACTATAACATCCCTGAAACCTATGGTTTTATCAGTGAATTTCAAAGGTTTTTAAATGCTAATTTCTAACTATAACGTCCCTGAAACCTATGGTTTTTTCAGTGAATTTCTAAGGTTTTTAAATGCTAATTCCTAACTATAACGTCCCTGAAACCTCTGTTTTTTTCAGTGAATTTCAAAGGTTTTTTAAATACTAATTTCTAACTATGCCTACATAGGTAGGACATGTGCAGAAAGAGGAAGAAAGGCGCAGAAAGAAGCAATAGAAATGCAGAAAGAGGCAACAGAAGTCCAGAAAGATAAAGAAAGGTACAGAAAGAAGCAAGAGATCTGCAGAAAGAACCAACAGAGGGGCAGAAAGAGGCCTTGTTGCAAAGTCATCCTGTGCCCCTAACTTTTTGCTGAGTGGTACTGGTGGTAACTGACTCTGACTAACCAGGCCCGGAGCCAGTGCTATGCTGAAAGACACTTAGAATACAGTGAAAACACCTACATACACTAGGGTACACTATGAGTTGGGGTACCCCTGTGATTGGCATAACCTCCCCTGTAAGGCCCTAGAGCATAATAGGGCAGGGGGATTAAAACTACCTCTAAATCAGAGGTGCAGAAAGAGGCAAGAGAAGTGCAGAAAGAAGCAACAGAGGTACAGAAAGAGGCAAGGGAACTGCAGAAACAGGCAAGAGAAATGCACAAAGAGGCAAGAGAGGAGCAGAAGAGGCAAGAGAGGTGTAGAAAGAAGCAAGAGAAGTGCAGAAAGAGGCAAGTGATGTACAGAAAGAGGCACGAGAGGTATAGAAAGAGGCAAGAGAGGTGCAGAAAGAGGCAAGAGATCTGCAGAAAAAAGCAACAGAAGTGCTGAAAGAGGCAAGTGAAGTGCAGAAAGAAGACAGTGAGGTACAGAAAGAGGAAGAAAGGTGCAGAAAGAAGCAAGAAAAATGCAGAAAGAGGCATGAGAGGCACAGAAAGAAGAGAGGTTTTTGCACCATTAGTACCAGTTTAACACCCACATTTTGCAATAAGTAACACATGACCATTCCAGATTTGCAAACGGCCTTCCACCATGATGTAATATATGATGCTGCATTTTTGGGATCATTTGAGCCGTTTGAGCTAGAAACAAGGCTTTTTTTGTTCAAATGTGCAGATTAGGCAGCAGATGATGGAATATTTGGTAAATGCAGAAAATGTTTAATTATGTGAAAATTGGTGCAGCCGAACAGTCACATAATTCCAATGGCCCTGCTCATACCTCCGACTAGGTCCAGAAGTGCTCCTCAGTGGTTCCTTCTTTTTTGTGTCGCATTGAGTTCATAGTTTAGCTTCTATGGAAACGAGGAAGACTAAACCTGAGTTTACCACTCCACAACACAGACTACAATACCACACAATTACTCTCCAAAACACATAATCCCACTCCACATAATTCTTATACACTAAATACCACATACATTCTATTCACATAATTTCACTGCACAACATACCACATAATTCCACTACACACAACGTACATCCACTCTACACCAAAAAAATTAGTAAAAATCTTCTACATTTATAATGCCAATAGCTCTAACTCTTGCAAATGCGAGACCTATTATATTACAAATGCTTCTTTAACTGGTAGTCGCGTTTGCAGAGTTGTGCAGAAAGGGGGCTGGGCCTCCGAGCAGCCCTCAGGAATTCCGCTGCGTAGGACTTACAGGAGGTACCAGGAGGGCTTCTTGGCCCCCAAAGTCCCTCAAGAGTAAAGTGAACTTCATCCCTCAACCACTACTGTGCCAGGAGGCGCGTTTGCAGAGTGGTGGAGAAAGGGGGGGCATGGCCTCCGAAGACCTCCTAGCAATCCCACTGTAAGGGACTTAGTGGAGGTAATAGGAGAGGTAGTTGGCCCCCAAGGACAACCTTGGGGCCAACTACCCCTCCTATTACCTCCAGTAAGTCCCACACAGTGGGATTGCTAAGTTGTCATAGCAGGCCACGCCCCCTTTCCCCACCACTCTGCAAACGCACTCCCTGGCACACTCTTGGATGGGGATTAAAGTCCCCTTCGCTGCTGGGGGTCATTAGGGGCCAACTAGCCTACCTGATACCTCCAGTATGCCCCAGATAGTGGGATTGCTGATAGGTGGACACAGGCCACCCCCCTTTGTCCACCACTCTGCAAACGTGCCTCCTGGCATGCTCTTGGTTGGGGGATGAAGTCCCCTTTCCTCCTGAGGGTCCCTGGGGGACAACTAGCCCTCCTGTTACCTACAGTAAGCCCCATACAGCTGGTTTGCTGAGAGTGGTCCGAGGCCATGCCCCCTTTTTACACCACTCTGCAAAAGCACCTCCTGGTGCACTGCTGCTCGGGGGATGAAGTCCACTTTAGTCCTGAGGTCCTCAGGACACAAGAGGACCTCATCGCCCCACCAGCAATTCGCCAAGAGGCGCGTTTGCAGAGTGGTGTAAAAAGGGGCATGGCCTCGGGCCACCTCTCAGCAATCCCACTGTGTGGGGCTTACTGGAGGTACCTGGTGAGCTAGCTGGCCCCTAAGGACCCATAAGATTCTAGGGGACTTCATCCCCCAACCCAAAATGCGCCAGGAGGCGCGTTTGCAGAGTGGTGCAGGGAGGGGGCGGGGCCTCCTGGGAGATGCGGCTTTTCTTTTCTTCTTTTTGTTTTTAGAAGGGGGACTGTGTAGCCCCTCTTCTCTTAATCACAACCACAGCACCGAGACCGCCCTCCTCGCCGCCACCGATGACATCTGCATGCTACTCGACCAGGGCCACACCGCAGCCCTCATCCTACTAGACCTCTCTGCAGCCTTCGACACCGTCTCACACCATACTCTTACAGCCAGACTCCACGACGCCGGTATACAAGAAACCGCCCTCGACTGGATCCGCTCCTTTCTCTCCGGCAGAACCCAAAGGATCAGACTCTCTCCCTTCCTTTCTGGACCTACAGAGATCAACTGTGGAATACCCCAAGGATCCTCGATCAGCCCCACGCTCTTCAACATCTACATGGCCCCCTTCGCCACCATCTTCAGACAGCATGGGCTCAGCATAGTATCTTATGCCGACGACACCCAGCTCATCCTCTCTCTCACGAAGAACCCCGAAGACATCAGACTCAGCTTCCAAGAAGGAATGAAAGACGTAGCAGCCTGGATGAGCAACAGCTGCCTAAAACTGAACTCGGAGAAGACAGAGGTCCTTGTCCTTGGACCCTCCCCCACTGTGTGGGACAGCTCCTGCCCTCGGAAACCCCCCACCCCAATGGACCATGCCCAGAATCTCAGCATCATTCTAGACTCCTCCCTCCCCTGACCCGCCAGATCAACGCCATCGCCTCCACCTGCTTCAACACCCTCCGCATCCTCCAAAAGACCTTCAAGTGGATTCCCCCGAATGCAGAAAGACCGTCACTCACGCACTCAAAACCAGCAGACTGGACTACGGTAACGCCCTCTACGCCGGAATCAACAAGACCCTGATACACAAGCTCCAAACCATCCAGAACACCGCAGTCAGACTCGTCCTCGGAACCCCATGACACGAGCGCATGACCCAGCACCTACGAGACCTCCACTGGCTCCCCATCGAGAAGAGAGTAACCTTCAAGCTACTCACCCATGCCTACAAATCCCTCCACAGCATCGGACCCAAATACCTCAACGAAAGAGTCTTCTACCATGTACCCAAAAGGAACCTCCGTTCCGCTGACCCCACCCTGGCAGAGACCCCACGCAGCCGCAGAACCAGGGCAGGTGGAAGAGCCTTCTCCTACGTCACATCAAAGACCTGGAATGAGCTCCCAGTCAACATCAGACGCTCCCCCACACTGCACACCTTCAGGAGGAGCCTCAAGACCTGGCTCTTCGACTAATCCAGTGCTGCACCCCCCCCAGCGCCTTGAGACCCTCATGGGTGAGTAGCGTGCTATATAAACCCCTGATTGATTGATTGATTCATATTTTTAGGGCCCTGGGGACCCCATCCCCCAGGGCCTAACCCATTCTTTTTTTTTTTCTTAAAAATGGGAAGGGGGGGCGTGGCCAACTGCCGAAGGGAATGGCCGCACTTTAGCCGAGCTCCGCTGCGCAACTCCCGATAAATCCACAATATATTGTCTACCCCAGCCAGAATCTCTATACAGGGTGTCCATCGATACCTGTGACTGCTGCCCGGTGACTGGAGATGGCTTAACCCGAACAACACTCACTTCACGTTTCAATCTGGGGCTCATAACAGCCAGTCTCGCATAGACTACATGTTCACACATACACAGGACATTCATGCTTTCACCACGTCCCGATGCTTGGCACGCGGCATTTCTGATCACTCACCTATACTCACGACTTTCGGCTGGAAACAGGCCGGACGCCGCAATACCCTTTCTATCAACCCCTGGGCATTAAAGATACCTCACATTAGAGAGGCGCTACTTAAGGACACTTATTATTACTTTGCAGAGAATGTAGGGTCTGTCACTGTAGTGTAGTTCCTATTTCCCTAATAGGCTCTGCGCATTGGAATAATATACCCTATAGGTTTGACATAGGACTGAGGTCGGTATGTCCCTATCGAGTATATTAAACATAATTACTTTGTGCCAGCTAGCTCAGAGGCCACTAGAAACTCCTTGAAAACAAGAAGGGAGTAGTTTCTGGCAACCGAAAAAACATGACAACTTTGTTTCCCTTTAGAATCGGAACACTTCTCAGAATCGTGGAAACAATAGATATCAGTTTCACTCAGCTCAATCGTGCATGCTTAGTTTCTCAGAGTTACACAGAAAGAATAGACGGGCGTTTCAGTAAAAGATTTATTGAACAGTCTTGTTTCTCGTGTAAGAGATATGTGCTGTTATGATCACAAGACAGTATGCAAGATATATTATGTACAGCGTAAGCAGTAGAAATAAATAATACTGCGCTAGCATTATCTTTTAGCATATATTCACATACATAAATAACATGAGCTAAAAATGCGAGTACTCATATGATGCGTCTCTAAGCTAGTTCTACCCCAATGTACCTAACCTAGTCTAGGTGTAGGGAAAGGTAAGAAGTAGGCAAAGTATTCTCTAGTATGGTATACTAAGAGTATGTTAAGTCTAGTATGCCAAGAGTCCCTCTAGGTTCTAGTCAGCTCCATACCTTGAGAATGAGAGAGGTGGGAATCTCTTTCCGGACTCGAACTCTAACACCCCGCGAAGGGAGTCAGATCACTGGAAGCTGGATTCTCTGCGAGCAGGGATGACAGCGTCTTCTCAGTGCGTCAGGCCGGGATACGGGCTCCTCTGAAGTTGAGGTCTCCTCTAACTTGCTTGGGCAAGGGAAGGTATATTTATACCTGGTAGGTACTTTGGAATGTTAGCATTGACGTGAAGTCGGACAGAGGAAGACGTCAGGAATGAACCCTTAAGGTATAGCGGTTCATGCATAATAGATGAGTTCTTGGAGAAATCAATAATCCTGTGCTAGGGGAACTCCCAAGAGCTTAAGGGTCTGGTTTCTAAGAACTCGTTGTGACGTTAGGGTGGACGGATGTCGGTGACCATGCCTGTATTTGGAGTGCACGGCTAATGCCTAAATAAGGACTGGGATTCTATGCCTATATAAGGGCAATGCGAATTGTGCCTATATAAGGACATGTTTCAGGAAAACCTATATACGGACACCTAAAGCGGAATACAACATCACCTCTGCGGAGATACTTTAGGGGGCGTTTGGTGCTGTTATCAAGGGCCGTGCCTTATCATTAATGGTCGGACACAAGACAGAGCGTTCCAAGAGAGTGGTTGAAATGGAAAGAGATATCGTAGTCAAAGAGGAGGCCATCGCGCATGCCCCTGATCCTGACGCACAACACACATTGAACATGATACGTCAGGACTACCGGCAGCTTCTTTCAGAAGCCACCACAACGCGCTCTTTAGCTACCCGTCACAGGATCTACGAGCAAGGTGAGCGCACGGGCAAACTCCTGGCGTGGCTGGAAAAGAGGGAGCAGGCCTCGAGATGGGTCCATGCCATGTCCAGCCCTGACGGCACACTCCTCACTGACCCCCAGCAAATAGCTGATACATTCGCCATCTACTTCGAATCGATGTACTGTACAACCGAGACCTCTCAGGCCCCGTTGGCGGCTGCGCTTCTAGCTACTATTAATGTAACGAGCCTATCCCCACAGGATAGTGACTCTCTGGAAGTGGACATCACAGAGACAGAGGTCCAGAAGGCAATACAGGACGTCCGTTCAGGCAAAGCAATGGGTCCCAATGGACTCCCCATTGAACTTTTTAAGCCCATGGCCTCTAACTTATCTCCTCATCTATTGAACATGTACACTGAATGCTTTGAATCGGGTCTCCTCCTGGCCGACATTAGGACCGCCTCCATTGTGGTCATACACAAACCGAATAAGCCAGCGGATGATTGTAAATCCTATCGTCCTATTTCCCTCCTCTCCGTGGAGGCGAAGATCTTGGCCAAAATATTGGCCAACAGGCTTTTACCCCACATCACCAAATTGATCCATCCGGACCAGTCCGGGTTCATGCCAGGGAGGAATACCGCCTGGAACCTGCGACGGTTGAATGGGGCCCTTGGTAGGCTCGGGACTATCAGGGAAGAGGCGATTCTGCTGTCGTTAGACGCCACCATGGCGTTTGACAACATTGAATGGGAGTTTCTCTTCGCGGTTCTGGCTCGTATGGGCTTCGGACCCAAATTCATAAAATGGATCAGGTTGCTCTACACGTTACCTACCGTGCATGTTATTGTCAATAACCACCTCTCTGCTACCTTTCCCCTGCGACGGGGCGTGAGGCAGGGATGCCCGCTGTCTCCGCTGCTCTTCGCCCTTGTATTGGAACCACTGGCAGTCTGGATTAGGGGTGATCCCGAAATAAGGGGACTAAAATGGACAGAAGATCATGAAGATCACATTTCGCTTTATGCGGATGACATCCTCCTCTATCTGGCCTCGCCTTCGCGGTCCCTACAGCGAGTACTTCACATTTTCCATATATTTGGCGCCCATTCCGGATACACGATAAATTGGTCCAAATCTCAGATGTACGTGCTATGGGGTGACCCCCCCTCCAGCCCTCGGGGCTACAACATACCAGTGGCGTCTCAAGGGTTTAAATACCTGGGGATCTTCGTTACCCCGGATACTAACCTATTCTATGAACATAATCTACTGGGGCCCCTGACGCGTTTGCAATCAGATGTCCTACACTGGCAGTCTCTCCCACTTACCCTCCTGGGGCGTGCGGCGCTCTTCAAGATGCTCGCGCTCACGCGTTTCCTGTATGCACTACAGAACACCCCTAATATTATCCCTGATGCCTATTTCTCTAGAATTGATAGCGTAGTGCGGGGATTGCTATGGGAAGACCGTACACCACGAATAGCCATGAACAAACTCACTATGGGATAGTACGACGGTGGCATTGCATTGCCAGACATGCGACTATACTACCAGGCTTCACAACTTATCGCAATAAATAGGTGGGTGTTTGGGGAGCATGATGATCCAAATTTCCGCACAGATCGCTGGCTCCTGGGGCGGGGAGGCTATAATAGGGCACTCTACACAAACCCCCGTAAGCTTAAATTGACGGGTCCTACCGCCCGCACTGTGGAGGTCTGGCATGAAGTCACGAAGAAATGGGGCTGGCACAATCGATTGACAAAAGCTACGCCACTTTGGGAGCCAGATATGTTGGGTCAGCTTAGTAAATATAAATCACAAAAAAGAGGGGTAGAAGGATAAAGTCCCACTTCGACCTCCATCAACAACTATGAAACCACTACATAGAAGAGGAACTGTGTAAGAAAAGAATGCTGGTTTAAAAATTATTATTCAGGGAATCACACATAGATGTTAAAACTGCCCTCACACACAGAAATCTGTGTCATGCTTCATCATAGGGCTGCTAACACACCCCGCGCCAACCAACGCTGGGGTGGAGCAATAGGGAAGGGAAGACAATACAACACAAAATGGAATGTGGCAAAAGGACGTAGGGATCAAAAGTGAAAATAAAAGCATAAACAGTGAATTTAAAACTGGCTACAGGGAGTCCCTAATCTCAATTTAATATCGGGTACCCTGTCCAGAAATACATAAACGGTCACACCCGGACCTGTGGATGGTAGTATGGTAAACCTGTGATGAGTTACCATCCCCTCCACTATGCAAAAAATGTCGACATGTTTCAGCCAGAGAAGTCAAATCGCCTGGCTTTCATCAGGACTTCACTATTGAATGACCCCAAAGGTACTCACCCTACCACCATGAGTCAGAGATGGAGGGGAAACCAAATCTGTAGAGTAACTTACTCCGAACACTTTGAGGTAGAGCGTCTTGCTCTCCAAAATGGAACCGAGTTCATATAAAATCTAAACTTGAACTGGCGGGGGAGCGAGAACAGCTCCCTATAGTCACACTTTCATCAAGGTAAGCTGTGACCAATTTGATCGTGTCTCCCTGCGCTGTGTAGTAAATGCCCTGGCTTCGACAGATGGGACATGATAGGCATTTCCACAGTTGGGGACATGTGGGTGAAGGGGAGACTAGCCACGTTCGCTGATCTTCAGGCTAAGTACCAATTGGTGCACACTGAAACCTTCAGATACCTGAAGATTAGCCACGCCATCTCTGCTGCCATGTCCAAGGAGCTCCCCCTACCGGCATTCTCCCCCCTAGAGGACAGGTTGATACTTGACCCGATGCCCCAAAAAGCAATATCCTTCACTTATAAAAAGTTGGTAAATAACCGTCCTGACCCTATGCAACCACTGCGTGAGGGCTGGGAGTCGGACCTAGGGAGCATTGACGATGAGGACTGGTGCGACGCGCTAGCCTCCCCTAAGGAGGTGGCCATCCCCATGAGACTACGTCTCGTCCAACTGAAAATCCTCCATCGGGTTTACTTTGACGCCAAACTCCTCTTCAGACTGGGTAGACGTCCTGACCCCCTTTGTTTGCGACACTGGAATCAGACTGGCACCTTCTTTCACATCTTATGGGACTGCCCACAAACGAAGCATTATTGGGATAAAGTTACAAAGCAAATGGAAAGGACTTGCGGCACATCCTTAAAGACATCTCCCCAGCTCTGCCTCCTCAATATATGGGATGCTACTGACCTCTCCCAGGCAGAACGAAGATGGGCATCGATGGGTTGGGCCATTGCGAAACGAAATATTGCGCAAAAATGGGGGGTGGATACGGTCCCAAACCTGCGTGATTGGGCTAGATACATGGATTGGGCAATGATTGCCGAGAAGGCAGTGATCAAAAGTAGAGGGTGCCCCAAGAAATGGGACCACAAATGGGGGAAATGGAACAAATACAGAGTGGACATCTGCATCCCCCTTCCATTGAATTACAGCATGAAAGACACTCTTTACTAGCTCAACTAACTGACAATGATGAGCCCCTACCCATGCGTCCCTAATGTTTTTATATCCGTGTGACCTTATTTGTTTTGTATTTTATTGATGTATATAGATCTCCTAGCCTTATGATTCGTCGCCTGGATGGTTAGACAGCGCCCTGTCTCAGCTCAGAGACAACAAATGTGATCATTGTCATTTTATTGTAATATATGTGGAGTCATGTATTGTGGGACCGACTATGGCTCTGCTGCTGCACTGTACCGATGCCAATTTGTTGATAAATAAAAATTGTTTTAAAAAATAAAAATGGGAAGGGGGCTGCGCGGGCCCCCTCCCCAGGCCTATTTCGGCCCGGGACCCCATCCCCCGGGACCCAGCAAAACTTTTTTTAATAGAAGGGGGACCACGTGGCCCCCCTTCCCTGGGCCACTTTTGGCCCCGGGGACCCCATCCCCGGGGCCTGGCCTCCCTTTAAAAAATTTTTTTTTAACTATTATGGGAGGGGGGCCACGTGGCCCCCCTCCCGGGCCACTTTTGGCCCGGGGACCCCATCCCCCGGGGCTTGGACAATCCTTTTTATTTTTATTTTCCTGGGAGGGGGGCTGCGTGGCCCCCTCCCCATGGCCACTTTTGGCCCTGGGGACACATCCCCTGGGGCCGGCCCTCAACATTGTGGACAGCGGGGGAGCCCCAATGCCCCCACGGTCCCAGCCAGCTCCCCGCATCCTGCGGGAGCCGGCATTGCTTTTGGGCAAGGGGAGCTGCTAACATGCAGCTCCCCTCGTCCAAAAGCAATCTGCTTTGCTTCTTGGAAGTGAGAGCAGGTTTCCTGCTCTCGCTTCCAAAAAGCAAAGCAGTGCTTGCTATGGGAGGGCGGGAGCCGTGCTCCTGCCCTGCCATAGCAAATGGCAATGTCCCAGGGCTGGGCACCCTGGGATATTGCAGGGGCCGGCCCCCGTATTTCAATAATAAGTGCCCCGGGGAGGTGGTGGTCCCCGGGGCTTGTGGGGGCCCGCGAGGCCCCCCGCCCTAAAATATTAAATGCCCCAGGGAGGTGGCAGTCCCCAGGGCTTAGGGGGCCCACGAGGCCCCCCACACAAAAATGCAAATGCCCCAGGGAGGTAGTGGTCCCCGGGGCAGCGTGGGGGCAGGAGCCCCCCCACGCATTTTAAATAAAAAGCCCCGGGAGGTAGCGGTCCCCGGGGCTGCAGGGGGCCGCGTGCGCCCCCGCTAATTAATTGGGCATTGCCCCCGGGACCTGGCCCACCCGGGGGCTTATAGAAAACGAAGTGCAGGAGCCCGCGCTTTTTTTTTTTTTTTGTCAGCCGGATTTACGCACCCAGTGCGAATTCGGCTGAATTTTTAAAATTAAAAATGCTTTTTTTGGTCCTGGGGGTCCAAATGGGACCCCCTGAGCAGGCTTAGGGGGTCGGGGTGTTTCTACCCTGCCCCCTTTTCTTCATTTTATAACCTTTTTTTTACTTTTTTCTTGTGACTCGGTGCCAACACATTCTGGTTTAGAGTGTTGGCAGCCAATCAGAATGAAGCTCGTGCTCGGGAGGTTTCGCGAATCCTCCTCGGTGCTCAGATATCGATATTTTTATTTTTTGAATTTCTCAGCAACTACTGAACGGATTTACACCATTTAAAAAAAGGTCGCTTTCTGAACCAAGGGCTACCTTTTTGCCACATTTGGTGTAATTCCGTTCAACAGTTCAGGCTGTAGCCGTGTCTAAAGTTCCTATGGAAATTAACAAGGGGAAAACGCGTTTTGGGACCCCCTTGTTTCTCGGCCCCCACTTTACGAATTACCCCGAAACTTTCAAGACAGGAGCTGACCTGAGTGAACCATTAGTTTTGAAAATTTTGCGAAGATTCGTCAAATGGCGCTTAAGATATTGGCAAAAGAAAAAACGCTTTTTGAATAGAAACAAGGTCCTAACTATAACTACCTACTGGCGACCGCCAGGAGGTAATATATGTATATATATATATATATTCACTGAAAAAACCATAGGTTTTAGGTACAGTTATAGTTAGTTGGACATTTCACTCGTACAAAACCCGTGAAATTCCCCCGTTATAGTTAGTTCAGCTAACTATAACTCGCGCCCCGCAATGCACTGCTGATGACGTCACATATTACATCACTCATGACATGGTCAGTGACATCACTGATGACATCACTGATGACATCTCAAATGACATCACTGATGACATCATGCAGTGACTGTGTTTCTGTAAAGTTTAAATATTTTTAATATATAGGAAAAGACGTATTGAAGAATGAGTGGGTGTATAAGTGTCTGTATGGATGATTTAGTAGGTGCGTGACTGACTCTATAAGTGAGTGATTTAACGTATCTTACTGAATGCATGGGTTAGTGACTAAACTGGGTGAATGTCTGTATCCGTCTGTCTGTTGCTGTGTAAGTGGCTGCATGTGTTTGTGAATAGCTACATGAGTGTCTATATGAGTTATTGAATGGTTGTCTGAGTATCTGTATGGGTGCCTGAGTGTTTGTGTGGGAGGGGTGTGTGCGACTCTGTGCATAGATGTGTGAGTGGGTGATTCACTGGGTGGATGGTTTCAAGAGTGCATCTGTGATAGACTGTATGGGTGGGTAAGTGTGTGTAAGAGTGTGTTAGTGAGTGAATGTATGTCCCAGTGGTATATGTGTGACTAACTACATATGTGAAAGGCAGTATATATGTGTGTTGGAGTATATAAATAGCTATAAGCGAGAGTGAGTGATTGTGATAGTGGCTGTATGGATGAGTGTGTGCTTGTATCAGTGATTGTATAAGAGCGTAACAATGTGCTAGTATTTGTATGATTAAGTGAGCTGGTGTGTGTATAACTGTATAGGTGAGTAAATGGCAGTGTGTTTAATTATTTGCATGACTGACTAGGTGTGTGAGTACCTCTATGGATGAGTGGCGGTGTTTGAGTGTCTATATAGGAGTAAGAGTGCATATGATAGTCCTGTACTGAGTGACCATAAGTATGAGTGACTGTACGGGTGAGTGAGTGGATGTGTGTGTGTAGACCTAAGAATCAGTGAGTGGGTATGTAGTTATTGGTGTTGGAGTGTCTATGGTTTTGCGAATGGCAGTCTGTAATTTAGAGTGGGTGTATCAAAGGTTATATTAGGGTGTGAGGAGGTGCATCAGATTATCATGTGGATGATGTCATCAGTGATGTAATCAGTGATGTCATTTGAGATGTCATCAGTGATGTCATCAGTGATGTCACTGACCATGTCATGAGTGATGTAATATGTGACGTCATCAGCAGTGCATTGCGGGGGCGCGAGTTATAGTTAGCTGAACTAACTATAACGGGGGAATTTCACGGGTTTTGTACGAGTGAAATGTCCAACTAACTATAACTGTCCCTAAAACCTATGGTTTTTTCAGTGAATTTCAAAGGTTTTTTAAATGCTAATTTCTAACTATAACGTGCCTGAAACCTATGGTTTTTTCAGTGAATTTCAAAGGTTTTTAAATGCTAATTTCTAACTATAACGCCCCTAAAACCTATGGTTTTTTCAGTGAATTTCAAAGGTTTTGTAAATGACAATTTTTAAATGTATTAATTGTTATATTTATTTTTTGATACTGATTTACTACATTTTTTAAAACTATTTATTTTTAGATATTTTATTTATTAAATTACATTGTAATTACATTATACATTACATTACAAAATATACTTTCTCAGAATGAATTACTTTAGTTTAAATACTTTGCAAATAGGCAATAGAGTTTTAAGTACAGTAGTTACAGTTGTTGCAATGGGCAACACAATTTCAAACACAATGCAACATTGAGCTCAATGTGAATTTCTAGTTAAATGCAATTAGTTACTTTATGGATTACTTTTCTAACCACAGGACTGGATCCTAGATTCAGTCCTGGGACATCTCCTGTAAACAGTTGAGTAAAAGCGTTTTGGTTACAGTAGTGATTTTTAAGGAATATTATTGTATTTTAAAAGTTGACACTTAGAAACTTTTTCACATAGAATCACCAATGTTATCCTATGGGAGGAAATTCACTTAGCAGGTAAGTAGTGTTATCGTTACTTTTTCTTACTCAGTGTTGGATCCTGGATCCAGCACTGGTGCATCTCCTGTAAACAGTTGAAAGAATGCGTTTAAGTCATACAGGCGATTTTTAAGGAATATTTGCAGTTTGTGAAAATCGACACTTTGAAACTTTTCTGCTGAAAACCAGACAATGGATTCCTATGGAAGGAAATATAAGTTACTGGTAAGTACGGTTAGAATTACTTTTCAGGGTCAGTGCTGGGCTAAAAGATGCAGCACTGGGTTCTCTCCTGTTAACAGGTGAGTAAATCGGAATTCGTAGTTCGGTTGATTTTAGAGGAATATTATAAAGTTCCAAAACTGCACACTTCGAAGAATTTCCAAGTGAAACCAGTCAAGGTTAGCCTATGGAAGGAAATTCAAGTTGCTGGTAAGTACGGTTAAAATTACTTTTCAGGATCAGTACTGGGATGAAAGATGCAGCACTGAGGTCTCTCCTGATTACAGGTGAGTAAATCGGAATCCGTATTTCGGCTGATTTTAGAGGAATATTATAAAGTTCCAAAACTGCACACTTAGAAGAATTTCCAAGTGAAACCAGTCAATGTTAGCCTATGGAAGGAAATTCAAGTTACTGGTAAGTACGGTTAGAATTACTTTTCAGGATCAGTACTGGGCTGAAAGATGCAGCACTGAGGTCTCTCCTGATAACAGGTGAGTAAATCGGAATTCGTATTTCGGCTGATTTTAGAGGAATATTTGTATGTTTCAAAAATCGACACTTAGAAACTTTTTCAGCAAAAAGCAGGCAATGATATCCTATGGAAGGAAATTCAAGTTATTGGTAAGTACGGTTAAAATTACTTTTCAGGATCAGTACTGGGCTGAAAGATGCAGCACTGAGGTCTCTCCTGATAACAGGTGAGTAAATCGGAATTCGTATTTCGGCTGATTTTAGAGGAATATTATAAAGTTCCAAAACTCCACACTTAGAAGAATTTCCAAGTGAAACCAGTCAATGTTAGCCTATGGAAGGAAATTCAAGTTACTGGTAAGTACGGTTAAAATTACTTTTCAGGATCAGTACTGGGCTCAAAGATGCAGCACTGAGGTCTCTCCTGATAACAGGTGAGTAAATCGGAATTCGTAGTTCGGCTGATTTTAGAGGAATATTTGCACAATGCTGAAGGAAGGGGGTGGGGCCTGAGGTGACATGTCTGCAAACACGCACTGTGGCGCATTTTAAGTTGGAGAATTAATTCCTCCTCAATCCCGAGGGTCCCTAGGGGCCAACTGGCCCACCAGATACCTCCAGTATGCGCCAGAGAGCTGCGTTGCAGAGAGGTGTTCAGAGGCCACGCCCCTTTTACAACACTCTGCAACGCAGCTCCGTGGCGCTTACTGGAGGTACCTGGTGGGCTAGTTGGCCCCCAGGGACCCTCAGGATTGAAGGGATTTAATTCCCCATCTTAAAACGCGCCATGGGGCCTGTTTGCACACATGTCACCTGAAGCCCCGCCCCTCCCTTCACCACTGTGCAAACGCGCCCTGTGGCGCATTTTAAGTTGGGGGATTAAGTCCCCTTGAATCCTGAGGGTCCCTGGGGTCCAACTATCCCACCAGGTACCTCCAGTAAGCGCCACAGAGCTGCGTTGCAGAGAGGTGTAAAAGGGGCGTGGCCTCTGTACACCTCTCTGCAATGCAGCCCCTAGCGCATACTGGAGGTTCCTGGTGGGCTAGTTGGCCCCAGGAACCCAGTATTCAAGGGAATTCGTTCCCCCTCTGCAAACGCGCCAGGGCGCGTTTGCAGAGTGGTAAAGGAAGGGGCGGGGCCTGCGGCACGATCGTTTTTGGTTTTTGGGTTTTTTCCTCGAAGGGGGCTGTGTGGCCCCCTTCCTTTCCTTTTTTGGGCCCTCGGGACCCCATCCCCCAGGGCCTTACCCCTTTTTTTCATTTGTTTTTTTTAAAAAAAACGGGAAGGGGGCAGTGTGGCCCCCCTCCCATGGCCGATTCCGGCCCCGGGGACGCCATCCCCTGGGGCATGGCCACTCTTTTTATTATTTTTTTAAGGAGGGGGGCTGTGTGGCCCCCCTCCTCAGGCCTCCTTTTGCCCCAGGGACCCCATCCCCCGGGGCAGGCCTTTATTTTTCTTTTTTTTTTTCTTTTTTTTTTTGGGGGGGGAGGGGGGCCGCGTGGCCACCCTCCCGGGCCACTACTTGCCCCGGGGACCCCATCCCCCGGGGCTGGCCCTCTCCGTTGGGGACCGTGGGGGGGTCCCCAATCACCCCACGGTCCCGGCATTGCTTTTCCACATGGGGAGCTGCTGACATGCAGCTCCCCGTGTGAAAAGCAATCTGCTTGCTTCATTGAAGCGAGAGCAGGTTTCCTGCTCTCCCTTCAATGAAGCAAAGCAGTTTGCAATGGCAGGACGGGAGCCGCGAGGCTCCCGTCCTGCCATTGCAAACTACAGTGTCCCGGGGGTAGGCACTCCGGGACACTGCAGGAGCCGGCCCTGGGGGTGGCGGTCCCCAGGGCCACCACAGGCTCCAGGAGGGGGCCGCGCGGCCCCCTCCCATGTCTTTAAAGCCCCGGGAGGTGGTGATCCCCGGGGGTCCGTTACGGACCCCCGCATTTACATTATTAGTGCCCCGGGAGGTGGCGGTCCCGGGCGTGTGGGGGCTCGAGCCCCCACACAGGAACTGGTTTTTTTAAAAAAGAAGCCCCGGGGAGGTGGTGGTCCCCGGGGCTGCGGGGGGCCGAGTGCCCTCCCGCAACATTTTTATTAGAAAGCCCCGGGGGTGGCGGTCCCCGGGGCTTGGGGAGCCTAGAGGACCCCCATTAACTATAAACCCACCCCCCGCATGCCCCCGGGACTTGGGCCACCCGGGGGCAAAATAACATCGAAGCGCGGAGACCGCGCTTCGATTTTTTTTTTTTACGGTGGGATTCGTGCACCCTGAGTGCATCCCGCCGATTTGTTTTTTAAAAAAATGCTTTTTTCTGCCCAGGGGGTCCTTGTGGGACCCCCTGAGCAGACCTAGGGGGTCAGGGTGTTTCTACCCTGCCCCCTTTGTGCGTTTTGCGCACTTGTTTCTTCTGGGTTTTTTTTCTAATCGGCAGGATCCGCGCATCCTGCCGATTTTTTTTTTTAAAAAAATGCTTTTTTCTGCCCAGGGGGTCCTTGTGGGACCCCCTGAGCAGACCTAGGGGGTCAGGGTGTTTCTACCCTGCCCCCTTTTGCGCTTTGCGCACTTGTTTCTGTCCCTCGGTTCTACCGAGGGACAAAATGGCTGCCAACACTTCCTGATTTGGAGTGTTGACAGCCACTTGACAGCCAATTAGCATGCAGCTCGTGGTCGGGAGGGTACGCGGACCCTACTCGGCCATAGATATATATGTGACTTAACTTTTGATTTTCTCAGGAACTACTGAACGGATTTACACCATTTAACAAAAGGGTTCTTTCTGAACCAAGAACTACCTCTTTGCCAAATTTGGTGTAATTCCGTTCAGCAGTTCGGGCTGTAACCGTGTCTAAAGTTTCCTATGGGAAAATGAATGGGGAAAACACGTTTTGGGACCCCCCTTTTTCTCGGCCCCGCTTGACGAATCACCCTGAGACTTTCAGGGTAGGAGCGGACCGGAGCGGGCCATAAAGTTTGAAAATTTCGCGAAGATTCGTCAACCGACGCAAGAGTTATTTCAAATAGAATGTCGCGGATTTCCTATGGAAAATAGGTCCTAACTATAACTATCTACGGGCGACCGCCAGTAGATAATATATTCCGTAGCAAACACCAATGAAGCGCACACTCAGGAAGAAATTGCCAATCCAGAAAATGTTTAATCTTTCCTCTAACATGTTTCGACTGTAAACCAGTCTTCTTCACAAACAGTGTCAGACATGAAGCTCGTTTACGTACCCTTGATCAGACATCAATAACGGACTATACAATAAACAAGTGTCAGTTAGCTGGGTATGTGGTGGCCATCTTAGAACATATAAAATTGCCAAATATATATAACATCGAATCTGTGCAGGTCCTGATTGTGGCATGTAGAGACATAACATCATAGCAAATCATCATAATGACATATAGCCAAGCTCGTGGGACCCCACAAATGTCAAAAATGCAGTACATTAACATGTCCTGATAAAAATACAAGATGGCGTCAATTTGTTTCACGGCCATCATACAGCATCTAAGGTCAGTATGGGCTACAAATGTATTTACACATCTTCAGCAAATTCAAATTCATGAGAATAGTTTTCGGTACCTCCAAAAATTGCCATTTCACACAGTGGTATATATTAAAGCCATCATATGTTACCGCAACAGACAGTACAAAGTATATATCACTAAGATAAAACCTTATACTGCACCTACTAGTAACCACAAACGCAAGAGCATTTTTACTAGTACCCAAGTGGGTTAGTCAGAATAAATAGATAAACAATAATAGGAAAATGTTTATCATGACCTAAATTTGACCTGTAGTAGGTTTGAATTCCTAATGGATGTGCTGCAAAATATTAATTTGTCTAAATGCAAGCATGTAGACGTATATCTTTAAGTACATCGATATTCCAATTCGGATACCCTATCTACCCAGGAAACATAATCCCATAAAGGTCCTACAAAGGGTATATAAGCTGCCATGTCGTAAACCATAACAAGTAGAAAAAGCCAAAAACTCACAAGAGACAAATAAGAAAAGAGAAAGTAATATGGAAAAATTTTAATGTATAAGAAGGACAAACAAAAGAAATACATACAACACAGGTATAATGGAAACTCCTTATCTCTGCGATGTTGATCACCCATTGACAGTGAAATATATGTATATATATATATATATCCTATGGGCAGTCGCCGGTGGTAGTTATAGTAAGGACCCTTTAAAGGAAAAGCATTTTTTTTATTACCTTCAAACTTTTGTGTTATTTGACCAATCTTCATGTAATTTCACCCAAAAAGTGTCAAAGTAGGTTCAGTGTGTCATAGAAAGTTTGGGGGTGATCCGTGGAGTGTGGACCGAGAAATAGGGGTGCAAATAAAGGATGCGTTTGTAATGTTAATTCCCATAGGAACTCGTTGTCAAACCCTCAGCCCGAACAGCTGGATGGAATTACACCAAATTTGGCAGAAAGGTAGATGTTGTTATGCAGACTGTGCTTTTTATTGTTTGGTGCAAATCCATCCGATAGTTTTTGAGAAATTTAAGTAAAAAATTATAGTGATATCTCTGGCCGTGGATATTTCACGTTCGTTTTGCAATTAATCGCGGATGCGCGTGCCATCGGGAATGCTGTGATTGGCTGGACTTAACCTGAACAGAAAATGGGTGTGTTAATGACAAAAGCTATGTGTCCAAAATTGATTTTTTTAATCGTGTGCAATTTTTGCGATGACACTGCGAGCGCCAAGGGGCCCCCCGTGAACCATTGCGGGGGACGTCATGACTATTGTGACGTCTTTGTGAATATTGTTGCAAATATATATATATTTGTACACCCTGGCCGGTCACTGTCACAGACTCATGTAAGCACTCACAAACTCACTCAGACACTTATACACCCATTCACATACTCACTCACACACTTATACATCCAGTCACATACCCACTCAGAGACTCATGCACTGACTTAGAGACTCAGTCATAGACTCATGCGTACAGTCTCATACCCAGTTAGAGACTTTTATACCCACTCACAGACCCACCTGGGTACTCATGCACCCACTCACAGACCCACTCACATACTAATGCACCCACTTACAGACTCACTCGGAGAGTCATGCACCTATGTACAGGCTCACTCAGAGACTCATGCACTCACTTACAGATCCACTCAGACACTCATACACCCACTCACACACCTATACAGTCACTCTCACACTCAGTCATAGATCCTCTGAGAGACTTTTCGACTCGGTCAGGCACTCATACACTCAGAAACTCATGCACCCACTCACAAATTCACTCAGATATATACACACCTACTCACTCACCCAATCAAGGCTCATGCATCCACTCACAGACCCACCCAGACACTCACCCTCCCAGTCACAGACCTACTCAGACACTCATGCATGCATGCATTCACTCGCCCACTCCAAAGATTATGCTTTCACTCACATACCCATTGATACACTCAAACATCCACTCACAGATCCACTCAGACACTCATACATCCACTCACAGGCCCACTCAGACACATGCAGTCATTCACACAGCCACTCATAGAGCCACTCAGAGACCTATGCACCCAGTCAGTTATATACTCAGAGATTCATGTACCCACTCACACTTGCACTCAGAGACCCACACACACACTGACAGAACCACTCAGACACTCATGCTGCCAGTCATAGACCCACTGAGAGACTCATGCCCTCATTCACAGATCCACTCAGACACTCTTGCACCCACTCACTCACCCACTCAGACACCCACATAGACACTCATGTATCCACTCACAGATCCAGTCATATACTTACTTACAGATGCACAAAGGCACTCCTGTACCTACTCACAGATTGAGTGAGAGACTTGCACAACCAATCACAGACCCATTGGGACACTGATGCACCCACTCATAGATGCACTGAGGCAGTCATGCATTTTGTTACAGAAGTATTGATAGACAGGTGCACCATTTCACAGATCCCCTCAAATACTTATACAGTGAATGAGAGACTTACTGATACAGTAATGCATGCAGTCATAGATTACACTGAAAAGTTATGCATTTTGCTATAGAGATCTTAAGGGAGTTGTACATGCTATTATACAGTCATTTAGAGAGTAATGTGTTTAGTCTATTGGTTATAATCCATTTTGCAGTTATAAGTTTTGAATGTGGTGGTGGCCATTGAATGTCTGCATTTGTTTTGTCATTTCGCGACGTATCCGCGGTGACCAGGGCTACCGATATCATTGTGACACCCAACGTCACTGTGAAAATGGAAAATCGGGTTTAAATGGTTCTTTTTATACAAACTCCATACAAAAATATAACTTTAAACAGTGCAGTAATAAACCCCACGTGTCTAAAATACTGTAATATGTGTGCATATATGTGTTTTGCACCCCCTAAAAAGGTGCAAAGGTTGCAGTTACCAGAGTCATCGCGACTCTCGGTGTAATTGCCAAAATGGGAAGTAGGGTTTAAACAGTTTCTTAAAAAACTTACTAGAAAAATATGTGTGCAAATATATTTTTAAAGCATTGATGTGGTTAGCAATGTGTGTATTGTAATAGTTAGAATTAATTTTTTAAGTACATTTTTGAATGTGGTGTTGGCCGTTGAATGTCTGCTTTTGTTTTGCGATTTTGCAACGTGGTCGCAATCATCGTGACATTGTCGCAAATTAAAAAAATTAAACAAATAATTTAACAAGAAAATGACAAAAATGTTGGGCTCTTGGGTGACTCTGAGAAGAGCCTTTCTGTTGAGAGTGAGTGTAAGACAGCTACATATAAGACTGTGTGCAAAGTTTCAGGTTTCCTAGAAATACCCTTTTTCCTTTGTCTGTAAAGTGACCTCCATAACCTCTATATATTTCATGCATATCAAAATGCAGATTGTTGTTGTAGATAGAGCCCATGTTATGGTCTCTGGGGAAAGCAGAAACAGTTTTATTAATATGTTTCCTGGGTTTGTCAATCTGTGGACAGAATTGATTTGACCACTTCCATTTCTGTCTTTGGCATATATTAGAGTACACCAAGACAATGTGTTAGGAAAAGCGACATCAGTTCTGCAAAGGTATCCTTCATTAGAATATGTCTAGGTAATTGCCACCACAGTGCACAATCATGAGGTGAGGAGCTTGAAAATCCACAATGGTTTTAACCAAAGGCAGCAGTTGATGAAACTTTAACCCTCTCTGGCCAAACCAACTAATCTCCACATTTGGCAAACCAAAGTCCCTGTCAATACCCTTGTTTTTTGCAGCCTCTTTAGCCCAATAGACATAGCTGTGGCCCACAATCAACACTCTAAGCATTTTGTAGGAAGGAGAAGTAGCACACAGGACATGTCTGCATCTCAATATAACAGTTGGTACTATGAAAGACAGTGAAAATGCATGAGTGCTGGCGGGTTGAAATAAACTTGAAATTTGATTGGATGAAGGGAATATGCAGGTGAATAAAAGTAGGTTGCATTTGGGACATAATTAGTAAATAGATGTTTCATTGGCTCTTTTAAATAAAAAACAAAATAATACAGAGTTAGATATGCTTTACAGTATGTGCAGTAAACCACACCTGCTGTAGTTTATTTTGTAACTAGTATAGTCCTTCTGGAATGTGTTGTGAACTTGTGACCTACTGGTGCTAGTGAGTTTCTATGGAGAATCTGCTGAGGGAATATTGGGGGAAAGGTGTCAAAGAAACAGGTATTCATTTTTTTTTTTAGATTGGAGAGGTTTAAGTTCATTGTTTTATAAGGTAGGTAAGATTCCCTAGTGAGGATGTTACAAGAAAGTGCAGTATAGTGATAGAAATATAAAAGCATTAAGGGAAGTAGGTTTTCCGACTCCTGTTTTTTATCATGAAGTCATCGCGATCCCGTTGCGAGTGTTGACACAAAGGCATGCATTTTGGGCTACCTCCAAACAGGAGTGAAAGGGTTAATAGATAGTAACCATTCGGAAATACAGTTACAAGACTGAAATATGAAAGCAATGTTTTTATTTGTTGACTTTTGCAGTATCAGGCAATGTAAGGTTCAGAAGGCTGCCATTTATGGTTGCTTTGCATGAGAGTGGTGTGCCATTCTCGTGCTAAATTTTTACAAACCCTGAGAATATTGCATCTACCTAATAAGAGAAAAAAAAAGTGATTTTATCAACAAACTCAGGGGCATATTAGCAAGACCCACGTTAAAATTATCGCCGTTTTAGCGGCAGGAAACTGCCGCTAAAACGGCGATAATGGGCTTGCTAATATGCGTTATAGAATTCCAATAGAAGCCCAGGTTAGATGTGCAGGACATCTAACCTGGGCTTCTATTGGAATTCCATAACGCATATTAGCAAGCCCATTATCGCCCTTTTAGCGGCAGTTTCCTGCCGCTAAAACGGCGATAATTTTAACGTGGGTCTTGCTAATATGCCCCTCAATCTTCAGGAATGTTAATTAATTTTTTTGTAAGCAGAAAAATTGATTAATAAGGTATATAATTATGTCATATTGTAGTAAAAAGATTTTGAAACATATAATTATTAAAAAAAGAAAGGATGATATATAAATAAAATTGTAAGTGTTTTATATATCTATTACTAAGTACGTAAGACATAGTTTGTCTCAGGTGCAGATCAGATGTCTGTCAAGTTAATTTAGAATGTGTTTCCATTGAGGTCAATCTTGCACATGTATTGCTTTACTGCATTCTGGAAGTGGTAGGAGAAAAAACTGCACACCAATGGTTAAACCTATATGTTATCTTGTAGTATATTATGTCAAAGTTTTATATGTGTATATATAATGTGCTGCTTATAACTAACATTTTTATTTGAAATCTGGGAGTTGTAGTATTATTTGTTTGATTATTAAGGATGAATACAACACTCAGTTTTGAAAGTGGAATTTATGCACTAAAGCTGTATATGAATTATGAATCTGAATTGATCTGTGCATGGAGGTTTATTGGTAGGGCTGTCTTATCACTTACAACTGCTACACAAGATACACATTTCTCTTAAATCATACATAACTGAACAGTGAAGTAGGCTGTAGCTAGGCCATAGCGCAGGGAGCTATTCGCTTAAAAGTAAAAGATGAACTTGAATGTTTCAGTGAGCTATATGCACTCATGCAAATCTATGTGCCAAGTTATACATCCAGCCTATAACCAGACTTAAATCTGAGATACGTAAGTACAAAAGCAAACAGACAGTGAGACACCTAGTGAGGTACTTAGAGAAGCATGCCAAGATTCACTCACACAGACAAGCACAACTGAAATGTATTTTCTGGTAATGAAGAGGATTTCTCACACACTTAAATAAGGCAATATTTATTAGTACACCAATGAGGCAATCTATGCAGGCCCTTACAGACACATTCAGATAATCACATATCACATAAAGAGAGGCAGTGATTAGTAAAAGATTTACATACACATGGAATAACAGCCTCAGATAGGAACTGAAACACTCATTCAGATGTCAGCTAATCAACTGACTCTTTCAAGTTTAGTGTGCAGACAAGTAGCCCTGGTATACTTGAGCCTTGGGCATGTAGTTTTACTGGTAGAGCTGTCTTATCACTTAAAAGTTCTACACAAGGCAAAGACTGTTCCTGTACCACATTTAAGTGAACACTGAGCTAGTCTGTAGCTAGGCCATAGCGCAGGGAGCTACTCGCTTAAAAATGAAAAGATGCACTTTGATGTTTCAGTGAGCTATATACACTCATAGAAACCTATGTGCCCATTTATGCATCCAGCCTACACCCTGACTTAAATCCAAGATACCTAAGTAGAAAAGCAGGCAGACACTGAAGCACCTAGTGAGGTAGTTAGAGAAACACTCAAAGATTCATTCACACAGACAGGCACAACTGACATTTATTTTGTGGTAATAAAGGCAGTTTCTTATACACTTAAATAACCCAATAATTACTAGTGCACCCAGGAGGCAATTCTATGCAGGCCCTTACAGACACATTTAAACAATCACATATCACTCAAAGGGAAGAAGTGATTTAATAATCGATTTACATACATATATGCACCAATAGAAATCTGCCCATTATACATCCAGCCTACACCCAGACTTAAATGTGACATACCTAAGTAGAAAAGGAGACAGAGACTGAAACACCCAGTGAGGTAGTTAAAGAAGCATGAAAATATTCACTCATACAGACAGACACATTTAGAGGACCGTAGATATCACAAAGACAGACAACTATTTACCAACAAACTTACATATCCATGGACTCACACAGGGACTGATATAGTTATTCACATATAAGTGAAAAAACGGACGCATTCAAGTCCTTTAAGTTAATGTCTGTGAAAGTAGGTATACGGGTGAGTGAGAGGGTATGTGAGTAACTCTATGGGTGAGCAAGTGTGTGTGTGTGAGTAGGTGTATGAGCAACCTTTCACTCACCACACATATAACTGAGCAGTAAGGTAGGCTGTCTGTAGTTAATAGGATGGGTGCTACATACTTAAAAGTGAACACATCTAGTCTTAAGATTGTCTACACTATATATACTCTCATGTAAACTAAATGTTTAATAGTTAAATTATGTAATGTGATACTATATAATGAAATGATGAATGTACTTTTCAATTTTTGTTTTCAGACATCAATATCTAATTATCTACACAGGATTACCATGCCAACAAAAAGTCAGAGAAGAAAGAAGCAGCAGCAAATAGAGCATCCCCCTAGAACTAAGAAACAAACGGGGCAATATTCAGAAAAGATGGTCAAAGAGAAAAGACTTGCTGGTAAGAGAACCAAGACATTTCTTAAAATTGTTTGTGCACAATTGGAAAAAGTACCAAAAGAAATAAAGAAAAAGAAAACTATAACACCTAGTACTAAAGCACATAAAGTCTTTAATGTAAAAGTAAAAAGTCATTGAAAAAGGAGAGACTTTAAGCAGAAGGCAGAGGCAGTTCAAAGAAATCAAAGGTTGGATGTTTTGCACTAGAGTAATTCGCAACTCGTTAGCATCTATAAAGAAGTATAAAAGAAGAACACAAGCAATCAGACAAAATGAATATGTTGAAGGCATAGTTGATAAGGCATTTGCTCTGAAGAGGAAACTATTTATCTTGGTTTTAAACTGAATGAAGACACTGGACAAAATAGTGTTGTCTATGAGGAGACAGAGCCAAAAGAAAAGACTTGTACCTTTTGCAAGGTTTTAGTTGTAAATGGATACATACTTCAAGTACTGAGCCTTTCTTTAATGAAGAAGGCTATTTCCAAGACAACACATTAGTGCATGCAGTTGATGAATCTGGACAATGTTATGAGATGAAAAGTGGTATTCCTGTTCTGAAAGAAGTAATGGTACCTAGAAATGTTGAGGAAGAGATTGCTGAAGAGATGCAAGGAAGGCATAGACATGCCCCTGTGTACAAATGGAATTGTGGGAGTGTTTGTAGTATTCATCAGCAATCAATTGATATATTGAGAAATGTCCTCCATATGTTTGCTTCCAGAGGTTTAAAACAGAAAATACGTACCTGGCAAGGATTAGATCCTTGCAAAGTAAGAAAGCATACTAATTTACAAGGACACTCACTAGCTTGTCTGTCAATGAATAAAGCTTTTTTGCATGGTAGTGCAGTAGAAGTAGAAAAGGTTTGTGATGATGTTGAATTTCATTTTTTTGGACTGGAACAGGAGTGTAGGGAAAATTAAGAGCTGGCAACAACAGGAGTTGTGAAGCAGAACAGATGTATTAGTGTTGGTAATTTTGTAAAAGAGATGAGAAAGTTTAACGCAGTTTCTTCAGAGCAACAAAACTGTGTTTGTATATGTTTTTGATGCACTCACTATGAAATCAAACTTGCAATGTTTTTTTTTTTTATAATTCTTTTTATTAAACATACATCGGTTCCAATAAACATTACAGAGGGTTCGCCAAATCATACATTACAGTCGGTACAGGAGGAAATACGTCAGCTTTCTACATGATAGAGGAATGTTACAGGGTGTGGGGGTCATTTTGTTCGGGACAATCAGGAGGCATATAGATCTCTCCCCGGTAGGTATTCCAGGGGCTCCATATCCGAGACCATTTTTTGGGGCACCCTCTTGCCAGGTAGACTGTTTTCTCCCGGAACATGCACCAGTCAAGGTTCTTCTCCCATGCTGCCAGTGTGGGTGATAGTGTGGCCCCCATAGTTGAGCAATGTTGCGTTTTGCCAGCATGAACCCCAGTGTAGCCCACCGTGTCTGATTTGTGTTGAGATCCGTAGGTTCCCACAGATTGAGGAGGCATCGTCGTGCCTCCGGGCGGAGGTGAACCTGTAGTACCGCATTAATAGTGTCATGGATCTTGAGCCAGAAGGATATGATATGTTCGCACTCCCAAATTATGTGTATGAATGTCCCCACGTGACCACATTGCCGCCTACAGTTCCCATTATCTGACCATCCCATGTGTACCAAACGGGGGTCCTGTCATATAAATTCTGTGGAGGATTTTAAGCTGTACCAGCCTCAAACGTGCCGGGATAGCAACCTCCCTGGGGAAGCCACCGCCAGCTGCCAGTCCTCATCATCCACCTCCACCCCATCCTGCGTCCATTTCTCACGGAGTGATTGAAGGGGACTCTCCATGTTGTTGATTAACTTTTTGTAAATCAGGGAGATGGTTTTCTCGGGAAGGTGGCCGTCTAATATTCTGTCCTCCAGCGGAGAGGCCTCTGGAGGGGACGTCCCCTTAGGCAGCAAAGATTGCAGTGAGTGCAGGACCTGCAGGTATCGGAAATACTCGGTGGCTGCTAGATCGTAGTCCGCCTGGAGCGTGTCAAAGGATTTAACCCCTCCAGCCCCCAAAGGTCCCTAATGTGTGAGATACCAATAAGGTCCCATCTGTCAAAGCCCTTCGATTTCCATAAGTCGCCCAATCTTTCTGAGTCCCAAAGTGGAGTGGCTAATGTCAGCGTGTTTTTCCATCCCAGTGAGGCGATAACATCATGCCAGATCTGGACAGAATGTTTGGTGGGGCCAGTCAAGGTGTATCGTCTGGGCCGTGAGTATAGCGCCCTGTTATAATTACCATCTGGGAGGAGCCATTTATCCATGGCGTATCCGGGATCGTCTGCACGGCCATACATGCCGTGGTTGATGGCTGCTAGGTGAGCCGCCCAGTAGTATTTCTTGATATCTGGGAGGCTAATACCACCGTCATACCAATTCAGTGTTAGTTTGGTCAGGGCGATTCGAGGTTTTCCATCCCACAACAGGTCTCTCTGCAGGCCCTCAATTTCCTTGAAATATTTGGCGGGAACAGGATCCAGGGTGTTTTGCAAGGTGTATAGGAATCTAGGCAGGGACATCATTTTGAATAGGCGGCTCTGCCCAGAAGGGAGAGGGGTAGCGACCTCCAGTTGGCAATATCGCTTTTAAGTTTACGAAGGGGGGAGAAGGTTTTGAGTATACCGGATTGCGGGATCTAGCGAAATGAAAATCCCCAGGTATTTGAAGCCTGCCGTGTTGATTTGTATGGGGCAGTTCTTGGGAGGGACGGGTGGATCGCCCCACAGAGGAAACAAAAGCGACTTACTCCAGTTGATAGAGAATCCAGAGTATCGTCCGAATACCGCCAGGATATCTAAGATCACTATAAGGGATTTCCTAGGAGAGGCCAAATAAAGCAACAGGTCATCTGCGTAGAGGGAGATTCGGTCCTCCCAGCCGGGAGACCATTCTAATCCCCGTATCCTGGGATCTCTACGGATCCAGGCTGCCAAAGGCTCCAGGGCCAGGGCGAAGAGGAGAGCGAAGCGGGCAGCCCTGACGGGTTCCCGACTCAGCTGGAAGGTAGCTGATAACTTATTGTTGACCACCACTTGGGCTAGGGGTTCGTTATACAGAAGTCGTGTCCAGTTTATGTAGTTAGGGCCGAAACCCATTTTGGCCAATACTGCCCAAAGGTAAGGCCATTCAATAGTGTCGAATGCCATGGTTGCGTCCAGAGACGCGATCATTGCTGGCTCTCGGAGAGTATGTGCTCTAGCTACTACCCCATGGACTCGACGCAGATTCAGGGCCGTGCTCCTGTGCGGCATAAAGCCGGATTGATCTGGGTGTACTAAGGCACTAATGACCTTGACCAAGTGATTGGCCAGGAGCTTGGCGAGGATTTTGGGTTCGGCGTTTAGGAGGAAATTGGCCGGTAGGAACTGCAGTCTGTTCTGGGTTTCCCGTCTTTATGGATGGTAACTATGGTGGCTATCCTCTGTTCCCTGGGCAGCATGCCCGTCTCCAGTGATTCCTCAAACATAGATTTTAAGTAGGGGAGAGTTTATCGGGTCGCAGCTTATAGAGCTCGATGGGGAGTCCATTGGGGCCGAGTGCCTTTCCCGATTTTAATGAACGGATCGATTGCGCTATCTCATTTGGGGTCAAGTCACTGTCCAGGAAATCCCGATTTTCTAAGGAGAGGCGGGGGAGTTTGATGTCATGCAACAGTTCTTGAGAGTCCTCCTCCGTATAGGGGGCCACTGTCGTATAGACCGTTTGGTAATGGCTGGCAAAGCTATCGACTATCTCTTGTGGATTTGTGACGGGTATGTCCCCTTTTACTCTAAGCTCTGGCACCAGCCTGCTCGCCCATTCCCGTTTATCTAGCCATGCTATAAGCTTCCCTGCTTTGTCACCCAGGTGGTAGAGTCTACCCAGCCGCTCCCTCCCCAAGTTTTTGGCTTTGTCTGTGACTAAGGCCTTATAGCTGTGCTGCTTCAGGCTCAGGAGGTGAAGCTTCTCTGGCGTCACCCCAGACTCCAGTTCACTCTCAATCTATCGATTTCAGCCTCGATGTCCAAAACTTCTTTCTGTTTTTCTTTCTTCGCACCCGAGATCAGCGATAGCGCCTGTCCCTGGATTACAGTCTTAAATGCTTCCCATAGGGACTTGGATGAGGAGACCGTCCCTTCGTTATCTAAGAAATAATTATCCATGGCTTCAATAAGGGCTGTGCGGATTTTGGGATTGTGGAGATACCAGGGATTGATTGGGGCTAGTCTTCCTACTTTGTTCTGATGGAGGACCATGCGGAGCCATATCGGTGAGTGATCGGAGATGCCTCTCGCGAGATGTTTGATTTCGTGTATGAGGGATGCTTGTGCGGCTGGCAGCAAACAGTAGTCTAGGCGGGAAAGGGTATGGTGTGCCCCGGAGTGAAAGGTGTGCTGTATCTGGTCTGGATGGTAAGTTCTCCAACCATCAACTAGCCCCATAGTTTCTAGGAAGTCAGGTAGCCAGCGGGAAGCGGACCCCACCTCACGCGGGGGATGGCGGTCCAGGGTGCCCGAGACCACCGCATTGAAGTCCCCTCCGAGGACCACAAGGCCGTCTGGAATGGAGAGGAGGACCTTACCCAGGTCCGCAAAGGTGGTGCCCTGTAGGCCTGGCGGAACATAGATGGACATGAGAGAGATAAGACGGCCCTCCCAAGTTCCCGTAATACCAATGTATCTGCCCGGTCATCCGCCCATGTGGAACTTATAGCGAGGGGGAGTGTGTTTTTATCATAATGCCCACCCCTCTGGAGCCAGACGTGAACCCCGCGTGTGCTACCATTTTGTATCCTCCCCTATGCATTGCTTTACACAGATTACCAACCAGGTGCGTCTCCTGGAGCAGGACAATATCTGGAGATCTCTGTTTCAGGTACTGGAGAACTATGCTCCGCTTAATCTTGTCCCCAAGCCCGTTGACATTCCAACTTAATACCTTAATTGTCCCGTCCCCCATAACCTCTGTCGTGCAACTTGATAGATTTTAAAATGCCAGGAGAAACAAAGTCGACATCCCCTCTGTGGAAGAAACCATAATTGACACCGATGCAAAATTTCCAACAAATTATGAACAAAAATTCCCCCACCCAACAACCCCCTCCCTGCTGCCCTGCACTCTGGGCGTAGAACTGCCCATTTCAAACTTGCAGAGTGCCTGTCGCCCTAGCAAAAAACTAAAGGTAGAAAAAAATAGGGGTGTGGCTGTCCGTATCTCTGCCCCCTATAAAAAGTAAAGTCTGTAACCCCAAGGAAAAGGCACCCCTCGAGGGTTGGAGTTTAAACAGTCTCGAAGAAGTCCCCTCCAGATCAAATGCGCAGCCACCCAGTGCTTAACCTAGCTCGGATAAGGGCCAAAATGTCCCAGTGACCTCCACTCTCCACCACCGTGTCTCATCCTGTAGGGGTCAGCGAAGTCTCCTCTCTGGGTTGACTATCCGGTGGGCCCGGAATCTTCCTGCTTTCAAGCCAGTCAGCTGCCTCTTCAGGATGCTCGAAAAACCACGTCCGCCCCTCCGCCTCGACCCGCAAACGTGCCGGAAACAACATGGAGTACCTCAGGCCCCGCTCTCGAAGCTCCCTCTTCACCACAAGGAAGGTGCGCCTCATCTTTTGCACTCTCTGTGTAAAGTCTGGAAAGAAGGTGATGCCTGCGTTTTCATAGTGGAGTGGAGCTCCTGTCCTAGCATTTTGGAGAATTACGTCCCTGTCCCGGAAGTTCAACACTCTCGCCAGCATAGGGCGCGGAGGAGCCCCAGGTTTCGGACGCCCCCCGGTACCCTGTGGGCCCTCTCAATAACAAAAAATCGGCTGAGGCCCTTGGGTTGGAGGTGCTTTAGGATAAGGACTTCCACGAAGAGGTCCGGAGATTGCCCCTCCGCCCGTTCCGGAACTCCCAGAATGCGTAGGTTGTTGCGGCGTAGGCGCCCTTCATAATCATCCAGTTTCATTTCCGTGAATTTACGGAAATCCTGTAGAGTCCGAGACCTCCCCCTGGAGCTGTGCGACGTCTCCCGTCAGGCTGGTCGTAGCGATTTCCACCTGTTTGACCTTTTCCTTAAATGTGGCTAGGTCTGCTCTTATTAGGTTTACGTCAATCGCGATAGTGTCCATTTTATGTTCAAGAGAGGTCTTGACGCTTGTGATGGCCTCCACGACGTCTTTAAGGGAGAGTTCTCGCTCCTCTTCTTCTGGGTCCCCCAGGGGTGTGCCTCTGGATTGACGGCCCTGCAGCATGTCTTTGGGCATCGTGTATCGATCGAGTTTATTGGTCTGCGTTGGTTTAGACCCTCTCGTTCCTGGGGGCTTGCTTTTCTCCATTGTGTCCGCTCCTCGTCGCACAAAGGGCTTGTGGTGGAATTAAACGAGTCGTCTATGGCCCCGGTAGTCAGGGGGTGCCGACTGGTAATGTGCCCGGCCAGTAGTCTAATGGTGTAGGCGGGGAGGGGGCCCACGACTGTAGGATCTCGGTATGTGGTCCACGCGCACTCAGATCACTTTATGGTGGCAGCGCTGATTCAGGAGGCACCAAATGGGGGAGCCCAGCGCTCGCTTCACCCTGCTAGCTGTTACAGAGGCCCACTGGTGATAGGCGCAGGGCCGGCCGGCTCAAACACTCTCCTCGCCTCTTCGACTGGGCTGTGGCTATGAGTCCCCGGCGCCACCTCACAGTATGCCAGCGAGGGGGGGGGGGGAAAACAGGACCCGCAGCTGGTTGCGGACACTTCAGCGAGGGGGGGGGGAAAGGACAAGGTCCACCGATGATTTCACTCGGGGACACCGCCCCAAGACACTCGGGCCCCCCGCCTCACCTCCAGGTCACGCCGCAGTGCTCCGGTCCTGCCTCGCGGAGCAATGGCGTCTCAGGCCCCCGAGTCGCTCCTCGGGACGGTGAGGGCTGCTACAGGTGCTTCCTGCCTGGACCGCCTGACGCCCACTCCGCCGATGCCGCCGCAGAGCGCGGGTGATTCTCAGGGCCCTTCGCCAGGCTCGTGGCCACGGCCGGGAAAGGCGGCTCCGTCCCCTCACCGCCGCGGCCTCACCGGCACTGTGCTCCCCGGTTTCAGCGCTGCGGATAGGCCCCACTCCGTTTGCTCCGGTTTCTCGGGGCACAGACGTTCGCTGGTTTCGGGGTCCGAGGGAATCCCCTCCGGTATGCCGCCGGTGTCTTTTCTCCTCCTCGGGGGGAGCGGATCAGTGTGGCGGATAGGCGTATGGGGACAGGGTTTACGGAGCTACAGCGTTAGGCGGCCATTACGCTTCGGTGCTTAGCCACGCCCCCCCAAACTTGCAATGTTGATTTGTACTTTAAAACTGAAAAGAACAATTATATTAAGTGGCGAGAATTTGCTGTGTATTTATTGTAGAGGGGCGATTTCACTTGTCCACCCGACAAGTTATATGTAAGTACTGCTATAATAAGTTAGAGAAAACAAAATGCCTGCTAGAGCAGTACACAACAACTTAGAAATAGTACCTGTTCCAGAAGTACTTAAAGATTTGCATGTTTATGAATCCATATTAATACAGTCTATACATCCATTTCAAGCTATAGTTCACATGGAGCCAAACTGAGCTCCAACTGAGCTCCAGAAAGGTCTCAAAGATAGAGTTGTATACTTGCCATTAGAGTTTAAAGAAAATATTGAACCTCTAGGGGTACAGAGAAATTTAGAAGAGGGACTTGTAATTCAAGTAAATGGTGCCATGACCAAGAGTACAAAAATATGGCAAGAGTTAGTAGATGTTAGCAAAGTTAAAAATGCAACCTCCTATCTGGTAAAAAACAACATATATTATAAAAATGCAGAAATACTTCAAGATATCACCAACTGGAGGACAACACATCATTAGCAACATTAGCAACAGTTCAGATAGAAAAAGTGGATCGAAGCAGAGTAGAAGAAAATAATGAACATTACAGCAACCATCCCCTACATTCAAAAGAGATTGTTGGTGATGCTATTGATTTATATCAACTAAAAGAAGCAAAACAAACTCCCCTAAATGTATGGGAAAAAAGTTTAGAAGCCTGCTGTTTCTCTCATCTCTTTCCTACTGGAGTAGGTGGTAGGTATGATAATCGGTCTGCACAAATACCTGCGGCCGAGTACAGATCTGCTAGACTGTATTTAGAGGATCCCAGATTTCACAAATGTACCCCTATATATTTAATCAATTATTTGAAAGTGATTTGTCTTCATTGTCTTATGCTGTAAACCACATATTTAAAACAAGTGTAAATCTGCAAAATCTATCTGCAAGAGAATTTGTTGAGCAAAGCCCCGTAAAAAATGAACAACTGGAATACAACTTGATCGATCTCATGGCATGTCAAAGAGGGACCAATGAATATTGGTATCGTCATCACGGTTAACTAAAATGCATGTTGAGAAATTTAGGAGCACCTACATAGTTTCTAACACTCAGTTGTGCTGAGTATGCATGGGATGACCTGCTTCAATTCTTGCGAGAGGCGAATTCAAATACAGAAGACATTGATCTTAAGACTCCAGGAGAACTCTGCTCATTGGACCCTGCAAATGTTTGCACATATATTTAATCCACAGATTTCAAGCTATGATGGCTTTTATCTGCAACAAGAGCAATCCACCTCTTGTTGAAGTGACAGATTTCTTTCGGTGCAAAGAATACCAAGCCACAGGTCCTCCACAAATTCACATGCTACTATGGGTAAAAGATGCTCCAAAGTTTGAAACAGACACTGATGAGTCTGTGTTGTCTTTCATAGAGCAGTATGTCACTTGCATCATCCCAAATGAGAGTGTTGATAAAATATTAAGACAACATGTTCTAAGATTCCAAAACCATAGGTGCGGAAAATAATGTCGTAGAAAATATAGATCTAAAGGAAACTTTTATACAAGATGTCGTTTTGGATTTCCATGATCTGTGATCTCAGAAGGAGGAGTTAATAGCTCTTTGTCTGCAGTCAGACACACTCTTACATGCAAATCACCAAAGAACACAAACAACTTCAGAAGAACCTAAGCCTCAAAATAGATCAATGACTACAATCCTGTGATTTTGAGATGTGGAATGCGAATCTGGATCTACAGTTTGTTGCAAATAACTCAATGGCTGTTTCTCGATGCACGCCACCTCTAAGTCAGAGAAAACTGAGTTGAAGGAGATGTGAGAGGAGATTTCAACAGAAAAGAGTCTTACAAAGAGATTATACAGTTTTAGTTTGAAAATGCTTTCTCACAGAGAGATCAGCTCTTATGAATGTGCAGACCGGTTAAGCTCAGCTAGCTTGTTTTCTAAATCCAGAGGAGTTCTATGGGTGAGTTTAGGGCTTGCTAATACTCTTAACAGAGTACTGAAGTATTTTCCTGAAATCCAATATCTTGCGGAATTTGACCCACACAGTACAGATATTCTGATGACTAGCATGCTGGATACGTACTAACCAAGATGGAGTCTACATCTAGAAAGGATGTGTCTGTATAAAAATACTACAACATTATACATACAGAAATAATGTCAGTGAAAACATACAAGAAGGAAAACTTGCTGTTGATGGATGTGAAGGATGTTTGGTCAGACATACCAAAGGAAGTTTAATCAACCACCAAAAGCTAATTTGCCAAACTCCAGACAAAAGAGAGTTTTTCAATTTAGCCTTGTTACTGTTGTTCAAGCCATGGCAAACTGAAACAGAGCTACTTGGAGAATTTAACTGTTATGAAGACTCATTCAACGCTGTGAAATACACCATTGAGTGCTCTGTGTTTCCAGTGTATCTTCAAATGTTGAGAGATGAGATTGAACAAGAAGAAACAATTGCTGCTGAGATAGCAAGAGAGAGTTCTCAAAGCAGTCATTGTTCAGCACCTGGAAGTCAAGATCCTCTTGGACACTTGGGTCCAGGTGACATTTTAAGGGGGGACTCACCTCTCCAGAAGAGTGCCTACAACCAAAGGCCTAAAGCAGGTTTGCGTGCTTGTGCCCACCCTGTTCAATCTATTCACGCCAGACCTCCCGCAAGCACTTACCATCTGCAACTACCATGCGCCCAGGCTAGGAGGTAAAATACTGACCAATCTCATGTATGCTGATGACGTAGTTCTGCTTAGTCACACCCGGGTTGGCTTGCAAAATCTTCTCAAAGAAATGCAGAACTATGCTACAGACAACAATCTAAAAATCAACTTTAGGAATACAAGAACAATGACCATCAACAATAAAAGGAGTTGGCAGAAGAGCTGGCATTTGGGCGGCACACAAATAGAATCAGCAATCGACTATAAGTACCTAGGAGACATCATCGACAAAGAACAGTCTTTCGCCCATGAGAAAGAAGAAATTAGAAGGAAAGGGCTGGTTATAGCAATGACAATGTAAAACCTTGCATCAAAATTGATGGGGCCCACACTAAGTCTTCTCCTGAAAGCAGCACAAGTCAAACTTCTCCCTACAATAACCTTTGGCAGCGTGGCAGAGATGCAGAACTACTGGACAGTATCTTAGTTAAAGCGTACAGGATCATGTTCAGTCTCCTAAACTACACCTCGCCAGATCAAATAAGGCTGGAGTTTGGATTATTAAAACAATCTCTGTCCAGGCAGGGCTCATACATCATCTGCTGGATTAAGATTAGATCCTCCACCTCAAACTTATTAAACCAACTATTATGGCAGGAACTCCAGCAGAAGGACACTTCTCCTGCAAGAAGCTACCTACAGGAATCTCTGGAAACTACTGGGCTCTCCGATCTCTGGAATACACAGCTCCATCATATAGCCTTCAAGAAACTGGTTTGGAAGTCCATAAAAAGACTCTCATTGGTGGAAGACAAGGCTACCTTCTCAGCCAGATCCATGCCTGGATGACCATAAATAATTACAAAATGCTCGCACCTCAAAAATATTTTAATCAGGGCTATTCCAAATTACTAAAAATAAAATTTCTCAGGCATCGTCTGGGCCTTCTTCCATGTGCCCAGAACCTTCCACCCTGGCTGAGGGAGCCAAGCCAAACTTCCTGTTGCTTGTGTGACACGGGAACAGGAGACATTCTGCATTTAATCTGCACCTGTAAGAGCTATTGCAGGAAAGGATACAGCTGCTAAAGGCCCCCTTCGAACAGAGGGGAATTCGCTAAAAGGAGGCAAGGGGTACTGGCATGCTTTGACCTGGGGGCCTCACAATTGAACTGCACATTGATAAAATTCCTCAGGCTAGCAGAGCAAAAAATGCCACAAGCTTCTGACTGCAGAGGCAGCCAGGCTACCAGCTGAAGACACACTAGGAATCCACTGCACAGTATGCTTAGGGCAAAGAACTCGGAACCAGGCCCTCATACAAAGACCCCAATTTTTAAATGACAATGTCACGCTTGTAACTTCGTCAAAGCAAAGAACTTGACCCCAGGAGACTTTTAAACAGAAATTGTCACCTTTTAACATCATCAAAGTTACACTCTAAACAGTTTAAGTCCCGCATGTGGCGCTACTTTTATATAAGAGCTTGGCGCACTGCATTTTTCTGCTCTCCTACATCCTTGAAGGGCACTCTGTGCAGTGGATGGGCTCAGTTACTTTGCAAATAAACAGTCTGCCTGGCAAAGGGCATCAGCAGGAATTCTTTCCCTCGTAGGAGTCCCAGAGGTTAAGCTTGTGGACGAGTGCGGCCGCCATTAGACGGTGGCCGCTGAGTAAGAGCCATAGGTGGCACGCAGAGGTGGCCCGTCTAGGTTCGGGTGCAGCCTGCGGCCCTTCCAGTAGTGCCCCACTCGTCCTGTTAGTGTCCAGCAAGAACAGCAGTGGAACAGATTAAGTGGAGTGGAGGCACCTCTGTAAAAACTCCAACTCCAAGGTCGATTCCTCCCAACAAAAGAAAGGCGCACTCTCGGCGCAAAATTGGTGATCCAGTACAACGCCAATTATCTAGTTAAAGTCATCCAGGCGACCCCCTGTCTGTTTCTTCCCCTCATTATGGCCTATAAGGAACTAAGATCACAAACAATCCACATGAAAAGACTGAGCACGCAATGATTAACGCAAAAAAGCTTGGGCAAGGCGGCCCATATAGGACTTTTCTCTGGGAGAGCAGAAATAACACATTTTTTCATAAAAACACCTAAAACGGATCAAGTAAATTCATGGATCGAGCAGGAAAAAATACAGAAAACATGTTCAGATAAAGCAGAGGATATAAGCACTCCTCTTCAAAACAAGAAAGGTCATGCTGGAGACCAGGCAACTGATAATACAAAATCAGTACCAGCAAAAATCGATGACCACCCAGAGCACCTTGACTCACCTACTCATCCATCAGAAATCAAGCTATTTCAAATTCCAGACACAGATTTCACCTTACCAGATATAAACCTCAATGATATCCTTCCTCCCCAGGTTGCTAAAACAACAACGGAGCACTGCAATTATACAACAGCACTCCATGTAAAACATCTGACTCAGCAGGAAACCTCTTGCACTCACCAGACTTTCCGCTGTTTAACACTTCGCCATCTCCGAATGGACAAAACCCCGTTTCTTGTTCTTTATTTACTCTCCAAAGGATCTTGGAATCAGTATTGACTCTCTTAGAGAATCTTATGGAAAATTCCGACCAGATCTTGGAAACGCAAACAGGAATACTACAATACTTAGTCGACAAAAAAAGGAAACAGCAACTCAAACAAAGCCATCAACCTTCACTAACAAAAAGAGAGGAAAATGTCACTGAAAAACAACAAACCCTTAAATATTCCCTAGTAACTGAAGATCCACCCCCAGTTAAGAAACAAACTATGACCCAAACGGGCCGGATTACACAAAAAGGAAAAAACAAGAAGCTCAAGCCCAATAAAATCTATTCTCTCAGAAATGTATTCAAAGACTCTAACACCGTTTATGATTTACACAAGGTTATCCCATATTATCCAATTTTTACCAGCACAGACCTACAGAACTATCTAATAATTATTCTATAAGTAAAGAAGAAACTCCAAAAATTGGAACTTCAGCCACAGAAGTGCCTGACCCGGTTCTAACAAGAAAGGAAAATAGAAACAACAATGTAAAGCGGAAAAGGACTAAGAAAAGAGCAACCAGAAGATTCTCAAAATGGAAGGCGCAGAAATTAAAATTCCCGAATCCTTTACCTTCAGAACAAAAAACTCCAGTAAAAGAGCAAACTACTAAACTTCCAAAAACCCCACACAACAATGGCCATAGTCATTCAATAATTGAAGAAAGAGAAAATTACAAACCACTAAATCCTCTGGCCCCAAGCTTTTCCAAGGCTACGATAGACAATCATTTACCTATACTCTGTCCTGAACAACCAACCGCAAAGATATCTGGGGCCATTCTCCCACAGGAACAGCAGGTCCAAACACGCTTTCTAGAAATAACAGATTTATTCCCCACAGGAAATGAACCATTGAACCGAGGGATAATTGTGAATCTCATCTGTAAGATCCATTCACTACACTCCCTAACAATCTCGGAAATAAAACTAGTGGCCTTCCCGATCAGGTCTAAAACCACGGTGGCCATTGTTGAATTCTGGTCCCATGTTATTCCTGCCATAATCCTAAAAGAAAGCGAGATCCTCCATAATAACGGATATGACGTTGCAGCCGTAAACAGCACAGAAAATCCCCAAAAATTACCCCGCTGCACCAAAAATCTCTCTAAAACCTTCATCGAAAACTTAACCATCTCGATAAAAAATGGAGTGAGACAGATCTGGAATAAAAATCCAATAAAAAAGGAGATAACACCAAAGGAAAATCGCTGGTCCTGGCTCTCGGGGAACCTAAATAGTCACAAACAAGGAAGGCAAAATAAAGTCCCTTTTTGAACAGAAGCTTGAGCATCGCGTATTGGAATATCGAAGGATAAAACCCGGAGAAGCTAGCACTAATTCTGGAAAATACTCCGGCAATGGTGGCCCTACAAGAAACCTGGACAACAAAAACTTTTGATCAGAATGACTACTTCGTTTATGACGTACCTGCAGAACCAGTAAGCAGGGTTCACGCTAAAGGCGGACTCAAAATTTTTCTACGCGAAGACTTCTATTGGGATCCGGAAGTTATCATTATGCGTCTGATGAATGTACAATGTATTAAGGTCAAGCACTGGAATGAAAATATGGACATTTCTCAAGATCTAATCATTTTTAATGTTTATATCCCCCCAGGCCCCAAAAAGGATGCTCTTATGATCAAAACATTAGAGGAAATTGAAATAGTAGTATAAGAAAAAGGTTTCCCCTCCATTATTCTAACAGGAGACTTTAACAGGAGACTTTAACGGGAAAATCTCAAATGCACTCCTGGAAAAATGGGAGTACGGCGAACAAGAGGAAGCTTTGTCAATCCCATTACCAATATTTCCCCCAGGGATAAAATCAGATAAACGCGGGAAAATACTACTCTCCTCTCTACCAGCAATAAATGGAGTCATCCTAAATGGAAGCATAGATGGAGATATCCCCGTGGCTTTCACAAGAAAAGGCAACTTTAGCTCATCGATCTTAGACTACATGATCTGTAGCCAAGATCTATTCGGGAGAGCTCTAAAATTAAGTAGCCAATTCACACAGGAAAGCGATTATGCAATACTATATTTCAAAACAGGAATAATACTGCAACCTACTTCTCCATGGACCATTATGCATCTGCATAGCACTGCTGTTGTAAACCTGGCAAAAGGGCGGTTAATATGGAATTTAATAACAATCAACAACTTAAATTCCGCAATCATCTCTGCCCAAGTATTACAGAGTGTGAATTCCCCAGACCCAATAATACTTTTTGAAGTAGTCCTCAATAAAGTGGTGGCATCCCTGCAGGATATTCCAAAATGTCGGAAAACACATATGGGAAACTGGAAAAGAAAGAGCCTAGATCAAGGATCAACCAAATTGAATAAATTAATTTGGGTGCAATTTCTACACTTTTCAGCGATCAGGCACAAAGAAATCAAAAACATAAAGAAATTCCGTCAGAGGGTAAAAGAAAAAACACGAAAAGCTCAAGAGGATCAAAATTGGGTTGATATCCAAATAGCAGCCAAACAAAAAAACAGTCGGGCATACTGGAGCTTAATTGCCAAAGAAACAGGAACAATGAAATCCCTGCAAGCCTCCCCCGTTCCTCCATCCGAATGGGAAAAATATATCCATGACTTATATAAGTCAAACATGAGGTAAGAAAACTTGAACCAAGCAATAAGCAAAATGGAAAAAAATACCCAAGATATCCTCGCCCCTGCAGTTCGGCAAATAGAATACCACATAAAGAACGCCAGATATTCTGCAGCAATGGGTCCGGATCAGATCCCGATAAAAGTACTGCAAAGCAACCCAGAAGACTGGAGCAAGTTTTTAGCTTCCCAATATTCTCATTGTTATGCTACCGGGGAAATCCCTAAATCATGGCTAGGGTGCATTGTGATCCCAATTTTCAAAAAGGGCTCTAGGTCACTTCCCAGCAACTATCGACAAACCGCCTTGTTGGACGCTATAGGGAAGATCTTTGCAGCAAGCGTCCTGGAACATCTGAAGGACTGGGCTTTCTCATGCAGAGTTAGCCCTATAACTCAAGCTGGGTTCCGACCAAAGCACTCCGTAACTGATAATATAGCTGTGCTACAGACAGTTATAGACAAATATGTTGTGTTGAAATCGCAGGTCGTCTATTGTGTTTTTGTCGACTTTACGGCAGCATTTGACAGAGTAGACAGACCAACATTCTGGAAAAATCTTAGAAAATTACGAATGCCTGATAAACTTCTCAATATAATTACATCACTAAACACAGCAACATGGTGTCAAATACAAATGGGGAGAGAGAAGGGACTCACTCGACCAATAGCTACACCGAATGGCCTGAGGCAAGGTTGTCTTTTAGCCCCCCTCCTACTCTCTCTATACATAAGTGATCTCCCGCACTGTTTTACACAAATGATTAACTTCCCCCAAAAATATCATCCTGTAAAATCCACATCATGATGTACGCCGATGACGTGGTTATATTAGATCTTACACCATTCGGCCTACAAAGGAACCTACAGACTCTAGCCAGATATACAGAAAAAAAATGTTTAGTCCCAAACATATCTAAAACGAAAATTATTCCGTTTAGAGGAAAAAAGCAATACTCCAAATTCAACTGGTCACTAGGGGGACAATCTTTAGAGGTGGTCAATGAATACACATATCTGGTGCGAATATTTACACAAACATTACTAATTCCTCTCACTTTCAGCACATAGGCCGCAAAGCAGATGTACACGTTGGGGCACTTCAACGCTTATATTCCTCTTCTGGATACAGGCATTTTCATTCTCTTTTTGAGGTTTTTAGTTCTAAAATTCCACCTAGTTTATCGTATGCATTGGAATACATTCCAATAAAACAGTGGCAACAAAAACAAATTAAAGAAGGGAAAATCCTTTGTAAACTGATTAAAGTCCATCAAGCAGTTCTTGCACAAGCTCTGCGCCTCGAGCTCTCTCTGGTTAGCTCGTACGCCAGAGCTATCACTAGCATCATAAGATGGGCTTCCAATCTTATATATGCTGAACAAGGAACCTTAAGATTTATATTAAAAACGGAGACTTTCAGGACCGAAACATCACATCACACTTTAAGACAAAATCTAACTACTGCTTTTTCTTTATCGAACTGTACAACAACACTTTTGAAATCCTGGACTCCTGCTCACTTGAGGGTTTTTTTAAAACACTTTACACCGAGAATAAGTTACGACCTTGACATCAAGCATTGCTCTCAATTAAAACATTACGAACAGTATGCAGAATCAATAGAATACAAATACCAGCAACAATACATTCGTTTTACCTTAAGGTATGGAGTCCGGCGTTGTATCATTTTATTACGGCTCAGGATTCTCCCTTTAAAAGCATTTACTTCCTGATGGAACCTCACTGAAAACGCCACCAGTATCTATGATTTATGTGACGGAGGAGTGCAAGACTTACCGCATGTTCTGTTTGAATGCCCAAATCCGACACTAGTCGAGGCCAGACGCTGGCATTTCAAACCTATTCGAACCAGATATAATATTACTTCAGTCCAAGGCCTTATATCGCATCTTAAATCGCTGCTTGATAAATTTGTATGTCATAATTTGTTTACATTTTTAAAGAGCTTTTCAAAACTGTTTTGAAATGATTATCCTATTAATGTTTTATAACAAATGTATTTTTAAAATCTGTTGTTCTCAGTAGAGAACTAAATCAAATAAAAACTTTGACTTGACTTGCAAATAAAATCAAACTAAAATACAGTTGAAACCTGATTGACTTCACAGAGGCTGAGCAAATCATGCCAGGGATGCAATCTGAGAGATCTAAGCCTGATTGACTTCACAGAGGCTGAGCAAATCATGCCGGGGATGCAATCTGAGAGATCTTTTCTTTTTCTCGTGGCCGCCTCATGCCTGCTCGGCTTTACTATCAAGCATGTATATGTTGCACTGTACTCTACTGTTCGAAGAATCTGGCTCTTAATCTGACAATGCTGCTCTTTTTAATTACATCAATGCAACAAAAACTGTTTTATGATGTGTTACATTTTAGTCGCTCCATGCCTGCTAGGTGCTATTATCAGACATGTATGTGTTGCACTGCACTTAACTGTGTATATAAATGGTTTTATTGGTGTGTATTAATGGTTTTATTGGTTGTTTTACTGTATTGCAATGGTTTTCAGTAACTATGCAAAAATAAATAAACTTAAACTTAAACTCTTGGACAGTCAATCATTCAAAATGAAACTGCAATAGCCATGAATGAAGTGGAGAATTCAACACAGCAACCAAGACAGGAAACTATGGATCTAGAACAACTAATATAGCAATTGAATACAGATCAGAAAGATATTTTTGATGAAGTAAAAGGTAAAATAGGACATGGATTTCTGCATGAGAAAAAAGAGTGTGCTTGTTTTACATATGAACCAGTTCTATTGTACATGAGTGGTCAAGCTGGAACTTGAAAAAGCTTCTAGATTAAAGTAATGACAAGTTATCTAAAGAAGACAACAGATTCCAATTTGTCATGTTTAGTTACAGCACCAACAGTTTTAGCTGCATATAATATTAAAGGAGTTACCCTTCATTGAGTATTAATGTTGACTGTTGAACATGATAAAAAATTAGAATACAGCAAATTATCTGGTGATGCTTGTCATGAAGTGGGAAGAGTATTAAAGAAATTAAAGCTACTAATTATTGTTGAAGTCAGCACGGTATCTAACCTAATGCTAGCTTTTATACATTTAAGAATGCAGCAAATATTAAAAACTGACTACGACCTGCTTTTTGGAGGAAAAAACGTAATAGTCTTTGGAGACCTGCTACAACTAACTCCTGTCAAATGACAACCTGTCTTCAAGACATTACTACATAATGAAACTAGGAATTCACTAGTAAGTATTGGGAATGTAAACATTTGGGAAATCTTTGAATAGAAAGTGTTAATCAGAAATAAACGCCAAGCATCAGATATGCAATACGGAGATATACTAAAGGTCATTAGAGTGGGAGTTCTCATAAAAGAAGGAAAGAGAGCATTACAATCCCGTCTTATCAAAAAACTGTTTCCAACTAATATTTCAGCTGCAGACGCAATGTATAATTTTGTTAAGGAAGAGACGTCTATTGTTTGTTTGATGCCAACTCTTGAGGAGTGTAGTAAATTCAATGAACAATTATTGCAACTGGAAAAAGAAGAGATAATCAAAATTAGAGCAAATGATAAAATGGAACATCAAGGAGTTACAGCGCTACTAACAGAAAAAACTGCAGTCAAAATTAGATAGTTTAGAAAAGTCTGTGTCAAAAACTGCAGGGTTAGAAAAACAGTTACATATCTGTGAAAATTGTCATGTAATCTTACATCGTAATTTAAATGTTGAAGAAGAGCTAGTGAATGGCTCAATGGGTAAAGTTATGAAATGTATTACTTATCCAAACGGAAATGATGTGAAATACTTAGCCATAAAATTTGATGATGTTGATGAAGTTAAGCAGATTGGTAAATGCGTTGTACTTTTACTACTTGTGATAGACTTGAGTGTTCAGCGAAAGCAGTTCCCAGTGTCTTTAGCAAATGCAGTAGCTATCCACAAATTACAAGGGTTAAGTGCAGATAAAGCTCTTGTTAATATTGGTAGTAGTGTATTCAAAGAAGGAATGTCATATGTAGCTTTGTCACGAATTAGAAAATTGTCTGGTTTATTTATGCTTGATTTTGACGACAAGAAAGTAAGTGCTGGTGTGAGCTGTGTAAGGGAGTATAATCGGTTAGGCGCTCAATATGCTACTCATTTAGGCCAGTATCCTGTGTTTGAAAAACCGATAATTTGTCCAAAGCTGAAAATATCAAAGCAGTCTATTAGAGCTGAACAGAAAGATGAACAAAAAGAAAAACAACAAGGACCTAAGAAAAGAAAACTATAGCACAATGAGGAAATAGAAGGGTACAACTTTGATAACAAATGTGGAGTAAATTGTTATGCAAATGTAGTGTTAAATGGACAATACCATTTGCCTCATTTTACAAATTCTATCAAAGGAAAGGTAGATAAAAGAATGTCTTCACAACTATGTGCCCGATTCCGATTCTCGCTCGGAAAGCCTTCCGACCGACACGGATCGGGAATGGCTTCCGACCGACACGTACGCGCACTGTCTGACCGACGTAGTACGATGTAACGCGTGTCTAATACAAACGACTCGCACGGAGCATAATACGGACGACCAACACATACGGAAATCAATCCGTCCTAGCAAAATGTCCGGAAAAGAGCCCGACGCGACCGACTCGTATGCGAACGCTGCAACATACCTCAGCGTGAATAGAACAGACTCGGACCACCCCACTAATACATGAAAAAGCATCCGTTGCGGTCAACAGAACGTTTCCATCATGCTCAACAAAATACACTAGAAACAGACAGAAAAAGTCCAAACAAGCATTGTCAAAGGCACAAAAAAAAAATAAGAAACACCCACAACTCCACCTATATAAAGGGCCAAATTCCTTACCATGATCCTTTGCAAATTCAACAGACCTGCCAGCAGATACCACCACTACACTGCACTGATGCATACACTCATAACTCACCCACCACACAACCTGTACACTACTAGCACCTGTCAAATATCACACTCACAAACCCACACCTTTACTCATACTCACTCACCCTCACTTTCACACTCATCCACACATCCATCTCCATCACCATGTCCCCAAAGAAGAATCCAAAGTTCACAGACAGTGAGTTGGAAGTCATGGTAGATGGAATTCTCAGAGTAGAGCCACAGTTATTTGGCACCCTGGTCCAACAGACCCCCCTGTCCCAGAGAACCAAGATGTGGGAGAGGATTGTCAACAAGGTGAACGCTCAAGCACCTTGCCTGCGCACAACGGAATATATCAGGAGCATGTACTATGATGTGCGAAGGAGGGTCAAGAAGCTCATTAACAAAGAGCATGAACTGAGTCAGCGGACTGGCGGTGGCACTCCTGCAACACCTGTGCACTTCACTTCCTGGGAGGAGAAGGTACGGGCCATCCTTCCACCGGAGGGCGTCCATGGAATATCAGGAGTACCAGAGCCTGGTGAGTACATACTCAAATAGCCAATGTTGATAGCAAATACACAGCCACAGACATCACTGTCAAGGACACAGCGATACAGATCACTGTCAGCAAAGCCATAACAACATTAAGCAAATGAGCCTGTGATGTGTATGCCAGTTTGACAAACAAAATACCTGCAATCTCAGAGTAATATGTAACTATTTCATGACATGTACCAACTTGCTAAAAAACACAGCAAGGCTTTGTGCTCAAAACAGCAACCACCACTGTCAGCTATCTTGCCAGCACTGTTTCACTCACTCACAGGGAAGCTGAGTGTCAGGAAGGAAGGTTGGGATGGCTGGGAAGGTGGGTGTAGCTAAAAGCATGATGGGAGTTGGAGTCACAGCCAAAAGTCCTCCTCTCACATGGCCCAACAATCCCGCCTTCAACCATGCTCATCTCACAGAGAGTGGAAAAGTACTGGCAAGATGGCTGACTCTGGGCTCTGGTGAGTGAAGCACAAGGCCCTGTTGGGAGTTGTGCTCAAACAAACACCAGGCCCCACTGTCAGACATCTTGAACGTAAAGTTTGACTCACTGTCATGGAAGCATGGTTCATGGTGGCCTATTTGGTCTGGGTGGGAGGAGGAGTGCTAGCTCTGACTACATCTACCAGCAGGCCCTGTCACTCACTCACCCCTCCCACCAACACCAAACACCACACCTGGGACTATGCTCTCCCTGAGATTTAAGGAAAATCTACTTCCAAGATGCCTGACACTGGGCTCTGGTGTGGGGAGCACAAGTCTATGATGGGATATGTGATCAAAAATAGATTTTTACTAACAACATACCTGCAATGTAACTGGAAAGCTCACCATTTACAAAAATGTACAAACTTAGCACTAACTCACTGCAAGGCAATGGGATCCAAATACCAGTCACATGCAGCAGCCATCTTGTTTGCACACATTCACTCCCAGGAAATCTGAGTCACAGGAAGGAAGGTTGGGATGGCTGGGAAGGTGGGTGTAGCTAAAAGCATGATGGGAGTCGGAGTCACAGCTAACAATCCTCCTCCCACATGGCCCAACAATCCTACCTTGAACCATGCTCATCTCACAGGGAGTGTAAAAATACTGGCAAGATGGCTGACTCTGGGCTCTGGTGTGTGAAGCACAAGGCCCTGTTGGGAGTTGTGCTCAAACAAACACCAGGCCCCACTGTCAGACATCTTGAACGTAAAGTTTGACTCACTGTCATGGAAGCATGGTTCATGGTGGCCTATTTAGTCTGGGTGGGAGGAGGAGTGCTAGCTCTGACTACATCTACCAGCAGGCCCTGTCACACACACACCCCTCCCACCAACACCAAACACCACACCTGGGACTATGCTCTCCCTGAGAGTTAAGGAAAACCTACTTCCAAGATGCCTGACACTGGGCTCTGGTGTGAGGAGCACAAGTCCATGATGGGATATGTGATCAAAAATAGATTTTTACTAACAACATACCTGCAATGTAACTGGAAAGCTCACCATTTGCAAAAATGTACAAACTTAGCACTAACTCACAGCAAGGCAATGGGATCCAAACACCAGTACATGCAGCAGCCATCTTGTTTGCACACATTCACTCCCAGGAAATCTGAGTGACAGGAAGGAAGGTTGGGATGGCTGGGAAGGTGGGTGTAGCTAAAAGCATGATGGGAGTCGGAGTCACAGCTAACAATCCTCCTCCCATATGGCCCATCAAGCCCACCTTGAACTATGCCCATCTCACAGGGAGTGGAAAAGTACTGGCAAGATGGCTGACACTGGGCTCTGGTGTGGGGAGCACAAGGCCCTGTTGGGAGTTGTGCTCAAACAAACACCAAGCCACCACTGTCAGCCATCTTGCCATCACTGTTTCACTCACTCACATGGAAGCTGAGTCACAGGAAGAAAAGTTGGGTTTGCCGGGAAGGTGGGTGTAGCTAAAAGCATGATGGGAGTTGTAGTCACAGCCAACAGTCCTCCTCCCACATGTCCCAACAATCCCACCTTGAACCATGCTCATCTCACAGGGAGTGGAAATGTACCGGCAAGATGGCTGACACATGGGCCTTATGTATGAATTGGCCACAAGTCACACCTAGGCCCTGGGCCTCTCACACCAGTCCCCACTCTCATCCATCTTCACTGTACATTTCCACTCACTATCTGGGGATGCATTGTCCCAGGTGTGCTCCCTGGGCTGGCTGGGAAGGTGTGTGGAGTACAGGACATGGTGTGAGTTGCAGTCATAGCACACATCACTACCCACACACAAAGCAACATGTCCATCAGTGACAAGGGATACCTGACAGTGAATGGAAGGGCCACAGCAAGATGTTTGACACTGTTGCATGGTGTCATGTACACAAAGCACTGTTGGGAGTTGCATTCAACTCCTACATCATACAGCGTTGTCAGCATCCTTGCCACTACACTCCCCTCACTATGATTGATACTTTGTCCATGAGGAGCAAGCTGGACTGGGTGGGAGGAGGGGTACAACTTCCAGCAGCATAACACAAGCACACAAACCTCTGTACCTCACAGCTCTGAGCCTGAAAAAGCAGGAAAGCAGCCTTGGTTAATTCATCTGTCCATGGAGGACAAGGACAATATACATGATGTGATCAGGCACAAAGCAAAGCAGTAACACTATTTGCTACTGACAGCTATTCACATGTGTGCAATGAGATGAGAACTAGGAACACATTCATCAAAATACCATAAATCAAACGCCACATACATTCTGGACTGTGAGTGTGTAGGTAGCCACACCAATTTGACTGCAAACGACATGCACAAAGGCCAGCACACATGCACAAATCTTGAAACGTATCGTAAGAGGAAGAGTACTTATATCATTGGAAAAGCACAGATGTGGGAAATACCAACACACCTGTGTCATGCACAGGGTGTCACTTGCCAGTCAATGCCTATGTACAGTCAAATGAACAAAACATGCCCATTTATGCACAGAGCTGGACATGCTCAGCAAAACACATCTTGTTAAAATCACAATGTTCGCTGAAAAAATAGGCCTGGTTCTGTGACGATAGAGGATTATTTAATGTACCTACACTCAGCATAATGTACAATAGCAAATGTAATGTGTATGATACGATGACCTATGCAAAAACACCATAAACATTGTGTCTCTCATCTACCCACAGGGCCTGCTGGGGACACTGCAGGAACAGAACAGGAATCCCAGTCCCAGACTCTGGTTGACCCTGAGCTCTCCGGTGTGGGTGTCTCTCAGCCCTCAACAGATGACGATGAACTACCTTGCCCCTCCGGTGTGGGTCAGCATGCAGCACCAGCAGCTCGAACACCAGCACCCTCTGTGACCACTCCCGCAACATCTGTCAACACCCAGATGACCTCTACCCACACGGACACACCAAGGCAACAAAACAACGAGAGCACAGCAACACAGGGCACTCTGGAGTTGGCGGACAACAACACCAGTGACAATGATGAAGGAGGCTCAGTGTTGTCTGTGCCTGCAACAACAGGTCCTGCTCGTGTGGGTAGGGGTGATGGGAGGGGCCGTGGGGAGAGGTCCCATGAGGCAGCTGGTACTGATGCTCATGCGGACCCACAGTTGGCACGCATTCTATATGCATATCGAGAATGCACCGGCCAGATAGTTGGGATCCTCAAGGACATGTAACAGCAGCAGGCTGCCCATTATGCCAAAATTGACTCACACATGTCCAGAATGGACTCACACATGTCCAGAATGGAGTCCAAAATGGATAAAATTGATGACCAGACTGCGGTGCACAGGGACATACTTACCTGCCTCCACCAGATTGCTGACAACATGACCCCACCTCCCTGTGTGCCCACTACATCTGTTGCTACTACATCTGCAACTGCCACAGGGAGGGATGAGGACTCTGGCGGAGAGTCCCCTGAACCGTGGCAGCCTGAACCTGAGGGTCCCCCAGAAAAACATTAGAGTGGTCGTCCGAAGAAGGACAAATGAGAGACAGATGGCTATGCATCCCCCCCGGAAGTGACAACCTGCTCCTGATATCCTCCATTGTGTGTGAAGCGTTCACTTTGTTGACTGTCACTGAACTCCCCCACATGGGATGGAGTGTCTAAGTTGGATCAATGACTCAAATGACTGTGGACTTGGCTCTGAAAATTTCATCTACTACCACCAACAACTCCTCTGTGAACTTTGGATTTCAAAAATTGGTACAGCACTATCACTTTCTTGTAAAATTTCACACATGCACTGCAATAAATCTTTATTCACACAATACTTGCTTCTGTTGTGAATTAAACACTGTTTGTAATTAACCCTGAGCAAAGCACTACGCTACGCTCGCGTAGTTTGCGAAGTTTGCACTACTTCGCACTACGCGAATTGCACGTAGCACAGTGCAAACACGCGTAGCGTAGTGCAGCGGTCATTTTTTGCTTGCTCGCGTTCCTCAACATCAAGTTGGCGACCGCAAGCAAGCAAAATGACATCCCGGCGAGACTTTTTCCTCGTTCGCGATCAGCAACATCAAGTTGCCGATCGCGAGCGTGGAAAATAAACCTCCCGGCGAGATTCTCAACGCGGGGAGGTCAGGTTTCTCATTGCGAGTGGTCGCGTATGCATCCGGCACTGTGCAATCATCGCGAACAGCACACTACGCAGTTTGCGTAGTGCTACGCGTAGCTTGCGTAGTGTGAAGTGCACTTCGCGTAGCTTCGCGTAGCGCTACTTCGCAAACTACGCCCAGGGTTATTTGTAATATAGAGATGATGTCCTAAAAAAATGCTTTGTATGAAAAACAAGTACAGCAATTTACCTACTGTCTTGTGAGTAAATGTAACATGACACATATAAGAGATACACACAACAAGGTCAACACAACACAAATAGTACATGACATACATCCTCATTGCCTCCACTGTTGTAAACTGAAACCACATTTCAATGCACAAACACTAATCATTGTTAGACAAACTGAACATCAGGGCACATATACATTATGTAAATGATTGTTGGATGTGTGTATACAGACGAGGCACACCTCAATGTGGAGCACAGGTTTATTACACAGGCACAACATGTTGCCTCAACAACAAATGAAATCAAATCACACTGTGACAATAATCACAAATTAAACAAGACGTTTGAAAAATTTCAGAATTGAGTGTGTGGCACAGATTCCTGATCCCGAGACAATTTGCACTCTGTAACTGCATTGTGTGTCTGGGAGGTCATATGTCTCCATACAACAGCCAAAGGACCCTGTGAAGGAGAGACACAGAACAGTCTTGAAATACCAAATTTTCTGCATACATCTCCAAGAGACATTTCATACTTCAAATTTTTAAATTGTGAACACTAGCTAGGAGTCATGTCAACACTGTACTGGTGAACATACTAACTCAATGGACACCAAACAACTCCAAGGATCCTGTTATTTAGCATGCTCCCACACGTATACAGAGATATTGTATAACAGACACATCTCATGCAAAGAAAGTGCTTTGTCAACTCATCATTGCATACTTACAATCATGAGAAAACGTTGTTGATGACCTGTCTCCGAACATCCTCCTCCTCCTCATCATCACTGGCAACATGCCCCAGGCCTGGATCCTCCCCTGCTGGAGGCTGCTTGTCCCCGTCATCTTGGATGAGAGGTAGCTCATTCCTCACTGCCAGGTTGTGTAGCATGCAACACACGATGATGATCTTACACACCTTCGCTGGTGCATATTGGAGGGCTCATCCTGTACAGTTCAGGCAGCGAAATCCGTTTTTCAGTAGCCCAAATGTCCTCTCAATTACTCGCCTGGTCCGCCCATGTGCCTCATTAAAACTAAACTCAGCAGGGGTGACAGGGTTCCTGAGTGGTGTCAGCAACCACAGCATGATGGGGTATCCAGAGTCTCCTAAATTTAAACAGAAAAGACTTCATGTGTCTGAAAACAGGGTACAACCTGACATACAAGCAACACACAACATAAACAGACAACATTACCCACCAACAAGCCAGGCACGCTGATTTGGCAGCTGAGACATCATCTGTGGGATCCTACTGTTTCTCATAATGTAGGCGTTGTGTGCTCTTCCTGGGAAACGCGCACAGACATGTGAGATTGTCATGTCAGGCAGACATACCACCAGGGCATTTATGGAGTGATAATGCTTACGATTCCTGTATGTTTGTTCATTGGCTTGTGGTGGGACCAAAGCCACATGTGTACCATCAATGGAGCCAATGACATGTGGCATTCTGCCCAAAGCATAAAAGTCACTCTTGATGTCGGCAAACTGTCCTGGTGTTGGGAACTTGATATACAGGTTCAGAAAATGTAACATTGCCTCCAAAAAATCACAAAGCACACGGCTAAACATTGTCTGTGACATCCCACCAGCAGTAGCCACAGTATACTGGAAGGTTCCCGTGGCAAAGAAATGTAGGGCTGCCATCACCTTCACCTTGGGGTCAGCGCAAATGGATATGAGCGTCCAGGTAGCAAATGTGGGGCGAACTGCTCTGCCAACTCCTCAATGAGTGGTCTGGTGAAGCGGTAACATCTGATGCTGTCACGTTCTACCATGGTCTGTAGGTCGGGGAAGGGTCTGTGGACAGCTGGTCTCCTGCGGTACATCGGTAACAAATCAACACATTATTCATACACTTTCCAATTTGGTGAGGAACATGCAAAAACTCATATACTACATCAAAGCAAGACTCAATGAAGTCAGATGTGTAATGTTGAGCCTTGACACAAAGGGCAGCTATGTGACCCTTACCGAACATTGTATTTTATAATGGTTTGTCCACAATTGCCATGCTGTGCTGTGACTAATCACTGGTGTCTGTCACAGTCCATGTGATCAAACATTACATACTAAACACACACCTAATAAAGTATCAAAGATAAATGTTTGTAACAACTATCACATGGTGGAAAGGTACACAGACAGGGATCATGTAATGCTACCTAGGTGGAACACTAGATACAGAAAGCGTGTCACCATGCACACCACTGTCATAGTGTGGACACTGTCATGATGTAATGTCTGACCTACATGTACTATCACATACATAAAACATTCATGATGTGTAGCACATCTTTTTTGACAAGCATACATGTATGTCTGTGACACAAGACACAACAGCAACTCACATGCCAAATACAAATTGATGTTTCAAGTAAATATCAATAACAACATCAACAATGGAGTGTCTGCGTTGTACAAGACTCAGATACTGTGGATTCACTCAGAATAACTTCACACAATGCACTTTCTAACACAAAGTCCACTAAAGCAGTGATTATGTGTGGCTGTAACCTGTGTTAACACAATGATCCCCTGGGACTGTGTCCAAGCCTAGGAGGGTGATCTGTGAAGTGGTCACTCACAGTTGTGAGGTTCCTCACAAACAATGTATTTGGTGCACATCAAGGTTGGCTCATCATGGGAGTGTGAGCTATAAAGTACTCTGTCCAATATGACATGTGAATCTCTGTACCAACACATGTAATGCAGCAGAACATAAAGATTTGCTATACTGTCTGACATGCTGATTGATTAGTGTATGGCGCCTGAGCCTCACCCAAAACGTGTGGTTCGCATCCTTTGGCTGTTGAAGAGCTATCGATCCCACAGCTGACTAAACGTTAAGCACTTCAATCTTAAAGTCCCATAAGTAATCATGTCCTGTGCCAAACGCCTCCGAGACCTGCTGTGGTTAGGTCCCACTGGGAATCCTGAGACAAATTTTCAAGAAAAGGTGGAGGCAGCACCAGGGATGAAGTCACAAATCAGCCAGTATTGTCTTTTTCAAAGTTCTTTATTCTTCTTCGTATAAAAACACAGGACAACAGCCAACGCGTTTCGTTCCTGTTATAGGAACTTCATCAGGGCTGTGAACAACACGAAACAACATATAAATGAACATATATATAAAATATATACAAGACCGACAGCACATATATATATATATATACAATATACATGGATAATGGCACCAATACTTGACATAACCACAATTAGAGAAACCAAAATTATATTACCACAAACATATCGAAAAACAATTACAAATAAACACACCAACATGGTTTCCACAATTATCTAAGAACATACATCTTATACATTTATAACCTTAGTGGCAACATTGATTCACACATCTGTTAGACATTGTGCACTTCTTTACTGATAGTAGTGTGTAGTAAACGGGGAAAAGAAGAGAAGGGGTAAGTGGAGATAAAAAAGATATGTAGAGAAAAGGCCAGAAATGAAGAATGCAATGGTAGAAGAAATAAATATATATACATGAATAGATGACCCTCACCAGAGAAGATTATTAGATGGACCAAATTCCATTCGGTTAGTCCGGATACTAATAAGTCAAATCAGACGAAAACAAGTGCAATCCAGTTTCTGGCCAAAACAAATACGAATAATATAAGTATGACAAAATATTACATTGTTACATTTCATCATCATCTATAGTTGTCCTCTCTATTCGAAAAGCCGATTTCTAATCCGAAAGGTTTCAACAACTGTATATATAAAATCATATCATAAAACATGAACCTCACTTCGGCTACAGTAATCAGTCTTATTCCAAAGTCGGGAAGAAGGGGGAGGGAGGCCAACATAGTAACCCATAAACAAAGTTTATTATAATGTCCCTATGTCCTCACCTAAAGGACGTCTGTATAAAGTTGCAGCTAAATTCCATTTGCTGCAAAAGGTGACTCCGGGTTGTCCAACTCGATATTCATATATATATATGAACCATGGTCATCCAATATTTAAAGGATCTGAAGGGGACACAGATATATACTATGTCTAAGATTTAATACAAACATGTATAAGGGGCATGTGTACAACATAGGCCAAGTAAGTCAAAGTATCTACACCAAGAAAACTAGTAATAGGAATTACCCAAAAGTAGTTCCGCTTGTGCGTATAATGGAACCAGATTGAGGCCAAGTTCTAATACCAACGATGAATCACTCTGGGTTGCCCAAAACCATTCAATTCGGTGGTAGGGACCACGTATATCCAAAATCCAAGCAATCTGGGGTGGGTATCATAAGGAAGATTGAAAGAACAGTCATTTACAAAGGCACAAGAGCACCCAAAATATCGATTTTACATATAAAGCTCCGTTTCAAAAGACGTTTTTAGCAATAATTACCCAAGAGAAATCCACTCAAGTGACAGATGTTCATATGTGTCTGTAGTTGCATAAAAACTGGGTGGAGGGATCCAATTCAAATAGCCTGCAACCATATATCACATGATTACTTTTCACAGAAATTAAATTCACGCCTGGGTGTCTCTTAAAAGATCTTATGTGTAACATAGACAGCTATAATTCGTCTTATATTAGACAGTTCAGTACCAATTTATTAGGTGAAGTGCGTATATGTGACCTAACACACATAGACATATACTGTGCTGGTTGAAGTGCAATTTGATATACTGTGCACTTACACGTCTATTTAGACAAATACATGACCTCTCGTTGCCAAATTATCAGGTGAGTCGTGTATATGTGACCTAACACACCGAGACCTCTCGTGCTATGCTAAGCAAAAGTGCGAATCGATATATTATGCACTTACATTGGTCATCAGTATAAGAAGCCCATCCTCCAATATGAACGAGGCTATGGTAAACCACAAACGTTCAAATCTGAAAATAAAAACAACAACTCTATGGTGTTTAAGCCATATACCTTACAGGTCAACATAAATACTCAGCTGAAGTAAACACTTAACATGCACTCATGCATTCATCACACAGGTCAACATTGGTACTCAGCTGGGGTAAACACTAAATATGTGTCCATATGTCTAACCTACAGTGATTCAAACACCGCCACTCCCAGTGAACATGAGTTATGCACCCTAATATCATCAAGCATGGTGTGAATAACATTACCCTTGATTTCAAATGCGGGCTAAAAATATTCATCGCTTATATATCCAACGTATTTAAACACAAACCATTTTATCCCAATTCCACACGGCAACCGAACCCCTCTCATAATAAACCCACCTCAAGTCCACATACCACGTGTTAAGCCAATTGCGCCGACAATTGTATGCCTGTCCACCCCGCGCTTTCAACCCCCAGATCATCATAGTACCAACGACCTGAAACACAATAACCACTAACAACATGCCACCCACATGGTCCGGTAACAGTCCAGTTCAGAAACACTTACCGAGTCAGCCTACAGGATAACGCTGGAACGTGCACCCGCACCCACGATAAGGGCAGGAAACGACCAGTTTCATGGATTCCCGGCAACTTTTGAAGCAGTCCACAACACAAAACATAACGTGCGTGTGACGTCTATCGGTCGCGTTGGTGACGCTCGATCTATAGATTATACTCCGCGCCATGTTTAAATATATCGGTTGTACTCCGAAACGATGCCCATCAAGCCTAATGCGTCGCAATAATATTTATTTTAAAAATTATGTATCTATTTTTGTATTAATCGGATTAATTTAAATAAAATAACCCGAGACGCTGATACTGAAGAGATATATATAAAAAAATATATATATTATTAAATATATATCCAAATACAAGCCATATATCCGTTCTGGGACGGGTCATAATCCCGGTTCGAAGTGCCCATTTATACTGAGCAAACCTGCGGCCCACATCAAAAATGCCCCAGTATGTTTAAAACTAAACCAACACCATCATAGAAGGATGTTAACTAATAGCAATCTGTGTTCATGGGCGCCATCTTAGAATGACTGGTAAGTTCAAACGTATCATAGAGATTGACTAGATGTCATAAGACATCAGTCATTTGTATACCTCAAACGTCCACCAAAAACAATTTTGGAAAATAAGCAAAATGTTGGAAACAACATAACAAAAAGGCAGAAACTTTCTGTTAAGGAAACCAGCTTGACAGAAATAAATAGTGGCAGAGGAGAAGATGTTAATGCATAATGTCAAAGAGGTCCTACTTCATTCATTACATCAATCCTATCAGGAGATAATAACCAGGTATACTCGCAACATTATAAATGACAAAGGGCAAGGAGTCAAGATCAAAGTTAGCATTTACAATGTATAGTGCGCCTTTTCATTTTAAGGCAACTGGTCGTTAATAAAAAAGTTGATGATCGGTAAACATCCCATCATATGATAATTGATATGTCCCTTAATCTCATGTAAGTCAATAAAGGGCAAATTCATCTGGAATACAATAAAAATGACATAAAGGTTCTAAGAACCATTGCCATATCGCTTGTATCAACCCAGAGGCTAGTAAGCCGCATTCCATTAACACAGTTAATTTGCATGCCTTTTTTGTCGATCCAATACATATAGTAAATAAGCAACTGGTATGCAAAAAGCCATATGTCCGAAATGTCATGGCAATGAACAGTACATTCTTCTCACTTGGGTAGACCACATATTGTATTGACCATAAAGTGAGCATTGCGCCCAATGGTCGTATTCTATCATGCAGATCCACAAAACATAGTACATTTCACTGTCTGTATAAAACCCTAACTGTCTCAATTGCAGACAACATACGCCAAATGGCCATGTTTTGTCATATCAATCTACAAAAAATAGTGCATTTCACTGTCCGTATTGTGCCCGAACTGTATCGATTGCAGACGACATATCCATTTTGCCTCTGCTCTTCTAAGCAATAGCTCCCTATTGCCCCCCCTCCTATTGAGCGGGACATGTTCAACAGCATGGAACCAAAAAGTATCGTCTTCCGGATGTATAGAATTGTAATGTTCCGTGATGGGATATCTAGAATCCCTACCCATAATCGCTCTGCGATGTTCCTGAATGCGTAGTTTCAATGGGCGTTTGGTACTGGCCACGTAGATCTTCCCACATTGACAACCAAGAATATAGACAACATGCGTGGTATTACAATTACAGAACTGGTCAATGGTATATCTGCGCTCATTGTTATAGGAAAATGACATGGTTCTGTTTTTACCCATGGGACAGATATTGCAAGTCCCACACGTGAAAAAACCTTTAGGCTTGGGGGGAAGCCAAGTCCCACTGTTAGACGGTGTTGTTACGTAGCTTGGACATAACTGATTGCGTAAAGACATACCCCTCCTGTATGTAATTGAGGGTTGGTTACCTATATGCTCTTTTAATCCAGGGATAACCGTTAATAAATGACAGTTCTTGCGAAAGACATTGAAGATTTTATCACTGTGCATGGTGTATTGTGTAATGAACCTTGCCTTGGTCATATTGTCACATGATTGTCTTTTAGTGGATTTGTCACATAAGGTAGCATCCCTGTCGATTGTACAGATCCTAGTCTCGGCTTTATCTAGATTATTGATGTTATAGCCTCGTTTCAGGAATCTCTGTTTGGTTTCCGTAACACTTGCGCGGAAATTACCTGGCTCACTACAATTCCTCCTGACGCGAGTCAGTTCCCCAAAGGGTATATTTTTGATAACCGAACTCGCGTGCGCACTTGTTGCATGTAACACAGAGTTACAAGACGTCTCTTTTCGATATAATTTGCTCTGAATGACGCCATGCTCGATATAGAATGTTATGTCCAGAAAGTTGATGCTCTCTTTATGGTAGGACATAGTAAGCTTGACATTGAACACATTACTGTTCAAATAGGCAAAATATTGTTCCAGATGTTCAAAAGAATAACTTCACACAATGCACTTTCTAACACAAAGTCCACTAAAGCAGTGATTATGTGTGGCTGTAACCTCTGTTAACACAATGATCCCCTGGGACTGTGTCCAAGCCTAGGAGGGTGATCTGTGAAGTGGTCACTCACAGTTGTGAGGTTCCTCACAAACAATGTATTTGGTGCACATCAAGGTTGGCTCATCATGGGAGTGTGAGCTATAAAGTACTCTGTACAATATGACATGTGAATCACTGTACCTACACATGTAATGCAGCAGAACATAAAGATTTGCTATACTGTCTGACATGCTGATTGATTAGTGTATGGCGCCTGAGCCTCACCCAAAACGTGTGGTTCGCATCCTTTGGCTGTTGACTGTAATGGTGAACGACGCGGGTGAGTATTGAGTGCACGCGTGTGCCGCATCGGAACCGAGCTGGATGCACACATTGGCTATTGGTCGTCATGGTGACAGACGCGGGTGAGTATTCAAAGAACGCGTTCTCCGCATCCGAACCGAGCCAGGCGCACACATTGGCTATTTGTCGTCATGATGTCAGGCATGGGTGAGTATTCAAAGGACGCGTTCTCCGCATCCGAACCGAGCCGGACGCACACATTGGCTATTGGTCGTCATGGTGACAGACGCGGGTGAGTATTCAAAGGACACGTTCTCCGCATCAGAACCGAGCCCTTTCACAGAGGAGGAGAACCAGGCCCTGCTGGACAGCCTCCTTCCACAGTACAGCAAGCAGTATGGAAAACCAGGGGAGCATGTGAGTTTTGATTACACTGCCATTTTAATTGGCCAAGTTTTTAAACAGGCACCACTAGCATTGTGATCCCCAAGGGGAAGCATGCACACATAGTTAATGTAAGTCTTATAGTGTGTAGATTCATGTTCTGGACAGGTACAGTGATGTAGAATTGTGTTTGGTGGGATTGATTTTTCTGCACTGTTCTCATGTTATTAAGGGAGATTTGCACACAGGACAACTGCCCATGATGATACTTCGCTAACCTTTCGACATTATCTGCCATTCTGACCATGACCCATATGTCCAAGTGTGTGATGAATAAACATGTAGCATGTGGAGTAATGGTGTGTCACCATGTCATCCTTACAGGTCAACGCCCATCAGAAGAAGGAAATTTGGCAGACCATCGTCCGGGCTGTAAGATCTGTGGGGGTCTTCAAACGCCGCGTCCGCCACTGCCAGAAGAGGTGGGAGAACCTCCGTGGCTGGACACGGAGGATTGCAAGAGTCCAGCTGAAGCTGTCACCTCCTCGCAAAAGGGGTGGACGATGGACCCTGACCCCCCACATGCTCCAGATACTGACGGTGGTCTTCCCTTACCTGGATGGGCAGTTGAAGGCCAGACAGCAGCAAGGAGGGGGTGAGTATGTGCCATGTTGCTGAACTATGTTTGGCATGCATGTTGCACTCCCTCAGCCTGGTAACCCTCTCACAGGTCATCTGTCTGCTGAGACACCACTTCTGTGGCAAAATGTAACTATGCCCCATTATCATCTGATCATCATGATGTAATTGTCTGACATGTGTCAGCACATTGACTGAAATATGACCTGTACTCTGTGTGGGACATACATATATGTTCAAAATGGTGATCTAGGTGCACACAGGGTTTGTGAAAAAAATGCTACACACCCGTGCAGAAGGTGAGACCAATGTTGATACCTCAGACAAATGAAATGGATAAGTGTTCAAAATGTATAGCCCCCTGCATAGTGCTCTGTGTAATCACATGTATCACATGTACCAAGGACAGGTATGCCAACTCAGGACATCTGAGACACTGTCACATCAGATTTTTGTGTGTCAGGCAACACTATCACCATTGTAAATTTGAAAATCATGGGTCAGACTCTGTGACAGTGTGTACAGGCAAAACTTTTTTAAATACACAGGTGGCATATATAGAAAATATGGACAGACATCTAATGTATGGAATGTGGCTCAGATACACAGGACAAGACATGTTTGTCATCCCTTGACTCTGCATAATGGTGGCTTCAACATATATGTGTATGCTGCATTACTTTCTTCTTGAGAGCTCTGAAAAAGTTCATGTAGACAGATTTGTTAATTCATATACTCCAATGTCTAAGTAGAACAATGTGAGCTTGTCAAAGTGTCTAACTTGTGTGTAGCATGTAGGGGACATGTATACTTGACCATAATAGATGTTGCTTTAATGGTAAATTCATGATTGTGACAGGGTGCTGACTTTAAAGTTGTGATTCACTGGCCCTGTAACAAGAGTCAGTACAGACTGTTTAGCCAGACAGGCCAGTGGCATAGTATGCCACATGAAAATTTGTGAGGATGCAGTATTTGTACTTGTCTGTTGTCCTGCATGCAGACCATTATAGCATTGACGTTCAAGACATAGGTGCTCATCATGATGACTGGGGATGGAAGTATGTTCTGCATATCAACTTATAAATGTGTCCATCTCATTTGCTGTGTCACTTCCAGACTCCCTTGCATGAGATGAGACATGTTTGTAATGACACATGACCCTCAGGAGCATTACAGATCAGATAACAGTCAAAATAGTGCACAAGTGGACATGTATTTAGTGGTCTTTGAAATACATCTAACAGATGGTTCCATTGCCATCATGTGTTTGGGAACCATGGTTTACTGGCAGGCTGACAAGTGCCATGTTCACATATGTGTAATGAATCTAAAAAGTACCATGAACATTATGCAAGGGCTTGCTCTGTGATGTGTTGTGATGAAACTCATGTGTCAAGTCTATGCAGATGACTGATGTGAATCTCTTTCTCATCCTTGTTCACAGCATCATCTACGGCTACTGGAGGAGACAGTACCATGGACCAAGAGGAAGTGGCAGGCCAGACTGGGTCCACTGTGGAGGAAGAGGAGGGACCCAGTGGCACGCAGGGTGAGGGGAGCCACACTGAGGGCCGGTCAGAAACATCTACAGCTGCAGAGGACGAATCAAGCTCCAGTGATGACTCCCTTGTGGTGGTGGGTGTTACGATAGCAGAGGCCACAACACCAGAGTCTGCCCCGCCACCACCACCATCTCCACCCTCACAGCTGCTCCCATTCAAAGTGTCCGTGGACCCTCCCGTGTTAGGGAGCATGTCTCCTTCGGGCCAGGCACCGCACCCCCTGCATCTGTCACCCCTGCTGCCCTGAGTGTGGAGTCTGTGGATTTGCTAAAACAGATCCATGTGGGGTAGACATCCATGCTGAGTGTCCTCCAGGCACACACCAGTCTTTTGACACAATTGGTGTCATACATTGAGGGCATGTCATCAGACATGTCTGCCCTACAGCGAACAAATCAGTCCATGGCCTACTCACTGATGGCAGCAGTGTCCCTCCTACAGCAGTCCCTCAACCCTCTTTCCTCTGGCCCATCCACAGACCCCACTACCATACCTGGCCCAAGCACACTCACACAGGCACATGCACACACACTAACAGACACAAGCAGCACACAGCCACCCAAAACAAAGTAAAAAAAGCACGCATACACACTCAGGGGACTGACATCACACACACAAGGGAGAGGGCCAAAAAACACACACACCCATTCACAACCACTCCGCATTCCTCAGCTACCTCTCCCTCCAAAACACCTACCCTTGGCTCTCCTGCAACCCCCCTTCCCAGAGGGTCTTCCTCTGTGACCTTGGCCTCTTCCCCACTGATACATCAGACCAGACTCGCAAGGGGAAGAGGAAATCCCCCAGCACAGAGAGGAGATCCACCCCTGCACGCACACACTCCCCTAAGAGTAGGAACACTGAGCCCCTCACCTGTACATCCCCCAGAATGAAGAAATCCAAAACCCCACCACCATCCCACACTTCCACCACAAAATCTACTTCCTCCCGAGCCCAGGCCACCCCTCCCAAAGTTCACACATCACACCCCAAGATGATACGGCCCTCCCCCCTACCACAAGCACTTCCCCTCCCACAACACCACACCTTCTGTCTGTTCCTGACACTGCAGTGGAGCCCCCACCCCTCAATCAGTCCTGTCCACTGCAGTTGAGCCCCCACCCACTCAATCAGACCTGTCCACTGCAGTGAAGCCCCCACCCCCTCAATCAGCCCAGTCCACTGCAGTGGATCCCGACACTCCAGTAGACCCCATCCCTCCCACAACCCAAACTGGTACACCCTAGTCCTGTCATTGCGGTGCCTGGCATGCCCCTAAATATGTCCCTCCAAGTGGAGATGTCCCCTAGTTGTAGCAGTGCAGGCAAGCGAGGGAGGAATAATCATATGGATTACCCCCTAAAGGACTCTATAAAATTGACTGGCCATTGGCCTTATTGTTCTTCATGTTTTTGAATTTGAAATACAAATGCTGAATAAAGCATTTTTTTTTCTTTTGTAGATTTGCTTTTCGTGTACCAAATTTTGTTAATAAGTCTAATGAAATTGCTGTTGAAATCTTGTTGTGGGAAAATAATGATATAGTGATGTGATGGACTGCAGGTGGTCATTGTATATGTGTCCTATTACAGTATGTATCAGAGTCATCATTGTCTGCAATTGCAGGTTGTCATGATCCACAACATTTTGGACAATGAGTGTGACATGCTTTTAACAACCTACTATCTTTGACTTACACTTTTGCACATAGGTCATGCTGCCATTTGTACACATTGTACAATTTTTTCAAGGTGCAACCGTCTACGATGGACATGCAGAATAGCGCATTGATGATGAACAAGTCATCTGTCTCATCTGTACAACTTGGTAAACATGAAGTTTGACTACGTGCCGATGACTTTGGACACACACATGTACACAGGCTGATGGAAACAAAGTATTCTGTGTGTTGTAGTTGTTGGATCCATGTCCGAGTCTCATTCAGACATGGTAGACCCCTGCCAAGACCAAGTTTGACACAGCTGACCTTCCACAGTAGTGAAATCACCTCATGGCAGTGTGTTAATCTGTGACATATCCTGAGCCCATGGTGTGTGTCATGTGAGCATGAATCTCTGTCTTCAAACCCCCTTTCCTACCAAGACTATAGTCCCTGCAGATGTCCCTGTTTGAGAAGCTTTCTGTGTGCTGACTACTCCAGTGCTTTCTAGGACTATTTGACTTTGAGTGTCCAAGATGTGGGTACACCAGTAGAATGCAGTCATTATGGTGACATCCTTGGTTGGGTTGAGACAAGGGCCTGCACTGTGAGCAAACTCACATGTGACGCATTTTGAATTCCCCAAGTAACATTTGTGCTAGCAACATCAGCGTGTTTTTAATCTGTCATCTGTTTTTGCAAGTTTTGCACTTGTATGTGTCTATGACTGATCACAATCAGCAGATTCTACCCTTCCCTGTAGCCTGATGGCAACATATCTTATTTGTAGGTCTCCTTGAGTGATTTCATTATTCAGAGACAGTGTTGAAGTTCCAAATGTGTCCAATACATATCACGTTATGCACATGTACTCCATCCTAAACGGATGTACGAATTTCCCATGTGTTATGTCTAGCTATGTGTATTGTGTTTGTGAAACACAGATCCCACCACCACCCCTGGTGTTGTCAACGGTGCAGGAAGATTAGCTTACACATTTGCGTGTGCATTTGAGCCTACTGACACAGTTGTTGTATCCCCTATCTGGTGCGCCAAGTGTCTTCCAAGTCTTCTGCAATACACACTCAGCATTGGCAATTTGACAATAGTGATGATCTGCACATAATGCAGCTTTTGTGGTTAGATGCAGTGTTGATGTGATAGACATGCAAACAAGATATCATTGTAAATGGTCTGATCTTGAGTTGTGTGCAACGCACATAGTCAACACATGTTGACTGTCTCATACGTTGTTGTTGGTCCATGCTTTTCTACACAGCAAGTAGGAATGTTGTCTACACTTGTAGAGCTGACAGCTGTGACACAACCACTTCATGTTTGTTGCAGTGGGAGGCTCATGATTCGATTTTGAGTGTCTGTGGACTTGTGTGGTGTCGTGGGCAGTCTCCTGTGTGCTTCATTGTACACTAACTTATCAAAATGTCATTCTTCTGTGAGTGTGTTTACTCATGTTGCCCTGCATGTTTTGTGTATGTGTTGTTGTGGACAGATGCAGTGAATTTATGTCCCATACATATGTGTGTCTGGCAACTCTTGTTCAACCATCAAATGTGTGTGTCATAGTATGTGGAGTGCTGGGTGTACCTTCCTGATCCAGACATTGCCACATTGGTCATGCACAACAGTATATGGACCCATGTTTGTGTTGAGATCAGAATGATGTGTGGTCAATAATGTATTCCTCGTCATACAGCCAGTGATCCACACTGTCATGGGTGCCTGTGCAATGTCACCTGTCAATGTAGGTTTAGATGATGCACATTGCTGGTGTTCAATGTGTGTGGTGTTTAGACTGGCCAAGTGTGACTTGTCTCCTGGCAAGGCACCTACCTACAATGTGGCCTCACATTACCAGCCATGCCCTGGGAGTAATGGTTGGGTATGTGAGATGATAGTTGTTCTTGCAAGGCACGTGACACAGAGCTCAAGAGTGAGTGTGCTCAAAAGTATAACCCACATCCTTATTTGGCATCACAGAGGGTCAGCAGACAGGATAATGTCACCACAGTGCTGTAGCCTTGAGGGTACTGTGGAAGAGAGTCTATCTCTTGATGTGTTGTTTGTTGTTCCACCAAACTTGTTCTGCATGTGACTCTTGTGCACCCGCTCATCATACAATGCCTGATTGGCCACAGTCACTATCCCAAATTATGGAATACTTCCAGATTGTACTCAACACGCATATGTCTCAGTGGAGTTCTGACGCACATCGTGTGTATTGTGCCAGGCAAGAAACACTTCAACACTCACACAGATGTTGTGTTTGTTCTGCAGTGTGTGGCTGGTTGGTTGTCTTTGTGCATTTTCACCCATGTATTTCGACTGTGTTTGAATGGCATTGAGTGGATGTTCAGTTTAGTTTTTTTCTCTACTGGCCCTGGGACTCCTTCATCTTCACTCTGCACAACCCTTATGTTTTGCATTTCACCTTGCTGCCACAGTGTGGTACTGGATCTCATCAATGCTGTTGTTTCAGATTGAATCCTTTGTATTTGTGTCTGCTTATGACAAAAATGTGTGTTTATGCATTTTGGATGGTCACATGTTACATTGTCCAATTGAACATTGGTGGCAGTGTTAGCCCCAAATAGCACTGATTGCCTGCACATGGCTGGGGTATGTAACACACAAAACAATGCTTGCCTCAACAATTCTGTTGTTGTTTGGCACACAAACACTACTTCATCACTACATTGCTTGTGTGTGTTGGCACCAAAAACTACATGATTGCTTGAACATGCTGGGGGTGTGAGACCTACATTCACCTATTTGTCACTACAGTGTTGGCGGGTTTATACCCCAAATCCACTATATGGTTGACAATGCTGGGGGCTTGAACCCCACATTCACCTTTTTGTCCCTACAGTTTTGGTGGGTTTATACCCCACATCCACTATATGGTTGACAATGCTGGGGGCTTGAAACCCACATTCACCTTTTTGTCACTACAGTGTTGGCGGGTTTATACCCCAAATCCACTATATGGTTGACAATGCTGGGGGCTTGAAACCCACATTTACCTTTTTGTCACTACAGAGATGGGGGGTTTGTTCAGCATGTCACTCTATGTATTTGTTTTACAGGCAGTTTGCACACATAACACAAAATTTGCATTGAAACCTTGGGGGAGTGTTAGGCATCCACCCCCTATGGGGTGGCCGATGCTGGTAGTGTTAGGCATCCACCCCCTATGGGGTGGCCAATGCTGGTAGTGTTAGGCATCCACCCCCCTATAGGTAGAGAATGCTGGTAGTGATAGACATCCACCCCCTATGGGGTGGCCAATGCTGGTAGTGATAGACATCCACCCCCTATGGGGTGGCCAGTGCTAATAGTGTTAGGCATCCACCCCCTATGGGGTGGCCAATGCTGGTAGTGTTAGGCATCCACCCCCCTATAGGTAGAGTATGCTGGTAGTGATAGACATCCACCCCCCTATAGGTAGAGAATGCTGGGAGTGATAGACATCCACCCCCTATAGGTAGAGAATGCTGGTAGTGATAGACATCCACCCCCTATGGGGTGGCCAATGCTGGTAGTGATAGACATCCACCCCCCTATAGTTAGAGAATGCTGGGAGTGATAGACATCCACCCCCTATGGGGTGGCCAATGCCGGTAGTGATAGACATCCACCACCTATGGGGTGGCCAATGCTGGTAGTGATAGACATCCACCCCCTATGGGGTGTCCAGTGCTAATAGTGTTAGGCATCCACCCCCTATGGGGTGGCCAATGCTGGTAGTGTTAGGCATCCACCCCCCTATAGGTAGAGTATGCTGGTAGTGATAGACATCCACCCCCCTATAGGTAGAGAATGCTGGGAGTGATAGACATCCACCCCCTATAGGTAGAGAATGCTGGTAGTGATAGACATCCACCCCCTATGGGGTGGCCAATGCTGGTAGTGATAGACATCCACCCCCCTATAGGTAGAGAATGCTGGGAGTGATAGACATCCACCCCCTATGTGTTGGACAATGCTGGTAGTGATAGACATCCACCCTCTATGGGGTGGCCAATGCTGGTAGTGTTAGGCATCCACCCCCTATGGGGTGGCCAATGCTGGTAGTGATAGACATCCACCCCCCTATGGGGTGGACAATTCTGGTAGTGATGGACATCCACCCCCTATGGGGGTGTTGCCTTTCACGGGGTTGTGACGTTTTTGTGTGTGGTAGGTGTCTGACTTACCGTCTGTGACAAACGCGTCGGTTACGGTTGTTGAATCGACCGTAGGCATACAGTATGAGGATGACATGCGCGATCGGATACATGGCTGCTTCGTCTTGTACGCAGTGATCGTGTTGTGGTGTGAATCGGAGCTGAAATATAGCTCTTCCGGATGCTGTGACGTGCTGGAGGTAGCAACCTGCTCGGCGCGTAGGAAGTACGCATCGTACTTGGCCGGCCGGAAATTGCTTTGGAAATGGCTCCGGACGATTCCATTCAGCGTTTACGGAGTCTGTTCGTGCGGGAATTGGTCCTGGAATCGGAGCGTACGTGTCGCTCGGGAATAGGAGACATTTGCGCATCGTACTTCGTCGTTTGGATGTACCGGCTCCCAGAACGTGTCGGTCGGAAGGTAACACTACAGACAGCTCTCGGAGGGCCTTCCGAGCGGGATTGGAATCGACCCCTGTAGGAAAGTAGGATCTGCTTCTTATGGTTAACCCTACTTTTTGCACCCACTGCTTTGACTAGTCTGGCTGGGATCCTGCTATTCAGGACCCCAGCCTATCTGCTTTCTCCCTTAAATTGCAACATATGTACTTTGGTACACTCCAGATTGGATACTGGGGTATCCTTTTAAGTCCCTAGTATATGGTACCCATGTACCCAGGGCATAGGTACCCCAGAGGCCTCCAATGGGCTGAAGCATGTATTATGCCACCCATGAGAGGCCGTGCAAAATAGAACTCTAGGTCTGCTACAGCAGCCTGTGTAAGTTGGTGATTGCACTACTTACTTTAGATATAGGTTCACTATATCTATATATATCACTACACTTAAAGCTTTGTAAGTCACCCCTATAGCAGGCCTTAACAATCCTGAAGGCAGGGTGCTGGGTTTTGCGTGAGAGGGTGCTCCTGCATGAGCAGGGCCCCTCTGCAGTCTTCGGAGACCATTCTCCCGGGCTGTACATGATACTACCAGACATATAGGTAGAGGTGCATTATAACCTCGCGGTAAATGCTATCTCGAAAACAACTGCAACGAAGTATGTAGTGTTTGGGGTCAAACACCTTGGAATCATACCTCCACACCAGTAACTGGTGTGTGAGGTATGATTCCTCCCCTCAGAAACGAGGTCCTGGGGGTACCTAAGTCTACCGGTACCAACTTTCTCGAGCCTTAAAGCACAAAATGGATGCTGCCAGCCACAGACACGAGTCTGCCCTCCTGCTGCTGAGCCAAGCTCGAGCAGGGGAAGGCAGCACAATAGGCATCCTGTCACAGGGAGGTGTTACCACCTCCCAGACAGGATTTAGTGTATTGGGGCTGGGTGGGTGCACTGTCTCAGTGCCAGAAAGTCTGCACGAGGGGCACACTTGGTGTCCCTGTGCATAGGCCAGTTCAAACCAGTTCTGGGAGCCATCCGCTCCTGCTCCGGCGTGAAACTGGACAAAGGATATGGGTGTAGCCACCCCCCTGTCCTGTCTCTCCCCTAGGAGGGTCCCAAGATTCTGTCCAACCCTTTCCCGTGGGTATAAAATGGGTTACCTGGATACAGGACATTAGATTTTACGTGGACAAGATTTAGCAAGAAGATACCACTACACTTCGACCGTCTGGACACGCTGGACTTTGCTGGACCTCCCTTGGGCTCGACTTCATCTTCCCTTGCCGTCCACAGTCTCGCCATTGTCCGTGATCCATACAGGCTCCGTGCAGGACCCTGTGGACCTCCAAGACAACAGAAGAATCTCCCTTGGAGTGAAGGAGTCACTCCCCTGCAAACGCAGGCACCGTAATGCATCTGACTGGTTTGCTGACCCTGAGCTCCTGTGGTCTCCGAAGGCTCCAGCAACACAGGAGGTGGGTTTCTGAAAGTCACTGAGGTTGAGCTGCCCTCTCACTGAGTTTGAGGTGGATAGCCCTCGTGGGGACAGTATACCCATACTCCTGTGCACCGTGTCCATTTGCAGCTGCACATGCTTGTTGCCATGCAACAATTCCATGCATTGGGCCATCTGTAGCCCTGACACCAGCGCATCTTTTCTGAGAAGGACTCTGGCATCATCGCACTCTGTGCCCTGCTAGCTGGTATCCTGTGAAACCGCCTGAGGTCCCCTCGCGACTCCTGTGCCTTCGGCCTGTGGGTCCACTTGAGGGTCAACTTTGCTTTATTTGGGCTCCCCTGGTTGCTCCAGGCCTGCCCTGACTCCCCTTGCTGTGGTGAGTCTCCTGGTCCTTGCTGGGCCAGATCGACACTGAACTTGACCATCTACGTTGTTACCATTGCCAAGGCTTGATTGGTGCTCCAGCCGGACACCGACCCCTCAGCACTCAACATCCTTCATGGGACAGCTCGCCTCTGGCTCCTGGTTGTCCTAGACATCTCTGGGTTCTCGCAGCTGAAGAGTCAAGCTCAGCGTCAACACACCTGAAGCACCCAACATCGGTGGGCATTCGTCTACCGAGCCCCTGGTCACTCCAAAGTGACCCAGACTCTGTCCCCTCTGCTTTCAGGTTCTTCTCATCTAGAATCCACATTTGGATTCCACCGGACACATTTTGTTCTTCCCGCAGCAGCATTTCTTTGTCGACATCCATAGAAAACGACGAGGGTTTCCGACGCCACTTCGCACCTATGCACCCGGCTCCTCTGGGATAGGTAACTCTGGTTCAAAGGTATCCACGGGTGGGGTGGCTCTTCAAACTCTTAAGTTCCAAGGGTTGTCTTCGTAATCTGCTGGGAAGGGTCCTTAATCTCTGATTTTCAAACCGCGACTTTCCCATTGAATTGTACGGAGCACGCGGTCGTGTTCCCACACTGCACCCATCCTCCGTGGGGTCCCTACTCACTCACCTTGGGTGGTTCCTTGGGGTCCCAGTGATTCTACACCTTCTAGACTAGGTCTAGTCCCAAGTCGTGGTTCTTATACCACTCATTTAGTATATGGTTTGGTCTCCCCGGGAGCCCACTGTATATTGTGCTACTTACGTTTGATTCTTTGCAACTGTATTATTTGATTTGTGTTCTATCCTTGTGTAGAGGATACTAGAGAGTGTTATACATAATAAATACATATTTTTATAACTACTGTGTGGTTTCCCTTTCATTTAACCAATACTATAAGGTTGCATTCTGGTAAAACAAGGTGCTTAACATTCCTTCAAGACTTAGCCTGAAGGCTGCTCTCCATAGCTACCACTAGGATAGCTTTCAATAAAGGTTATCTTTGACCTGATCACCATAAGGGTTGTTTGGACTGGTACAAGGTGCCCACTTTCATTAGTGGACAGCATATACCAGGCCAACTTCTCACATTGGTGTGCAGCGATTGGGATTCAAGCCTGCATTGTTTTACCAGAAAAATCTTTGTATTGATTAACTGAAAAACCACTAGTATCTAGGAACATATAATACTAGCTTAAGATAGTAAGTTCTACTGAACTTGGGGTTGGGTAAGTCAAGGGTCTAGCACACCCTTTCTCCAACCTAAGAGAGTTAGGTTCCCACTAGGTTAGGTAGGTGCCTACTCTACACCTCACTTAGTATGTCTTCTACTGAGAATGCCACAGGTGGCATCCTGCCTACTAAATATGATAGCTTTGCATTCACTGAATTAAAAGCTATGTGTGTATCTAGGAAGCGGAAGGGAGAAATGCCAACACTCAACGTCTAATAGATGCATTACTGCTAGATGACATTAGGAAGACTCCTGGGTCAGATGAGCAGGATAGAGTGGGTGGTACAGGGGAAGAAGATAGGTCAGGAGGGGACACCTTCTATGACCTAGATTCCAACCCTGGACAGGAGGATCAAAATGATCCACCCCTGAACAACTCAGATCCCCAGGAGGAAGAGGAAGAGGAAGAAGAGGATCAAGAGGACCCTCACTTTAGTCCTCCGGGGAGAGTGCAGAGTTTACCAAGGAGATCTAGGTCTCCCTCTGCTGAGTCAGATCATTCTAGACATTCTATAGGGACCTCTGTTTCTAGCAAGAGGGACAACTCTTATGACAGGGAGTGCCAATCGCTAGAGCTTGAGAAAGCTAAGTTTAGACTCAGGCAACAGCAATTGGCCCTGGATAAAGAGTCCCTAGAAGTCCAGAAGACTAGGAAGAAATTGGGACTAGAGTCCCATGGTGGCAGCTCTAGTGTCCCTAGGGTTAGGGAACACACCTTTGATCATAGGAACCTGAGCAAGATTGTCCCTCCCTTCCATGTAGGGGATGATATCCTGAAATGGATAACTGCTTTGGAGAGGGCCTGTAAAGTACAGAGGGTCCCTCAAGAGCAGTGGGCAGCTATCTTGTGGCTCTCCTTTGCTGACAAAGGTAGAGATAAGCTCCTCACTGTAAGAGAAGAGGATGCTGATAACTATTCAGTCCTGAAGAGTGCTCTCATTGAAGGGTTTGGCTTAACCATTGAACAGTACAGGATTAAGTTCAGAGACACCCAGAAGACACAGACTCAGGCCTGGGTAGACTTTGTTGATTGTGCCATTAAGGCTCTGGAAGGCTGGTTACTTGGTAGCAAGGTGAATGATTTTAAAGGATTGTACAACTTGATTATGAGGGAGCAGATCCTTAATAATTGCCAAAAACAGTTGTTGCATTAATACCTGGTTGATTCTGATCTGACTTCTCCCCAAGAACTGGGAAATAAGGCAGATAAGTGGGTCAGAACCAGGGCGAAGCAGAAAACCCAGACCAATGGTGGTGACCAGAAGAAACCAGACTCTAAGAACTCAGATAAGGGTGGGGACAAAAATAAAGATCAAAAGTCTTCATCAGGGCCCCAAAAACCTGCATCTGGGGGGGAGTCAGAATCCAACAAGGGAAAAGGCAAAAGAAACCTTGATGTAATATCTGTAAAGAGAAAACCCATTGGACAAAAGATGCCAATTGTCCAAGGGCCAAGGATTCTACTCCTACCACCACTGCCCCTAAGGCAACTGCTCCCCCTAGCACAGTTTCAAGTGGTGGCACACAGAACAAGGGAATAGTGGGGTTAACCTTGGGCTTTGAGGTGGGTTCTGGCCTAGTCAGAACTCCAGCTCAGGCTGTTCTAGTCTGTGATGGAGGCATGGCCATTGCCTCCTTATTTGTAAGTCCCAGTAACCTGGTAAAATACAGACAACAGCCTTTAATAAATGGTAAGGAGGCCATAGCATACAGGGACACAGGTGCAAGTGTCACAAAGATGACAAAAGATCTTGTGGACCCTGACCAGATCATACTTGGTGAGATGTACCAAGTGACCAATGCTAGCAATGTCAGGACAGACCATTCCATGGCAGTTGTTAATTTCACCTGGGGAGGGATAACTGGCCCTAAGAAGGTTGTGGTAAGTTCAGACCTCCCTGTGGAATGCTTATTGGGCAATGATTTGGAGACTTCAGACTGGGCTGAAGTGGAACTCAGGACTCATGCAGCAATGTTAGGCATCAGTGCAGATGTGTTTGCTCTGACTAGGTCACAGGCCAAACTGAAAGCCACTTAGCAGGCCCTGGATCCTGAAAGGATGGACCAGGTGCCTTCCAAGAAGAGGAGCAGGAGGGGTAAGGCTGAGTCTTCCCCCCTGGCTCAGGAAGAGGATCAGTCTTTGGAGGAAGGTGATCCCAGGCCTTGTGAAGGAACTGTCCCAGAGGAACTAGAACCTGACCAGGTTGAGTTTTTGGGGACAGGGGGTCCTTCCAGGGCAGAACTGAGCCAGGAGCAGCAAACCTGCCCCTCTCTTGAACCCCTCAGACAGAAAGCTGCTGCTAAGGCTGCAGGCAATGTCAGTGGATCTCACAAGATCTATTGGGATGAGGGACTTCTATATTCAGAGGGTAGAGACCCCAAGCCTGGTGCCACCAGGAGGTTGGTTATACCTCTGAAGTTTAGGGGTTTCCTACTCACCCTAGCACATGACATTCCCCTAGCAGGACACTTAGGCCAAAGCAAGACTTGGGAAAGGCTTGTCCCTCACTTTCACTGGCCTCATATGTCAGAGGACACAAAGGAGTTTTGTCGCTCCTGTATCACTTGCCAAGCCAGTGGTAAGGTAGATGGTACTACAAAGGCCCCCCTGATACAACTACCTGTGGTGGGGGTTCCCTTTGAGAGGGTTGGAATTGACATAATTGATCCCATGAACCCTCCAACAGCATCTGGACATTCTTACATCCTGGTGTTGGTAGACCATGCTACCAGGTATCCAGAAGCTATTCCCCTTAGGACCACCACAGCAACTGTGGTGGCAAGGGCCCTCCTGGGGATTTTCTTCAGGGTGGGTTTTCCTAAGGAGGTCATAACAGACAGAGGTACTAACTTTATGTCTAGTTACATAACTGCAATGTGCAAAGAGTGTGGTGTCAACTACAAGTTTACTCACCCTATCATCCTCAATGCAATGGGTTGGTTGAAAGGTTCAACAAAACCCTAAAGGGCATGATAATGAGGCGCCCAGAAAACCTCAGGCGAAAATGGGATGTTCTGTTGGCCTGCCTTCTCTTTGCCTACAGAGAGGTGCCACAGAAGGGGGTTGGCTACAGCCCTTTTGACCTTTTGTTTGGTTACCCAGTTAGGGGTCCACTGTGTCTGGTGAAGGAGGGATGGGAGTTACCTCTCAAACCTCCTAAACAGGATATTGTGGACTATGTACTTGGTCTCTGCTCCAGGATGGCTGAGTATATGAAGAGTTACAGCAAACAAATGATGGACGGAATGCTGACAATGCAAACATTCTCCCCCAGTCAAAAGATCTGGGTTAAATCCATCGTTCTTTTGCCCACTACGCCACCCTAGTTTAGACCCAGCCATATGCAAATCAGTCTTGACCCTGTGCCCCATGGGAACAGTCCAGACCGAACTGCCAGGCCAGGTCCTCCCTGGACCGGAAACAAGCATCCTGGGACCGGTTTCAGGGTATGTCACCCTTCTTCAGCCAGGCTAGCTTGAATCCAGTGGCACAGTGAGCAATGAGTATATGAAGAAGGCATCCAAAAACCTTGAGGCTAGCCAGGAATTGCAAAAGGCCTGGCATGACCAAAAGGCTGTCTTGACTGTTTACCAGCCAGGACAGAAAGTGTGGGTGCTGGAGCCTGTGGCCCCAGCAGCTCTCCAAGACAGATGTAGTGGACCCCACACCATACTTGAGCAAAAGGGAGAGGTCACTTACTTGGTGGACCTGGGAACTCCCAGGAGCCCCCACAGGGTGCTCCATGTGAACAGGCTCAAGCCTTATGGTGACAGGGCAGACATGCGCTTGCTCATGGCTACTGATGAGGGACAGGAGGAAGAGAGTGACCCACTCCCTGACCTCCTCTCACAGAACCCTGATGATGGCTCAGTAGCTGGTGTAGCTTTGGCAAGCAGCCTCACTGAGCAGCAACAGTCTGATTGCAGGAAGGTCCTCAATCAGTTTAGGCAGATGTTCTCACTGACTCCAAGTCAGACCACCTGGTGTTCCCATGAAGTGGACACAGGTGAAAACCTACCTGTAAAGAACAACATTTACAGACAACCTGACCATGTCAGGGACTGCATCAGGACTGAGGTCCAAAAGATCCTGGAATTGGGAGTCATTGAGCCCTCAACTAGTCCTTGGGCTAGTCCAGTGGTCTTGGTACCTAAACCTCACACCAAGGATGGTAAGAGAGAGATGAGGTTTTGTGTTGACTACAGGGGACTCAATGGAGTCACCAGGACTGATGCTCATCCTATTCTAAGGGCAGATGAACTCATAGATACTTTGGCCTCAGCCAAGTTTCTGAGTACTTTGACCTTACAGCTGGCTACTGGCAAATCAGACTAGCTGAGGATGCCAAGCCAAAAACAGCATTCTCCACCCCTAGTTGGCCCTACCAATTTGTGGTGATGCCTTTTGGCTTGAAGAATGCACATGCCTTATTTCAAAGGTTGGTGAACAAAGTTCTCACAGGCCTGGAAGACTATAGTGCAGCTTATCTAGATGATATTGCTATCTTTAGTTCCACCTGGGAGGATCACCTGGTCCACCTGAAAAATGTTTTGGAGGCCTTGCAAAAGGCAGGCCTCACTATCAAGGCCACTAAGTGCCAGATAGGGCAGAGTCAGGTTGTGTACCTGGGCCACCTTGTGGGTGGAGGCCAGGTTCAACCATTGCAGAGCAAAATCCAGACTATAATGGAATGGGTTGCTCCAACTACCCAGACTCAGGTCAGAGCTTTCTTGGGCCTGACTGGGTATTACAGGAGATTTGTCAAGGACTATGGGTACATAGTGACTCCCTTGAATGACCTGACATCAAAGAGAATGCCCAAGAAAGTTCAGTGGACAGTTTGCTGTCAGAAGGCATTTGATGACCTCAAGCAGGCCATGTGCACTGCTCCCATTCTGCAAAGTCCTGATTATTCCAAGCAATTCATTGTTCAAACTGATGCATCTGAGTTGGGGGTAGGGGCTGTGTTATCACAATTGAATGCAGAGGGTCAGGATCAGCCAGTAGCTTTTATTAGCAGAAGGCTGACCCCCAGAGAGAAACGTTGGTCAGCTATTGAGAGGGAAGCCTTTGCTGTGGTTTGGGCTCCGAAGAAGTTGAGGCCATACTTGTTTGGAACTCACTTCATTGTTCAGACTGACCACAAGCCCCTCTTGTGGCTAAAACAGATGAAGGGTGAAAACCCCAAACTTTTGAGGTGGTCCATTTCCCTACAGGGGATGGACTATACAGTGGAACATAGACCTGGGAGTAACCATGCCAATGCAGATGGACTCTCCGGATATTTCCACTTAGAACATGAAGACTCAATTGGGCAAGGTTAGTCTCATCTTCTTTTGTTTGGGGGGGTTGTGTAGGAAAGTAGGATCTGCTTCTTATGGTTACCCCCACTTTTTGCTTTTTGCACCCACTGTTTTGACTAGTCTGGCTGGGATCCTGCTATTCAGGACCCCAGCCTAGCTGCTTTCTCCCTTAAATTGCAAAATATGTATTTTGGTACACTCCAGATTGGATACTGGGGTACCCTTATAAGTCCCTAGTATATGGTACCCATGTACCCAGGGCATAGGTACCCCAGAGGCCTCCCATGGGCTGAAGCATGTTTTATGCCACCCATGAGAGGCCATGCAAAATGGAACTCTATGTCTACTACAGCAGCCTGTGTAAGTTGGTGACTGCACCACTTACTTTAGATATAGGTTCGCTATATCTGTATATATCACTTCACTTAAAACTTTGTAAGTCACCCCTATAGCAGGCCCTAACAATCCTGAAGGCAGGGTGCTGGGTTTTGCGTGAGAGGGTGCTCCTGCATGAGCAGGGCCCCTCTGCAGTCTTCGGAGACCATTCTCCCGGGCTGTACGTGATACTACCAGACATATAGGTAGAGGTGCATTATAACCTCGCGGTAAATGCTATCTCGAAAACAACTGCAACGAAGTATGTTGTGTTTGGTGTCAAACACCTTGGAATCATACCTCCTCACCAGTAACTGGTGTGGGAGGTATGATTCCTCCCCTCAGAACCGAGGTTCTGGGGGTACCTAAGTCTACCGGTACCAACTTTCTCGAGCCTTACAGCACAAAATGGATGCTGCCAGCCACAGACACGAGTCTGCCCTCCTGCTGCTGAGCCAAGCTTGAGCAGGAGAAGGCAGTACAATAGGCATCCTGTCACAGGGAGGTGTTACCACCTCCCAGACAGGATTTAGTATATTGGGGCTGGGTGGGTGCACTGTCTCAGTGCCAGAAAGTATGCACGAGGGGCACACTTGGTGTCCCTGTGCATAGTCCAGTTCAAACCAGTTCTGGGAGCCATCCGCTCCTCCTCTGGCGTGAAACTGGACAAAGGACATGGGTGTAGCCACCCCCTGTCCTGTCCCTCCCCTAGGAGGGTCCCAAGAATCTGTCCAACCCTTTCCCGTGGGTATAAAATGGGTTACCTGGCTACAGGACATTAGATTTTATGTGGACAAGATTCTGCAAGAAGATACCACTACACTTCGACCGTCTGGACACGCTGGACTTCGCTGGACCTCCCTTGGGCTCGACTTCATCTTCCCTTGCTATCCCCAGTCTCACCACTGTCCGTGATCCATACAGGCTCCATGCAGGACCCTGTGAACCTCCAAGACAACAGAAGAATCCCCCTTGGAGTGAAGGAGTCACTCCTCTGCAAACGCAGGCACCGTAATGCATCTGACCAGTTTGCTGACCCTGAGCTCTTGTAGACTCCGAAGGCTCCAGCAACACAGGAGGTGGGTTTCTGAAGGTCTCTGAGGTTGAGTTGCCCTCTCACTGAGTTTGAGGCGGATATCCCTCATGGGGACCGTATACCCGCACTCCTGTGCACCGTGTCCATTTGCAGCTGCACATGCTTGTTGCCATGCAACAATTCCATACTTTGGGCCATCTGTAGGCCTGACCCCAGTGCATCTTTTCTGAGAAGGACTCCAGCATCCTCGCACTCTGTACTCTGCTAGCTGGCATCCTGTGAAACCGCCTGAGGTCCCCTTGCAACTCCTGTGCCTTCAGCCTGTGGGTCCACTTGAGGGTCAACTTTGCTTTATTTGGGCTCCCATGGTTGCTCCAGGCCTGCCCTGACTCCCTTTGCTGTGGTGAGTCTCCTGGTCCTTGCTGGGCCAGATCGACACTGAACTTGACCATCTATGTTGTTGCCGTTGCCAAGGCTTGATTGGTGCTCCAGCCGGACACCGACCCCTCAACACTCGACAGCCTTCGTGGGACAGCTTGCCTCCAGCTCCTGGTCATCCTAGACATCTCCGGGTCCTCGCAGCTGAAGAGTCAAGCTCACCATCAACACACCTGAAGCACCCGACATCAGTGGGCATTCGTCTACCGAGCCCCTGGTCACTCCAAAGTGACCCAGACTCTGTCCTCTCTGCTCTCAGGTCCTTCTCATCTAGAATCCACATTTGGATTTCACCGGACACTTTTCATTCTACCCACAGCAGCATTTCTTTGTCGACATCCATAGAAAACAACTAGGGTTTCCGACGTCACTTCGCACCTATGCACCCGGCTCCTCTGGGATAGGTAACTCTGGTACAAAGGTATCCACGGGTGGGGTGGCTCTTCAAACTCTTAAGTTCCAAGGGTTGTCTTCGTAATCTGCTGGGATGGGTCCTTAATCTCTGATTTTCCAACTGCGACTTTCCCATTGAATTGTACGGAGCACGTGGTCATGTTCCCACACTGCACCTGTCCTCCGTGGGGTCCCTACTCACTCACCTTGGGTGGTTCCTTGGGGTCCCAGTGATTCTACACCTTCTAGACTAGGTCTAGTCCCGAGTCGTGGTTCTTATATCACCTATTTAGTATCTGGTTTGGTCTCCCCCGGGAGCCCACTGTGTATTGTGCTACTTACGTTTGAATCTTTGCAACTGTATTATTTGATTTGTGTTCTATCCTCATGTAGAGGATACTAGAGAGTGTTATATATAATAAATACATATTTTTATGACTACTGTGTGGTTTCCCTTTCATTTAACCAATACTATAAGGTTGCATTCTGGTAAAACAAGGTGCTTAACATTCCTTCAAGACTTAGCCTGAAGGCTGCTCTCCACAGCTACCACTAGGATAGCTTTCAATAAAGGTTATCTTTGACCTGATCACCATAAGGGTTGTTTGAACTGGTACAAGGTGCCCACTTTCATTAGTGGACAGCATATACCAGGCCAACTTCTCACAACCCCTATGTGGTTAACTTGAAGAATTAAGAAGTGACAGAAGTATTACACATTCTGCTACTGGAATAAGAAAACTTACAGATGACTGTACTGGATCAGTAGTGTTTTCTCAAAATCTTCAGCAGGATGCTCAAGAATTTCTAATGGTAATGCTAGGACTATTAGTTGAAGAAGATGTGAATATCAATGAATTATTTGGTTTAACTTATAAATGTAAGCATAATTATGAAGATTGTGAATTTACATCTTGCGCTGAAATCAATTCAGAACAATTCCCCTATGTGGCGTTACCAGATTATAAAGCTGTGCCCTTTAAAAATTTAACTAAAAATGCCGATCAAGATATGACCTGTCCAAACTGCAGATCAGAACTTAGGTCAACGTTGTTTCTATAAAGGTATGGAAAATATGTCATAGTCATGTTACAATGATGCAGAGTAGATGTACTAAATTAGAAACTGAAATTACAAACTTTGTGGCTGGGAAAATTTCCATTTCAAAAAGAACTTTCACAACTACAGCAATCATATTTCATGAAGCAGCTAATATAACTTATGGACACTATACAATATATTTAGGATGTCAAACAGGATGGACAGAGTGCAATGACATACAAGTGACATTCAAATCAAGACTACCTAAAAAGTTACCAAACTCATATCTGCTATTTCTAGAACCGAAGTTTTAGGAAGAATTTAGGATAAGAAAATATGGTATTGTGTTGACATGTACATGCATTATGTGTTTCTGAGTCATTATTCGGCCTATTAGCGGGAATTGTCTACAGCAAGCTGTTAGAAATGAAAGACTCTTTCCAACTGCAGGAAAGGAATTTATAAAACATTACAGGAGTACATCCTGTTACTACAGATAACAACTAAATTGAGGTACTAGAATACCAGCAGCCTTACTTTGCATCTAAAAAGTCTCTTCACCACTAAAACATTGACCCCTTTTGTTACTGCCACAGCAACTTCTAGGTAGTACTGTATATTATGTTTTTTGTACATGGACCAAGAATATTTTAGACATCATTCGGCCTAACAGTGATGATGTTTACAAAAGGATATCCAAAAATGAAGAGTGCTTCATAATTTTTGGACACTTTGTACCAGATATAAAAATATCAGAAACAGTTTTAACGTATAGTTGCTTTCATTAAGGTAGTAACCTGTCAGCAAGCAAGTATTAACAAAGTTGCAGTGAGTGGAATGCACATTATGACAGCTTTGTAATGCTCTACTGTGTACATTTGTTTTTTTTTACAATCCATTGATTGTTTTTTCCCCACTTTTTGATGATGATGCTTCATACAGAGCACTGTTGAAAGTGAAGTAGCATGAAAGCTGAAAACAGTAAAAAACAGTAAAATATTTGTCTATATTCAATTTAAGTTTTGGAGAAAAAATATTGAGTGTTGTTTTGGTTGCCTAATGTTCAAAATGAAATTCTAATACATTTTTCTCTTTTTATATTTTTTCACAGTGGTTGGAGGTTGGGAGATATTATGTGTGTCAAATCACTAATCTAGTGATGGATTTGAGTCACTACTCATATACTCATCCCAACTCCCAGGCATTACAGTTCCACTCATCCAATCACCCAGCCACCACCTAGGCAGTCATCCAATCACCCAGGTGGTACCCATGGAGACATGCCTTCACTCAGTCACTATGCAGTTATGGAATCACCGAGACACTACACTTGCACTCTTTCATTCATCCAGGCACTGCACTTGCACTCATCCATTCACCCAGGCACTACACTTGCAGTCATCCAATCACCCAGGCAGTACCCATGGAGTCATCCATTCACTCAGGCAGTGCCCTTGCAATCATGCAATCACCAACGCACTGCACGTCCACTCATTCATTCACCCAGGCATTTCACTTGCACTGATCCGTTCACTCAGGCACTATACTTGCACTCATCCGTTCACCCAGACACTATACTTTCACTTATCCATTCATCCAGTCACTGCATATGCACTCATCCAATTATCCACGCACTGCACTTGCACTCATGCAATCATCCAGGCAGTACACTTGCACTCATACAATCACTCAGGCACTACCCATGCAGTCATGGCATCTTGCACACCCTGCCTTGTACTCATTCGTTCACCCAGGCACTGCACTTACAATCATTCATTTACCCAGGCAATGCACTTGCACTTATCCATTCATCCAGGCACTGCGCTTGCACTAATGCAATTATCTAGGCAGTGCATGTGTACTCATCCAATCACTCAGGCATTATCAATGCAGTCATGCAATCACCCAGGCACTGCACGTACACTCATCCATTCACCTAAGTACTGCATTTGCACTTATCAATTCACCCTGGCAGTGCACTTGCACTCGTCCATTCAGCCAGACACTACCCATGCAGTCATGCAATCATCCAGGCACTGCACTTGCACTCATACAATCACACAGGCAGGACCCATACACTCAACCATTCCCCCAGGCACTATAATTGTAGTCATCCATTCACCCAGGCACTACCCTTGCACTCTTAAAGTCACCCATGCAATACCGAGGCACTCACCCAATCACCAATGCACTACCCATGCAGTAATCAAGTCACCCTGGCACTACCCATGAACTCATCCAATTACCCAGGCACTACCTATGCACTCATCCAATAACCCAGGTACTACAGTTGCACTCATGCATTCACCCGGGTACTATACTTGCACTTATCCATTCACCCAGACACTGCACTTGCACTCATCCAATTATCCTGCTACTGCACTTGCACTCATTCAATCTCCCAGACGCTACTCAGGCCCTTATCCAGTCACCCAGGTGGTAGCCATGGAGTCATCCATATGCTCAGGCACTACCCATGTAGTCATGCAATCATCCAGGAACTGCGCTTGTACTCATTCTTTCATCATTCATTCACCCAGGCACTACATTTAAACTTATCCATTCACTCAGGCACTGTACGTGTAGTCATCCCTTCAGCCAGGCACTTCACTTACACTCATACAATCACCCTGGCACTACCCTTGTACTCACTCATTTACCCAGGCAATGCACTTGTACTCATCCAATGATCCAGGTACTGTACTTGCACTCATGCAATCATGTAGGCACTGCATGTGCACTCATTCATTCACCCAGGCACTGTACTTGCAATCATCTAATGAACCAGGTACTGCACTTGCACTCATGCAATCATGTAGGCACTGCACTTGCACTCATACAGTCACTCCGGCATTGCGCATGCAGTCATATAATCACCCAGGCACTACCCATGCACTCATACAATCACCCAGCCACTACCCATACATTCATCCAATCACCTAGGCACTACTCATATATTCATTGAATCATCCAGATACTACACATGCACTCATCCAATCAGCCAGACACTACCTAGGCACTCATATAATCACCTAGGCACTACCTATTTACTCGTCTAATCACCAACGCACTACCCATGCACTCATTCATTCACCCAGCCACTACCTTTGCACTCATGGAATCACCCAGGCACTACCTATGCACTCATGTAATCAACCAGGTACTACCCATACACACATCCAATCGCCCAGGCACTATACTTGCACTTATTCAATCACCCATGCACTACCCATAAAGCAATCAAATCACCCTGGCACTACACATATACTCATCCAATTATCCAGGCACTACCCATACAGTCATCCAATCACCCAGGCACTACCAATGCACTCATTCAATCACCCTGGCACTACTCGTGCACTCATACGATCACCTAGGCACTACCCATACACTCATACAGTCACCCAGACACTACCCATGCACTCAGCTAATTACCCAGGCAGTCCCTTTGCACTCATCTAATCATTGAGGTACAACCCATGCAGTCCTACAATTATCCAGGCACTACCTACGCACTCATAGATTCACCCAGGCACCACTCCTGCACTCATGATACCACCCATGCACCAGTCATGCACTCATTCAATCATCCATTCACCAGTCATACACTCATTCCAACATACATGCATACTTTATCTTTTTTTAACTTTAGTTTGAACAAGAACCTTTTTTTTAATTTGTTTTGTGGTTTTGTAAAGTTTTAAAAAAAATTGTTCTTTTTTATGGTAACAAAAATGGCAACTGGGATAGGAGGAATTCGAAATATGTGCAAAGAGAAATGTGCAAAAAATATAAAAGGGGAAAGAAATTAGCATGTATAATTTTCTGCAGCATTGCGAATAGCTGTAACACTCTGCTCACCAGCACTTATAACAACATTACAGTCCATGCAATACGTGGCCATTCTTCAAAACTCTGGAGCCATATCTGTTGTCGTAGTCTGCACATCTGAAGGGACTTTCTGGGCAGGAATTGTTGCTGCTGCCCCTGATGTAGATGGCCCTCCAGCTTCCCTCTGTTTGATCATCAGTTTGAGATGTTTTTTATGATAGGTTTTAAGATGATATAACATGGACTTCGTCCTACAAGAATATTTTTTGTTCGTCCCTCTGGAGAGTATCTTGTCACAGATTGTGCATTGCACTAGTTTTGCAGCAGTTTATGATTCCCCAGATGAGATTTAAAAAAATCCCAAGCCACACTTGCCCTCTTCTGGGGAGGCCCTACATCTTCAATATCTTCTGTGTTGACCTCCTCCACATCCTGCTTCTGCTGTTCTTGTAGCTGATCCTTATCCCCTTGCACTGTTGCCATTTTTGTTAACAAAAATATCTCAAGAAAGTCTCCAGGCAAAATCAACCACCTGCTCTGGAAGTTCTGGAAAAGAAGATTCAAGACAACTTTAAACAGGAGATCAGTAAACAACTAGTGTCAAGCATCAATTAAAATATCTGTATATATGTGTTTTAGAGTTTCTGATAAACAGCGATGTCCGCGACTACCGACATAGTCGGGATGCCCGGCATCACCGCAAAAATAGAAAATAGTCTTTGAAGACGAGTTTTCAGGAAACTCACTACAAAAATATGAGTTTGAAAATTATATTAATAAATCTCGACTGGTAAATATACTGTAGAATGTGTCTTTATATTTGTTTTACACTTTGTACAAACCACACACTCTTCGTGACTACTGAAGCCACATCGACGATGTTGATAGTCTCGAATATTACAAACTTTTGCGAAGGTCATTTTCTCCTAAATTGATCACAGAAAGAAAAGTTAAAACAATATCTTACTAAATATTTAGACTTAAACTTTATTTAAAAATTTCTTCAAGTGTATTTTTAAGTATGTGAAATACATTTGCTGAATACGGATTCTCCACAGTAAATGTGAAAATATTGTATTGACTCAAAAAATTCTTAAAAATAAAACCAGTTGTTAATAAACTTTCTAATAACACGTACCAAATAAAAATGAGTGGTATATAATATAAATGTGATATACAATATCCAATTATTGGAAAAAATACAAAAAGCTTAAAGGCTCACTTAAAAAAGATGGTTGTTACAATTAAGAAATAAAATTTAAAAAACCTTAGAAATTCACTGAAAAAAACAAAGGTTACCGGGACATTATAGTTTGGAATTAACATTTCAAAAATCTTAGATATTCACTGAAAAATCAAAAGGTTACATGGCCATTATATTTAGGAAATTGAATAAAAAAAACCTTAGAAATTCACTGAAAAACCAAAGGTTACAGAGACGTTATAGTTCGGCTCTACTTTCACTCGTACAAAACCAGTGAAATTCTTCAGTTACACACTCACTAACCCATACACCCACTGACTCACCCACTCACTCATCCATTCAGGTACTCAACACTCTCTCACCTACCCACCAGACACTCATACACCCATACAGGTACTCAGAAAACCAATCAATCACCCATACACCCACTCATGTTCTCACTCACCAACCCATAGAGCCACTTAGATAAAATCTGACAGGCTGATACAGACATTCAGACAACCTAGTCAGTGACTCATACATTCACTGAGACACCTGATCACTCACTTAGACAGTTGGCCATGCACCTACTAAATTATCGATACAGGCACTCATACACCCACTGATTTATCAATTCAATACACCTTGGTATATATATTCAACACTAATAAACATTTTGAAAACACTCACAGTCACTGGATGATGTCATCAGTGATATCATTTGAGATGTCATCGACCATGTCATGAGTGATGTAATATGTGAGGTCATAAGCAGTGCATTGCGGGGGCTCGAGTTATAGTTAGCTCAGCTAACTATGATTGCTGAATTTCTCTGGTTTTGTACAAGTGAAATGTCAGCCTCACTATAACATATAGATATACTGGTGGTTGCCAGTATGTAGTAATAGTTAGGACCACAGTAAAAGGGTTTTTGTTTTGCTATGAACCTTGGCACTGTTTGACAAATCTTCATGAAATTTTCAAAACCAGTTTGCCACTCACTGCAGATGCTGTGTAGATTATTTTGGGGTGATTCGTCAAGCAGGGACTGAGAAAAAGGGAAGGTCCCAAATGCGTTTTTCGCATGCAATTTCCCGTAGGGATTTTAGAAATGACTACAGCCCGGACTGCTGAAAAAAATTACACCAGATCTTGGTCCAAAAATATTGCTTTTTAAAATTTGGTCTAAATCTGTTCTGTAGGTTTGGAGTTATTTAAAGAAAAAAGATTCATGTATATCTAGAGACGCAGATCCACGCACCAGAAGGAATGCAGGGATTGGCTGGCAGAAACCTAAGAGAGAAGTTGCGGCCACCATTTTGTCAATTGGGACACAGTTCCTGGCGGGGTCTGTGAGTGGGTGTATGAGTGTCTGAGTGTGTGTGTGAGTGGGTTAAATATATGCTTTATTTTATTTTTACGGCAATATTCACAAATATGTCGGGGTCAGTGCTTAGCATCGTGATGAATTCATGAATATAGCATGTGGGGAAAAGAAACCATTTTTTAATGTATTTTACACATAAGGGGCCTTTGAAACACCCATCTAGTCAAGGGGTCAGGGTTCCTCTACCCTGACCGATTATACCACTTTTCATCTTTAGTTTTATCCCCAGGGACAGTGTCCCATTACTTAAAAAGGCGGCTGCAACATTCCACACAGATTACAGCCAGCCAATCACAGCATTCGTGTTGGCACACATATTCACAATTTATCGCAAAGTAGTCGAGAATACTTCACAACCCTAGATATACAAATTTGGACTTTCTTTAATATCTCCAAAACAACTTAATGGATTTACACCAAATAACAAAAAGATGCCCTCTGGATCAGGAGCTACCTTCCTGCCAAATTTGGTGTAATTCCATCTAGCAGTTCGGGTTGTAGACATGTCTAAAATCTATATTGAAATTAACATAGGAAATGCAGATTCTTTGACCCCCTTTTTCTTGGCCCCCACTTGAGGGACCATCCCAAAACTTTCCATGCACAATAAGGCACACCAGCACACTTTTTTGGGGAAAATTTTGTGAAGATTTGTCAAATGGCGCCAATGATATAGGCAAGTCAAAATGTATACATACATATATATATTACCCAGTAGGTAATTATAGTTAGGACCTAGTTTCCATAGGAAGAGCTTTTTTTGTTTCGTGCCATTTAACAAATCCTCATGAAATTTTCAAAACTAATATGGCGCTCCCTTCAGCTGCTGTCTTGAAAGGTTTGTGGTGATCTACCAAGCGTGGCTGAGAAAAAGGGGGGTCCAAGACACGTTTCCCCCATGCAATTTTTCTTACGGATTTTAATCGCGCCTACAGCCCAAACTGCAGAATGGAATTAAATCAAATTTGGAAGGAAGGTAGATGTTGATCCAGAAAGTGACCTTTTTGTAAATTGGTGTAAATCCGCTCAGTAATTTGGGAAATATTGAGGGGAATCCAAATTTGTATATATAGGGACGCCGAGGATCGAACAGTCGCCGTGCTCAAATCTGATTGGCTTCCAATACTTCAACCAGGAAGTAGTGCCAGCCATCTTAGGACTCAGCAACAGCCTAGTCATGGATGGCCCTGGGGACTGCCACCCCACAGGGCTGGCTCCTGCTACCTCTTGAAGTGCCCACTCTTGGAAGGTAGCTGTTTACTTTGGCTTTGAGGGAGCTGACAGCTTCCATCAAGCAAAAGCAAACATAACTCAACTTTCTGCAAGTGGGAGCTGTCAAACAGCTCCTGCTTGCAGAAAGCGGAGTTTTCATCTGTTTCTCTGTACACAGATATGCGTGCAGGGCAACAGATGAAAACATTGTTCCTACAAGCGGGGAGCTGCTATTTCAAGCAGCTCCCTGCTTGCGGGAGCAATCCTGGCTCCCGCAGCAGTTGGTAGCCGGTTGAGACCGCAGGGGCCTTGCGGCTCCCCAGCGTTCCGGGGGAAGAGGAGAAAGAGGCAAGATATAGGTGAGGAATGAGCAGAAAGAGGCATAATAAAGGTCAGCAATGAGCAGAAAGAGACAAAATAAGGTCAGCAATGAGCAATAAGAGGCGAAAAAGAGGTAAGAAGCGAGCTGAAAGAGGCAGAATAAAGTTCAGAAATGAGCAGCAACTGGCAAATAAAAGTCAGAAAGAAGCAGAAAGAGACAGAATAAATGTAAGCAACGAACAGAAAGAGGCACAATAAAGGTCAGAAACGAACAGCAAGAGGCAGATTAAAGATCAGCAAAGAGCAGAAAGAAGCAAAATAAAGGTAAGCAACAAGCAGACAGAGGCAAGATAAAGGTCAGAAACTAGCAGAAAGTGGCAGAATAAATATCAGAAAGGAGTAGAAAGAGGGAAAACGAAGGTCAGCAACGAGCAGAAAGAGGCAAACTAGAGGCCAACAACAAGCAGAAAGAGGGAAAATAAAGGTCAGCATCGAGAAGAAAGAGGGAAAATGAAGGTCAGCAACGAGCAGAAGGAGGCAAACTAGAGACCAGCAACGAGCAGAAACAGGCAAAACAGAGCTCAGCAACAAGCAGAAAGAGGCAGAATAAAGGTCCAAAGTTATCAGAAAGAGGCAAAATAAAGGCCACCAATGTGCAGAAAGAAGCAAAATAGAGATCAGAAACGAGCAGAAAGAGAGAAAAAAGAGATCAGAATCTAGCAGAAAGAGGCAAAATAAAGGCCAGCAATGAGCAGTAAGAGGAAAAATAGAAGTCAGAAACAAGCAGAAAGAAGTAAAATAGAGGTCAGAAACTAGCAGAAAGAGGCAAAATAGTGGTCAGCAACAAGCAGAAAGAGGCAAAATAAAGGTCAGAATTGATCAGAAAGAGGCAAAATAAAGGCTCCAATGTGCAGAAAGAGGCAAAACAGAGTTCAGAAACGAGCAGAAAGAGGCAAAATAGAGGTCAGGAACTTGCAGAAAGAGGCAAAATAAAGGCCAGCAATGACCAGAAAAAGGCAAAATAGAGATCAGAAATAAGCAGAAAGAAACAAAATAGAGGCCAGCAATGAGCAGAAAGAGGCAAAATAGAGATCAAAAAAGATTAGAAAGAGGTAAAATAGAGGTCAGAAACTGGCAGAAAGAGGCAAAATAGTGATCAGCAACAAGCAGAAATAGGCAAAATAAGGGCCAGCAATGAGCAGAAAGAGGCAAAACTGAGCTCAGATACTTGCAGAATGAGGCAAAATAAAGGTGCGAAACAAGCAGAAATAGGCAAACAGAGGTCAGAAATTAGCATGAAAAGGCAAAATAAAGGTCCTAAACGAGGAAAGGAATAAATAAAGGTCGGCAATGAGGAGAAAGAGGCAAGTTAAAGGTCAGAAACTAGCAGAAAGAGGTAAAATACAGGTCAGAAACAGAAAGAGGCAAAATCAAGGTCAGAAACAAGCAGAAAAGGCAAAATAAAGGTCAGAAACAAGTAGAAAGAGGCTAAGGAAATGTCAGCAATGAGAAGAAAGAGGCAAAATATCAGACGTGAGCAGAAAAAGTCAGAAAATGGGCAGAGAATGAGCAGAACCCACTCAGGTACTCATGCACCCACTCCCAGACACTCTTACACTCACTCACAGACCGAGTCAGTCACCCATGCACCCATTTATAGAATCACTCCTACTCTCTCTCACCCACTCACAGATCTACTCAGAGACTCATGCCCTGACTCACAGACCCACTCAGATACTCACACACCCACTCACAGACCCACTCAGAGACTCATGCACCCATTCACAGACCCACTCAGATACCTATGCAGTCCCTCACAGATTGACAGGGTACATTCATGGAGGCATTTGTAACCCACTTTGACACTCTCACACCCTCTCACAGACCCACTCAGACACCTACTCACAGACTCGTGCACCCATTCACAGACCCACTCAGACACTCATGCACCCACTCACACACCCAGTGCGACACTCACCCACTGACTCACAGATACATTTAGACACTCATGCACTTGCTCACAGACTGTATCACACACACATGGAGGCACTTGCAAACCCATTCAGACACTCTCACACCTACTCACAGACCTACTCATGCACCCACTCAGACACTCATACACCCACTCAAAGACCCACTCAGACACTCATGCACTCACTCACACACCCAGTGAGACACTTATGCAGTCACTCCCAGGCCCACTCAGACACTCACACACCCACTCACACACATTGAGACACTCACATGCTCACTCACACACCCAATGAGACACTCATGCAGTCAGTCACTGTAGAAAAGTAACTCTTTTGACATGGTTAGATCCCACTTTTTGCTTGATGACTGATGTGATTTGGAACTGTAAGTGCACTGGGTCCCTGCTAAACAGGTGCCCAGTGCCAGATCTCTTTCCCAAAACCTGTACCACAATTGGTACAACTTCTGCCACCATTGTAAGTCCCTAGTAAATGGTACCCATCTCTCAAAGGGATGGGTACTGAAGAGGGCCCAGGGGGGGCTGCATCACAAAGTGTGCCACCCCAGGGACCCCTGACCAAGACCATGCAAACTGACACTGCAGCATGCCTGTCTTGGTGCAGAGAAAACCAGTGTCAACATGGGACACAGACCTGTATGCCATGTCCACACACACTGTATGAGGTATAGGTAAGTAACCCCTACTACAGCCCTAAGGCAGGGTGCACTATATCCCATGTGTGGTCACATCTGCATGAGCAGATATGACCCTGCAATATCTGAGCCATTCTTGGCTATTGTAAGTGCACAGGGAAGCCATTAAGAGTACATGGGCTAGATACTTGCCATTAAGAGTGTACTTGCTCTATGATGGCTTCACTGTACCCTAAGATGTTTGGTACCAAACATCTCATCTTAATAAATCCTCGACTGATGCCAATGATTTATTAATAAATGCACACAGGAGACCCTTTAGAGGGTCCTCTGAAAACCACCTACCAAGCACTGGTGTGGTCTCTGACTAGTCCTAGCCAGCCTGCCACTACCAGACATGTTTCTCACCTCATGGGTGTGAAAGCCTGTGCTCTCAGAGGACAGAAATAAAGCCTGCTCTGGGCGGAGGTGCTTCAGGTTGGAATAGCCTTCCAGAGCAGGAAGCTTCAAAGGCGTTGCCACCTTTGAGGTTCAGCCCAGACTTCCCCAGATAGTGGAGAATGCAATCCCCTGTTCTGTTCCACTATTAGTGGGAGGACAGGTGGGAAAGTTAGTTAGATGAGGAGTGTCCACATTCAGCCAGTACTACCCCTAGGGTGGGGCAGGCAATGTGAACCCTCTGTCGTGTAGTTCCTATAGTACCCATGCAGGACCTGCGCGTTTGGATAACATAAACCGTGGGCTTGGTGATAGACTGATTCTGTGCACCCCCACCACGTATGTTAGCCTGATTTGCATTAGCTAGCTCACAGTGCCACTAGAATCTCCTCTTATCGGGGAGAGATTAGTTTCTGGCAACCTTAGATCATGACAACCCAAATTCCTCAGAATCGTGGAAACAATGTACTACTTTTCGCTCAGTCACTCGTGCTTACTTATTCGGTTTGTCTCAGAGAGTTACACAGAATAAACAGTCTGGGCGTTTCGATAAGTATTTATTGAACAGTTGTTATTCTAGTGTAAAATATATGTGCTGCAGAAACCAGCAGACAATAGCAGAGATATATTATCAGCAGTACGATAAAAACAAAGGGATAGAACAGTTCTACCATATTGCAATAATCATGAATACATACATGAATATAAAAAGCATTATGAAAAGTGCGCCTACTCCTACGATGCCTAACTAGATGTACCTGAGTGTACCTAGCATATGTGTGTAGGTCTAAAAGCCTAAGAGCCAAGAATCCTTCTAGGATTTAGTCGAACCCCCATACCTGAATAGAGAGAGTGTGGGACCCCGTCCAGGTCTCGAGTTGGACACCCCGCAAGGGCTGTGTCAGACCGCTGTCAGCTGGAGCGACTGCATGCAGGAGCCTCAGCGTCTCTGGTCAGTGTGTCAGCATGGAAGTCTCGGTTCCCTCTGTCTTACTGGGGTAAGATATGGTATATTTATACCCTGAAGACTCTGGTTGCTTCGTATGGTTTGTATTGGCCATGTTAGACTTGAGGAAGACGTCAGGGGTGAACTTTGTACATACATATTATGCAGGTGGTGTATTCCTAGAGAGCCATGCATAATTGATGAGTACATTGTGGGCCTGTGTTTGGGAAAAACCCTGCTGTCTTCAAAACCACAGAATAGATAACGTTCAGCCCTCAGAGCACGTTGTGTACTAGTGAGGACCAATGTAGGTGAAAGATCATGCCTATATAAGGAATCATGACTATAATAGGACATGTACAGTTATGACCCTAATAGGGCATATGCGGCTTTGACCATAATAGGGCAAGTACGAATATGACAGTATTAGGGCAAATATGAATACGTCCATTTTAGGGCATGTATGAGCGGGTCTACATTAGGTCCTCTATATGGGACATAACACCCACTCCTCTTCCGAACAGGATGACAATGACCATACTTAAAATCTGGAAAATTTAAAAACATTTTAAAAGCAAGTAAAAACATGGTTTTAAAATTGTTAAAAAAACTTCAAATTTTTTTACAATTCAGCTATTTCCAATTGCCACTAAAAAAAGAAATGTCTATTTTGTTCCTCTGTATAAGTTGCTTCACTCAAAGCGGAAGAAGGCCATGCTTTTCTCAAGCGAAAGTGTCAATTTAGGAAATGTTCCAAATTTGCTCGCTTATTATGAAAACGAGTGGAGAAGCCGAATTCTTTCCCAGGACGCGATGAGCCAATTCGAGATTAAGTGTCCTGGCTGGGAAGCACAACACTATCAGTGTTCGCTACTGCAGACGACAAATCCAACGCCTCACAGAGAACGTCAATCGCACATAGATGGTATGTAGCACTGCCAACAGTCGGTGCTGCGGCAGCTTGTGCGGCAGTTGTTACCTGGGTGCCTGTGGAGGAGTCACCTAACCCAGCAGGTGCAAACGGCACCTGCGGATTCTCCAGGAATGCATTCATCAGAATCGGAAGACGCTGGGGACAACGCAGAGCATGGGCCTTTATGGGGTCCAGCATTGCATCCGTGTCCGGAGGCGCATCTGATCGAAATGTTAGACAAAGATCCAATGTGCATTCTTCTCCGCAAAGCAGGCATCGAAGAACAGGTAAGATGCAGTCTACCCAGACTGGTCGAAAGGATAGAAACCAGGAGGCATTGAGTTCTCGCAGGCAAGAAATGCCCAGAAGTTGTACCATGCGTTCACGGTATTTCCGCGCCAGGAGATTGTTCGCCATTCCCTCGGGCATTGGGCCGTCCATTGCGTAGCAGTACTATTATGAATAGGACCCCTGCAATCAGCAACAGGATAAGCGTGAGTCCTCCAAATACGCTTTCCAATATGGAGTGTATAAAATTTGGGATTACTCCGAGGACTGTCTGAAAGGTGCTTAACAGTCCTGACCCAATGGTCTTAAATAGGTGTACGATACCGCTTGTATCAGACATATTGAAGATACGACCCACCATTTCTGCAAAATGAATGTGGCAGTTTGTACGTATGAGCGCCTGTATCTCACTCGAGGTCCTTGCAACTTGAAGTTCATAGGTTTCTCGAGCGGAGGTTAAGGGCACGGGTTGCTGTAAAAGCATGGCTTGCAGTCTGCTCAGAGTATCAAATTGTATGAAAGAAACGTTCAGTGAAGACCATAGCGGCGCCTCCCAGACTGTGTTCAGTGGCGGAAACAATACTTGCATACAGCAAGTAACCCTGGAGTTAACGGTGACCAGATATCCGACGCCCGGAAGCATCCCACAGCAACCTTGACCATTTAGCATCAAGTAACTCCCATTCGAGAGCAGCTCGAAAACCGGCGTGATCACTGCAGCTGGGGTCCCAGTCATGTGACAAGATAGGTTCGCTACTGAACCGCTACAGGCTCCGTGCAGAGAAATATCCTGACACATGAGAGAACCGCTTAAAGCGTTCTTGCAGTTTGCACCGCTCAGAAATACTTCTTGATCCCCATTCTGGCATCGGTATCTATATGGTAACTCCCAAGTTTCCTTAATGTAACCCTTACCCATTTTTTCATATTTGCCTGCCTGCCTTTGCTCAAGGCAATATTGAAACTGAAACGTAGTGACCGGCAGAGTGATTTGGCCATGAATTAGCCATTCAGTTGATGGTGATTCGGCTACAGTGAATGGTAACCTTTCCAGTTTCTCAATACGCAGCATTGTATATTTGGCTCCCCTTTGTGCCATTTCTGTCTGTTTATCACTCAGATTGTATTCCAAAAACAGAGATGTGGTGTTTATGAAACGCCAGGGCACATAGCCTGCACGCAAAGATTGTAGCATCCAGCTTAGCATCATAATAGAACGTAGCTGACATTGCCCGTGTTGTAACAAGGCCAGATCTTGTTCTAATATGTCGATTGCCAAAGACACAATGTTGCCTAAGGAGTAAATCCTGGAGGTCAAAGTTGTTAACCCATTATCCACTACAGCTAATGCCTTTTCTAGGTTAATATAGTCTATTTCCCGTATTCTTTCTGCGGCCTCCTGTTGGGATATTTTCCAGTTTTCATTATAATAGGCATAAATGCCGGCATATATGAAACGTTTCTGACGTGTTTTCCTTGGGCCTAGTAAAAATCCCTAAGGTCTACATCAGGTGTGAGTAAGGTCAAGTGATGTTTCACTTCTGTGAGTGTTGAGGTCTCTAGCCAATCAAGGCACAACTTCCCAACACTATAGGATGTCACTACCCCTGGGTGTTGTCTTTGTACATAGCGTGTATCTGGCCTATGGATACTAAACCCTTCGGTTGTATTTATAAATCTCTGTTGACAGGTGTTTGTGTCAATGGGCCAAATCATCCATTTCGTCCAATCAGGATCTGATCTGTTGTACTGGAGAATGTCATCTAATCCTACCCCTTGTGTAGTTGAATTCTGCCCCCCACCCATCTGTGATGTGCTGGAAACCCGGGTGAGTTCAGTTCCTTGTTCTTGGCTAGTCCAAGACAGGATGTCTGTTGCACAGTTTCATTCAGAAATATGATCTGCTGTGGAATGAGGCATGCTCTAAAAAGCGCTTCTGTTCCCTGGACTTGCCAGTCCCTAGAACCCCAGATTGATTTCAAATCTATAGTGTCCTTCCATAGGTCGAAACCCTGTGTAGACAACTGTGCCATAAAGGAAGCAGAGTAAATCTGTTTGGTGTTAGTTAACATAATTTTCTGTGCTGATGTTTTTGCCACTTTGTAATAAAATGACTTCGGGTCAGATGTGTTGAACCCTGAAAAGTATGTGAATTTCTGTGCAAATGTTTGCGAACTACCTTTTGGAGGTGTTGGGCAGTGTTCCCACTGGTGGTATTCAAATACATTTCTAGGTGTTACAGATTTGTGCAAGAAATTATGACCATAGTGTTGGTAACAGTACAATGTATCATAGTCTGAAGTACCTTCTAACATTTCATTGTTCGGAAATGCGGCAGTTTTTTCTAAATCAGACATTATAGCATTTACAGTTTCAGTGTCCCAATCATCAGAAAATGTACTGGAGGTAACGATATCACTTAAAGAAATTTTAAATACATGTTTAAGCTTTAAAAGTTCAGTCGGACTGAATATATCATAATCAATCTTGTCCCATACTATACCGTCCGGTATAGGAACTGCTGTAATGTTCACTGAAGACAAGTCTCTTGGTTCACGATGTGAGGACTGGTGTGGTTTTAAAATCAAATTGACTCTTTAGGCTGTAGAGCTTTGCTGGAGGTATCGTCCATTAATAAGCATAATAAAAGTTATAATTAAACCTAGCCAGAAAAGAAAAAGAAAATCCCAGTGATATACCATAGTTCAATCCAAGGTGACACCAGGTAAGTCTTTCTAAAAAAGTTCAAAAAGTCAGTGAGTTTCTGTTTGAGTGATTTTTGGCTGGCGTCGTTTCCGGCTCGCTTGGATCCAGTGAAAACGTATCAAAGTTCATGAAATAGCCAGAAGCAGTTCGATCAATTGTTGGAAATGTATCGGGATTTGTTGAAATCAGATTTTGCTCTTGACGAGGCATGTTGACGTAGATGTCTGTAGTCGGTCTTATTGCAACTTGGTTGTTAAGTTGAGTTTCTTCTTGTTGAAGTGGAACGAGATCCATAGCATTGTTGCTTAGTCCTTCATTCCGTACAGGTGGCTCTTCAAACGTGATGAGTCTTTCTGTTTGAACTTCTTGGATTGTAGCGAGAGGAGGGCGTCTGCTACTGTGGAGTCCACGTGGCCTACTGTTTAGTATCGGCCAAATAGTGTAGTTTGATTAAGTCGATTGAGACAAATCTTTTTCTCCTTTTTTCCGGCAAGAGGCGGCAGAAGTACAGTTCTTGTGCCTTGGATTGCTAGGACCGGTACAGGCTTTCTGTAGGATGGCCCAAATTCTTTCTTGTCTGCAATCTTTTCTCTGACCAGATCTCCGATTTTTGGGATCCAGACAGGTCTTGCCGTTACTGCCTTGATTTCCTCAGTGGCGGTCTGTTTCTGGAGCACGTTACTTTGTTGTGTTCTGGATTTATTTAGATCCTGTAATATAGCCAAACGATCATGGATATCAAGTGGTTTTTCATCCGCCACTGTGCCTTCACAATCAAGATCAGGTACCCACATTCTTGTCCTAAATAGGACCTCGTAAGGAGTGACACCCCTAGAGAGCTTCTTGGCTGATTGTTTATTGCTCGTTGTACCCCATAAAGGTGATCGACCCATCTACCGCCTTTGCCTAATACCCTAGCTGTTAAAGATTGCTTTAAGTCACGGTTTTTCCTCTCCACAACGGAATTTCCCTCAGGATGATACGGAGAGTAGTACCGCAATGCTACGCCCATTCCTTCCATGACCTCTTTGTAAGCCCGAGAGCTAAACGCCGGGCCACAGTCAGAATGTAACGTGCCAACTGAGTATGTGCCGATAAAGACTCGCAAATCTCTTATAACAGTTCGAGCGTCAGCTGAGCGCTGAGGCCAGACCTTGAGGACACCTGAACTGGACGCACATGGACAGACAACCTGATGCTGTCTAATAATGGTATCTGTACCGGACGTGTTGTGGTGGACCCTTTCATCTGCTTGCAGATGTTGCAGTTCCAGACATAGGGCCATATGTATGAAGCAATTTTCCGATCGCAAACACTGCGATTCGCAAAAATACAGTGTTTGCGATCGCAAAATTGCGTTTTCCGATGTATGAACGCAAATCGCTGTGCAAAATAGCTAATCGTAAAAATAGCGATTAGCAGAAACTTGCGAGCAGGAAACTGCCAATAATTTTGCAGGTTCGCAGTTTGCGATACTTAATTAGCGAATTTCGCGAATGAAGTATTAGCAAATAGCGAATCGCAATGAAATGTACCAAATATTCGCAAATAGCGCATCTACGAAATTCGCAATTTTGCAAATCGCAATTACCACCAACTCTGAGCAGGTGGTAACCAGGTGCAACCTATATAAACTGACCCAGAATGCCACAGGGCTATTCAGAATGGCTGCGCTGTACATCATCGCTAGGAGACTGAGGATCAGGGCTGCTGCCCAGGGAAGGAGACGCCAGGAGAGGATATTCAGGGCCCGCATCACCTTGTTCCAGCAAACAGAGGAGGAGGTCCATGAAAAGTACAGGCTGCACCCAGACAGCATCCTAGTACTCATTGAGGAGCTAAAGCCCATTGTGGAGCACCCCACACGCAGGACATGCAGCATCCCCACCCATGTGCAGGTCCTGTGCTCACTGCAACTGCTGGCGTCTGGGAGTTTTCAGGGGGTGATAGCAGCAGCAGGAGGGGTGACAAAGAGTAGCCTGTCGCGCTTCCTTCACCGGTTCCTGGATGCCATGATGCAGAGGATGCATCACCACATCCATTTCCCTAACACGCAGCAGGCACTCGACCAAACCAAGCAGGGGTTCTATCAGATATCCCAATTCCCCCACGTAATTGGCTGCATTGATGGGACCCACGTCGCCCTGTCCCCCCCATCCCAGACAGAATTTGTGTACAGGAACAGGAAGTCCTATCATTCCCTGAATATCCAGGTAGTCTGTGATGCCACCCATGTCATCACGGACATAGTGGCAAAGTATCCTGGTAGCACCCATGATTCCTTCATGTTCCGCCACAGTGGGCTACACCGTCGCCTCTTGGCTGGGGAGTTTGGTGAGGGCTACTTGCTAGGTAAATACATGGCTCACATTCACACATGCAGTGAAGCTCCTGATTGTGATGACAGTGTGTGACCCATTTATTTTGCACCCTGCAAGGGACAGCGCGTATGCAGTGCGTGATTTCATCTTGACGCCCTACATGAATCCAGCCACTGCTGCGGAGCGCCGCTGCAACAATGCCCACAAGTCGACCCGCAGTGTGATAGAAAGGACTTTTGGCATCCTAAAGAGCCGATTTAGGTGCCTACACAAGAGCGGAGGTGCCCTCCAGTACAACCCACAGACCTGCTGCAAGGTAGTGGTCGCATGTGCAATGCTCCACAACATAGCAACCAGTAAGGGCACCCCAGTGGAGCTGAGCGGATCAGAGTCCTCTGATGATGAGGGACCAGCTCCTCGTGCAGGACCAGCATGTGGTGTCGGAGCAGCTGCCGGACACCAGAGGCGGGAGGAAATCACGCGCAACTATTTCTAGGTGAGGAATAATGACACAATGCAATGTATTGGTGCACAACTGTGTTTTTATTCCTTGAATAGCAGGAATATCTCTGGCACACAGCCTGACGCACACCTAATGTGTGTCACACATATTTTCTAATGTTGAAGTCACAGAGCAAGGATGTCCAACACACACCAGTCCCCAGCAATGTGTTACCTGACTCATTGCCATGCTTCCCTGATACCACCTCATCTCCTGCGGGCACGGCCTGTTGCACCGCACTGTGGGTGCACACTGCTCTCCCCCGGGTCATCCTGTGTTCTCCCCTGCCTCCCGCTCCTCCGTCTGGTCTCAGGAGGTGGTGGGGTAATGCTGCTCCTGCTCGACTGATCATCACTCTCCCCTGTGCCCAGGGGTCCGATCACACCTGTGCCAGCCGCCTGCATCAGTTCCACGGCATGAGTCACCTGCACCAAGATCTTGGCCACATCCTGGCTGTTATGTGCCATTTCCACCTGCATGCCCACACACCGACGTGACATCAGGGACGTGACGGTGCACAGGCGGTTGGCCGCCTTGCTGTATGTGTCCATGCGGGCGTTGGCTCTCCTCTGCACGGCACACAGTTCGCGTATAGCACCGGTCATTTCCCTGAACTCATCCCTCATGTCGCTCATATGATGGTTTAAAGAGGCGAACTGGCGCTGCATTGACCGCATTGATCTTGCTTGCAGGCGCTGCACCCTCAGCATGGTGCCCTCCAGCCCGGCGAACACGGACTGCTGATCCTCAGCACCAGCACTGGTGGACGCCCTTGACCTGCGCCTATTCCCCCCTCCTTCCCTCTGGGGGTCAGGGGACTGTTGCCTGCGACGGACTGCACGGTGGGCCAGGACTGGCTGGGATACCTCTCCGCTGTCGTCTTGGTCTGCCTCCATCTGTGGTAGTGGTGGCACGGTGTGACGCTTTCTGCGTGCTACAGGGATCTCAGGGGTCTGTGCCTCCTCCTCCTCATCCTGTGCCTGCTCATCGATGTCGTCTGCCTCCTCAGCTCCTGCACTGCCCTCCTGCCTATCCGGTGGTGCTGTGGAGCCAGGAGCACAGACATTTGTTTTGGTGTCCTGCAACTCCTTTTGTGAGAGAATAAATCTACATCTTATTTGCATCACCTGCGTACCCTCTGCCTGATTTTACCCTTCCCTAACTCACTGCCATTGTTACTACCTTGCTGTGTCTCATTGCAACACTGTTTGGTGTATGTGACTACATCTCCCATGATGCATTTCAGGGTGTACACAACAACATGTACTGGAGTTGCACTACTGTTTTGCTACTGGGGGGTCCTGACTGTGTGGGTGCTATTGGTGGGGTGGCAGGGGACAGATGGCATGCATCTTACCTTGTCTGGGGGTGGGTCGGAGCTGTCCAGGTCAGCCACTCCACTGACGCTCTCCGGTTGCAAGGTGGACTCCACCAACTGCTCATGGGGCGTGGAGTCTGTTGCAGTGGATGTTCCGCCACCGGTCTTCTTCGACTGAGCCAACCTGGTTGCCACCTTTTCTTTTGATCTTTGGCGCATATCGTACCACCGCTTGTGCAGATCCTCCACAGTGCGGTGGGTTACGCCAATGGCATTCACCTTTTCCTGTATGGAATCCCAGATCTTCCGCTTCCTTGCCTCAGGCACACGCAGGGATTTTTTGCCAAAGAGGAGTTCATGGCTGACTACCATCTCCTCTATAAGGACTTCCTGCTCCCTCTCACTGAACTTTGGTTTTCTCTTCCTTCCGGCATCCTCCTTCTCCTTCTCCTTCTCCTGGGGATTCATTTCACCTCCCTGGATGGCAGTGCTGTGCTCCTTCACTCTCCTCCCAGCCTCTGACTGAGCTTCTGGCAATCAGGTGCAGCTGTCCAGTCACACTTCCTGGTTGTGATGTCATCAGGCTGCACCTGAATGGCAGAATCCCGATTTTGCAATTCCTTATTTGCGAATTCGCAATTAAGGATTCGCAATTTGGCGGTTCGCAGATGAATCTGCGACTTTTAGCGATTCACATTGGAATTGCGATTTGTTTCATACATCTGATTTTGCGATTCTCTAATTGCGATTCGCTAAAAATCGCTATTTGATAATCGCAAAACTTGGTAATGATACATACGGCCCTTAGTCTCTTATCTGCCTCCTCATTACAGGCCACCAGTAGCGTTGCTTCAATAAAGAAACAGTCGCCCTAAGTCCCGAATGTACAGAACCTGTCCCTTCATGTGCTGCCACAATTAAACCTTGCCTACGATCCATATTTGGTATTACTCTATCCCCCACTCCAGGAATCTGAGCATATGGAATGTTTTGTAGATCTAACTTGTAGGAGTACTTGAGTGGAAATTTTTTAGGTACTGCTGTGCTGCCTTTGCGTGAAGCATTGACAGCTACCATAATCTCGCCGTCTATTCTCGTTTTTGAACGAGTGATTGCAGCTACGGAAGCCGTGCGAACAGCCCCCTTTGCGGCTTCATCAGCCAATGAATTCCCTTCAACGTGAACGCCATTACCCTGATGACTCAGTGTATGTATCACGTGAGCCCTTGGTAGTTCATTTCTCAACTCCACTACCTGTTCCCATACCATTTTATGCTTAATTGTGCCACCTTTTGCGTCTTTAAACCCGTTTTGTTCCCAATGATGTAAGTATTCAATGTACGACTGTAAACAGTAAAAGGAATCACACACAATCAGTGTGGGGAATTCGTGTTCCGTATTCACCAGTGCCAGTATAAGTGCTTTTAACTCTGCTAACTGAGCCATGCAGTCTCCTAGAGATTGCGTTTTAGTGCAACTCGGATGGAACTTTAGATCGTGCATGCGACCTTTAACAATCGCACACGCTTCGTTGTAAGCTTGCTTACTCCCTATGGCCGGTTGAGCAGATCCGTCAGTGTAAATAATGTATTCATACTGATGTAGAGGCAAAATCTCATTTGGTAGAGGATATTCTTGTTCGTATTGCAGAAATGCTTGTGTTTTTAAACTTGGATCAAATCTGTATTCAACATCCGTTGCAGTAAGAGAGTTAGCCCATTGTATCCATCTGGGATGTAAGGCTTTCGCATTTGGAATGCCAGCTTTTGTAACAGCTTCTAAAGCTGGTACTGGGGTCACGACAATTATGCGTTTACCCTGAGCCAGAGCTCTTTCTCTTGCTACAGCGGTCTGCGCTGCTGTCAGGATTTTTTCTGTTGAAGTGAAACGCATCTCTGCGTTTGTGTACAGGTGTGATTTGTATGTGATCGGTACCATTTCGCCTTCATTGAAAGTCAAATAAGTGTACCCGCATTGACCCGCTATGACTCGGATCACTAAGTTGTGTACGTTTACGCGTGTCTGTAAATGTTTAGAAGCTATCATGTCTTCCTGTAGGGAATGCAGGATATTTGTATGTTCCTGTGTCCATTGTCTGACTGAAAAATCAGGTTTTATTAAGTCGTAGAAAGGTTTTACTTTTTCTGCGTAATCCAATATGTATGTTCGACCAAAATTTAGGAATCCCAGAATTGATTGTAAATTCTTTAAATATTTTGGAGGTTGGAGCAGCGCACACTTTTCTAAAAAGTTAGCTGCTAGGCTTTTTCCTTCACTTGACAGCTCATATCCTAAAAATAGGACACTGGGGTGGGCAATTTTTGATTTCTTGAAATTAAATTTATAGCCCTCAGAGGCGAATCCCATAATAATGGTGCTCACCCTGGTCAAGTGCCTCGGTAAATCATCGTCCGTCAGATAAATATCATCCACATAGGACAATGCTTCTTCATCCAAATTTTGGAGTAACTCCGTTACTCTTGCTGAAAATACCCGGGGCTATTTTTATACCCTTGGGCTAGTCGACAAAATTGTCGCTGGGACCCTAACGCACTGAATGCGGTCAGATACCTGCTTTCAGGCGCTATATTTTGGCAGAAAAATCCATTTGAGATATCTAGTGTTGTTTTGTATTTTTTGCGCACAATGTTATTCATTATTGCGGCACTATGTGCATTTTGAACTGCAAATGTCTTTGTGCAAGTGTTTAAATGTCTGTAATCCAAAACTAAACAATATGTGTTGTCAGGTTTCATTACGTGAAACAAAGGATTGTTCATAGGTGAAGTGCAATTCTCTATCACCCCCTGATATTCTAGTTGATCTAGGATCTCCCTAACTTGTTTTTTAGCTACCTGCTTTATAGGGTATTGCCTTTGAGGAAACTTTCAACGGGCTCACGTGGTGGGTTGAATCCTCATCCCAACCAACATGATTTTTATACAATGCTGGAGCTAGGGCAACCGCGCACTCCTGCGCATATGCATGTTTTAGGTGAATGGGAACGAGGTCGGAAAATGCTGGAAAAATTACAGTTTCTCCCCTAGGGCACTCCATGACGAATGCTGGCGGCCAGTCTTGTTCTGCTAATAGAATGTCATAACCAGATGACAGATTTTTCCAAAAGAGACCTTTAATTTTTCTGGGCTTGTCCCCCTCCAGCCGGAGTGTTATCTCATGTAACTTATGTGGGACACTTACCCGAGTATCAGGTGTTTCCACCGTGATATACTCACTCAACTCCGCTGTCACCAGAAATTCCTTCAGGTTCTGGCGAGCTATCGTTACTTCTGCCACGCTGTCTAGCATCGTCAGAGCCCATTCCCTGTTCAGAAGCTGTATCCTCATAATTCTGGGCATGTCTGATCTTGAGACCTGCTACCTTCTTCTTTTGCAAAAACAACAATTGATGGACAGAATGCAGAACAATGTCAAACATTCACCCCAGTACAAAGATCTGGGCCTAAATCCATCGTTTTTTTGCTCACCATGCCATTCCAGTTTGGACCCAGCCATATGCAAATCAGTCTTGACCCTGCACCCAATGGGAACAGTCCAGCCCGAACTGCCAGGCCAGGTCCTCCCTGGACTGGAAACAAGCATCCTAGGACGGGTTTCGGGCTTTCAGCCCTCATCAGCCAGGATAGCTTGACTCCAGTGGCATGGAGAGCACGGGACCCACGTCTGGGCATACCTGTCCCACTCGGGGTGACAAATGCAAAAACAACAAATGATGGACAGAATGCAGAACAATATCATACATTCACCCCAGTGCAAAGATCTGGGCCTAAATCCATCGTTTTTTTGCTCACCATGCCATTCCAGTTTTAACCCATCCATATGCAAATCAGTCTTGACCCTGCGCCCAATGGGAACAGTCCAGCCCGAACTGCCAGGCCAGGTCCTCCCTGGACTGGAAACAAGCATCCTAGGACCGGTTTCGGGCTTTCAGCCCTCATCAGCCAGGATAGCTTGACTCCAGTGGCATGGAGAGCACGGGACCCAAGTCTGGGCATACCCGTCCCACTCGGGGTGACAAATGCAAAAACAACAATTGATGGACAGAATGCAGAACAATGTCATACATTCACCCCAGTACAGTCTTTTTGAACTGAGGTTTTGATTTTTCTTTTTCTTCTTTTTTAGGTGCGTAGTCCGCAGCGCGTTGCGTGTCTCTGGACTTTGTACGCTCCTCTGACCGTCCTTCCCTCTCAGAGTTTTTTGATAAACCCCGAAAGGAACGAGAGGAACGAGTATTAGTATCCTGATACCTGTCAGGTTTTTTTATATTATCCCAATTCCTGAGGTTATACTTCCTTTCAGAGGGCTCCTGTTGAGGAGATCTACCTCTGGATTGAGATCTGTTGTCTTTAGACTTTTGTTGTTTTTTATTTTCCCACTTCTTTTTAGAAGAACTAGGCATCTGCTTTGTAGTGTCCTTTTCAGGACTGCCCACTAGTTGTGGTTTTAATGCTTTCCCACCTAAACTGTCTCTGCCTAGTTCTGCATACGCAGTTTCAATTATTTTGGGTAGTTCGTGTTGATGATCCTCTGGACTGAACTCCCTTAGGCGTTGGTGGATCACCACTGAAGCTGCCTCCCCTTTAATATTAGCTAGTATTATGCTTGATACCTGGTCAAAGTTATTTAGTAACTTCATCCCTAAGCTAAGGGCAGGCTCTGCTCCGTACTCATTTTGTATCTGTCTCAATACGTCAGGTACTACTGCTAAGGACGGGATACCATGTGTTCTGGTATATATGGTAGCAAAGACTGAACCCCAAGAGGTGCAGTCCTCTACTTGTGGTGTGATCCCCATGGGCAAGCAGATTGTTAGAATTCTGTGTTTTTCATAGGTGGTAGTATTCGGGAATACTGCCTCAAGCTGAGTTATTTTCTGAGCTATCCAGAATGGTATTTGTTCGCGTTTTGTGGGAATTTTGCCCATTACCGCGTGTAATGTTTGAGGAGTAATTTTATTTCCTGTACCCTGAGTCGGAGTACTGTTTGCTGCACCTGCTGGTGCAGGTTGGATTGTTAAAGTCCTCATGACAAATTGTGTGGTTTCTGTAGATTTTAATTAAATCTCTGTGTTGTACGAGTCATTCTGGCTGTGGCATTGTTCCAATATCAGGGTGCGGTGTGTAAGCCGCTAGTATTGGCCATGTGGCCCCGTCTCCTCCGAGCGGGCCTAATCTTACTCTTTATCGTACGTGGGGTAGGGCGCCATTAAACCAGTAATGATGTTCCTGGTAAGTGAGTGGAATCTCTATGTCCTCAAATGGACAATATTCCCTTGGTGCATTTCCTGCTATGTAGTAGTGAAATGTGTTTGTTATTGCATTTGCTGCTGGGAGTGTAACCCATGAATAGAATACCTCTGTTTTGTTTGATTCGTGTGCCTCAATCACGAAAACTACCATGCCACCCGTGGCTGGTAAACCATTTTCTAATAGTCTTATGGTGACTGTCCTTCTGAATTTTGGTGCAATCTGTATTGCATCCTCAGGATCTTCTTCTCCTGTTAAGAAATTCAGATCAACTCTTTGGTCCCCTGCCTCGTTATCAGGCATGTTTAGAGGAAGAAGTGTTCAAAGGGAACTAAGATGAGGTGTTATGCACAATTTAGGAACTAAATGTCCTTCAAGCTTGATTAACCAACAGCCAATAAATAGTATTTTCGTACTACTCAGCTGCGGCGGATTTTGTGCCCACCCACTCCAGACGTCTCTGGGGTTTTGTGAGTAGGTTCTCTGAGAATAGCACGACTGAACTACTCAGATTCTACTGTTAAATAAGTACCAAACCAACGTTGGTGGCGCCATGTCGTGTAGTTCCTATAGGGATGTATGATGATACATCGAGAACCATAACAACGCAAGCAATTACCACGGAGTTTTCAAATCGTAAAAGGCATTACATCGCACGCCTTCAGTGCGCATGCTGTTGCCACGCGATTGTAGTGTCTCAGCTGTTTTAGGCAAATACAACGCAGTTCACAAAATCGCAAGCTTTTACATCGTTTTTTTTACTCTGGGGCGTGTTGTATTGTATTCCTGGACTTAAAAGTTTGTATAGTGTAATAATAAATAGCAACATACGCTCACCAATCGATAACGTAAAAATGTTCTACATACTTTAAATTAAAGGCTGTCTATTGTTTTATGTAGCAGAAGTGCTTTTTGGGGATTAGGGACACGAAATGTTGTACATTTGCAAAGTATCAATAGAAATTGGGTTAGTGAGACACTATTTAAACAAGCGCGTACCACAAAAGTCCTACCACACTTTCACTGACTGCAACACTTACATTAGGGTATAAAAGGAGGCGCACTGTATTTGCAGGCCTGTTTGGACCAGTTCCCACGGCACACTAGATGTTGTGCTTACGTTCGGACTCCGACTTTGAGCAGAGCCATTCAACCTAACAAGTAAGTCACTTAAAACCCAGTAATGTCATCCAACTAACTGTCCTGTAGCATTCAATGGACGTAAAGTCATAATTTCTTCTTTTTTACAGGCTGTGAACGGTAAATTTTTATTTTGTTAAAGGCGCCAAAATCGTGAGCAATCTCTTCAGCAGTGAAGCCTGTAAGTAATTAACATATACAGATGACATATGTAGTTACAATGTTTAATACTACTGGTTTAATTGTGCCTGCATTATAACAGTATATTCAATGCAATCCAGTGTTTGTCAATTTGAGTTGTGTACATTCCCTGTACTGGACCCGTTGCGTAGCCTGTAAACAAATCCTACTGATGTGCCATACGAAAGGTGTTACATGGATACGGGGGCGGGGGGTGGGACGTTGGTTGCAGACTGGTACCGGCATTTGTTATTTCACTACCTCACCATTTGCGACCGGAACAGCAGTTTTTGTATGGTAGTCCACTAAGCCAATAGTCCCGTTTTGTTGTTGGTGTAATGCTACTTGCTGTATTATATATCTGGATGCAATGACCGAAACAAGCTAATCCAAGTTGCATGGAACACAATGCTAACCAGCGCAGCGACATACTGAACCCTCCCCCACCTCACCCCTAACCCTACCCCTTGCTTTAGGGAGTAGAGCAGGGCTGAATTTTTTAATGGCCCCCTTGTGTGTGCAACTTTGCAGTGAATCGGGCCAGCTGACAATGTGAAAAGGTGGGTGAGATGGATGAATGATGTATGGGTGAAAGAGTGGGTGGGTGGATGGATGGATGGGTGGGTGGATGGACGGCTAAAATTTTGGATGGATCGATGGGTGGATGGATGGATAAAAGTGTGGATGGGTGCATGATGTCTGGGTGGGTGGATGGATGGCTGTATGGGTGGGTGGGTGGATGGATGGATGGCTAAGATTGTGGATGGATGCATGATGGATGGATGGATGGATGGACGGATGGGTGGATGGATGGGTGGGTGGGTGGGTGGATGGATTGATGGATGGATGGCTAAGATTGTGGATGGATGCATGATGGATGGATGGATGGATGGCTAAGATTGTGGATGGATGCATGATGGGTGGATGGATGGACGGACGGATGGATGGGCAGATGGGTGGATGGATTGATGAATGGATGGCTAAGATTGTGGATGGATGCATGATGGATGGATGGATGGGTGGATGGGCGAATGGATGGGTGGGTGGGTGGATGGATGGATGGATGGGTGGATGGGTGGGTGGATGGATGGATTGATGGATGGATGGATGGCTAAGATTGTGGATGGATGCATGATGGATGGATGGATGGATGGACGGATGGGCGAATGGATGGGTGGGTGGATGGATGGATGGATGGCTAAGATTGTGGATGGATGCATGATGGGTGGATGGATGGACGGACGGATGGATGGGCAGATGGGTGGGTGGATGGATGGATGGGTGGATGGGTGGGTGGGTGGATGGACGGACGGATGGATGGGCAGATGGGTGGGTGGATGGATGGATGGGTGGATGGGTGGGTGGGTGGATGGATTGATGGATGGATGGCTAGGATTGTGGATGATGCATGATGGGTGGATGGATGGACGGGTGGATGGGTGGATGGATGGGTGGATGGATGGATGGATGGATGGCTAAGATTGTGGATGGATGCATGATGGGTGGATGGATGGATGGACGGATGGGCGAATGGATGGGTTGGTGGGTGGATGGATGGATGGATGGCTAAGATTGTGTATGGATGCATGATGGATGGGTGGATGGATGGCTAGGATTGTGGATGGATGCATGATGGGTGGATGGATGGATGGATGGACGGATGGGTGGGTGGATGGATGGATGGATGGATGGGTGGATGGATGGGTGGGTGGGTGGGTGGGTGGATGGATTGATGGATGGATGGCTAAGATTGTGGATGGATGCATGATGGGTGGATGGATGGACGGACGGATGGATGGGCAGATGGGTGGGTGGATGGATGGATGGGTGGATGGGTGGGTGGGTGGATGGATTGATGGATGGATGGCTAGGATTGTGGATGATGCATGATGGGTGGATGGATGGACGGGTGGATGGGTGGATGGATGGGTGGATGGATGGATGGATGGATGGCTAAGATTGTGGATGGATGCATGATGGATGGATGGATGGATGGACGGATGGGCGAATGGATGGGTGGGTGGGTGGATGGATGGATGGATGGCTAAGATTGTGTATGGATGCATGATGGATGGGTGGATGGATGGCTAGGATTGTGGATGGATGCATGATGGGTGGATGGATGGATGGATGGACGGATGGGTGGGTGGATGGATGGATGGATGGGTGGATGGATGGGTGGGTGGGTGGGTGGGTGGGTGGATGGATTGATGGATGGATGGCTAAGATTGTGGATGGATGCATGATGGGTGGATGGATGGACGGACGGATGGATGGGCAGATGGGTGGGTGGATGGATGGATGGGTGGATGGGTGGGTGGGTGGATGGATTGATGGATGGATGGCTAGGATTGTGGATGATGCATGATGGGTGGATGGATGGACGGGTGGATGGGTGGATGGATGGGTGGATGGATGGATGGATGGATGGATGGCTAAGATTGTGGATGGATGCATGATGGGTGGATGGATGGACGGGTGGATGGGTGGATGGATGGATGGATGGATGGATGGCTAAGATTGTGGATGGATGCATGATGGATGGGTGGATGGATGGCTAGGATTGTGGATGGATGCATGATGGGTGGATGGATGGATGGATGGACGGATGGGTGGGTGGATGGATGGATGGATGGGTGGATGGATGGGTGGGTGGGTGGGTTGATGGATTGATGGATGGATGGCTAAGATTGTGGATGGATGCATGATTGATGGATGGATGGGTAAGATTGTGGATGGATGCATGATGGGTGGATGGATGGATGGATGGATGGATGGACGGATGGGTGGGTGGATGGATGGGTGGATGGGTGGGTGGGTGGATGGATTGATGGATGGATGGCTAAGATTGTGGATGGATGCATGATGGATGGATGGGTGGATGGATGGATGGCTAAGATTGTGGGTGGATGCATGATGGGTGGATGGATGGACGGATGGATGGGTGGATGGATGGATGGGCGGATGGATGGATGGCTAAGATTGTGTATGGATGCATGATGGATGGATGGGTGGATGGATGGCTAAGATTGTGGATGGATGCATGATGGGTGGATGGATGGACGGATGGATGGGTGGATGGATGGATGGCTAAGATTGTGGATGGATGCATGATGGATGGATGGATGGATGGATGGCTAAGATTGTTGATGGATGCATGATGGGTGGATGGATGGACGGACAGACCTACCTGAAGCACCCGACATTGGTGGGCATCTGCTCATCGCCTTCCTGGTCACTGGCTAGTGACCCAGACTTTGTCCCCTCTGCTTTCAGGTTCTTCAGATCTTCAATCCACCTTTGGATCCACCCGAACACTTTCGACTTGGTCGCAAGCAGCACTTTGCAGCAGATCGCCATTCAAATCGTCGACGAAACCCGACCCCGAAAGACACCTATGCACCCGGCTCCCCTGGGTGAGTTAACTTGAGTACTCCGGTGCTCACGTGGGTATTGACTCTAGAACAACCTAGTTGTAAAGGGGTTTGCTCCAAGTCCTCCTCTAAGTGTCCTTTTTCTTAAATTCTCTAACCGCGACCTTCTCATAGAAGTCAACGGTGGCTCGCGGTTGTGTTCTCACACTGCACGCGTCCCCCGTGGGTCCCCTTGGGTGGTTCCTTGAGGGCCAAGCACTTCTACAGGCTCTAGGCCTTGTGTCTAGTTCAGTCGTGGTTCTTATACCACTTTATTGGTATATGGTTTGGTACGCCCCTAGGGCTCAAACGTGTATTTGTGCTATTACTGTTGATAACTAACTTATCTACTTCGAACTCGAGCCTCATAAATTGTTGATTTTTGTGTGTTGTCGCTAAGTGCCAGAGCACAGTAGCACAAAAGGTAAAACAGCTTACATTCATAGTTTGCCAGTGAACCAATTTTATTTGTAGGCAAATTTTGTAGGTGCTGATTCAAGTAATATTTTCCCCATTTGTATTGTACCCAAAAATATGTATGGTTATTGGTGCAATACAAAATATCTTTTTTCCTTTTATTGTACTAAAGTACCTATAACCGTCTACACCTTTTACGTACTTGCACCAGCAAAATATGTACATATTTGCGTTTTTAAAATGATTTTCCTTTATTTATTTTTTGTTTTAGAGGAAATGTCTGATCCGAAGATAGCCAAATACATCACCTCCAGCAGAGGAAACCGTCTACTAAAACACAGTGGTTATATATATTGTAAGGAGAGACATTCGGAGCCACGGGGTCATTGGAGATGTGTGCAATACTACTCCAGCCATTGCAGAGGCCGAGCGGTTACTCTGGGTGACTCTGTTTTAAGAAGCACAGACCATAACCACTCTGCCTCTGCAACTGCTATTGAAGTGAGAGAATCTATAAATGAAATGAAAGTGATTGCAGGCAACTCCAATAACCCGTGCGGTGCTATTTTAAGGGAGGTATCCCAACACATTGCTGAACATGTTGCTAGTAGTATGCCCACTATTCCAAACTTGCGTAGAATTATCCAACGTAAGAAACAGGCAAATAACCCTAAACGCGTTACACCACAAACCTTTTCCGATATAACAATTCCTCGTGAACTCTCTCTTACTGTTTCAAACGAACCGTTCATATTGTATGACAATGAAAATGCTCTAAAGCGTATTTTAATACTTAGCACCCCCCGTAATCTAAATAGGTTGGAGAACAGTGATGTTTGGATGATGGATGGTACCTTTAAAAGTACGCCCACCCCTTTCACCCAAATATACACTATTCACAGCTACGTTAACAACACAGTAGTTCCTTTAGTGTACAGTTTACTACCAGACAAACAATCCTCAACGTATACTGAATTTTTGTCAGTCATAAAAGTAAAAATTCCAAACAAAAGTCCGAGAAAAGTAATCATGGACTTTGAATTACCAATGATGAATACTGTAACCAAATTGTACATGGATACCCAAATCCAAGGATGTTTTTTCCACTTTTCTCAGGCGTTTTGGCGTAAAATTCAAAAAACATCCCTAATTGAGGATTATGCGTCTGATAGCAAACTACAGTTTGAGCTTAAAAACTAACTGCACTTTGCTTTGTTCCTCCTAACAGTGTAGACGAGTACTACACATCTATAACCGAGTCTGAGTACTTTATGGAAAATGAAGACAAATTGGCACCAATTTTAAATTATTTTGAAGACACATGGATTGGCCATCTAAGCAGGTCGGGTTGCCGGAGGAAACCACGTTTTATTGTGGACTGGTGGAACTGCTACTCGACCTGCTTAGAGGGAGGAGCAAAGACAAACAATGCCATAGAGGGTTGGCACAACTCTTTAAATAACAGTATTGGCAAACCACACCCTAATTTCTACAATTTTTTAGAGATTTTGCGAAAGGAGCAATGTTATCAGGAAATGCGCATGTCACAATCGTTAGCAGGTACTCTAACTCCACGTATTTCCCACCGCACAAAGGAAATGTCTGCTAGACTATTGGCAGCACTAAAACTTTTTACCTTGTCTGTGGCTTATGACTACCTAGCTTCCATTGCACATATACTGAATTCCTTTGCCTAAAAATGTTTGTACTTTACTCTTTATCACCCAAAATCTAATCCGAAATATTCCTGTAGTGTACCTAAATGTGTCCATAAATTGGTTAATGTATTAAACTACAGACTGCGGCAGACTCTTAGTAGGGTAAACCACACATTTTGTGCACGGCATCCGTAACACGCAGAACCTTACAAGATTTGAGTTCCTATGAATCCACCGAATAGCATCCAACCAGGAATCCGAATAAAAACCGATATGGAACATATGCAGTATCTTGTAGAATAAACCAAATAATAACAATAAATCACTTTCCAAGTTGTACAACCGTCTAATAAACCATCCATAAATGTAATATGCAAATGTACCACCGAAAAAATGTGGCAAACTAAAGGAATAATGCCTAAGAATCATAGAATTTGCCTAATAAAGAATACTGTAAATGTTCTATGCAAACGTACCACCGACAAATTTTTGTTTACATCAAACAGTAATGTAAAACATTTCTGAATTTTGTCATTGCTTTCAGTGTAAATACAATGTAAATAATTCTGCTTATTAAATACATTTGAAGTGTCTATTTATGTGAGATCAATGCAATGTAATGCAAATAAAAATGCTAAAAATTTGCCCAGTGTGTTTTTGGTCCGTTACATTACACATCCACTTTTGTTGTTATTAGTTACATCAAAACTGAAACAATTAGTGAATTTAAAGTATGGTACGTCATTAGCGCATTAAGTTTTCTTTCTTTAACAATTGCCCTTGTTTTCTGTCCATGTGTTCCCCAAGAGCCCTTTTCCCATAGAATTCTAAATCATCAATCTCCACTCACAGGCTTAGTAGTTTCATCGTAACGCTTTTTGCATCTGTGCAACATCTATTTTGTGGTCCTTTTCTGACCAAGTTGGAATTTTTGTACCGGATTTGTACTATTTCATGGCGGTATTGTGCCTAATAAATGGAAATGTCGCAACACTTTGCACACAAAAACACAGCTGCAATATGTCTTACACAGGAACCCAAAAGGCTTTAAATTACACTGTGTACAAAGAGACAGTTATAAAGCTGAGGTATGAAAAGAAAAGTACTAACAAAGTGTCAAAAGTGAGGGAGGATGACAAATATTACTAGGGGCTGGCCGTTTGGAACGTGGGTTCCCATATAAATTCTTTGCTTTGTCAATTAACAAATGAAACTACATTTCTTAAAATATTTTCCCCATCACAAGTCCAAAAACAATTTTTGCGAGGAGAAAGTCCTTCCCACACAGCCAAATCTGCTGATGAGGGGCCAGCCGAGCGGTATCCACAGGAACGCTGTCTCAGTTAATAGAGAGCAAACCCTAATGTTGGGAGGACATAAATCACACCCTTTTGCTTTGCCATGTGGGGTGCCCTAGAGGTCCTCATTATCCTCAACCTTATTGAACTATATGTTGCCCCACTGATTAAAATTATCCGTTCCTACGGGTACACCACGATTTGTTACGCAGATGATACACAACTAGTGGTGTCATTAACATCAGAGCCAGATAAAGGAGCGAAGAAGTTCAATGTCTGCATGGCCCACATCATCAGATGGAAGCACGATAACTGTTTAAAACTTAATACAGATCAAATGGAGGTACTACTGTTTGGTAAAAATACCATATTGTGGAACAACGCCTGGTGTCCAGTTGTGGCCGACTAATGTCCATCTCCAGTGTCTAGCAAACGTACGGTCAAGCCACCCATCCACCCTTCCACCCATCCACCCTTTCACCCTTCCATCCATACATCCATCCTTCATCCAACCACCCTTTCACCCATCCTCACACCCATCCAACCATCATCCATCCATCCACCCATCCATCTGTCCGTCCATCCATCCATCGATCCATCATGCATCCATCCACAATCTTAGCCACCCATCCATCCATCCATCCATCATGCATCCATCCACAATCTTAGCCATCCATCCATCCACCCACCCATCCATCCGTCCATCCATCCGTCCATCCATCCATCCATCCATCGTGCATCCATCCACAATATTTGCCACCCATCCATCCACCCATCCACCCTTCCATCCATCATGCATCCGTCCACAATCTTAGCCATCCATCCACCCATCCATCCGTCCGTCCATCCATCCACAATCGTTAGCAGGTACACTAAATCCACGTATTTCCCAGCGAACAAAAGAAATGTCGGCAAAACTTTTTACATTGTCTGTGGCTTCTGACTACCTAGCTTCCATTGCACATATACTGGATTTTTGGCCTAACAATTGTTGTAGTTTACTTTTAGCATCCCAAATCGAAGTGAAAATGTCCCTGTAGTCTACAGAAATGTGTCCCTAAATCGACACATGCCTAAAACTTCCGACTTTTCTTTTTTGCATCCCAAATGTAAGGCAAAATATTCCTGTAGTGTACACAAATGTGTCCATAAATCGACAAATGCATAAAAATTGCGACTGTGGCAGACTCTGATTATAGCCAACCACTCATTTTGTGCACCGCATGCATACCAGCCATACCTTTCCCGCTAAAATGTTGGTTTATTAAGCCAGACAATCGCATGTAACCAAGAATCCGATCAAAATCCGATGTGAAACATGTAAATTCTTCTTTGAATACAGCATGTGCAAGTATTATAACTGTATAATAAACCATGCCATAAATGTTACATTGACACATACCACCAAAACAATGTGTAAAATGAAAGCAAAACTCCCTAAAAAGTATAATATTTTTTTTATAAACAATAACATTCATGTTATATGCTAAAGTTCCAACTGCATTGTAGTTGGAACATGCCAAACGTTATTTACAGTGGAAATTAAATGTGCTACCTTTGTGTCATGAAGTCAAATGTGAAGGATATAATGTAAATTGATATAAAAAAAAAGTGTGAAATTTGTATTAGATTAATGCAATAATCTGCAAATGTCATTTTCCATGTTGGAAACACCCAAAATGTAATATGTGTTTTTCTATGGTACAACAAACGTGAATACATAAGTGACAATCCGTACTAAATGAAGGGTAACTAAATATTTATTAATTAGGTCACAAAACGCACAGGTTGTGTGATTCACCAATTAGTACGCGAAATGCACAGTACAATAAAGTTCCAAAAAGTCGCAGACTGTAACAAAATGCCTTTTTGCCATGTCAGCATTAAGGGTAAACGGCTACCTGTGGCTTAACGCTAAGCAATAAAGTTCACCTGCAGAGCCAATGATGATAACACAAACCCCTAAGTGGACTTTCCAGTGTTGGAAGGACCAACACACAAACTTACAACGAATACAAAGTCTTTGCCTTTACATGTGACGCTTAACCCTTCTCCACCAAGGCAAAGAAGACAGAGTGGTATTAAAGGTCACTTCTTCAGAAAAACAATACCATTCTGAAAACCAAAATGCAAAATCACTGTTCGACCTGCAGTCCTCCAACGTCTGAAATGTGTCAACATAGTTCCTCCCAGTGCTCTTAGGTCAACCGTGATCTCACAGGTGACCATCCTCTACGCAGTTACCTATCTCATCAAGGTCACAAAACAAGTCAACCTTACATTCCCCACCTTTATACATATAACTTTTTTGTTCCACAAGCCTGTACCATCCTTAAGTTACATTGGTTCAGGTTGGAGTGTAAGAAACAGTCCACCACACAACCTCACTGAAAAAACAAACATCTCTATCATTGATCGGAATGTACGTAGTGTACCTAATTACATAATAGTGTACATAATTCCCAGATGTTTAAGGTTATCATTAATGAAAACTCACTTACTTTGACGGAGCTCTGCCTTCCACCTGCTCTCTGTCTCGCGACGATTCCCGGAACCACGGCAGTAACGTATGCGCGCCGACGTAATCGCCCGTTGTGAAAATGAAAAAAGGACAAAGTTTATTACAAAATCGGCTGTTAATATTTATGTTTTAGTTGCACAAAACAGCGGAACAGTGTTGCAGTAACTATATTTAAAGAAGGCACAAAAAGCCCAGTAGAGAAGTGTGATATAATGTGGGTTTCGTTGTAATAATGCGATTGCGCCGCTGTTTTTTTGACCGACATTAGTCTAAATTTGCCTTATTTGCCACAGCCGAGAAGTGTCATCTAATCAGAGTCCAACAGAGGCTATCAGAGAAGTTTTTTTCTTTCTACATTACTACAATTGCAGCACGTTTTTAAAGTGCCCAGCAGAGAAGTTATAACGTATCCTTATTTGCCATAGCAGAAGTACCTTTATTTTTTTGAACATTTAAAGTCACTTACTTTGGCCTTCTTTGCCACAGTAGAAGTACCTAATCTTATTTAAAGTCACTTACCTACAGAGGGTAGCAGAGAAGTTAGTTGTTTTGCCCTACATTAATCTGATTGCTACACGTTTTTAAGTGCCCAGCAGAGAAGTTATAACGTATCCTCATTTGCCACAGCAAAAGTATATGAAAAGTATATTAAAAGAATATTAAAAGTGCACTAAACAGTCCACCACACTACCTGACTGAAAAAGAAACATCTCTATCGTTAAATAAAGAATGGCAGGTATTAACATTGATCTGAATGTACCTAGTGTACCTAATTACTAAATAGTGTACCTAATTAAAATATGTTTAATTAAATAATGGCAGGTATTTGTTGCACTGTACAACGAGTGTTACGTTGGAATGTGATTGCTGCACGTTTTTTAAGTGCCCTGCAGATAAGTTATAACGTATCCTCATTAGCCCCGGAAAAAGGATATTAAAAATATATTAAAAGAATATTAAAAGTGCACTAAACAGTCCACCACAGTACCTGAGTGAAAAAACAAACATCTCTATCGTTAAATAAAGAATGGCAGGTATTAACATTGATCTGAATGTACCTAGTGTACATAATTACAAAATTACGTGTAACGTAGGAATCTCCCTCCCTTTGGTGCCAAAGCCATTTGAGCTTACTCATTCCATGCCCCCTTGGTAGTGCCGACGCTCGCCTATTGCTCCACATGGCCTGTTTGGTCTGTGGTTACCAAGCCACCTGGAGTTTAAAAATCTGGTTAAAGCCAGCACACAGCTGCTGTCAGTGTTTGAGGACAAAGACTGCCTGTCCAGACATAAACATGGTTGGATGACCCTTCATGTCTACACCAGGCTGAAAGCACAGGGCTACGTACGTGAATCCTATTGTGATCGGACTAAGGTACAGTTCCTGAAATATAGGCTGGGGATATTACCAATCCTAAAACATTACCCCCCATGGAAAAGACGGGAAGGACAAGAGATCTGGCAACGGTGCGACCAAGGGTAGGAGGACATTATTCATGTACTTTGCTGTTGAAATGCACCCACACATGGAATGCCCACATATCTCGTAAGCATGGCGAGACCACTGAGCACTACTCTCAATTCCTCAATGCAACTTTTACTGTTCTGTACCTGGAAATAGCCAACTTTGCCCCTTTCACCACCACTGTAATTCCTCTCGACTCCAACACACCCAGTGTAGTGGCTCAGGCAGCCATCCAAAAAGAATAGCGTTTGAATGTGAAATAGGAGTAGGCAGGACTGTCGCTGATTCCCTTTATTTAACTAACAAGTATAGCAATACAGAAACCTAAGCATGGCGAGACCACTGAGCACTACTCTCAATTCCTCAATGCAACTTTTACTGTTCTGTACCTGGAAATAGCCAACTTTGCCCCTTTCCCCACCACTGTAATTCCTCTCGACTCCAACACACCCAGTGTAGTGGCTCAGGCAGCCATCCAAAAAGAATAGCGTTTGAATGTCAAATCGGAGTAGGCAGGACTGCCGCTGATTCCCTTTATTTAAGTAACTTTCTACAAGTATAGCAATACAGAAACATCCCAGCAGTCCCAACCATTTCACTCTCCATTGCTCGGAATGTACCTAGTGTACCTAATGACATAATAGTGTACATAATTCAGAATCAAAATCGAGGGTGGCTCCCCTTATCTAGACCAATTAAAATTACACAAAGCCTGAAGCAGTGCAGTGTCCTTGCTCCAACTTTATTTACCCGGTTCCTATAAGATCTTACTCCCATACTAAATGCGGTCAACTCTCACTTGCCCAAACTGGGGGCTTTCAGCTCTCAAATCTCCTGTATGGGGATGATCTAGTCCTCATCAGCAGAACCAAGGTTGGCCAGGTTAGCCTGCAGCGCCTCTTTGATGCAACCTTGCCCTACTCAGTAAGTAATGGACTAACTATTAACAGAAAGAAAACAAAAATCTTAGCATTTCAAGGCATTAGATCTCATCAGCACATGTGGTTCCTGTGTCATAAAAAATAGGGTTGACAAAAAGCTTTAAGTATCTCGGAGTTTACATTGTTTTGGGGTGTTGTAATTTTTTATTAAAACTTTTGCATAAGATTACATCCTAAAACAGTGACTTTAGTCACGTTTAACAATAAATACTCAAATATATTAATAGAAGTAGATGCGACTAAAGTCTCTTAATGGTTGATAAAGATATATAAATATATAAAGACATAAATAGGTACGAAGCCCAAAGGAAGGAAGAGAGGAGAAAAAGGAAAAGGGACGAAAGACAGGAAGGTCCAAGAATTAATAAATATACATATATCAATAACAATAACATCAAGACTGACCTACAGTAAGGAGTAAAAAAACTCAAAAAATATGTGATTTATAATTGCGAAACATATGTAATGAAAAATATCTCCAATAAATCACTGTAAAGCACTGAGATATAAAAAACATTATAGGCTAAATATAAATAATGGAATATATTCTGAGTTTACTTTAATGGGAACGGAAGGTAAAAAAAAAGTGCTTTATAATTGTGAAACATATGTAATGAAAAATATCGCCAATAAATCACTGTAAAGCACTGAGATATAAAAAACATTATAGGCTAAATATAAATAATGGAATATATTCGGAGTTTACTTTAATGGGAACGGAAGCTACGGATATCAGCTCGAATAAATAAGAAAGAAATGGCAATGCTTTGGCCTTCGTTCTGAGGACTCTCTACAACAAATTAAAAGGCCCAACTCTTACACCGATCTTGCAGGTGGCCCAGGTAAAGCTTCTTCCAACTTTAACCTATGGAAGTGACAAAATAATACGTAAGGTAAATAGGTCAATCTTCCAGTTACCCTAGAAATGGCAATGCTTTGGCCTTCGTTCTGAGGACTCTTTACAACAAATTAAAAGGGCCAACTCTTACACCGATCTTGCAGGTGGCCCAGGTAAAGCTTCTTCCAACTTTAACCTATGGAAGTGACAAAATAATACAAAATAATACGTAAGGTAAATAGGTCAATCTTCCAGTTACCCTCTTATACATCTCCGACCCAGATTAGAGTGGAGTTTGGTATTGCCAAACAGTCGCTGGCCCAGTGGCCTTCATGATGAGCTGTCACAAACTAAAGTGGGCAATGGAATGTTCCCTAGCAATACAGAAACATCCCAGCAGTCCCAACAGCAATGTACCTAGTGTACCTAATGACATAATAGTCAACATTAAAAATAAGGTTATAATGAATGAAAAGTCACTTACTTTGACGGAGCTCTGCCTTCCACCTGCTCTCTGTCTCTCTCGCGCCGATTCCCGGAACCACGGCAGTAACGTATGCGCGCCGACGTAATCGCGTGCTGTGAACATGAAAAAAGGACAAAGTTTATTTTAAAATCAGATGTTAATATTAATGTTTTCGTTGGACCAATGAGGATACGTGATAACTCCAGTGCTGGCCAGTCAAACCGAGTGTTTCAGGGAAGTATTTTTGTTTTTTGTTAAGTGCTTTGGGGCCAGTTATCCTGCTGTACATTTCAAGTGCTTTTTGCCATAATTAAAAGTGCTTCCCACCTATGTCTGCTGCTTTTTGCCATAATTAAAAGTGCTTCCCACCTATGTCTGCTCTGTCCCGTGATTCCACCTTCTCTGCCACCTTTCAAGTGCTTTGGTGCTGGCCAGTCAAACCGAGTGTTTCAGGGAAGTTTTTTTTTTTTTAAAGTGCTTCCCACCTATGTCTGCTCTGTCCCGTGATTCCACCTTCTCTGCCACCTTTCAAGTGCTTTGGTGCTTGCCAGTCAAACCGAGTGTTTCAGGGAAGTTATTTTTTTTTTGTTAAGTGCTTTGGGGCCAGTTATCCTGCTGTACATCTGTCCCGTGACTTTCCACCTTCTCTGCCACCTTTCAATCTGCTCTGCACGCTTTTTGCTATGTCTGCTCTGTCCCGTGACTTTCCACCTTCTCTGTCCCGTGCAGCGTTGTAGTGTGTTTGCGATATAAATGTCCAATCGAAGTTGTAGCATGCGTTGTAAATGCTCTGTCCCGTGCAGCGTTGTAGTGTGTTTGCGATATAAATGTCCAATCGAAGTTGTAGCATGCGTTGTAAATGCATGCGATGCCAATGATCCTGCGATGTGAAAGTAGCGTTGCGATGGCACCGCGTACAATTACATTCGTTGTAGTGGGTGTTTCCCTTCCTATAGTACCCATGCAGGACCTGCTCGTTTGGATAACATAAACCGTGGGCTTGGTGACAGACTGATTCTGTGCACCCCCACCGCGTATGTTAGCCTGATTTGCATTAGCTAGCTCACAGTGCCACTAGAATCTCCTCTTATCGGGGAGAGATTAGTTTCTGGCAACCTTAGATAATCACAACCCAAATTCCTCAGAATCGTGGAAACAATGTACTACTTTTCGCTCAGTCACTCGTGCTTACTTATTCAGTGTCTCAGAGAGTTACACAGAATAAACAGTCTGGGCGTTTCAATAAGTATTTATTGAACAGTTGTTATTCTAGTGTAAAATATATGTGCTGCAGAAACCAGCAGACAATAGCAGAGATATATTATCAGCAGTACGATAAAAGCAAAGGGATAGAACAGTTCTACCATATTGCAATAATCATGAATACATACATGAATATAAAAAGCATTATGAAAAGTGTGCGTACTCCTACGATGCCTAACTAGATGTACCTGAGTGTACCTAGCATATGTGTATAGGTCTAAAAGCCTAAGAGCCAAGAATCCTTCTAGGATTTAGTCGAACCCCCATACCTGAATAGAGAGAGTGTGGGACCCCGTCCTGGTCTCGAGTTGGACACCCTGCAAGGGCTGTGTCAGACCGCTGTCACCTGGAGCGACTGCATGCAGGAGCCTCAGCGTCTCTGGTCAGTGTGTCAGCATGGAAGTTTCGGTTCCCTCTGTCTTACTTGGGAAAGATATGGTATATTTATACCCTGAAGACTCTGGTTGCTTCGTATGGTTTGTATTGGCCATGTTAGACTTGAGGAAGACGTCAGGGGTGAACTTTGTACATACATATTATGCAGGTGGTGTATTCCTAGAGAGCCATGCATAATTGATGAGTACAATGTGGGCCTGTGTTTGGGAAAAACCCCGATGTCTTCAAAACCACAGAATAGATAACGTTCAGCCCTCAGAGCACGTTGTGTACTAGTGAGGACCAATGTAGGTCAAAGATCATGCCTATATAAGGAATCATGACTATAATAGGACATGTACAGTTATGACCGTAATAGGGCATATGCGGCTTTGACCATAATAGGGCAAGTACGAATATGACCGTATTAGGGCAAATATGAATACCTCCATTTTAGGGCATGTATGAACGGGTCTACATTAGGGCCTCTATACGGGACATGTGTCCAAAAAAAGAGAGTTACCCAGGTTAAACCAAAAGGGACCGGGTTAAATGGCACAGTTAAAGATAAAAAATTCCCTTTTGTGTTGTTCACTACCACTATGAATTTAGACTATAATCAGTCTACAATGAACCAAAGGAAAGATATTTAATTTCACCAATATAGCACAACGTAAACAAACCTTATATTCTAGTCATTTTATTATTTGCATCCATATCACAAAATTAGACAATAATATTTCCATTAAAAACACATTAGTTACACATCCTTGTACATATTCATTTTTAAAATCAATTACAAGTATTTAGAGAATAATATTTATATTCTGATGATTCTTTTAACAATTGTTGACATTGTCCATACAATTCATATACACTTCTAAATATATTCCACTACAATATTAAAAACATTTCTAATTGTTAAAAACAAAATTACTATGTCCTTACATAGTAATTTTGTTTTTAACAATTAGAAATATTTTTAATATTGTAGTGGAATATATTTAGAAATGTATATGAATTGTATGGACAATGTCAACAATTGTTAAAAGAATCATCAGAATATAAATATTATTCTCTAAATACTTGTAATTGATTTTAAAAATGAATATGTACAAGGATGTGTAACTAATGTGTTTTTAATGGAAATATTATTGTCTAATTTTGTGATATGGATGCAAATAATAAAATGACTAGAATATAAGGTTTGTTTACGTTGTGCTATATTGGTGAAATTAAATATCTTTCCTTTGGTTCATTGTAGACTGATTATAGTCTAAATTCATAGTGGTAGTGAACAACACAAAAGGGAATTTTTTATCTTTAACTCTATACGGGACATAACACCTCCCTCCTGAAAAATTAAATACAACGTCTTGGAATGGTTGAGCAACAACCTATCAGGGATAGGGTAGTGCCCCTTCCAACAGGAAGTGGCCACTTAGAGGGTATAGGCACCATAAAGATAGGTTGCCAATTGGCTACTACTTGTCTCCTCCGGTAACACCCCTAAATACAATATTTAGGTGGCATCCCTAGACCTGGAACTCAGATTCGATGGACAAGAAGACGATCAGGACTAAGAAAACTCGATGTTCAAGAATTGAAGCCCTGCTGCAGAAGAAAATTGGTACCAAACCCTGCCTGCTGCCTCAAGGACTTTGACAATCGTGGTGTGCTGTGTCATCCTTAACCTGTGAAGACACCAAGACCCCAGGAGCTCCTCCAGCCTTCATGAAATCACCAAGAACCTCTCTTTTAGTGCACTCCACAGGCGCCAATATTGCGGAGTCTCGTTTGCTGACACAACACCCACGCCAACAGAGGTACACCAGCTCCAGAGGGCCAGATCTGTCTCCTTGCCAAGTTTGGAGACACCAGGACATACCGGAGCCTCACCCTACCAGTACCTGGGGTTCCCCAACAGCAAACAGCGAGACAAAGTGTCTGTGCCGGACTCCACCGATACCAGAAGCAAGCATCCATCAAGGGACATTAAGACCCCTGAGACCCACATCCTGAGAGTCTAAGCTGTCCCAAAATCACCTCTCCAGTGTGACCCACCGGACTTACCTCTAAGTCCTCCTGTACAGTTTCTCTCCAGGTGACCCCCTCCGTCATAACGCACCAGCTACCAGTACTTTCAGCATCCTACTTCCGACAACATCAGTGATGCTCCAGAATGTCTGCTGCTGAAACTTTGAACCTGGCCACTCTGTCGACCTAAAACAAGAAGGTGACCTTCATGAAAGCATTAAGTGATTTTTTTATGGATTTGTCTACTTTTCTCCATTGACTTCAATGGTGTATAATTGCGCACAAAAGTGATATATTTTCAGAACTCTTAAAAATCATAGCTCCTAAAGTACTTACTGTAGATTGACATTATTGGTCTTAAAATACACATAAAAATTGATACTTTGTTTATAAAGTGGTCTTGTATTCAATATTGAGTGTGTGTCTCTTTATTGCCTCTGTAAGTACAACAAATGCTTAGCAATACCCTCTGATAAGCCTAACTGCTCGCCCACACTACCACAAAAAGAGGATTAGTATTATCTACTTTAACCTCTGTGCACCAGTAAGGAATCCACTGGACGCCCAGCACAATTTACTTTGTTTTAGTACAATATATAGATAGCCACCTTCCTACAGTCACACACTCACTCTAAATGGTTACAGGTTACAGTTATGAAATTACAATTTTAAAACCATAGAAATTCACTTAAAAAAACAAAAGTTACAGGAATGTAAGAAATTCAGCAGTTATAGTTACCTGAGTTAACTATAACTTAAACCGCCGCAATGCACTGCTTATGACCTCACATATTACATCACTCGTGGCATGGTCAGAACCACTCAGACACCCACTCACAGCCCATAGGATCTCTCGTATACCCACTCCCACTGCCATACAACCCCTAACATACCTATTCACAGACCCATATCAGTACTCACACAACCAATCACTCATCCATAGAGCCACTCACATATCTACTCACTCATACAGTCACTCACACACCTGCTAACTCACCCATACAGTCACTCATGCACCCACTCGCTCACCAATACAGCCACTCACACATTCAGTCATACAACAATATAGACACTTACACACCCACTCACACACCCTTCCAGGCACTCACACACCCACTCAGTGACACATACAGAAACTCACATAGCCGCTCACTTACCCATACAGGTACTTGCATACCCACACACTCAACTATACAGCTACTCACACTGCTACTCACTCACCAATACAACTTCTCACACACCCACTCAATTACCCATACAGCCACTGGCACAGCCACTCACTCACCTATACAACCACTCACATACCTACTCAAACATAAGCCACTTACAAACCCATTCACAAATCCATACAACCACTCACATACCTACTCACTCACCATTATAGCCACTCACATATCCATTCACTCACCTTTACAGCCACTCACACAGACATTCACTCTCCAATACAGCCACTCACAGCCAGTCACTTAGCTATACACACACTTAAACAGCTACTCACTCACCCATACAGCCACTCACACATCCACTCCGTCACCCATACAGCCACTCACACAGCCACTCACTCACCCATACAGCAACTCACTGTTATGTTCCCAGGTTAGGCCCATGTAGCAAATCAGCTAATTTCTTACATTGTCCTATTTTCCACAATAACATTTCAGCACTACCCTTTTGCACATATTGCGTGCTCGACAATGTTGGATTAGTTTCTATGAAACTAAACTTGCTTACACATCTAGCTTCGCACAACATTATCACATTGCCCTTAACATCATGTACAAGGTCTCTTTTCGCACTGTGTACAAATGTTGTCTCTATTTTCATCCACAGGGCAACAGGGCTATCTACATATCCATAACATCACTAATCTTTATTCACTTCGCAAGGCTGCTTTCTTTTATAAAAAGATGAGCATCCCAATAGATTAGGAGAGGAGGTGCTTCAGCTGACACTGAGAGTCCCTGCATGCTGAGACTTCACCATGCAGGGGTCTGACATCTCCTGAGGGGTCTCCAGTTCGTGACCAAGATGGGGTCAATCATTCTCTCCCATCAGGTAATGGGGTTGGATAGTCCCTTGGGGGTATTCTTGGCTCCACACCTACACACACTCTTGGTACACTCAGAGTAGGGTTTGCATAATAGGAGTACGCTCGATTACAGCTCTGTTTTATATGCCTGCACATATACTGTTTTAGCACCATGGTAGAACTATTTCTACTATTTACACTTTTGGTGCTTGTAATCACTTTTATCTGCTTCTGTCTATGAATCATTGCAGCACACGTGTTTTATACAAGAATAACGTAGGTTCAATAAATATATTGAAAACGTCCCACTGTGTATTTTCTGTATACTTCTCTGAGAATAAGTAGGTATGAGTGACTGAGCGAAAGGTTCTGTACTTCTGTAATCTTGGAGGATTAAAAATGTCCCGCATTGTGCATACCACATCTCAATAAATTCATTTTATAAAAAACACCTTTTCTTTAACAATGACCGAACAAGCTGTGGACATTGAGGAGCAGGAAGTTGCTCTAAAGATTACAGAAAATTGCAGGCATATATTTACTACGAATTTACTACAACATGGCCTCCCGGCAACAGGAGGAGATGTTACCTTCATGGTTGAGGCACACGAAGCATTCAGCAAACACAAGGAGATGATGGATGGAGTGCTGAAACTTTTCAGACACTCACCCCCAGTCACAGATCTGGGTTGAATCCATCATCGTTCTTTAGCTCACTTCGCCACCTCCTGTTACCTCTAGCAACCCCCACACAGTGGGATTGCTGAGAGGTGGTCGGAGGCCACACCCCCTTTCTCCACCACTCTGCAAACGCGCCTCTCAGTGCACTGCTGGTGGGGGATGAGGTTCCCTTGCCTTCTGAGGGCCTCAGGACTAAAGGGGACTTCTTCCCCCAATGAGTAATGCACCAAGAGGTGCATTTGCAGAGTGGGGGAGAAAGGGGCATAGCCACTGAAAACCTCTTAGCAAGCCCACTGTGTAGGACTGTGTAGGACTTGCTGGAGGTAACAGGAGCGGTAATTGGCCCCCAAGAACCCTCAATAGCCAAGGGAACCTCATCCCCCTACTAATAGTGCACAAGGAGGCGTGTTTGCAGAGTGGTGGAGAAAGGGGGTGTGGCCTCTTATCAGGTCTCAGCAATCCTGATGGGTGGGACTTACTGGAGGTAATAGGAGCGGTAGGTGGCCCCCAAGGATGTCCTTGAGGGCCAACAACCCCTCCTATTGTCTCCAATATGTCCCACACAGAGGTATTGCTAAGTGGTCTTTGGAGGCCACGCCTCCTTTCTCCACCACTCTGCAAATGCGGCTCGTGGTGCACTACTGGTTGGGGGATGAAGTCCACTTTACTCATGAAGCCTCCTGGTACCTCCTGTAAGTCCTACACAGTGGGATTCCTAAGAGCTTGTCAGAGACCCAGCCCCCTTTCTCCATCACTCTGCAAACACGACTACTAGTCAAAAAAACATAGAAATTCACTGAAAAACCCAAAGGTTACAGGGACATTATAGTTAGGAATTAGCATTTAAAAAACCTTAGAAATTCACTGTAAAAAAACAAAGGTCACAGGGACGCTATAGTTAGGAAATAGAAATTTAAAAAAGTAGAAATTCACTGAAAAAACCAAAGGTTACAGAGACGTTATAGTTAGACTCAGGTTTCACTCGTACAAAACCAGAAAAATTCAACAGTTATAGTTAGTTGGGCTAACCATAACTTGCGCCCCCGTAATGCACTGACATCATCCACAGAATCTCTTACGTACCCACTCACACCCCAATATAACCTTTCATGCAGCCACTCCAAATTCCACACTACCATTCTCAAAACCATTGACACACCCAAACCAGTACTTACACATGCACTCACTGATTCATAGGTCTACATACACATCCACTCAGTCACCCATACAGTCACTCATACACCTACTCACTCATTAATAAACCACTGATATATCCACTCATACACCCACACACACAATATCAGTCACCCATAGAGCTACTCACATACCTACTCACTCACCCATAGGGTAAATCACACAGCCACTTACTCACCTATACAGTTATACAAACACCCAGTCACTTATTCGTACAGATTCTAACACATACTCGCTCAACTATACAGTCACTGGCACAAGCATACACTCACCCATTAAGCCACTCTCACAATCACTCACTCACACATACAGTTGCTCATATACTCTGCCATTCACCTACACTGCCTTTCACATATGCATTACCCATATACCACTGACATATCCATTCACTCACCGACACAGCCATACACACACTCAGTCACCCATAGAGCCCCTCACAGATGCACTCACTAACCCATACAGCCACTGACTCCTCCACTCACTCATCCATGCAGGCAGTCACACCCCCTCACCAACCCACACAGACACTCATACACCCATACAGCTACTCAGACAAGTAATCAATCACCCATAAAGCCACTCACGTACCCACTCATCAACCCATATAGCCACCTAGACACCAACTAGCAGACTCATACAGACATTCACACAACCTAGTCACTCACCCATAAATTCACAGAGACACCTAACCACTCACTTATGCAGTCAGTCACGCACCCACTGAATCATCCATACAGGCACTCATACACCCACTGATTCATCAATACACCGTGGAATATATATTTAACACTCATAAACTTTTGAAAAACACTCACAGTCACTGGATGATGTCATCAGTGATGTCATCTGAGGTGTCACATTTGATGTCATCATTGATGTCACTGACCATTTAATGAGAGATGTAATATGCGGGGGCGGGAGTTATAGTTAACTCAGCTAACTATAACTGCTGAATTTCTCTGGTTTTGTACGAGTGTATTTAATTTTAATTATAAATTTAATAGTTTATGTAGACAATTAAGTCCATTAAAATACTTGATACAAGGCGAAAATAGTGCAAGCATAGGTAAATCAAGCTTAAAAATCTTTACAAATACACATCTCTTTATATAATTCAGTCAAGTGCTGTGTAAGATAGTGCCAGAGCAACATGTGCAGACTTAGCCTGATTGAGATAAAACTTGGGCAAATGAGCAATTGAACAAACTGTCCATGTGAAACTCTGCACTAATAGCCTGAATTTCAGTGTAAGTTCAGTCAATGTTATAATACATGAGAGCGAGTGGCCTCATTTTGTGTTGAGTTTGAGGTGCAGTAGACTAGTCTGCTTCTATGATCTTAGCTGGACCAGACTGCACCTATGTAAGTTCATTAAGTTAAAATAAATAAGATTGCACTTCAGTAAATACAAATAAAGAACACCTTAAAATATTTAAAAAATAGTAGTAGTCCCCTGACGGGCAGCCCTTGTTATTTGTCCAACCTCTCGTAGGAGCCTGCTGGGTCCGTAGAAGAATTTGGCACACTGTGCTAATTCCCTTGGAATCACTGTGGTATAGATGAGTGATGGCGACTCCTTGCATGTTCTTGTTCCACGCTGCACAAAGATTGGCCTTAAGTATCTTTGTCTCTGTTGTGTTAGGCTAACACAGCAACATACAATGTGGGCAACCAATTCAGAGTGGTATTGACACAGCCTACATTGCTCCTGTCCCTGAGCCCATTTCTTCCAGTGTGCCCTGTATTTCCTTATGAGCATTATTAGGAGCCTAAGTGCTAAGATGTTCTTGAGAGCATATTTTCCAATAGTTGCTCTCAAGTATGGTTGACAGACGAAGGCTTCATGTGATGCTGCAAGCTCCTCCGCACCTCTGATATTTTTTACTTGATTTATGTCCAATTTCCACATCACCTTCCTGGCGTGTATCTTTAATTCTTTAGTTGCGCTTTAGTGATTGGGAGGTCTATCAAGTGCGCTGGGTCCATATTTAGCGTTGATTTAGTTGAGTCAAGGTATTTCGCCATGGTGCTTTTCTTATCTGAAAACATAGCCTTAAGGGCACCCCGCAAGGGACTCAGGATCGGCCCAGATCACCTGCAGGTAGAGTTTGATTATATCTTTTTTACACTCTATATCCATGCTTACTAGATTGAATTCTAACTGGATTAAGGTGCGTCGAGAGTTATTTGGCATGCCGAATATTTTCTTGTATGAGGCTGTGTGATAGCGCTTCAATGTCTCCGTTAACCTTCCTAGGTAAGCAAGATGACCATAATTTATTGTAGGTACACATTTGGCCCCAATGGCTCTTCGAATTGCCTCAGCAGAGTGACTGTTTAATTTGTGATATAACTTTGATAACATGTATGTAGTTTTTGCAGCTTTTCCTGCTAGTGCCTTCGCCTGCAATGTCTGTTTACCCGAGTCCATTAGCCAAACCTCAAGAGAATTGTATTTGGAAGCTGTGTTTATTTTTAATGTGCCAAGTTGCCATTTAAGATGGTGTTTTTTGGTTCTTTGGCCGAAGACCAGGACTTTAGTTTTTTCGGCATTCACCTGGAGACCATTGGTTGGATTGTATGTATGTAGTATGTCCAGGGCCCTCATCATCCCAATGCGAGTCTGATCCATCCGGGCCAGGTCGTCTGTGCATTGTATTATTGGAAGTTTCATTCAGCCCAATGTGGGTGGGAAAGTTTAACCTTTCAATAGTTCCTCCCCAAGATCTGCTGTACACAGATTAAATAATGTTGGGCAAGTACACATCCCTGCTTGAGTCCTTTGTTGGTGACGATCCACGCCGTGGCATGTGATTGTGTTATCTTGATCCTCACCCAGGTGTCCGTATATAGCACTCTTATTGCTGCAAGCAGTTGTGTCGGTATGCCCCATCCTGCCAGTTTTCTCCAAAGGATATTGCGGTCAATACCATCAATTAGCCTGTAATTTTCAGGTCTAGTGGGATCACCCTTTTTGTGTATTGGTTAGAGGATCGAGCCCTTCCAGGCTTCCTGAATGACAGATGTGACAAGGCATTCGTTAAACAGATTATGCATCAATGAAACCCAAAAGGTCTGGTCCTCTTTAAAGATGATCCCGAGTAGGCCATTGGTCCTGGGGCCCCGTCTCTTCGAGTATTTTTCAATATCTTCAGTAACTCTGCCTTAGTAAATAATATTTGACTATCCTCCAAGTCTTCTAAGAAGTTCTTCAGCAGGGCTATGTGGATAGACTGTGTTTTATCTGAGTCTACATATAATTTTTTGGCATGCATCTCCCATACAGAGGCCGGTACGATATTCTCCTTACTGTACATTATGTTTGCTAGGCCATTTATGTATCTCTGAATTCTCAGGACTTGCTGGGCGATAACAAGATGTATATAAGTTTCCATTGTTCCTGAATCTGTCGTTGTTTTAGGCTCCATGCAATAGTTTTATGCTGTTTTCTTGCCTTTTTCATTTTAATTTCTGTGACGGTGGTCCTTTCCTTTCTATGTTGTTGTTCTACGCATCGGCACATCCTTTTGCTCTCTAGAAGCTTCCAGGACTCGAGGAGTCGAGGTGTCCAGCCTCTTTTGGGTGCTACTTGCCATTTTCTGTGTTTTTGTTGTGGTAATGATACGTGGAGCTTGTCTAGCAGTGAGGATCAATTCGTTACCATTTTTGTTTCCTCTTCCCATGACCGGGTTGTAAGAGTATAGTTCGAGCCTTCATAATTGTTCATGTTGGCTGGACCCAACTTAATTCTTTTTGTCAGCGGGCCCACATTTATTTCAAGCTTACAACCAGCTGAGTTGTAGCTGTTGTGAACCTTTGTACCTATATTGACTTCTATGATGATTGGATGATGGTCACTTTCATTTCTTTTTTGTACTTGGTAGGTTGTGCACCTTTTTAATAGCTCCTTACTTAAGAAGATGTAATCCAAGGTTGATATATCTTTATAAGTGTGGATCGTGGTGCCCCCCTTTGGACCGCCTACCCAAGATCGAATTCACTAAGACAAGCTTGTAAAATCGTTCTTTATTGGCCTCCTTGTGCTATTTAGAATTGATCTAGTTTTCGAATATTAAAGTCGCCAGCCATTATACACTGGTCCCCTGGATACTCGTATAGAAATGCCTTTATTTGTCCAGTGATGTCCTTCACCTTAGCCAAT